>JALPQD010000242.1:1942701-2542701 GCA_023101885.1 Typhlomys cinereus
TCCACTATCTTGCTGCTAGTCTAAGCAGAAATTCCAGTTCTCTTATTGGGGAAGCTTGACCTAAGGAAATGTTTTCCAAATATGACATCCTTGGCAAGCTAATTGTAAATAACACAACACTGCTTACGATCTCTCTGTCTGAAGTTGCACATACCAGCTCTTTTTCAATGGACTCCAAACAAGGCTCCTCTTCCAGCAGAAACCCTCCAACATGGTACATGCTCAGGTGATTGTGAATCACACTGTAGCTTCAGTTTGCCACTACTTTTATTTACATAATGATGGTTATTGATTTGCTAAGATTTTACACCTATAGGATTTTTAGGTGTTGTTGAAAAAGCAGCAAAAATTCATTTTTACAAACCCTTTCATTTGTGGACAAAGTGACAAGTAGATTATAGAAATAAAACTTTATGAAAAAACTTTTTAAATTTGTGTGTGTGTGTGTTGGTGTGTGTGTGTGTGTGTGTGGTGTGTGTGTGTGTGTATTAGAAGGTACGTGTCAATGTGGAGCTAAAGATATTTCTTACAGGTTATCAACATTCCTAACAAAATTATTATCTGAATACTTGAAAATCTGAAGCTTTGGGAGTTCAACATCATATGAATTTTTGAGCAATTTAATTTTGACTACAAATGAGGTGTGCTAACCATACGTACGGTAACATATTGTAGTCTATATGATATATAATACTAGCTGTAACAAAACTAAGTGACTGCTTTTCGAGCATCACAGAAGAACATGTATCCTGCATGAAATCATCATAACATCTATGCTGGTCATCTGAGGACAGATTGTGAGCCAGTGTAGCCAAGCTCCGAGAAATCCCTAAATATGAATAATTTTAAATGCTATTTAATATATAGTTTACCAGGTTAGATTTCTTCTTACTATATCCGAAAATAATTAATTTAACCCTCAGCACACTGCGAGAATCAATGACTCTATAGCAGGACATTCCTTTTGTCATTCAGTAGAAGTAATTGTAATGGTCATCAATACTAGAATAGGGTAAATAAAGATTTGTACCCCAGACCCCAAACCTTCAAATACAATGAACATCACCCTGTTATTAAGTGAAGTTACTGAAGACTCTTCTATAAAAGTGCTAAAGATAAAGAATTTTTTCCATAGTTGGGGACTGTGTAATATTAAAACACATTAAAGGTGGGATTGTACTTTTTCATGGACTCTTAATGCTGAAATGCTACAAAAATAATACATGTACATTAATACCCAAGACTGCTTATCAAAGTAAATGTAAACATATAGAAGCAGCCACATACAAAGATGAAATTACCTATTTTTTAAAAAATCTGGCCAAATTGGGTAGACCTTTTGGAGACCAATTTGCAGCTCTACCAGTATTCAAATCAATTTCTTACTTACTTCCCAGTATTTAGACAGGGTTTTTGCTATGTAGTACAGGCTATCTTTGGTTATTCCTTGCTTCAGTCTCTTGAATGTTGATTTTGCAGGCATGTCTGGTTCCAATCATGTATTTTAAATGACTCTTACCCATCACTTTCAGTGATATGAGACTACAGGCACCACGATTTTCATCTTCTATGTCTGAATTCTTGATGCAATGTATCTAGAATCTGCTCAAAGGTGTGCACACTGCCAATATTAAACCAGACTTACCGTTATAAAAACAGAAAAAACAAATGTCCTAAGAATGAGATTCTTTCAAATTTCCTAAGGGTTCAACTTTTAAAGAAAAACATCTTAGCTATAAATCAGCCACATTTGCTAAGGGTTCAACTTTTTGAGAAATACTGCCAATGGGCCAGAGAGATAGCTTAGCAGTGAAAAGTACATGAACCAAAAGAACCGCAATTCAGAACGAGATTCCATCGAACAAAATGCTGGGAGGGGATTGAGGGAAGGGACAGCAGAGTGGTACAGCTATAACTCCAATCCAGAAGGAGATTCAGAATCTCCAGAGCAAGGTGGTGGACCAGTTCTAATGATGAATTCTGAGTTTAATTAGAGACTCAGGCCTCAAAACAAAATAAAAAAGCAGTTGATGAGTCCCAGTATCACTCTCTAGCCTGTATACTAATAACTCACATGCATGCATACATACGCATGAAAACAATTTGCTAGAAATGATGAAAATTTACAAATAAAGCCGGTTTTAATACCATCATGCTTTTTCACCAGTACAAACATGGAGCAATCCTTGGCAAATAAGCATTTCTTTAGCAAGCCTCTAAATTTAACAAACTGGCTCTAAATTATCAACTCAGAGAAAAGAAGGAAGATCCTGTGTAAAAGAAAAATCTTTTCTATATATGAATAAGAATTAAAGAATGCTTTCTGTCTATTTCCCAGTGGACTATTTCCAAGCGAAAAAACCAATGTGATTGGCAACATTTGTTCACTGGTACCTACTATGGCATTGTTCAGGTTGAGAATTATCTCAAAACATGAGTCCAGATAATACTCAAAGCTTGAACTACCAAGCTGCACCAAGCATTACTTTAATATCTAGGGCTGGGGAGAGGACGTGGTCTAGTAGTGTGAAGGTCAGGACCTTGAGGGGCTTGAGGATAATGACAACCAGTACAGAAATGCAGTCACTTCTCAAGAATCCACAGCGCACTGGCTTTAAAATCCAAGCCTGGAGACCAACATCTGAGGACAGTCCTATAACATATGAGGAAATTGATGAAGTAATCTTGAATCTTCCCACCAAAAAATGTCCTGGATCAGATGGATTCAGCACAGAGTTCTACCAGACATTTAAGGACCTAATTACACCAATACTCCTTAAACTGTTTCATCAATACCAAAGGAGGAACACTACCAAACTCTTTCCATGAAGATATCGTCTTAATCACAAACCTAATAGATACCTTAAAAAGAAAACTGTAGGCCAATCTTTTGATAAACAGAGATGCAAAGATTCTCAACAAAGTCTTAGCAATAGGATTCAAAATATATCAAAAAGATAATTCATGGGGATGATAGGCTTAATCCCAAGCACACAAGGTTGGCTCAACATATGCAAATCATAATGTAATTCACCACATAAACCAGTCACAAACCCAAGACCACATGATACTCTCGATAGATGCAGAAAAAAGCTTTGTGAAAGGTCCAACAGCCCTTTATGATCAAACCTAGAGAAGGTTGGAAGAAAGGAAACTTTATCAATGTAACTAAGGCTACATACGACAAGCCAACAGAAAGGTAGGCAAAACTTGAAGCATACTACTTCGATCAGGAACTAGACAAGGCTGTCCACTCTCACCACTTCTATTCAATACTGTAATTGAATTTTTAGTGAAGCCATAAGACAAGAAGGGACATAAAAGGAATTCAAATCAGCAAGTAAGAAGTCGTTATCTCTTTGCATATGACATGACCTTATTTGAGTGATCCCAAATCTCCAACAGAAACCCCTGGAACTAATGCAGAAGTTTCAGTAGGGTGGCAGGATACAAAATAATGTACAAAATCAGTGGATTCATATACCAGATAACTCGAATGAAAGTAGTGAAAAAGCCCTGGGAGAAACAATCCCATTTACTCACAGCCCCTAAAAAAATGAAAGTATCTTGGTAAAACCTAACCAAGAAGTAGGTAAAAGACCTTTATAATGAAAACTTTAAAACCTTAAAGAAAGAACAGAAATGCAGAAGACATCAGAAGTGGAAAGACCTCTCATGTTCTTGGATTGGCAAAATCAACATTGTAAAAATGACCATCCTAACAAAGACAATATACAGATTCAATGCTATACCAATTAAAATCCCAAAGCACTTCTTTAAAGAAGTTGACCAAACAACCTCAAATTCATATGGAGGCAACAAAGACCCAGGATAGTAAAAGCAATCCTGAATAACAAAAAATTGTGCTGAGGTATCACCATACACAAACTTTAGTTTATAATAAGAAATCCATAGTTATAAAAACAACCTCATACTGGCTCCAAAATAGACACACAGATCAATGGATAAGGGTTAAAGACCCATATATAAGCCCACACAATTACAGCCATTTGATCTTTGACAAAGGGGCCAAAAAAATCCAATGGAAAAAGAACAGCATCTTCAACAAATGGTGCTGTCAAACTGGAGTCCACATATAGAAGAACTAAAACTGGACCCGATTTGTCACCATATGCAGACTTATTCCAAATGGATCAAGGACCTCAATATAAGGCCAGAGACTATAAAAACCTTAGTTGAAAGGGTAGAGAACTCCCTAAACTGATTGGACCAGGCTAACATTCCTAATCAAAATCCATTGCACAGTCAATACACCCCACATGAACAGATGGGATCTTAGAAATTAAAGAGCTTCTGTTCAGATAAAGCGGTTGAAACTCGGCACAAAGGCAACCCACACAAAATGGGAGAAAATCTTCACTAACACCACTATCTGATAGAGCTCTATTATCCAAGAGTGTACAAGAACTAAAAAACTAAACACCAAGGAAACAAATGGCCCAATTAAAAAATGGGCCTTGCACTTAAAAAAAATTATAGCAGGGAGAAGAAATTGAAATGTCTATCAAATATCTTAAAAAAATGCTCCACATCCTTAGCCATCAGGGAAATGCAAATCAAAACCTTTATTCTTTTGCTTGTGATAATATTTTTTTCCTAGAACCATTTGTCGAGAAGACAGTTTATTTTTCCATTGAATGGTAAAAAATATCATTTGATGTATGTGTTTTTTTATTTTCTTACAAGTTTGTTTTATTCCAATGTCTGTTTTAATGCCAGCATCATACGTTTGGATGTTGTAGTTTTGCATTGTTTCAAACAATAAATGCAAGTTTCAATTTCATTTTTTTAAAGGTAGGCTTTGGCTATTCCCTTGAGATTCTACATGAATTATAAGGCACATTTTTTATTTTTGTGTAAAAATTATTACAATATTCTTATGGATTACAATTTTGGCTGTCAACTTAATTATTCTTGTAAAATGGGTTTCTGGGCACACCTATGAGACCTGTAGTTATGGCAGGATTCTGAGCCTGTGAGAGATCATTGTTACATAGTTAGTTGTATAATTGCTGTGGAAAGACCCAGTCCATAGCACATGGGACCATTTTCTGTGAAGAAGAGACGTTGGAGAGAGACAAATAGCATTTCAGTAGCTATTGGCAAGGTTAAGGCACTATTGATCTTTGTCATTTCTGCTCTTATCTAGAATATGGTTGTCAAACTTGGCTCCTGCTTTTAGCTTTTTGATTCTGTAAGGTCAATATTAATGTCCTCACTTTCATTCCAATTTTACTACTGAAGTCTTTCTGTGTGTGCACACATATGCATGCAAACATATGTAGTGAATGTGAGGGACAGAGGTCAATATCTGGTATCTTTAATTTTTCTCCACCTTATTTTGGGAGTAGCATTTCTTCACTAATCGGAACTGAATTGCATAGGCTGTCCACTAAACTGCAAGATTCCCTGTTTCCACCTCCCCAACACTAGGATTACAGGCTTGCACTGGCAAACCTGGCTTTTCCCATGCGTGCTGAGAATCCAAACCGAGGTCCTTGTGGCATGGACAGGAAGCACGTGTTGACTGAGCTACCTTTCTCAGCCCTTCTTTCTTTTTTCTTAGTCCATCTGGCTACAGGTTTGTTAGCTGATCTTTTAAAGGGATTTAATTTTAGCCTAACTTTGGTTAATCCTTGCACACAAAAAGTTGAGACAAGAGGATTGACATAATTTGCGGCCAGCCTGGCATCCATAGGAAGTTTCAGGATCACCTGCACTGCAGGATGAGACCCTTTCTGAGAAAACAACCAAAAATAGCTTTTGTTTTCAACTATTCAACTTCACTGTTTTTGTGGATTTTACTTTTTTCTCTGTATTTTCATCATTGTCTTCATTCTGCTAGCTTTGGATTTGATTTGTTATTTTTTAAGTTATAAAGTTGTATGTCACTATATTTCCTAATTTTTACAGAAGATTTTGTGTAGCCATAAATTTGCTTATTAGCACAACTTTTGTTGTGTTTTGTATCTTTGTGTATGTTTTATTTTCATTTGTTTTTAAAACATATTTCATTATTTCCATAATTTTTTCCTGTGATGTCTTAATAGTGTTGTTTAATTTGCACAGAAAGATTTGTAAATTTCAAATTTCCCTTTGATTATTTAAATAAATCACCTTATACTTTCGTCATTGGAGGAGATCATTTTTTATATGTTTATTTATTTATTTTTTAAATGTTTATTTATTTATTTTTTCCCAATCATATGAACTTAATAGGTACCCCAGTTCTCTCCCTCCCACCCCCTCTCCCCAGTCTCCCTTGCACCCTCCCTCCCTTTTCTCTTCCTTTCACCCCCCCTTCTCTCAGTTCCTCCTCCTTCTCCCTTGCCATTCCCTAGAGCATACTTTGGTGTGAAGCAGATCTTTTTGTGTAGCTATCTTCTAAATATCCATATGTCTTTGAGAATATGTTGCTGTTTAATGGAATGTTCTACATGTCTGCTGGCCATGTTTGTTGTGTTCAAGTCCTCTGTCTCCTTACCTGTCTTGCTCTTTTCATTATTGAGGTATAGAATTATAGGACTGTCTTTTCCATTTTATTGATTTTTATTTCATTAGGTCTCAGTGCCATGTTCTTAGGTACATAAAAATTTTGTTTTTTCTATATTGAACCTTTGTAAATAAACAACATTCTTTGTCTCTTGTAGCATTTTTTTAGCTTTTTTCTTTAGTGTATACCCTTTCAACTTCCTTGCCAGATTCCCTCTTCTTTTCCAGTCATTTCACTTGTGTGGCCCACTGGTTTTCATAGATCAGTGGGGTTACCATCGAGGAAAGTGTCTTCCTTTTTTTCCCCTATTAGCTTTAGTCCTCATCTCTCAGAGGGGTGTGAGACTTTTTGAGATCTTTCCCCTTCATGGTGAGATGTTGATAGGACAGTTCCCATGCAGTTCTTGTGAAAGTAGCTTGTAGAATTTTAATGGCATTGTTCATAAATTATCTACTTATTTAAGAAGTCAGAGGATGATTTTCAGAAGTCGGTTTTCTCCTGTCACTTAGGAATAGGGGATTGAACTCAGGTCACTGACATGGTGCATAGACACCTTTACCCACTGAACCATCTCACCAGCCTTCTTCTAATATTTTGTACTTAAATAAGTACACTTGTGTACTCACTCCTACTCTCTTTTGGTTAATGGAACATGTCCTTCCATCATTTCAGTGGTTTTATTTCTTTGGATATGAAGAGTCTCCCACTAAGAGCTATATTTACTACTAATTACTAATTTTAGATAATTTTTTAATCCATTTGCTCAACCATGGCCTTTTTTTTTTTCCACAGATTTGTGTGTGTGTGTGTGTGTGTATGTGTGTGTGTGTGTGTGTGTGTGTGCGCGTGCGCGCGTGCCTGGGAATGTGTGCAGCATCCACTAGAGGGCATTGGATGTCCTCTCATCACTCTGTGCTCACTCTTCTGAGGCAAAAATTTCTTTCTGTGAATATGTGATGTTTTATCCTCTTAATACCCAGTCCTTTCACCCATTCATTTCCCCACAGCCTAGGCTTTGTCTCCCTTGGAACTGGGGTTACAGTTGTTGACAAGGACACCTGGCTTATAATATGGGTTCAGGGATCAAAACTTGCCTTTTATTTAGAAATGTTAATCTATTTTTATTCAAGGTAGTTAGCGAAAAGGAGGGACTTCTGTCTAATATGATATAATAAAAATGTTATAATCCCTAAATTCTGAAATACATCCTTTATTTCTGCATCCTACCTTTTTGCTTATTTATATATTTTGCATCATGTTGGTTTGCTTGACAAATTGCCTTTTATCCTTTTATTGTCAGCCTGTGGATTCTGTACCAGGAGCTGAGTTGGCTAGAGAGACAGCAAAAAGTTCGGTCTAGTTTTCATCCCTTTAATTAGTCTATAATATAATTTTTTTAATATTGGGCTGGTGAGATGGTTCAGGATGTATTGGCCACCTGTATGCAGATCTGCTCACCTGACTTCAATTACTAGAGTTTACATGGCAGAGAGAGAATGACTTCCAAAGTTGTCTTCTGTCTTCCACTCATGCTGTGACATGCCTATGCCTCCACTGTCTCATTTCTGTTGGATTTTTTCTGGATAGTTGAATGGATTTTTGTTTTCTCTCCTATTTAGTATCAGAAGTTCATTAGCTTACTGTGTTTGGTACACATAACAGATTACTTCCTAATTATCAGCAACAATATCACATCATAAAAATGTAGAAATACACTTGCAGTCAATTACAGCTCACTAATATGGCAATGTATTTCATTATATGCTATGACATTAGAAAATATCAGATATAAGTGTACAAATAGTAAGTGAATTGAAGACAGAGGAAAGAGACAGGAAAAGTGGGAGAAAGAGAAAGACAAAAGGAAAAGCACAAGGAGTGCAGAGTGCTATGGAAAGGAAAAGAAAAGTGCAAGAGATTGAGAAAAGAATGTAAAGCACCCAGCTGCCTCCAGCTCTGCCACCATGACTTCCATGATGTGATGGACTACACCTCCATCCTGAACCAAATAAACCCTTTCTTCTTTTTTTTTTCTCCCACTCATACGAAGTTAATAAGTACCATATTCCCCTCCCTTCCTCCACCTCCCCTGGATCCTTTTCCTTCCTCCCCCCTTTCCTTTTCCTTTTCCTCTTTCCTTTTCCTTTTCCCCTTCCTTGCTTTTCTCCCATTCTTCCCCTCATCCCTGAAGCATTCTTTACTGTACATGTCAAACTTCCCTCTGGGTCCTCCTCTCTGATTAGCTATATGGACTCAGTAGCTTTGCCTAGAGCACTTTCTTGTGTTCTCCTTTAGTATAGGAACACTATTGTGACTGTTAATCCCTTGCCTCTAAAGATCCTAGTGCCTGTGATCCATGCTAGACTTTGGGGGGTCAATGATATGTTGGTCATTGCGCAGGTCATGCACAGTTTTATTATGATTGCTTCAGCCCTAACTTGTGTGGAGTATCTTGTGTATCATTGCTCCTCCCCATCTTTAGGCTCTTACAATCCTACTGCCCTCTCTTCTGCAAAATTCTCTGAGTTTTAGGATGGGGACAGATTAGGCTGGTCTAGTTCCAGGTGGTTGATGTAGAGTCTCTGATTTTCTGAATTATGATTTGTTGTCTTTTTTTTTCAGTTTTGCTGCTCCTGCACCACCCTTGACTCCATTTTGATGGGTATTGGATGTCACCTCTTGCAGTACTTGATGGTGGTCTGTTTTCTCTGCTGTAGCATGATCCCTTCTCTCCTTGTTTCTGGAAAGGCCCTTCTTCCCCTTAGCTCCCTGCTTGTAATCATTGCAATTACTGTAGGTATTACACAGATTTATCTTTGAGTGTGTCAATTAGTGGGTGAGGTACTAGGATCCATCTATTAGAGAATACATATGGCGCTTAATTTTCTGTGTCTGGTATACTACATTGAATATATATTTTTCTAATTCCATCCATTTCCTGACAAATATCATTAATTCATCATTTTTGATGGCTGAGTAGTATTCCATTGTATAACTGTACCACATTTTCCTTATCCACTCATCAACTGTTGGGCATTTGGGTTGATTCAATGACTTTGCTATTATAAACAGTGCTGCTATGAACATGGTCATGCTTGTGCTATCGAGGTGAATTTTGCTATATGGGGGATCATTCCCAAAAGTGGAATAGCAGGGTCATATGGCATTTCAATCTGTAATCTTTTTTAAGAATCGCCAGATGGCTCACCAGAGTGATTGTATAAGCCTGCATTCCCACCAGCAATGTAAAAGTGTTCTGTTTTTGCCACATCCTCTCCAGCATTTGCTGCTGTTTGTGTTGTGGATTTTTGCCATTCTGACCGGGGTAAGATGATATCTCAGGGAGGTTTTGATTTGCATTTCCCTGATGGCTAAGGATGTGGAGCATTTTTTAAGATATTTGATAGACATTTCAATTTCTTCCCTGCTATAATTTTTTTTAAGTGCCAAGGCCCATTTTTTAATTGGGCCATTTGTTTCCTTGGTGTTTAGTTTTTTAGTTCTTTGTACACTCTGGATAATAGAGCTCTATCAGATATGTGGTTAGTGAAGATTTTCTCCCATTTTGTGGGTTGCCTTTGTGCTCGAGTTTCAACCGCTTTATCTGAACAGAAGCTCTTTAATTTCATAAGATCCCATCTGTTCAGTGTTGGTTGTATTGACTGTGCTAATGGATTTCTGATTAGGAACTGTTAGCCTGGTCCAATCAGTTTAGGGAGTTCTCTACCCTTTCAACTAAGGTTTTTATAGTCTCTGGCCTTATATTGAGGTCCTTGATCCATTTGGAATTAAGTCTTGCATATGGTGACAAATCCGGGTCCAGTTTTAGTCTTCTATATGTGGACATCCAGTTTTGACAGCACCATTTGTTGAAGATGCTGTTCTTTTTCCATTGGATTTTTTGGGCCCCTTTGTCAAAGATCAAATGGCTGTAATTGTGTGGGCTTATATATGGGTCTTTAACCCTTATCCATTGATCTGTGTGTCTATTTTGGAGCCAGTAGTAGGTTGTTTTTATAACTATGGATTTCTATTATAAACTAAAGTTTGGTATGGTGATACCTCAGCACAATTTTTGTTATTCAGGATTGCTTTTACTATCCTGGGTCTTTTGTGCCTCCATATGAATTTTGAGGTTGTTTGGTCAACTTCTTTAAAGAAGTGCTTTGGGATTTTAATTGGTATAGCATTGAATCTGTATATTGTCTTTGGTAGGATGGTCATTTTTACAATGTTGATTCTGCCAATCCAAGAACATGAGAGGTCTTTCCACTTTCTGATGTCTTCTGCAATTTCTTTCTTAAGGGTTTTAAAGTTTTCATTATAAAGGTCTTTTACCTTCTTGGTTAGGTTTATACCAAGGTACTTCATTTTTTTAGGGGCTGTAGTAAATGGGATTGTTTCTCCCAGGGCTTTTTCACTACTTTCATTCTGGGTATATATGAATTCCACTGATTTTTGTACATTTATTTTGTATCCTGCCACCCTACTGAACTTCTGCATTAGTTCCAGGGGTTTCTTGTTGGAGATTTTGGGATCACTCAAATATAAGGTCATGTCATATGCAAATAGAGATAACGACTTCTTACTTGCTGATTTGAATTCCTTTTATGTCCCTTTCTTGTCTTATGGCTTCAGCTAAAAATTCAATTACAGTATTGAATAGAAGTGGTGAGAGTGGACAGCCTTGTCTAGTTCCTGATCGAAGTAGTAATGCTTCAAGTTTTTGCCTATTCCTTTCTGTTGGCTTGTCGTATGTAGCCTTAGTTACATTGATAAAGTTTCCTTTCATTCCAACCTTCTCTAGGGTTTGATCATAAAGGGCTGTTGGACCTTTTCAAAAGCTTTTTCTGCATCTATCGAGAGTATCATGTGGTCTTGGGTTTTGGACTGGTTTATATGGTGAATTACATTATTGATTTGCATATGTTGAGCCAACCTTGTGTGCTTGGGATTAAGCCTAATTCATCCCCATGAATTATCTTTTTGATATATTTTTGAATCCTATTTGCTAAGACTTTGTTGAGAATCTTTGCATCTCTGTTTATCAAAGAGATTGGCCTACAGTTTTCTTTTTTAAGGGTATCTTATTAGGTTTTGTGATTAAGACGATATCTTCATGGAAAGAGTTTGGTAGTGTTCCTTCCTTTGGTATTTGATGAAACAGTTTAAGGAGTATTGGTGTAATTAGGTCCTTAAATGTCTGGTAGAACTCTGTGCTGAATCCATCTGGTCCAGGACATTTTTTGGTGGGAAGATTCGAGATTACTTCATCGATTTCCTCATATGTTGTAGGACTATCTTCAGATGTTGGTCTCCAGGCTTGGGTTTTAAAGCCAGTGCATTGTGGATTCTTGAGAGGTGACTGCATTTCTGTGCTGGTTGTCATTATGCTCAAGCCCCTCAAGGTCCTGACCTTCACACTACTAGACAACGTCCTCTCCCCAGCCCTAGATATTAGAAGTAATGCTTGGTGCAGCCTGGTAATTCAAACTTTGAATATTATCCTGGACTCATGTCTTGAGATGATTCTCAATCTTGAACAATGCCTATTAGTAGGTACCCAGTGAACTAAATGTTGCCACATCACATTGGTTTTTCAGCTTGGAAATAGTCCACTGGGAAATAGACAGAAAGCATTCTTTAATTCTTATTCATATATAGAAAAGATTTTTTTTACACAGGATCTTCCTTCTTTTCTCTGAGTTAATAATTTTAGAGCCAGTTTGTTAAATATAGAGGCTTACTAAAGAAATGCTTATTTGCCAAGGATTGCTGCATATTTGTACTGAGAGAAAAAGCATGATGGTATTAAAACCAGGCTTGAATTATAAATTTTCATCATTTCTAGCAAATTATTTTCATGTGTATGTATGCATAGAGTGCATGCATGTGAGTTATTAGTATACAGGCTAGAGAGTGATACTGGGACTCATCAACTGCTTTTGTACTTTGTTTTGAGCCTGAGTCTCTAATTAAACTCAGAATTCATCATTAGAACTGGTCTCACCACCTTGCTCTGGAGATTCTGAATCTCCTTCTGGATTTGGAGTTATAGCTGTACCACTCTGCTTCCCCTTCCCTCAATCCCCTCCCAGCATTTTGTTCGATGGAATCTCTGTTCTGAATTGCGGTTCTTTTGGTTCATGTTACTTTCACTGCTAAGCTATCTCTCTGGCCCATTGGCAGTATTTCTCAAAAAGTTGAACCCTTAGCAAATGTGGCTGATTTATAGCTAAGATGTTTTTCTTTAAAAGTGAACCCTTAGGAAATTGAAAGAATCTCATTCTTAGGACATTTGTTTTTCTGTTTTTATAACGGTAAGTCTGGTTTAATATTGGCAGTGTGCACACCTTTGAGCAGATTCTAGATACATTGCATCAAGAATTAGACATAGAAGATGAAAATCGTGTGCCTGTAGTCTATATCACTGAAAGTGATGGGTAAGGAGTCATTTTAAATACATGATTGGAACCAGACATGCCTGCAAAAATTCAACATTCAAGAGACTGAAGCAAGAGAATAACCAAAGATAGCCTGTACTACATAGCAAAACCCTGTCTAAAATACTGGGAAAGTAAGTAAGAGATTGATTTGAATACTGGTAGAGCTGCAAATTGGTCTCCAAAAAGTCTTACCCAATTTGGCCAGATTTTTTTAAAAAATAGGTAATTTCATCTTTGTATGTGGCTGCTTCTATATGTTTACATTTACTTTGATTAAGCAGTCTTTGGGGTATTAATGTACATGTATTATTTTTGTAGCATTTCAGCATTAAGAGTCCATGAAAGAGTAGCAATCCCACCTTTAATGTGTTTTAATATTACACAGTCCCCCAACTATGGAAAAATTCTTTATCTTTAGCACTTTTATAGAAGTTATCTTCAGTAACTTCACTTAATATCAGGGTGGATGTTCATGTATTTTGAAGGTTTTTGGGTCTGGTGTACAAATCTTTATTTACTCCTATTCTAGTATTGATGACCATTGACAATTACTTCTACTGAATGCAAAAGGAATGTCCTGCTATAGAGTCATTGATTCTGCAGTGATGCTAGGGTTAAATTAATTATTTTCTGGATATGTAAGAAGAAATCTAACCTGGTAACTAGTATATTAAATAGCATTTAAAATTATTCATATTTAGGGATTTCTGGAGCTTGGCTACACTGGCTCACAATCTGTCCTCAGATGACCAGCATAGATGTTATGATGATTTCATGCAGGATACATGTTCTTCTTTGATGCTCTGAAACAGTCACTTAGTTTTGTTCACAGCTAGTATTATATATCTTATATAGACTACAATATGTACCTTGTACGTACTGGTTGAGCACACCTCATTTGTAGTCAAAATTTAAATTGCTCAAAAATTCATATGATGTTGAACTCTCCAAAGCTTCAGATTTTCAAGTATTTCAGATTTTATAATTTTTGTTAGGAATGTTGATAACCTGTAAGAAATATCTTTAGCTCCACATTGACACAGTACCTTCTAATACACACACACACACACACACACACACACACACACACACACACACACACACAAATGTTAAAAAGTTTTATTTCATAAAGTTTTATTTCTATAATCTTACTTGTCACTTTGTCCACAAATGAAAGGGTTTGTAAAAATGAATTTTTGCTGCTTTTTCTAACAACACCTAAAAATCTCTAATAGGTAAAATCTTAGCAAATCATAACCATCATTATGTAAATAAAAGTAGTAGGCAAACTGAAGCTACAGTTGATTCACAATCACCTGAGCATGTACCATGTTGGAGGGTTTCTGCTGGAAGAGAGCCTTGTTTGGAGTCCATTGAAAAAGAGCTGGTATGTGCAACTTCAGAACAGAGAGATCGTAAGCAGTGTGTGTTACTTTACAATTAGCTTGCCAAGGATGTCATATTTGGAAAACATTTCCTTAGGTTCAAGCTTCCCAATAAGAGAACTGGAATTTCTGCTTAGACTAGCAGCAAGATAGTGAGTTAATGTGAAAGAAATGAAACCCAGATGTAGTGACAGTGCATAGAACCACACCGTGCATATTGAAAGAGGAAGAGGATATCAAGGAGAGTGTACATGTTAAGAACAGGCTTCTCTTATTGTGTGGTTTTACTTTAGAGATAATAATATTCCAAGATTTTAAATGTTTCCCTTATATCTGAAGTAGCTAGAAAATAAGAAATGTGCCACCAATCATTGTTAAAGGCCATAATGATGGGTATCAGTCCTCTACCACCGTTCTCCTGAGCATGTTGCCCATGGTGCTCATAATCACTTTTCTACTCTACACCATAAGAAGAGGGCCTGCTGGCATCAGGCGAACTGGCCAGGGGATGGGCGGACTCTTCACTGTTGGGGAAACCATGGCCAAGATCTTGAAGGATGAGATAGACATGAAGTTCCAAGATGTGGCTGGCTGTGAGGAGGCCAAGCTGGAAAAAATGGAATTCACTCATTTCTTTTTTTTTTAATTTTTATTCAATAGTGTGCTCATGTGTGTATGTGTGTGTGTGTGTGTGTGTGTACGTATGTGTGTGTATGTATGTGTGTGTGTAGAACCACAGACAATTAGGGAACCACCATTGACGCTTCCATCTCCTCCTTGTTTACTCTGCCCCAGGATTCACACGCTTAGATCACCAGGACCAGAAACACAGGCTGCCCCTTTCAGGCCGTCGTCTATATGTGGGGTCTAGGATCCCCTCCCAGCTCTCCAGCCTCACAATTCGTTAATTTCATGAAAAATCCAAAGCAGTGTCAAGACCTAGAAGCAAAAATCCCTAAAGCTTTCAAGTGACAAATCAAACTGCCTGAGGTATTTCTCGGGTTTGGGAGCTGTCAACTTTATTACCTAATTACTTACAAACTAGCTGTTTCTGTCTTTCCTCTTAACTTGGTTTCTCCCTAACTCAGTCTTTGTTGTCTGTTTTCTACATCTTCTTGAATGAATTCTGTTTTCCTTCAAAGGTTTCTTTTTTTGTTCCTCATTGAAGCCTTTTTTGATTGGTTTTTTCCTTCCTCTGGTATAATTTAGACGGTCCCTCATTTAGTAATCTTAACTCCTCTCAGCATGTCATACTGTGGTGACTTGGAGCCCTTCCACAGAGGAGCAGACTGTGTGATGAGACAGAAAGCAGGTTACAGTGGTTACTTCCTGGCCTTCCCACACTTACCTTTAGCTGAGGTGCTAGTGCTAGGGGCCTATACCATGTTGAGCTCTGCACCCATGCTTGGTGAATCATTTCTTTTCCTTTGAACGTATTGAACTTAGGGCTTTGCAAATGTTAGTCAAGTGAGCAATCACTGAGCATAACCTCCAACCATCTTTGTACTTTTGATTTTGAGACATGATCACACCAGGTTACCTAAACTTGCCTTGAGCTTCCTCTAGCACAGGAGACTGTGATCCTCTTGCCTGAGCCTTCCAGGTAGCTAGGACTGCAGATGCACCACAAGACCCGTCTTGGATAAGTTATTAGCAATGAATAAAGTAACTAATTAATAAGGTTTACTTTAAGGAAGTGTTTTTGTAAAGGGAACCATTTCATTAATTTCCCTGTCTTGTTCATAGGATGAAAAAATCATGTTCATATTTGCGGTTATTTAATGTCATTCAAGTCAAAAATGAAAATGAGCAATTTTGAAAACAATCACATGGGCTGAAGAGATGACTCAGGGTTAAGACGTTGCCTTGAAAGCAGAAGGTCTTGAGTTCGGATTCCAGGTCCCACAGAAACCCCTGGTAGAAAGGGGGAGGGATCTGCATTTCTAGCACTGGTGTGCAGAACCTCAGAAATCCCAGAGCAAAGCAAAAAGGAGGTAGAAGCAATCCAGGATGATCCCTGAATTCATCCTGGTGTACTCCATAGGGACACACAGTTTCTTCTCTCTCTCTCTCTTTCTCTCTCTCACTCTATCTCTCTGTCTCTCAGTCTCACACACATAAACACACACACACACACACACACACACACACACACCAAAATAATATGTAAAAAATAATAATCCTATCACAGAGTTTTATTATTATTATTATTATTATTATTATTATTATTTATTCAACTGTGTATATGTGCACGCGTGTGTGTGTGTGTGTGTGTGTGTGTGTGTGTGTATGTGTGTGTCTGTGTGTGTGTAGAACCACGGACGAATTCGCGAACCACCATGGACGCCTCCACCTCCTTCTGCCCTAGGATTCACAGGCTCCGCCCTACCAGGACCAGAAGCGCAGGCTGCCCCCGCTTCCGTCTGGCATCTATACGCGGGATCTGGGATCCGAACTCGGGACCTTCCGCCTGCAAGGCGGCGGCTTAACCCCTGAGCCACCTCTCCAGCCCCCTATCACAGAGTTTTTAAAAACATGTTTTGACCATATTACCCACCTTCCCACATGCAATGTTTGGAAATGTGGTGTTGTGTGTGTTTAGAAGACAGGGAGATGCTGCAGCTCTCAGCTTCCAAGATGTCTGCAGTAACTTACCCTCTTCCAGCTTTGGCCAGCCAACCATGCCGCCTCTGCTTTGAGCGTGTGAATATTCCCTCTGGAATTGTAAGGTGAATAAACCCCCCTTTCTCTCTTAAATTGATTGACTTTGAATGTTCTCTCACAGTAATAATAAAGAGTAACTGTTATAGAAATTGGTACTGGGTAGTGGTGTATTGCTGTGTGATTAAGAACAGCTGGTACCACAATGTGAAGTTATTTGTGAGGTTGAGAGAAGTTGGTACCCAGTAGTATGGCCAATGCTATGATGTGGCTAGTGTGCCTTTGGAACTGTTTGTTGAGAGAAATATGGAGAACTTTGGGACTTTGTGCTGGGAAAGTCTGCATCTTGGTGAGGGGACCAAATGGGCCTTTCTCTTGAGAGCTCAGAGGAGAGCAATGCTGTGAGAGATGCAGGCAGTGGAAGTCCAGCTTGTAATGGTCCAGAGGGGACCAGAGAATGTATTTTCAATTGAATGAGTGACACATGGAGCCAGGTGTTGGTGGAGAGTTTAGTGAAGTTTTTCCCTCATCCTGCAAGCTTGCCTGAAGTTAAGCTGGAGTGCTTGGCAGAGGAAATTTCAAAGTAATGTAGTCTTGACAATGTGATATGGCTACTTCAGAGTTTATGAAAAATTTGGATAATAGGAGAGGCCCTAGCTTGAGGGCTAGATCCTCAGAGCAGGCTCCTACCCATAAGAATGCAAATCCTTTTAGAAGAAATGAGCTAAACTGTGGAGTTCCAAAGCAAGGATCCACTTCTATAAAACAACTGTCCAGGTGTAAAAGACCTTTTCCCCATAGTCAGCATAGAGAACCAGAATCAACTGTGATTCAAGGGGGCCAGGCTTGGCAAAGTCATCAACCTGGTTCTGGTTTTAGAGGCATCAAGGATGCAAGAGGGAGAAGATGGTGGAGTCCTTCTCTAAGATTTTGAACAATGATGGAAGTCAGGCAGCATGTGGCAGAAAGTCTGCAGTTTAGAGGCCCAAGAAGGGCAGTTTGTGCTGTGGAATTAAAGCCTGGCTTGCCATTGAGAAAATGTTAGATATTCCAGAGACAACGTGGGGCACCTGTCAAGGAGAGCTATATACCCTGGGAGGAGTCAGCTTGAGAGAGCAAGGTATTCTATGGGCAGCTGCATTGGAGGGGTGGAACCACAGCCCTTTGGAACTGAGATGATTTCAATGAGAGGCTCACTTGTTAGACTTGGAGCTACAAGATTTGGGGTTTGTCCTGCTGGTTTTTGGTCTTATTATGGACCTATCTTTCCAGGATGTGCTCCTATTCCCTCCTTTTGAATGTTTATTCTGTACCATTGTATGTTGTTAGTATGTAACTTGTAGTTTGATTTTATATGAGGCTTTGGACTTTGGACTTTTGGACTGTGTTGGGACTACTAATGTAGTTTATGAAGATTTTTAAATTTGGACTGAGTATAATGGTACCTTGAGAGGTGGAGCTTTGGTAGAGGAAGGCAGTCACAAGGGGTGGGACTTGAGGTGGATTAGTCCCACCCTACCTCCAAGGGAAGTCAGCCTTTGTTGCAAGCAATCTGCAGCTCTCAGCTTCCAAGATGTCTGCAGTAACTTAGCCTGTTCCAGCTTTGACCAGCCATCCATGCCACCTCTGCTTTGAGAGACAGTACCTTCCCTCTGGAACTGTAAGCCAAATAAACCTCCCTTTCTCCCTTCAAAGAAAAGAGGACAGGGAAACACTGTGTACAGCTAGTTTCTTAATAGAAGATAGCATGAAAGTGAACTCATGGTTACATTTTAAGGTTCACATTCACGTCTGCTAAACATTGATTGTACATAAAAACAAAAGCCACTGGTTGGGTTTTTATTATTTGTATTCAAAAACCATTTTTATTGATGAAGATTGAATGAACTTTATAAACTAGTAGTATATTATGTGTCTTTTTATTATTTAAGTAATAGTTCACTAGATCCAAGATGAAGTCTGTCTTTTCATAATATTGGATTGAAATCAAAATCAACACTTCAAATCAACACTTTTTCTAATGTCTTGTGTTCAGAGATGGAATTCAATGTTTCATACATGTTAGCCAGGTGCTCTGCCACTGAACTATAATCACAGCCCAACACTAAAAATCTTTTAAGCATTTACTGTTTGACCTTATATTCTTGCCAAGTGTTTTGAATCAAAATTGTCTGTAGTAATACTATTCTTATTCCTATTGCTATAAAAATATTCTGCCATAATTCTCATGCTTAGGAAATAGTCATTTTATAGCAGTAAAACAAAAAATATAAACATAAACAAAGTGGAGTTACACTTCAGAATTATTGTGGCTATACAGATTATTTTCCAAAATTCTAATGAAAATCCATCTTTTTTGGGGGGTATCTGAAGGGTACTATTCTCACCAGTCTTCCAGGTACTGGGAAATACCCCAGCAAAGGCCACAGTGGGAGAAGCCAATGTCCCCTTCATCACTGTTAGCAGATCTGAGTTTTTGCACACGTTTGTTAGTGTTGATCCAGCTAGAGTAAGTCTTGTTCTATTCTGATGGTGCAGCTTCTTTACCCCAACTTGGTCCCTCAGAGGGGGACTTGGCAGAGATGGTCCTGTTTCCTGAAGTCCTCTGTGGTCTGCTTCCTGAGCGACTGCTTCATGTTCCTTACTCTGAAAGTCTCCAAGACTGTGCTTCAGCAGGTCCTGTGCAGTACCCAATCCCCTTCCCCACAATCAGTTATCACAAGTTACCTAAGTTCGGTTCCTCAGAACCCACATACAAATGTCAGGTGGAGATGACAGCTGCCTGCTTTTTGGTTACAGAAGATGGAGCCGAGGAAATTTCATAACAAAGGAATAAGGAGTCAGAGCAGTGATCCCCAAAGTCACTCTCAGGCTTTCACAGGCACACACACTGATGTGCTCTATGATACACACACACACGCAAAAAAAGTTGATACATTTTCTCACCTTAAAAAGAAATCCAGCTCTTTAACTGTCTCCTCATCTCTTTCTCTACTCTCAGTCCTGGAAACACACTTGAAGATGTCTGTAGATTTCTTGTTCCAGACATTTCAGGTAAACGGAATTCTATGTGGTTGGTTTTGCTTAGGATCTTTGAGATGGATCTGGCTGTGTTTCCCAGGCTGATCTCAAACAGTGTTCTTCCCTCAGCTTCTGAGAAACTGTGACCCAACACAACACCCAACAGTGTGTGGTCCTTTATGTCTTGCTTAGCAAATGTTTCCTGTACCATTAAAATTTTCCAAAGCATCATTGCTGTTTTACATTTCACTAACAACTTATGAAGACTCCAGTTTCTTTACATCCTCACCAGCTGCCTTGTGTGACAAGTCCTTTCAGTTTGCTTTGTGCTCCTTCTTAGGTATTTCTCATCTACATATGAACCGGTTACTTTTTCATGCATGTGCTTGTTGAATGCATTTGTGCAAGTGGATGTCTGTGTATGTTTTATGTACGTGTTCGAATGCAGTGATGGAAGCCAGAGGTTAGTATCAGATGTCATCTTTGTTGCTCTCAACCTTGGTTTGGAACCTGGAGCTTACTGACTGAGCTAACTTGCTGGCTAGGGAATCTTCCTGGTCTTCACCTCTCCAGTGCTGGCTTTAAAGTGCTGCAAGCACTTCTAATAGACTGACAGTGTCCTGTTGCCCCTTTTGTGTTTTCCTTGCCACATCCTTCTGCCTCAGCCTTTTTTTTTTCCTTCTTCCTTTCTTCCCTTTCTTTCTCCCTCCCTCTCTCCTTATTTCCTTCCCTTCTTTCTCCCTTCCTTCCTCTCTTTTCTCCCCACATTTTTTCTGCATGTATATGGAACACATATATATGTTTTTATTTACTTGTTTGTGAACAAAGGTATGTACGTAGGTGTCTTTGCATTTGCATGGACTCACATAGGACATGAGGTTGATATCAAGAATCATCTCCTGAAGAGAGGTAACTTGATATACCACAGAGGCCTGAGCCTCCACAGGAGTAGACAAGCCAGAATGAACCTGGGGTCCATAGACGCATAAAGGCAGGAGGGTGGGAGTGACTGAGAAGGATTTGTGAAGGGAAGAGAGGGGATGGGAGGGAGAAGAGAGAGAGGGAAGATGGGATGAAAACTCAATATGCTTGTAAAAATAGAAAAAAATGCTAAGAAGTTAATGTGGTTCATCTATACTTCTGGCTCTGGAAAGAGTGAGCTTGTGAAACCCAGAACAAAGAAGTAAGGAAGTAGAACAATCCAGGAAGATTCTCAGTGCTGCTCTCAGACCTCCATGGGCACACACACTAAAGTGCCCTCTTGTGTACACCCAAGCATGCTAACACACACACACACATGTACACACATACATGCAAAAATGAAAGAGAATGAGTTACGGGATGGATGTAGTTTAGTGGAATGAGGTGCTGGTTTCAACTGCACAGTGTCAAGACTCAAAGGAAAAGTTATCGAACAAGGGCTATAGCTTGCCTCCTCCACAGTGTAACCACTTGCTCAGGGGAAGAATCTAAACCCCACCATCTTGATCTCCACCAAATCAACTTGACAACATTCAACAGTGTTTCTGCCTCCCATGTAACATCTGACAGTAGCTCAGGAATCAGGCTTTTAACTCAAGAGTGAAGGGCCTTCATGTTTTAGAATTTTTTTTATTTAATCAATTATGCTTGTGTGCATGTGTGCGTGTGTGCATGTGTGTGCATGTGTATGTGTGTGTGTGTGTGTGTGTGTGTGTGTGTGTGTGTATAACCACGGGCAAATTCAAGAACCACCATGGACCGTCTCCACCTCCTCCTTGTTTATTCTGCCCCAGGATTCACAAGCTTCTGCCCTACCAGAACAAGAAATGCAGGCCGCCCCTCCTTCTGCATGCATCTGTACATGGCGGCTGGGATCAGAACTCAGGATCTTCCATCTGCAACGCAGAGGCTCAACCCCTGAGCCGCCTGTGCAGCCCTAGGGCCTTACTTTTAAATACAACCTGTTTGTTGAAGCTCACCATGGGGACGAGAGGGGAGTGTACCAAATGTGGCTCTGATTAATCTCCCTGTTGCTTTAGGTTGTCACCATGCACAGGGTCTCATGAAGACAGATCTCTCAGTTTGTCATCTGCAAGGTGAGCGCCTGGCACAGGCTGCTGCAGCTCAAAGGCATATCCTGGGGGTTTTGCTTGCACAATGGAGCTGAGCAGCATCAGTCAGAGCACTCCATGCAGAAGAGATGCCATTTGTGTTCCAGGGAGGTCCTGGGATATCAGTAAGTCCACTGTATGGAGCCTGTGCACTGCTGTGGAGACACACTTCAGTTCTCTCTAGAACAGTTTTTGGAGAGATATGTCTTTTGGCTTCTCATACAAATAATGTCTTAGTATTAAAAATGTCTGTTGTGGGATATGAGGAGATAGCTCTGCTGCAGACCAGAGTCATGGCCTTGAGACCAAGGCTTCCCTGGACCAGGTGGAGAACAGAACACATGCAACTCTCTTTTGGCAGAGTGAATTCTGAACCCATTTATTGACACTTCTGTGACAACTTTTATGCAGAAAATTTGGGAGTAAAGAATGTTGCACCTACAATAGATGTATAATTTTTAAATCAGCAAAATCACCTTTTTTCAAGAACCTAACTCATTGCTTGAGGGTAAAGGCACTTAACAGAAACATTCTCTTATTTAATCTATAATGCTTCACTAGATAGCCATGAGGCTGAGCCTACATTTTAACAGAGACTGCTTTTTTAAAAAAATACACAGAGGCAGAATGATCTCCTTTTGATTTCAACAAAGAACATTTTTAAAATTAACTATACGAATCCCCAACACCCCATAAGTCCCAGCGTGAGTTTTTGCTGTTATCCTCTCCAGGTTGATTCTCTCAGTCAGGCAGTTTGACATGCCCACCAGGCATGACAGCAGGTTCTAACTTGGGAAGTTGCATGGAGCTCATGCAGTCTTTGCTATCCAAGCTTGAACCACATCTCTAGGGGGCCATGGCTTGGATATTCAAGGCCATAAGCACTTACAGTGTGGTTCTGTCAGTGGAACACTACTGAGATATGCACTGAAGAGAACACTTAAGCAATATAATTATTAAAAGAATAATTCCTCCTATAATAACATCCTTCTATTCCTTTAATAGTAAGGTTGCTTATGTCTTCCTTTGAGGAATTCTAGAAGTGTATTGCCATCAGTTAGATTACTCATCTCTGAACCATGCATTCTCCAAACCTGGGGTCCAGTCAGGCCCCATATGCTAAGGGTGTCTCTTTCGGGGTGGAGGCGATCATCAGTGGGAGTGCACTCGAATGGTCCATCTCTGTGATTTCTCATAAGAGTGCTGTTTGGGATAGGAAAGACATGGCCCCCTTTGCTTCTGACATGGATTCTCACAGTTTGGATTGCAAATACCATCTCCAGGGGCAGTCTTGGCATCTAGATTTTCTGGCATGATGGTCTCTTCCTTGGCCTTCAGCCAGGGTAAGAGGGTATCATAGTTTCTTTTAAGGTTCTAGTGGACTGATAGCATAGTCTTATACTTCTGGAATTTCTGAGTTAGTAAATAGGTGGGAATTTTACCCACCTATGTTTTTAGACTCTAGAAGTTATTTTCTAATTTCCTTAAAATCAGTGCACACATTCTGGCTAAGAAGTCTACTTATTATGAGTGACTAGACATTAAATCTCTATTTAGAACGTGACTAAAAGTTAAAAAGCAGGCTTTTTCTCTAGATCAGAGAGCAGGAAGCTAGTTCCAAAAACACCATAAGAGCAGGTAAAGGGCTCTCCTAATTCCCAGAAGAACTCTTCCTGCCCAAGGCAAAACCCAAATTATCTAGAAGAGAGTGTCTAGTCCCTGCTCATGGGCATTATTGTGACATTCTAAGAAATTCCTAACCCCTGCCCTTGGTGTTACTGTGACCTTCCCCAGGGAACAGGGTTTAGGCCTGAGCTGGGAAGAAACACCAAGGCCTGACAATTCCCATATTTTTCCTTATTTCTCTTAAATAAAGCCATGTCCTTATCTCAAAAGATGTTTCTTTGAATCCATCTTTTCCAAACTGAGACATATTCTACTATATTGGTCGGATAAGGATGCAGCCAGCTCAGTAGATAATGTGCTTACAAAATGCACAGAGAATTGAGTTCAATCCCCAGAACTCATGTGAAATCCTCCCTCTCTCCCTCTGTCCTTCCTTCTCTTTATAGTATTTTTGGTTCTTTTTGTGAGACTTTGTTATGATGTAGCTCAGTCTAACCAATTCTGTGTTTTGTTTGTTTGTATGTGTGTTCATTTGTTTATTTTGAGACAGGATTTCCTACAGCACAGAATGGATTTTAGAACTTGCTATGCAGCCTAGAATGAGTTTGAACTCCTGAACTTCTTGCCTCCTCGCAAAGGTTCAAATTCCAAGTGTGCACCAACATGTTAGTTCAGTGTGGGGGATGGAGCAAAGATTTTGAGTATGCCAAGCAACTGCCTTCCTACTGAAGCACTTCCTAGCCTTGGAGTGCTCGGGCTGCAGGTATGTATCACCACAACAGATACCTTAAGATTTCATTGCTTAGAATATATTATTAGTGAGTATGTGGTTGTGTGTGTGTGTGTGTGTGTGTGGTGTATGCCTGTGAGTGCATATGGTGTGTACAGTGTATACATTTGAATGTGGTGTATCATGTGTGTGTGGTCCATGCATGTGAGTGTATGTGGTGGATAGGGTGTATGCATGTGAGACTGTTTGAAGGAGCAAAACAAAAGAGGGAGTAATGGGAAGATAGCTGGAGGAAAGAAGAGAGGAGAAAGAGAGAAAGAGAGAGAGAATTAGGAGTTATGGAAACAAAAAGAGGAGAGAGCAGTGGAAAGGGAGGGGACTTCAGGTGACTTCACAGAAACACCCTACTTCACAAAACTGGATTATCACATTGATAAAGTTATTGCCCTCATAATCATCTGTGTGCATGTGTGAAGGTCAAACGACAATCTTGGTCACTAGCCACTTTGTTTTTTGAGTCAGTGTCTCTGGTTGAACCTAGAGATTGGTCTCAGATTTCCACAATGTTCCTGTCCCTATTTCTCTTATTTTGGGTTAGCCAAAGCTGTACTACCATACTCAGTCTTTTTTCATGGGCTCTGGGAATTAAACTCAGGTCCTCATATGTGCAAAGCAAGAATTTTCCTCACCAAGCCATTTACCCAGCTCCACCTGGGAATGCTTTCCAAACAAGAATTATATCTACAACCAGGACATGAATCACATCTGAATGAGCATGAAGTCGACCACAGCTAGCACCTGGACATGTACATATATGCACACACAGATGCACAGATACACAAACACACACATACAAGGATGCAGCAGTTGAAGCTTCATGAATGCTCTGAAAAGAATAGCCATGATTCCCCCATGGTTCTGAGTAACAGTTCCCCAAATCTCCAGGCCCCTAATACTACCACATTTCTGCAAGTACCACAATTCCTGTGTAAGAAGCACTAATCAAGGCCATTCTGGGAAAGAGCCAAAGCAAAGGAAATGTTAAGTTCTAGAAACCCAGGTAGTCAGAGGGCATCAAAATCCACTGTGGTCCTCAGAGCTTTAATAAAGAGGAAATTTGTTTTGTCAGCAACTAGAAGTCAGGTGATTTCATAAAAGATTGAGTTGAGAAAAAAAAAGATTGAGTTGAGGATAGTTCTAGGGACGTGGCAGGGGTGCTAAACCCAAAGGATCATAGAATGAAGACTTGCTTGGGCTACAGAGGGAGTTCCAGACTGGCCTGGGCAATATCAGCAGACCCTCTCTCAGCCCTTAGGGTACATTTCAGTGGCAGAGCAATTGCCTAGGTTAAAGACATTTCATACTAAAAAGGGGGGGGGGAGGAATGGAACAGTGCTTTACATGTGCAAAACCTCTTACATGTGCAAAACCTCTTACATACACTGAGTCCCAGGAAATCTAGTATGCACAGAAACCATCTGGTCTAATGCTATTTGGAAAGGAAAGGTCTCTGCCTCCCATCCATCACTGGAGAAAAGCACAGCTATTAAAATTTTGACATTATAGATGAAGAAGAATATGACATGTCCTTGTGATTAAGAAACTGAATTTTATCTACTTAATAACATTAGAAGGACCATGAAGTTCCTTTCTGACAATTAAATATCCTCATCACTCATTAACAAATTAGGCATTGGGTGAATGAGAATACATTAAAAGGAGATCACTGCATATGATCAGCTGTGTACCACATAGATTCATGCAGTATTAAGTTTCATGGTCATGCAGTGATCTTCTTTGAGTCTTTTCAAAGTTTGTATTAATCTTCTCTTAATGTTCCTGCAACTGATATAGTACAAACTAAAGTTCTACTCCATGCTACAATGCTCAGAATGACTACTATTGGCTAGGTATCAAGAACAGCTCCAGTGGTTGGGGACGTGACTCAGAGGAAGAAACTGGCCTAGTATCTTCCACTGAGGGCTGGAGTGTAGTTCAGGAGTAGAGCATCTGTCTAGGATCCACCAGTAAGGGGCTCATCACTACAATGTTTTCTTAGCATGTGCAAGGTCTTGGGTTCCATTCTTACTACTGCAAGAAAGAAAAAATCATTCTCTACTGCAGTGCCCCTCTGACCCATCCTTTCTCTCCTGTGCTGACTCTTAACATTCTCCTCCCTGTCTCAATTGGAGACTAGCCTCCTACAGGTCACAAAGGACACTTGACAGAAAAGAACATGTGGCCAAAGTATGAACCTCAGTTTCTTTATGATCATTATTTTTTTTAACATTTTTATTATCTCCACTCATACAAACTTAATAGGTACACTGGTTCCCTCCCTCCCTCCTCCTCCTCCCAACCCCTCTCCTCCCCCTCCCCTTACCCCTTCCTCCCCATCCCCCATGTCTCCCCTCCCCCAATCCCCGGAGAATCCTTTGATGTGCATGCCAAACTCTCCTCTGGTTCCTCCTCTCTGATGATGTACAAGGACCCAGCGGCATTTCCCTGAACCCTTTCCTTTGTTCCCCTTAAGCATAGGAACACTATTTGGCTGTCAATCCTTTGCTTCCAAGGATCTTGGTGCTTTTAGCAAATGCTAGACTTTGTGGGGTCAATAGTGTGTTGGACATTGCACAGGGCATGCAAAGTCCAATTATGATTGCTTCAGCCCTAACTTGTGTGGAGTATCTTGCATATCATTGCTCCTTCTATCCTTGTGCTCTTACACTCTTACCGCCCCCTCCTCCGCAAATGGCCCTGAGCTTCAGGATGGGGAGAGATTAGGCTGGCCTAGTTCTAGGTGGTTGATATAGAGACTCTGAAGTTCTGGATTATGGTTTGTTGATTTTATTTTGCTGTTTTGTTGCTCCTGCAATGCCCTTCACTCCATCCTGATGGGCATTGGATGTCACCCCCTGGCCAGAGATAAAAAGCTGTTAAACCCAGTCAGACACTTCTATAACATGTTTTAAAGGAGA
Organism: Typhlomys cinereus; assembly: GCA_023101885.1. NCBI lineage: Eukaryota > Metazoa > Chordata > Mammalia > Rodentia > Platacanthomyidae > Typhlomys > Typhlomys cinereus. The sequence continues at coordinate 1,970,156 of JALPQD010000242.1, forward strand.
CCTGTATCTGTGGTAGGCTTTTGTGTAGTAGTAGCCATGATGCTTACCTGGATGACAACCTTTCCTCTATCTATAACAGATGTTGCTACTCTGAGGATTGCCAGTGACACTTAGCTCTATTTTTTTTCCTGGCAATACCAGGGATTGAACTAGCAACCCTTCTTTTATTTTAGTTATTATTTTATTGGGGTGGGGGGGACAAAAGTGAACACAAGTACATGGTGTGCCACTGACCTTGTGTGTAGGTCAAAGTATGGCTTCATACAGTTGGTTCTCTCTTATCTTTGATGTGCACTCCAGGAATCAATTTCAGATGACCTTGAAATATTATAGACCCTGAAAATGAGTCAGCATGTAATAGCAGATTAAGCATCAGAGTTTATCTTTGGAGTGCTGTAATCTAGATAAACATTGCCAAAAGGTCAGGTCATTACAATTGAATTGTATTTCTAAGTCAGGCCTGACTGGAAGCATTCTTGTTTTCTGGATAGTTCATGTTAGAATGGAGTAGTCTTGTGCCAGGAACCTGTTCTTTCCTGAAGGGAATCGCTGTGCCACCTCATAATTGACTCCAGGATGCTATGAAGTCTTTTTTTTAACTTTAAGTAGCCCTTATGCTGTTGCTTTTATATCATGTTGCAGCTTTATGAATGTGCCAGAGCTCAAAAGACCATCAGCAGAAATTCTCTTCTGAGGGACATTAATTGCTACTTATCAAAGATTCCGTTCTTGACTTCCCAAAGGTTTAAATGCTGCCACTTGACCCTAATGTAGAATTTCTTGTTCTTGTCCTCACAGGTGATCTAGTGGGTGCCTGTACCTTCAGCCTCAGACTAATTATACCAATTATACATCACGTTCAAATAGAGAATCTTTCAGAAGGTAAAATTTACTTGCAAGGAAGCTGCTCCATTAACTCCTCTGGTTCTCGAATGAGCCCATGGTTCTACACACACAGACACATGCACACACACAATATAAACATGCATAATTGAATAAATAATAAAAAAATTCTAAAAAATGAAGGCCCTTTACCCTTGAGTTAAAAGCCCAATTCCTGAGCTGCTGTCAGATGTCAGTTGGGAGGCAGAAACACTGTTGAATGTTGTCAGGTTGATTTGGTGGAGATCAAGATAGTGGGGTTTAGATTCTTCCTTTGAGAAATGGTTACACTGTAGAGAAGGCAAGCTATAGCTTTTATTCGATAACTTTTCCTTTGAGTCTTAACACTGTGCAGTTGAAACCAGCACCTCATTCCACTAAACTACATCCATCCCGTAACCCATTCTCTTTCATTTTTGCATGTATGTGTGTACATGTGTGTGTGTGTGTTAGCATGCTTGGGTGTACACAAGAGGGCACTTTAGTGTGTGTGCCCATGGAGGTCTGAGAGCAGCACTGAGAATCTTCCTGGATTGTTCTACTTCCTAACTTCTTTGTTCTGGGGTTTCACAAGCTCACTCTTTCCAGAGCCAGAAGTATAGATGAACCACTTTAACTTCTTAGCATTTTTTTCTATTTTTACAAGCATATTGAGTTTTCATCCCATCTTCCCTCTCTCTCTTCTCCCTCCCATCTCCCCTCTTCCCTTCACAAATCCTTCTCAGTCACTCCCACCCTCCTGCCTTTATGCATCTATGGACCCCAGGGTTCATTCTGGCTTGTCTGCTCCTGTGGAGTCTCAGATGTCTGTGGTATATCGTTACCTCTTTTCAGGCCCCTCTACTGATATGGGCATTTCCCTTCACTCATCCAGCTTTAGACCTAAAGGTTTCCATGGTAAGTTCTCATCTTTCTTGAATTCCAAGGTAGTATATGGGGGCATGTTTGTATGTCAGTCCCCATGCAGGTCTGAGAAGGACAAATCCCTGTGTAGTGAGTTTCCAGGTACAGCAGTTCTGCCTTGAGTGGAATGTCCTGTCTAATGGTGAACCTTCCCACCTTTAGGTTCTTACAATTTCACCACCCTACCCTATGAGGCCACCGAAGCCTTAGGATGGGGAGCAATTTGGTTGGCCTGACTCTGGGTGAGCCCTGCTGAATTGCTGATACTCAGAAATATGGTTGACCATATCTGTCCACTTCACTGCTCTAGGCTGCATCTTGTCAGGGTATTGAGCTCAAAGAAGACTACTAGGCTGTATGTTAATTGTTCTTCCATTCTATGGGTATAATAACAGCCACCTACAGAGCAATTTGATGTAGGTTCACTGGCTGTCTTCCCTATTGTTCTATTTCCTTCTTGTTTTTAGATTCTTGTTCTAGTTTACGGTAATAATAACTCCAGCCAATCTGGAGTCCAATTAGAAAGCTGTTGCTTGTCTCCTTGATACTCGTGTCCCTATTACATGGGTTGTCACCTGTTGCCATGGTGATTTATGTACTGCAACTTATAGATCTGATGCTGTTTGATGGGACTTGTGGTTATTTCTCTCCCACAGCAGCTTCTACAGAATTCCTTGGTAACATACAAGCTACCCAGCAAGGGAAGTCCTTAGTCAACTTCCAATTAATATATTTTGCCCATATTCTGTGATCCATATGTGCTGCATTTCAGCAATAAGGTATACTGACATTTTTTGGAGAGCAACCAAAAATAATGGTAAAATCCTATAATGTTTGGAGGGCTTTAAGAACTCACTGACCAACATTTTGTTAGGAAGTGTCACATTCCTGTTGCTTCTAGTATAATTTTGTCCCAGGGTTCTAAGTGGATCAGCTCAGAGCTCTTTGTTTTTATGTTTTCCTCACTCTATGCTCTTCTGCATAAAGAATGCACATTCTTATTCCCTTTCTTTAAAAGACATAGGTATTTTGTTTTGTTTTACATATTACTTGCATAGGATATTCGTTTGGGGTTACTTCACACAATCTTAATGTTTTTCTATAAGTCCTTCTTTTCCTACTATCTCCCCATCCCTTCATCCCTCTCTATGTATTTTTCCCAATTATTATCTCCATCACCCTTGTCCTGGTATACTAAATTTCCCCTTTAAAAGGTTTCATACTACTCACTCATTGGTCTTTTTCAAATTTTCTGGCTCTTACGATGCTTCCAATCTAGACAGATTGACAAGGATATTAGTTCTATGTCAATATGAAATTTTCTAGTTCCATTAATTTACAAGAAAGTTCCATAACCTCATCCTTTCTGGTTGCAGAGTAAATATTCCATTGTGTATATGTAACACATTTTCAATATCTATTCCCCCATTGTTGTGCATGTTGACTGATTCCATATTTTTTTTTTTTTGCTTTTGTGGGTAGAGATTCAATGAACATAGATGAACAAGCATGTTTGGAATAAGATGTAGAGACTTTTGGGAATATTTCAAGGAATGGTGTAGCTGGGTAATATGGCAGTTCCATTTTAAGCTTTCTGAGGAACCTCCACACTGATGTCCATAGAGACTGTACCAGTTTACATTCTCACCAGCAGTGAATAAGTGTCCCTTTTTTCCATGGCTTTAAAAGCAATATCTGTTTTTTTTGTGTGTGTGTGTGTGTTCTCTATCTTAACCATTCTGATTATGGTAAGACTGTATCACATAGTTGATTTAATTTGCATTTCTCTGATAGTAGTTAAGTTGAGCATCTTCTAAGGTATTTGACATTTCAATTTCTTTTCAAGTGAAATCTATGCTTAGTTCCAGGGCCCATGTTTTCACTGAAATCTTTGCTGTCTTTAGTGTTTAATTTTCTGAGCTCTTTGTACACTCTGGAGATTAATCCTTCTCAGATTCATAGCTAGCAAAGATTTTCTCTCATTTTGTGGGTTGTCATTTTGCACAATTCACAGTTTCTTTTGTGGAACAGAAGTTTTTTTTAATTTCATGAAATCGTATTTGTTGATTATTAGTCTTAGTTCCTGGGCATTTGTTGTTTTGCTTAGAAAATCTTTACCTAGGCCTATCAATTCAAGTGTAATTCCTACTCTTTTTTTCTAATAATTTCAGAGTTTTGTGTTTAATATCAAGGTTTTTTATTCATTTGGAGTTGACTTTAGTGTAAGGAGAGAGGCAACAGTCAATTTTTATTCTTCTGCATGCAGTTGTCCAATTTTCCCACATCACTTGTTGAAGATGTTGTCTTTCCCCCAGTGTGAATGTTTGGCACCTTTGTCAAAAATCAAGTGGCTTTATGTGTGAGAGTTTATATCCGGGTCCTCTGTTCTGATCCATTGATTGATGTGTCTGTTTTTGTGCCACCACCTAGCTGTTTTTATTACTATAGCTCTGTAATATAGTTTGAAATCTGGTATGGTGAGCAGTCTTCTTATTGCCCAAAAATTGTTGTCTTTCCCCCAGTGTGAATGTTTGGCACCTTTGTCAAAAATCAAGTGGCTTTATGTGTGGGAGTTTATATCTGGGTCCTCTGTTCTGATCCATTGATTGATGTGTCTGCTTTTGTACCACCACCTAGCTGTTTTTATTACTATAGCTCTGTAATGTAGTTTGAAATCTGGTATGGTGATACCTCCAGCAGTCTTCTTATTGCCCAAAAATTGTTTTGGCTAATCATGTTTTTTTGTTCTTCCACATGAATTTTGAGATTTTTTTTTTCAAGTTCTGTGAAGAATTGCAATAAGATATTACTTGGAATTGCATTGAATCTGTATTTTGCTTTGACTGAGATGGTCATTTTCACAATATTTCACAATACCCATGAGCAAGAAAGGCCTTTCCACTTTCAAGGATCCTCTTTAATTTCTTTCAACAGTGTCTTAGAGTTTCTATTATGCAAGTCTTTTATTTCCTTAGTTAAATTTATTCCAAGGTATTTCATTTTCTTTATAGCTATGTCAAATGGGATTGGTTCTTTCATTTCTTCCTCAGCTTGTTTTTCTTTGGTATATAAGAAGTCTACCGATTTTTGTATATTGATTTTGTAGCCTGCCACTTCATTGAAATTAATTTGAGTAGCTTTTTAGTGGAGTCACGTACATCGCCCAAGTATAGAATTTTGTCATGTGCACATTAGTATCCATTTGTATCTCATATGATTTCTTTTAGTTTGAAGTCTATTTTGTCTATTTTTCTATTTGCTTGGAGTATTTTTGATGGTCCTTTTACCTGAGAAAGTGTTTATCTTTCAAGGTGAGGTGTGTTTTTGGAGGCAGAGAATTACTGGGGTCATGAGGTTTGGTCTAAGTAAGCCTCTTAACTGGGGAGTTGAACCTATTGACATTTAAAATTAATATTGAAAGGTGTTTGAAGGTTTCTAACATCTTGTTGATATTGTTGACTTTGCTTTTTTTATCCTTCATTCAGTCCTTGTGCTATTATTTGTTCCCTTAGTTTATTTAATGTGTTTATCCTTCTCTTTCATTTTGTGCATTCTTTCTAGTATTCTCTGTTGCCTTGGCTTAGTAGCCATCTAGTCTTTTAGTTGTTTTGTCATGGAATATTTTTCTTGCTCCTTCTATTATGACTGGCAGTTTTGCTGGATATAGTATTCTGGGTTGGCATTTGTGTTCTTTCAGAACTTGTGTCTCTCCTGGCCTTCTGGCTTTTGCCATTTATACTGAGATGTCAGTTGTTATTTTGATGAGTTTACCTTTATATGTGACTTGTTCTTTTTGTCTTGTAGCTCAGAGATCCTGTATTTAATGTGTATATTTGGTGTGTGATCTATCATATGCCACAGAATATTTCTTTTTTGTCCTGAGTATTTAGTGTTCTGTATCCTTCTTGAATCAGGATGGGTACCTCTTTTTTTCAGGTTAGGGCAATTTTTCTCTATCATCCCATTGATTATATACAGTGAATCTTCCTTTTGTCAACCTTGTCCATCTTATCTTCCAAATCTGACAATCTGTGTTCTATCTTACCAGTTTTATTTTTAAGCCTCTATTGAATTTTTTATTACACTGTTTGAATTTTTTTGTTCCAGTGTTGTTTCAGTCTGGGTTTGTGTGTGTGTGTGTATGTGTCTGTGTGTTTCTAAGTTTGTTTGTAGATTGTGAAAGAAAAGAAATTTTTACAGAAATTGTGACAAAGAAGTCATAACTAACAGCTTGGTAGTCAGCAGTTTTCAGAGTTTTAAAAACAAAAGTCTAATATGGGTGGCTAGATATGGTAAACAACTCCTTCTCCTTGTGAGAAGGCCAGATGCCAAACCACCCAGACCCAGATACTAGACCACCCAGAACCCCCCCAATTTGGTTCCAGGAATCTTCCCCCTTCGAGGAGAAATGTTTTTAGTATGTGCAGATGCTGCCGAAGCTCACTTGCCCTCAACCCCCCCCCAGAACTCCGGGAAATGCTTCCCCTCTTAAGGTCTAGTATGTGCACTTATGCCAAATACCGACAAAGCCTTTGTATTATTATTGTAACTAATATGATAGCCAATAATTTTGTAACATTATGTAACCTCCCTACAAGAAGAGTATAAAATGTGTATGCTTCTTGAGCTCAGCGTCATCTCTCCCCCTCGTGTATGGGGCGACCCCTGCTCACTGGAATAAAATCCTCTTGCTCTTGCATCAAACCCTTGTCTGTGAGTATTCTGTGGGGGTCCACTTCCTGGAGTAGGGCCATTAGGTCTAACATTTGGTGCATTGGCCGAGAACCGGTGTGCCCTTCCGACCTCACTGCTACCGGGATTGGAGATTTGCTCAAGCAGGTCTGTGTTTTATTTTCTGTTTCGTTTTCCGTTTGACTTGTATTCAGTGTGTCTGTGTTTGTTTCGCTTTTTGTTTAATGTGCCTGGTTAGTTTTCTGGTTTATGGTCACCACCAGCTTGTCATGGAGAGCATTTGTATTTGGTTTGAATTTGTAGAGCGCTCATTTGTAATGGCCAAAGCGGCGGGCAGACGTGCCAAGATGTCGCAGGCCGGGAAACTGGAGGATGCTCCGGATTCCATTTGTATCTGCTGCTGTGACAGGGCTGTGGCATTCTCGTTCAGGACGTCTGTGTCTCATCTGTTTTATTGTGGGTTTTCTCTTCATTGTACTTGGTATTGAACTGACACCTTTCCTCTTTCCCGACTGATTGCAACATGGGACAAGCTACTTTCACCCTTATCTCTAGATCACTGGACTGAAGTTAAGGCTAGAGGACATAATCTGTCTGTAGATGTTAGAAAAAGAAAGTGGCAGGTTTTCTGCTACTCAGAGTGGCCAGCCTTCCAGACCGAATGGCCTCCAGAGGGGTCCTTCCATCTATACAAGATCAAACAAACCACTTTGGGCAGTTTAGGGAAAGAAACTCAAAATCTAAATGTTGAAATTAAGGAAGGAAAATGGCTCACTTTCAAGGCCAGCAGATGTGTGTTTTAAACTGTCTTCTTTTTAATTTACCTAATAACACCTTCTATTTTAATTTCTAAAGCAACTAAGGAAAGAAAGCCTCTGCCCCCCTGTACTGGAGGGGCCAGAAGAACTGTCTGTCATTTTTGTGCTGTGTCTGTGATGATCTCATTTTAAGAGTTACTTTAAGTGTTTTGACTTGCTTAGTTATCTGCATCCCCATGATGTGTTTGATTTTGTTTATTATTTGGCATGCTCAATTTAAATGCATATGCACAATTATTGAATGAATTATTTTGATAATGTTAAAGGGTCTGAGTACGTACTGATTAAAATATTTTGTTTTATCTTGATTTTTATGAAGCTTCACAAAAGGTGGTATTATGTTTTTACCTAGGATCCGATAACATCACTTTTGTAATTCCTTTAAAAGTTTGTTTTCCTGTATGTAATACCAACATATCTAACAGCCTGAAAGGAAAACTGATCTCTGGGAAATTCATTGGAATTTCTTCCTTCTGGTATGTATGAGCTCCCTTCCTTGGGGACAAGTTTGCTTTCTAATTCCAGGTGTATTCTTGTGTTCTGTTACAATCTTGCTAACTTAATTGGGATATAATGATTTTTAAGATGAGGTCTATTGTTATTGCCTCTTTTGAAGGACATTTCTTAAAGGATAAACAACAGGCAACCATCAAGTATAAAGAAAATTTGTATAGTACTTAGATGTGCAGAAAGTTTAAAAGAAGATTTTTAAAAAAGGGGTTTATGGAATGAGTTATCTTACTTAGAAAGTTAAAGTATGTGCAGGAGGTTTATGGGTTGGTTACTTAAAAAAATTTTAAAGTATGTGGTGAAGGTTTGTGGAATATTGTGAAGGTTTGCGGAATGTTAGGTTTATAAGAAGAGTGAAAATTAGAGATGATGGTTAAAGGAAATGTTATGCGTTATGCTTCTTCCATATTACAAAAGTAAAAGCATTGAGCCTCAGAAATTAGAAATTACGAATTAAGCTTCATGTATTCAAATGTATTTCAATTGTCTGTCTTGATCAAATAAGAATTTGGTTACTAGGACCTGCAGCAGTCCTGGCAGGGCCCTCATCCGCTCACTGGGAGGTGGGCTCCCAGAGAGCAGGGCTCTGCTCAGCCATCAGACCAACAAGAGAAGCTGAGACCCAGCTGCAGCTTAGAACATACTGAAGGCCAGCTGTTAAACCAATCCCTGCACACCTTTTAAAGCAGGCTTTTCCCAAAAGAGGAAGAAAAGAGGACACTTTAAAATGGTGGAGGGAATGTCTTTAGCCTTTGTGTGAATGTGTGAATAAATGTCGACCTGAGGTGGGAAACCTGTCACACCTCTGTGCTCGAGTTTGTAGTCCCATGGTGAGATACCTAAGATCTCTTAAAGCCAAGGGATTTGATTGGGCCAGTTCTGCATTTCCATGGTGATAACATATGGTCTAGGGTGGGATCGGATTAGAATCCAATTGAAAGTCATGAAATAGCTGAACCCACTATGGCTAAGTTATCACCCATGACTCTGCAGAGTGTGGCCAGACTGGCACTTGAATGATCTCTCCTGGAGGGATTCCCATCCTTTGTCTGTCTGCGCCATGTGGTAGGGATTAATGTGAATTTAGCTCTTGTTAATCAATGGAAGGAAATTTCTAAAAATGTTTGCCCTATGAGGAAAATGCTTCATGTCTGAGACAATGACCATACAGTTTAAATAACATAGGAAATGAAGAAAGCTTCAGGCATGCATCGACCGTGGACTCTCCCCTTTTAGTGTTGTTGGGTGGAGCTCTGGCTCCCCCAATCACGGGCTGCATCCAGCACTGAACTCAGTCAGTGGCTGGGTTTATATAGTGATTGGCAGAACTCTGCTGAGCCCATGTGTCCCTTCCCCAAGTCCAGGTCCACTAAACTGAAGCAAAAAGGGAGATTTCCCCTTCCTGTGTCCAGGAACTATTGGGAAAAAATAAATGCTTAGTCCTACCAATCTAAAAAAGAGTCAACTTTCATATTCTTGGACATGTCCTGTATACATCTAAGACAAGAGATGACCCCAGGAAAATCTTTAAGTTATAACACCATCCAAGTAGACAAATGATGGCAAACAAATGACAGAAAGTTAAGAGACTATAAAGATTTGTACCAAAAGTACAGCTAGTACCTCAGGATGTCCTAAAGAGACTAAGATGGAACAGGAATTTCATCTAGCTTCCACATCAGCCAAACTCCCATCTGGAGGACAGGTCCTCATCTATTAGGGGGAAATAGACCCCCATCTGGAGGATAGCATCCTCATCTGCAAGAGAGAGGTTAAAATAGGGCAGGTGACCTAGGACTTAGTATAGAAAAAAAAAAAAAAGAAAGAAAAGGAAAAAGAACCAGAAAGCAAAGAAATCAAAACTTGACATTTGCCTAAAGAGATAGGTAGAAAATTAACAGGCATGCCCAAAAGCAGACCAACCCAAGACCCCTTCCAACAGGAGAGAGATAAAAAGATGCTTTAAATATGACCAGAGTGGGTGCTTTGAGATGGTTGCAAACACAGGGAGCTTCCACATGGCCTATGTCCTGAACATGGAAAATTTCTACTGGAGGAAGATTGCCCTCTGAGCCAAGGGCCCAGGGGTCAAGCCCTCTGTTGGGAACCAATGAAATGGCCTGAAGCTCCTAGCTTCCCTCTGATGGAAAAGGAGTTTGCCTCTGATAACCAGTGAAAGCCCAAAATGTGAGGTTGAGCACCTCATGAGAACCTTGGGTTTAGCATGCAAATGGGAAGCCTCTTTGTTTCTATGACAGTGGAGCACAAAATTTTAATGCTCAACTTCCTTCCTAGGCTTTTCTCAATCTTTGATTTTAATAAAATATTAATGATCAGGGAAATGTCAGGTTCACCAGTTACAAAGTAAAATACAATGACAAACTTAAAGAGTTAAACCAGGAAAAACAGCAAAACTCCAGGTGTTAAGCAGACTAGTTCTGACAACAAATGTATACTGGCTTTTCATTTAGATCTGAGGAGTGGTCTTGCCCTAAAGATGAAATAATGCTTACAAACCTATAGAACTTTCCATATCAGGAGATAATGTCCCCTAAAAGGACGTGTGACAGGTTTTATAGCTCTTGGCTTTTACACCCTACAAACATGATTTTCCTTACTAACTCTTGCTTGTACCCGCAGTAAGATTGCTGAACTTATTTGGTTTATCCCATGTGCCTTCCCAGTTACAGTGGTCTAATCCTTGTGTAGATCTTGAAAGTTTAACCTGTGTTTTGTCTCTTTTAGATGGACCTCAAAGCCATCTATAAAAGACCTCTAGACCATCCCAGCATTTCATAGATGAGGATATCAAACTGCTCTTATTTCCTTCGCCCTGAGTCAGCAGGAAGCAGCCAGAGCAAATCTCCTCGCCCTTTATCCTCAGAGTGGTCTGAGTTCTCAAATAGGTTTATGGGGGAATGAGGCAGGATTAGGGCAGCCATGCTGGGATGGGTCTCGCCATCCACCATTGCTGGGATCACCATGAAAGAATACTCCTGCTGAATAAATAAAAACGTGGATGGGAAAAAAGCCAGGGATGATTTGAAGGCTCGTTTGATTCCTCTCCATGGCTAACTACCCTAATTTCTACTCTCCTGGGGCCCCTCATTATACTTCTATTGCTTCTTACTTTTGGGCCCTGCATTTTAAATTGTGTGCTTGGTTTTATTAGAGAATGCATCAACACATTATAAGTAATGGTATTAAGACAACAGTACCAACCTTTTCCCCAACTACACCAGGAAACATCCTCTAAATTTTAAGATTAAAATTTCACCAAAAGAAAAAGAAGGCAATGTGGAAGAAAAGAAATTTTTACAGAAATTGTGACAAATAAAGAAGTTGTGACTAACAGCTTGGTGGTCAGCAGTTTTCAGAGTTCTAAAAATAAAAGTCTAATATGGGTGGCTAGAAACTGAAAACATCTCCACTCTCAAGGTCCCTGTGAGAAGACCAGATGCCAAACCACCCAGACCCAGATACTAGACCACCCAGACCTCCCCCAAAGTTGGTTCCAGGAATCTTCCCCCTTCAAGGTCTCAGAGAAATGTTCTTAGTAAGTGCGGATGCTGCCGAAGCCCGCTTGCCCTCTTCCCACATAGAATTCCGGGAAATCCTCCCCCTCTTAAGGTCTAGTATGTGCACCTATGCCAAATACCGCCAAAGCCTTTGTATTATTATTGTAACTAATATGATAGCCAATAAGTTTGTAACATTACATAACCTCCATGCAAGGAGGGTATAAACAGTGTATATTACGTGAGCTCGGCGTCATCTCTTCCTCTCGTGAATGAGGCAACCCCTGCTCACTGGAATAAAATCCTCTTGCTTTCGCATCGAACCCATGTCCGTGAGTCTTCTGTGGGGGTCTGCTTCCTGGCGTAGGGCCATTAGGTCTAACATAGATCACCTTGGGTTTTTCTCAGTGTTGCAAGATTTGTTTTCATACTCTCCATTTTCATTCTATTTGTGTGTTACTCATTTTCTGGGAATTCTTTCCTGAGTTTGTTGCATTCTTCTTGAAATGTGTTTAGGCATTTATCTATGTACTCTTGGAGGTGTTTGAACATATTTATAATCGATGTTTGAAATTCATTGTTTTGGTTATTGTTCTCTTGGGTACCTTCATGGGCTATGCTTTGTTGGATCTGAAACCTTATCTTCAATGATATTGAGAGGAGACATTTCTTGGAGTCTTGCAGTTCTGTTTTTCCTGCATTTTTATGCTGAGCAGACATTAATTGTAGTTTTATATGAAGTAACTCTAGGATGTTATTTTTCTGCATGTAAAGAAAAAAATTGTCTAAGATTTTTGTGTGTTACCAAGCAGGTAACCGCTGTTTGGGTGTTTAGTTGCAAAAAAGAAAGTAGTAATTCCAGTGTTCTCTTGCTTCTCAGATGAGGATTCTGGTTATTTTTTTTTCCAAAGTCCTTTTCTCTCTTTTTTGCAGTTTGGTGTTGTATAAAATCGCCAGCTCCCCTGACTCAAACTGCACATGAGCCCACAACCCGGGAGATCCCAGGAGGCCCAGGGCCTCTCACCTAGCTACTTTGCATTTTTGTGTAGGATCTAGTTTCCAAGCTCATGTTCAAGGCTTTACACCCCTGAGCCATTCTAATATCCTGTTATTTTTATGCTGAGATAAAAATCCTGCTAATTTGCCCAGGCTGGCCTCAAATCTTTACTCCTCCCACAATCTTCTCAGTACTTAGGATGACAGGTCAACACCATCAGACTCTGGTTTATTCGGGTAGTTTCACTCCCCTTTTCTACATATTTTTGAAATGTTCTGCCTACCTGGCCTTCTTATGTGCCTTCCTTCTCTTCCTTTTTCTTTCCATTCCTCTTCTGCTACACCACCTGCAAAGACTCTCAGATGTTCCCCACAGGCTAGTGTGTGTGTGTGTGTGTGTGTGTGTGTGTGTGTGTGTGTATACACTATGTCCGCAGCAGGTGGCACTATAAGGGAAGCTATGTGACCTTTAGGACATAGAGTCTTGCTGGAGGAAGTGCTTCACTGGGACCAGGTTGAGATTCCATAGTGTAGCTCTACTTTCTGACTGGTGATACAATGCCACCTCTGACTCCTTCTCCTATGGTTGTGCCTACCCTGCTATGATGGAATGTAGCCACTGAACTCTGAGTCACAATTAGTTGTTTGATCACAACAGAGAAAAGTATCTGTTATGGTTGCATTTGGATGTCAACTTGACAGTTGCAGACTGTTTGGGGCCCATCTGTGGAAGGTTAATGGTTGGAATGGCTCTTGAACAAGTCTGAGGTACTTGATTGATTGCTATGGAAAACTCAGCCCATAGTGGGTGGTACTTTCCAGTGATGGAATAGATAGGAGGTGCAAGGAGGAGAGATTTGCTCTTCTCTTATCTGGTGTAGATTGGCTGTGGAGTCCACTTTGCATGTGTTGTTTACTTTTAGAGCATCATGGCCTTTTTTGTCGCTGCTGCTGCCTCCATCCTTGGCTGACTTGGAGCTTTACCTTTTCCACCATGTTGTTGCTGTTCCCACTGCCTTTAGAGCCTGGCCTCTAGGCCTTGTTGCTATTTGCTGTTCATTGCTGATGTCGAAGCCCAGCTGTTCTTTGCCAATATTGGAAACCAGCCTCTTCGACCCTCCAGAGAAGTGAAGGCTTGAGACTCTCTCAGGATCTTTTGGCTTTGTGGAACATTCCGGTGAAGAGCAAGGCAGCTGCAGGCAGCTACTTTGAAGGACACTGTTTTTATCGTGATTTATTTTAACAAACTTATTTATATATAATACATTCTATAGATTCTGTTTTTTCAAAGAACCCTGACTAATATGGTATCCAATTCCAGGACCTGTCCACAGCAGGTGCCTAACTGACGTTCCAGTGATAAAAGCTAGTACTTCTGACTTTACTCTTGTGGGTGGAGACACAGGCATGTGAGTGACTTCACTTGGTCATGTTAGCAAGAGAGCAGATGAACCAGAAACAGTGTTACGAGCCTGGCATCTCAGCTTCTGTCCCAGCAGGGTAGCAAATCAGATGCCAGCTCAAGCTACAGAGCAAGTTCAGTTCCACCTGACTTATAGAGCAAGACCATGTATCAAAATAAATGGTGAGAGGGCTGGACATGGATGGGAGAGCACCTTCCTGGAATCCACAGTGAGGAAGGAGCTGGGGGCATGGTTCAGTGGTTCAATCCCTTGAGTTCAACCCCTAGTGCCTCAAAAGAAAGGAGAGTAGAAGTAGCAAATGAAACTTTACTTTAGAATTGGAAAGTTCACTGTGTCTTCTCAGAGTCTCTGTGTAAGTCTCAGATAGTGTGTCTTCTCTGCATAGCAGGTCATTCACATAAGTGACCATGGCTGTCTTCACTAGACACTGGTCCTCTCTTTTCCCAGTGCCCCTGCTGAATTCTCAAAGCTTTTGCAGTTTATCCACCAGATTTTCCCAAAGCAGAGAAATGTGGGCTGACACTCTGCAACATTTTAGGTCACAGTCTTCCATTTTCTCTCCCAACATGACTGCAAAAGTACCTTCTGCTGGCAGGCACACAAGGCAGTCAGTACAATCAACAATCTCCTGTGAGTATTCGAGGGCTCTGCGACATCACATCACCCCACTGGCATATCCCAGAGCTAGGAGAGGTTGTGACAAACCTATTTTAACTATAATGGACAACGTAACCATAAGCATTGCCTACCAGTGCTGACCCTTCAAAGGGCTTTGAGAACAAGCAGCACCTGAAACCTGAACAACTCTTCCTCATGGGAGGCTCTTCATAGACTTGATCAGATACCCAAGTCAGCATTTCTGGAGTCTGACGTCTGAGTATGAAGTTTAATGGACTTTGAGGTGTCTAAAAAGTCTCTTTTAAAAGAAAAAAGGTCCTTTCCTCCTGGGTCCTTTATGAATTGGGTCCTGTCCAGTGTGTGATGAATGTGGAAGGTGTGGGTTTTTGGTTGAGCTATAACTAGGTTGACACAACACTGATATCTCGGCTATGTGGATATACGCTGCCAAAGCTGTCTCTGGAGGTCCACCTCATTGCAGGTCTGCAGTCAGCAGGATCCAGTTTGCGTATTCAAATCTTTTTTTTCCAAATGACACTAAGCCCAGGACCTATCATAAGCTAGACAAACCTCTACTACTGCCTGCCTTTTACTAGGGTTTCTAGGCAGATGCCCTAGCACTGCATCACCTCTCAGCTCTCAGTTTGTCAGCTTAACTGTCCCTTGTACATACTCACACCCTCCCCCACCAGCCAACATGCTTGGTCTCTGGAGTATCTGGGTTATTTGCCTCTAGAATATGGTATCCGACAAGCGGGTTGCACTGTGACAAGGCCTTGCTGGTAGCTTTCCTCCTTAGCACTCATTGTCCCAGGCCTGGCTAGCCTTATGCTGCTGGCATTCCTGGCAAGTGTCCACAGCTGGCTTCACATGTGGCCTGAGCTCTGGCTCTGCAGGGTTGCAGTCCTGGATTCCTTTCCCAACCCTAGCTGCAGGCCCCTCTTTTCTTCTCTTTCTGCTCCTCAGGGAAGAGCCATGAGGTACTCTATGGCTTCCAGCTCCACCTCCAGGCTTTCTCCCAAGGAACAGAGCAGAACACGTGACCCCTGCCACATGTCATCTCTGAGCACAGTGTTCCCTTCCCCTCTGATGGCCAAATGGAGGCTGAAGACCTCATGTGGGGCACATGCCTTTCACAGGCCTATGGAAAATGTGACAAGAGCCTTTTCTGCCTTGTGAATGTACACCCTCACCCTGCCTCGCCTATAAAAACCTTTCTGGCTAACGGGGTGATTAGATGCAGGATGTGGCCTTCATTCTGTTCCCCTTACTTTTCATCAAACTTCTGCCTTATTCGAAACCCACCTGAATCCTCCAGGAGATTCCATCCATCTAAGGAAGACCAAAGGTGGCTTCTAGAGTCATCCTGGATTATATCTATCTCCTTTTTGCTTCACTCTGGAACTTCTCAGGCTCTGCTTACCAAGCCAGAAATACAAGCTGCTGCTGTTTCAATTTATATGGGATCTGGGATCTGAACTCAGGACCTTCTGCTTGTGAGGCAGAGTCTTAACCCTTGAGTCATCTCTCCAGCTCCCAAGTCTTCCTTTTTCTGAATGTAAAATTCTGTAGCAACACTGATTAGATCTTTATGCTTATCTCCAATGCTGGCATCTTTGACTGGCACACTGGAGAGCTGGAATGCGACTCAGTGGGTAGAGTGCTTGCCTAGCATGCTGGAAGCCCAGAGTAAGAGTTCCAAAACAAAAGCTGTGTGTGTTGGTGCGTTTTTGTCATCCCTGAACTCAGGAGTCAGAGGCAGGAAGATGAGGAGTTCAAGGTCAGCTTCCATACATAAAGCCTTGTTCAGTAGCTGCAACATAGAAACCGAACAATGATTGCTGTCTTGGGCTGGTGACCCTGACTCTGTTGGATTGCCAGTTTCTGCTTCTGCCTTGAAACCACAGTTGCAAAACGACCATAGTGGGAATGCTGTAGGTTTATTCTTCTTCTCTGAATCTTAGCTGTGCCAGGAAGGGCCCCTCTGTCTAACTATGGAGGCTCTGGCCTCCTTCTATTCATCACCTTTAATAGAGGAGGCAAGGGCCAATGAGATAGCTCAGAGGGTAAGATGTTCTGAGAACCACAATTCATCTCTCTTTCTGTCTTTCCTGACTGTGTTTGCCACGTGAGCAGCCTCTTCAACCTTCCAAAAGAGCACCAACAGCTGAGAAACAGGTGTTCAAACACAGGAGACTACAGAGGACTTTTCCCATCCAAGCCACAACACCAAGTGATATTAAAAATTTCTTCCTTGGATAGGTTGAAAACACAGGAAGTCTGCTTTCATTCCCAAGGCCCACCTCCTTCTGGGAGAAGAGCAGCATCTCACTCTCTTCAAACCTACAAGACACACGGTTCCTTCTCTCTTCTGTAGTGTGTCCATCTTGGTGCCTCTGTGAAAAATAGGGTGTGACTCATGGGTACAACATTTGTCTAGCACATATGAAATAGTAGATTCTAATCTCCAGACTTGCATAAGCCAGAAATGGTAGGGCAGGCCTGTGATCCTGGCACTCAGTAAGGAGAGGCAGGAGCATCAGAAGTTCAAGTTTATCTGATGCCTAGGGAATTTGAGACCAGCTTGGGCTACATGAGACCAGGTCTCAAAGAAAAGTGTGACCCCTCTCTCCTTCTTCCATCTCCTTTCCCCGGCACCTTGGCTCTTCACCCTGGCTCTTTTATATTAATGTTGTCCCTCAGTTCCATTTTGAGTCCTTTTTGAATTATTAATTTTTCTACTTTTACAATCACATTGAGTATTCCTCCCAGCTTTCTTCCTTCTTTTTCTAAATTCTATTATCAATAACACCAAGGATCTACAAAGAGGCCCAAGTATAATGAGACTGATTGTGAGGGTTCATGTAGATGGGACACTAATTCTTTCCTGACAGACCTCACAAGCACTACCCTACACAAGAGGCACTACTGACAAGCAGGAATATTTGTTTGAAGAATCCTAAACTTGCAGAGACGTCAAACCCAGAGAAACAACAGGAGGAGAGGCCAGGAGAATGGGGCTCCCTGTTGAGCTTGCAGGATAAAGGTCAATAGGATGTTTTTCCTTCCTGCCTATTTCTAACTCCAGTGCTCCCTTTCAGTCTGGTTGAGGGAAACAAGGATCCAGGCTCAGCACCCAGGGACCTTCAAGATTGTGTTGAGGAAATTCCTTTCAGCATTGTATTGTTGTAAAATTTATAGGACGTTCATTGTGAACTTAGTATTTATTGTACAAATTAAAAATACAGCGAAGTGTTAGGTGATCACTTCTTATCATGCAGCTCTCTAAGCACCATGAATATTTTATGAGATCATGCATATTTTACCTTTTTGCTTTTATAAAAGTTTAGTCACTGCTTTTTTTCTCCAGATTTTTCTGTGGGAATGTTTCTGTGGATGAGCGTGAGTGGATGTGTACTAGCTCATGGGGATGCGAGTGTGTGCAGCATCGAGAAGAGACATCAGATGTCCTCTCACTCATCTGAGGCAAGAGTTTCTTCTTATGAATTTGTGATGTTTTATCCTCATAATACTCACTCCCTTCACCCTCTCTTTTCCCTTTAGCCTTTGCTAGGCTTTGTTCCCCTTGGAACTGGGCTTACTGGACACTGGCTTATAATATGGGTGCTGGGATCTGAACTCTGGTCCTCGCTATTTTAGAATAACTGCTCTTAACAACTCTCCCTCCCCATTGCCTTTTGTTTAGAAATTTTAATCTATTTTAATTCAAGGTAGTTAGTGAAAAGGAGGGACCTCTATCTTACATAATATATGATAATGTAATAAAACTGTTGTAATGCCATAAATTTTGTAATACATCCTCTATTTCTGCATCTTATCCTTTTGGGTTGTTTGATGTCTCTTGCATCATGTAGGTATGCTTGACAAATTCTCTTTTACCCTTTCATTCTCAGCCTGTGGATTCTTTGCCAGAAGGTTAGTTGCTTGGTGAGACAACAGAAAGTTGGACTAGTTTTAATTCAGTCAACTATAAGTAGGGCGACTCTTGGTGTTACCATGTCCTGTGATTAAAGTTAATGGTAAATTATAACACCCATTGCAGGATGGTGACACCTCCAGGAAAAGAACCAAGATGTGCTAAAGTACTTGTTGAGTACAGGAAATATGGAATGGGTAGTGGAAGAGAGTAGTTCTAAATACCAACTAAGACCATATGACCATTTAAAGAAACCTATAACTTCCCAGAGCATTTGTGTTGTTCTACTAAGGTACAAATGGAAATGTCTAGAATTCTTTGACTTGTCCTGAATATAGTGACAGTGAACTATAGAATGTGATGTATATATTTTTAGATGATGATTTCTGATTTTGAATATATATAGATTTATTGTTATATAATATTTCTATTTTAGTTATTCTGTGCTAATTTTTTAGCTTGTGCTGATGTTGATATTATATTTATATTTTGTGTATTGTATTACATATTTTACATTTTATAACATATTGTAATACTTTATATTATATTTTATAATATCTATTATATTTTATATTACATATTTAAGAGATTCCAAATTTTTAATATTTCAGAATTTGAGAACTTTTGATATCAAATTGAATGTCTTTATGAATATAATATCTATGGGAATAAGGGTTTGAAAGGTCATAGTGTAATAGTTATTTGTTTATGTCAAGTTGACAAGTGGTGGAATGTTATGGTTGCATTTTGTTGTCAACTTGACAGTTGCAGACTGTTTGGGGTGCAGCTGTGGAGAGTCAATGGTTGGAATGGCCCCTGAACAAGTCTGCAGGTATTTGATTGATTGCTGTGGAAAACCTAGCCCATAGTGGGTAGTACTTAATAGTGGTGGACCACATAATAGAAGGTACAAAGAAGAGGATTTGCTTTTTCATTATCTTGTTTTGACTTCCTGTGGAGTTCATTCTGTGAGCGTCCT
Organism: Typhlomys cinereus; assembly: GCA_023101885.1. NCBI lineage: Eukaryota > Metazoa > Chordata > Mammalia > Rodentia > Platacanthomyidae > Typhlomys > Typhlomys cinereus. Next base: position 1,989,433 of record JALPQD010000242.1, read on the forward strand.
TCAATTTTGGAGCATCTTGGTTTTCTTTGTTGTTGCTTCTGCTGCTCTGTCCTTGTCTGACTCAGCGCTTCACCTTTTCCACCATGTAGTTGCTGTTCCAGCTGCCTTTGGAGCCTGGTCTCTAGGCCTTGCTGCTTGCTGTTCACTGTTCATCCCTGATGTCAGATCCCAGCTGTTCTTCACCTACTTTGGAACCCATGTCTTCTACCCTCCAGAGCAATAAAGGCTTGAGACCTTTTTGGGATTTTTTGGCTTTGTGAAACATTCTGGTCAAGAGCAAGGTGGCTTCAGGTGAACTTTGGAGAACACTATTATTTATTGTGAGTGATTTTGATAAGCTTATTCATATATATCACATTGTATAGATTCTGTCTCTTCAGAAAACCCTGACTAATACAGATAGTCACTTTTAGAATGTTGATTCTGCCAATCAGGGAACATCAGAGGTCTTTCTACCTTCTGGTGTCTGCTGTAACTTTTCTTTGAAGGCCTGATTTGGTAGTCACATAAGCCATCAAATTTTCTTCATGGTGGGAAGTTTTTCTTTCACTCTCAATCATTACTGATATTTTTGTTGGTTATATCAACCTGGGTTGACATTTGTGGTCATTCTATACTTGAAGTAAATCTCTCCAAGCTCTTCTGGGTTTTACTGTTTCAATTGAAAAATCATTTGTTATTTTAATAGGTTTACTTTTAAAATGACTTTTTTTTCTCTTGAACCTCTTGGCACATTGTCTTCTATGAGTAGTGTTTTGACTGTTATTTGCAGTGGGAGTTTCTATTTTGGTCTTATCTGTTTGGGATGTGTAATGCCTATTGCATTTGGATGGGCCTCTCTTTCTTTAGTTATAGAAGATTTTCCATTATGATAATTTGAAAAATTTCCTCAGGTATGGTATTTAGGGATTCTTGTTCTGATATTCCATGAATGCACATATTAAGCTTCTTCAAGGTGTCCCATAACTCTTGAATGTTCTTCTCAAGTATCTTTTTAGCTTTAACAACCTCTTCAATTGAACTGGTTAGTTCTTCCACTTCGTTCTTCAAGGTCTGATATTCTATTTTCTCCTTCACTAGTTCTACTATTAAGACTCTATTGAGTTCTGGATTGAAGATGGCTTGCCTTTTAGTTTAAACTCTGCTTGAGATTGTTTTAATAGCTCTTTGCTTATTTTTGTTTTTCAATTGCTTTCCTTTTCAAGTGCTTTTCTCATCTCCAAATGCCTGTTATGTTCCTTTTCAAAATGGTTGGTGCAGTTATTTAACTCCTCCTGCATTTCTTCTGTCATTTTTTTTTAATTTTTTATTATTATTTCTGCTCATACTAACTTAATAGGTACACCAGTTCCCTTCTTTCCCCCACTTCCCTCCCCCGGAATACCCTGCTCCTCTCTACTCACCTCTCCCTCTTCATCCCCAGTGCCTCCCCCCCAGTCCCTGGAGAATCCTTTAATGTGCATGCCAGATTCTCCGCTGGGCCCTCCTTTCTGATGTCGTACAAGGACCCAGTGGCATTTCCCTGAACCCTTTCCTGTGTTCCCCTTAAGCAAAGGAACACTACTGTGGCTGTCTATCCCTTGCCTCCAAGGATCTTGGTGCTTTTAGCAAATGCTAAACTTTGTGGGGTCTACAGTGTGTTGGACATTGCGCAGGGCATGCAAAGTCCAATTATGATTGCTTTGTCCCTAACTTATATGGAATATCTTGCATATCATTGCTCCTCCCATCCTTGTGCTCTTACAATCTTACCACCCCCTCTTCCGTAAATGTCCCTGAGCTTCAGGATGGGGACAGATTAGTCTGGCCTAGTTCTAGGTGGTTGAAGACCAAGATATAAACCCACAAAATTACAGCCATTTGGTCTTTGACAAAGGGACCCAAAAATTCAATGGAAAAAGAACAGTATTTTCAATAAATGGTGCTGGCAAAACTGGATCTCCACATGCAGAAGATTAAAACTGGACCTGTACTTGTCGCCATGTACAAGACTTAATTCCAAATGGATCAAGGACCTTGATATGAGGCCAGAGGCTATGAAAACCATAGGTGAAAGGGTAGGGAATTCCCTCGAGCTGACTGGGCTGGGAAAACAGTTCCTAAACAGACATCCAATGGCACAGTCACTGCTACCAATGCTCAACAGTTGGGATCTTGTGAAATTAAAGGGCTTCTGTTCAGATAAAGAGATTGTAATATGAGCTCAAAGGCAACCCACAGAATGGGAGAAAATCTTCACTAACCACATATCTAATGGAGCACTACTGTCCAGAGTGCACAAAGAACTTAGAAAACTAAACACCAAGGTAACTAATGGCCCAATTAAAACATGGGCCCTGGAAATTAAAAGAAACTTTACCAGGGATGAAATTAAAATTCTAACAAATATCTTAAAAAATGCTCCACTTCCTTAGCCATCAGGGAAATGCAACTCAAAACCTCTCTGAGATATCATCTCACCCGTCCGGATGACAAGAATCCAAAATACAAACAACAACAAATGCTGGAGAGGATTTGGAGAGAAGGAAACTCTCCTACATTGCTGGTAGGAATGCAGGCTCACACAACCACTCTGGTGAGCCGTCTGGAGATTCTTAAAGAAATTAAAGATTGAAATGCCAATTGACCCTGCTATTCCACTTTTGGGAATAACCCCACATACAGCAAAAATTCACCTCGATAGCACAAGCATGACCATGTTCATGATAGCACTGTTTACAATAGCAAAGTCATGGAATCAACCCAAATGTCCAATAGTTGATGAGTGGATAAGGAACAGGTGGTACATCTATACAATGGAATAATACTCAGCCATCAAAAATGATGAATTATTGGAATTTTTAGGGAAGTGAATGTTATTAGAAACAATTATATTAAGTGAAATATCGCATACCTAGAAAATTAAGTGCTGTATGTATTCCCTAATGGGTGGCTCCTAGTACCAAACTCATCATCCCACCTAGAGACACTCAAAGATAAATCTCTGTAATACCTACAGTAGTTGCAATGATTAGGAACAGAAGGGGTGGGGTAGGAGGGCCCCACCAGAAACAAGGAGAGAGGACACCATGTTACAACGTAGAAAATAGGCCTCCATCAAGGACTGAAAGTAAGTAATGAGACATCTCGTTAAGTTCACAGACTTTCATTTCTGATCATTTATAACTCTATCATTGTTTTGATCATAGTAAAGAAATCATTATTTTGGGTAAGGATTTTTTGTCTATTTTCTGTGTCAAGAGGCCAATTCTCAATAAGAGGCCAATTCTTTTTGTAGGAGATTTTTTGTCTTGGTTTTGTTTCTCAGGATTTGCATTGTGACCTGGAGATGCCTGGGGCCTGGGGCATGGCCTAGAGACCTGCCCAGGACCAGAAAGTCAGACTGGCTACTAGTGGGGTGTCCAGATGATCTGGGGCATGGTCTGTGGGGCTTACCTGAGGAACAGGTAGTCTGCCCTGGTCTGGGTCCAGGGCAGAAAGTCTGATAATGCTATATTCTTGAAGAATTCTGTAACCACGCTCCAGAACTGCTGACCATCTGTAAGTGGTGGATGATCAGAAACAATTTTAGACAATCAAAAAAAATATTCGAGTACACCCTTAAGCTTGTCATCATTTCCCAAACATTCAAAAGTTTCAGGAGACAAAATGAAAAATGTCAACTTTGTTGATTTTTTGTTGCCAATGATAGATATTTCAGGATGAGCTTCAGATGCAGACAGTTTGAATGCACTTAAGGCATTAGTGAAAACTATGAAGCCAAAAAGGTAGATATCTAGAGTCTAGTGCAAGAAATGCTGTTTGCAATGAACAAAAGGCTCCTTCTATTCAAAGATAAAACCTTTTGAGGAGAACAGGTGCATGAGAATACCTGATACCTTATCTATCAGTGCAGGTAAACATTATAAATTAATTATTACCATTTGAACTACACAGAGTAGAGGAAATCATGAAACACCCATATGTGAAAAATATGAGAAAGTATTATAATACTATCATGTAGCCGTGTCTCTGAAACATTAGCCTGATTCATGTGACTATAGATCTCCTTCTCAACCATACTCCATTCCTGCAGAAGAGAAAGCAAGAGGACGGAATGGAGGTATTCCTGATCTGAGAGTACCAGCTCCGCAAAGCCCATATGCCTGGCAGCACTGCTTTCCCACCTGAGAAACCCCCCACACTGGCTCTTCCCCAGAGACAATTAACCAGAGACCTTGTTGCTGATCCCTTCCCCACCTCACAAGGCTGCATAAGAGCTGTGCCTGGTTAGCACACACCATCAGCTTCATTCTACAGTACTTTCCTGTTGGGTCCCCAGAGAAAAGTGGGTATCTGGATCCAGACGCATCTTTCCTCATACAATGTTTACAGGGTTCCTCTCTTTAAAGAAATCATGTTTAGAGAAGCACAGCAGCAGAGATCAGCAGCAGAAGGCTGACTTTCCATGAGAGCTCAGACATTCAGCATAACTTTCCCACTAGTGGGAAACTTCATCACACCGTGACTATCCACAGCAGGCAGAGGTCCACACTTGAGAGGACATTGGAAGCCTTAGTCTCAAAGGGATTATAAATGTTCACCAAGTCATTGATCACAAAAGAGAAAACCAGGGGATGCCATGGATATTTGGTTATATCAGAACAACAGACATTCCAAAGTACCAGACTGATGCACCTCTAGGTTGCACCTGGATCATCCTCTGTAGAACTACTTGCTTCTTTCTTTCTTAAAGAAGAGCTAGTTAACTTGTTCTCTTCTTCAGTTTCTTCCAGCAAGTATCTACCTCTCAAAAGTGCCTTCCCAAACACATAAGACTGGTGGGGGAAACATTTTAAACCATGACAAAAGCAGAGCACATGTTGGAGTTTGTATGTGTAGATGAATCTCCATTTATGGCATATAACTGGAAGTTCCTGGGGGAAATGGAGAGAAGAAAGTGAGCTAGTAAACAGAGAAAGAGAGATAGAGACAGACACAGAGACAGAGACAGAGAAAACTTACATGCAGAAGTGAGTGAGTTACCCAAATGTTGTCATGACCCATTGCAAGTCACTAATTTAGGAAGCTTATGAATGGGGGAGAGACAGAGAGATGCCAGAGAGTCCCATTGCTGCAGCACCTACATTCCCTTGATATCAGAGCTCTAGTTAATAGAGCAGAACCTTGCTGATGCCTAAGATGAAGGTTGGGAACTGACAATGCCAACCCTCTCTAGGTGCTGGTTGGCTCTGCCCATAAATCCACACCCTGTGAAGGGTGAGTCATGCATACTCAGAACACTCAATGGTCTGTATCAGCTAGTTTCTGGTGAGTGAAGCCTCAGACTGCAGCGGCTTAGAAGAGAAACAATATATGTTGCTGGCAATGGCTGGGAAGGTCACATGGGGCCCTCATCACCTGTAGTGACATTAGGCAGCAGGATGCATCTGCTCTTGAGGGTCATTTCCCCACGGCATGGGTAAGAGCTGATGACCAAGTTACAGACCTCTCTCCTTACTGTTTGACGTTAAGTGGATTTCTCTCTGTAGTCATGCTGTGTTCCAGCAATGACCAAGTCAAGATACCCCTTAAGGAACTGCACTATAAAAGCACACTTCAATTCTGCCACATTCTGTTGATCAATGAAAGACCTAGAACTGGCAAGGACTAACATCAGTGATTCAGCATGAGCCATTCAGTGTGAAGAGCCTCCAAGGCCGAGCATGGGCAATTGGACATGAACATGTACAAACAAGGCTGCTTGTATATCAACACACTTCTTGAGGGGACAGTGAGAAAACAGAGCATCAGATGATGGGCAAGGTAGGGGTCACAGACCACAGACCATCAGTCCAAGCTATGTCTGCTACAGGGAGATGCCAACTCTGACACATAGCCACAGGCTGGAGGGGTGAGTTCAGTTCTTCCTTTGATATTTACAGGACTCTGGGATACGTTGTGACTCAGTGCTCAAAAGTCAGGCCCACTCTGGCATCATTCTCTGAAATAATCTTCCCCAACATTCTAGGGATAAGTATGACTAACGTGGATAGAATGAAGATGGTAAATGATCCTCACATATGTGTTCCATGTCCCAAAGAGAGGAGCCTGTGTATCACTGCAGATCAGTGCTTTCAATAAATGGAAGAACCACAAGTTTGATGGACCTTCACCCTGCCCCCATGGACTCAGAGGATCTTTCTTCAAACCACTATCTCTGTATGGATGTCAGGAAATATATGGCATCAACATCAACATCAACATCAACATTAAGAAAGTACATGGACTTAGATCTACTCAAAGTACACCAGTAGGAATGCATTACACAAAAGATATGATTGGCATGTGTATCCAACAATCTCTGACAAAAAAACTATTGCAATGAAAAAATAGACATGTATCTCATTTTAGATCTCTATTGCCCATGAATAGGACTCCTATTCATAAGCCATGTGCCACAGTGTGGAGCTGTGACTGCCTTCCACATAACCAACAACATGGGGACTCACCTGCACAGCTGGCATGTTGGGAGCATCTCAGCCACCTACATATCTTATTGCCATGTGATATCTTGGTGCCTGGGAGTGGGGAGCATCTTCCTCACCTCCCATCTTTACTGTTCTGCTTTCATCTAGTGCCCTGTTACATTTCATAGAAAAAGTTTTAAGTAACAGAAAGGAACTTGAGCTCTATTCTTTGTGTTCCACCCTCAGACTCCTCCAGGTGGATCTCTGTTGCCCTTCACCCTGTACAAGACGCAGGATAAGGGGCAGGGCCAGCTCTTTCATTTTCAGTGTCCTTCCAGTTAGGAAAATGTTCACATCCTCTCTTCCCTGGCTGCCCCATCCTTGGTGCCAGACTGCCACTTCTTCCCAGTGTAATCAGGGAAGGATACACAGAACAGGGTCACCACTCTTTCCCCTGTTGTTTTTGTTTAGTCCATGTATAGCAAGTGTTTGCTGCAGTTAGACTTTGTTCCCACGTGGCTTCTAAAATGGGGAATAACAACCTGAACTCCACGAAGTCAGAGTCTTTGGGAGCTGTGCTAAGATCTAGAGTAGTATGGAGGGTCTGAAACAGCACACAGAAGACCTCACAGCAGCTTGGCAGAGTCAGAGTCAGGGTTACTAACTCCAAGCAGAGTTCTGGGGCAGGATGGAAACTGGCCCTGACAAAAGAGAATAAAGTCATCAAGCACAAGTTCAAGACCTGATTTGACCCTGAAAAGTGAGGCCATGCTTGAATCTGTGAGAAGGTGAGAGATGTACTATTAATATTGAAACTGGTGTAATCATAATCATGAATCTCCTTTTCTTACCCTTGTTGTGTCTCCTGTGACTGAGCTAAGACTGACCCATGCTAATATCATTAGCTACTTTAAGAAAATGCACCCTGGAACATAGTAGCCCTTCAAGCAAAAGTACTCTGTCACCTCAGTGTGCAATCAAACCTTCCATGTCTCATAGAGACAATGAAGGCAGAGACAAGGCAGGAGGGAGCATATTGTTCTCCTCATTTCCAGGGTGATGGGAAAAGGCTACTGCTCTGTGTGATCTCCTGCAAGCATGGTGAAACAGTGGCCCTCAGCAAGTTTGAACCTATGCTCACTTGGGAGTGAGATCTGGAAAGTTGATATTGTGTATGTGCATGTGTTTGGTGTGTGTGAGTGTGTGTGTGTGTGTGTGTGTGTGTGTGTTTGTAGGTATGCAAGTCTATAATCAACATACCAACATCATGTATGACATTGAACTACCTTGTCAAGCTCACCTTTCTCAGGAAAGTGATCGTGAAGCTACCCATGTAGTTACCTAGGTGTTTATAGCCCAGTCCCTTCAGCAAGGAAGGGTAAAACCAAGCACAACAAGGATTCCAGCAACATAATACTACAGTGGAAGATTCAGAAGAAACTGGTTTCTCCTTGACCCCGGGAGGCCTGACTGAAACTGTTGTGAAAAGTTACTTTCAGAAAAATGATTTGGAATTAGTAGCTACATAGATTCTTCCTCTAGATTCTCCCTTTGCAATTTACCTCCTGAGAAGGGATAGAAAGCACGTCACAGTGCAGGCCAGTCTCACCTCACATTTAAAGTATTGCTCTCTTGATCCTCCCTAGGATGGACGGGTCACTACCTGAAACAACCCAAAGGGACAAAAGTGAGTGTCCTGTTATCATTTCAGCTTTCTGCGCTGCAACAATCTGGGAATCCAGATATCTAAAATGCTTGGAGGTTGTGAGAATTAGTGCCAGGAATTGCTAGCAGCCCAGGTGGCTCCTTTAGCTCTCCCTTCTCTGTCAGTTACTTTTTCTGTCATCTGTAAATGCAATCAAGTGGGTGCACATGCAGGGTGTTAACTCTGCACTCTTTAGTTACCTAGGCCATGTCAAGGTTGATGGCCCATCCTAATGCCAGCCTGGCCCAGTGGTGGATACATACAGACTCAGCTTCCAAGAATGTCAAGGAAGAAGTGTTAGTTGGGCTGGAGGGATGACTCAGGGATTAAAACTGTCTCTCAAGGAGTGGGTCTTATGTTCAGATCCCAATTACCACCTAAAAATGCCAGGCAAAAATGGAGGACTGGTGGGTGGATCCTAATGCAAGAGGGAGGTAGAAGCAATCCATGATGATTCTCAAAGTCACCCTTGGTCCTCCACAGGTTTGGGTAATGTACAGAGACCCTATCTCAACAGGGAAAAGATATTCATTTCCAACTATTCTAATAGGAAATAAGAAGATCCTGCTTATTTGGGAAGAGGATGACACCTGCTACTCCAGAAATGCTTTGTCCAGGACACTTTTTTCTCTGTTCCTTGGTTTTCTGGCTAGAACTACAGGTAAGTGACACTAGCTTGGCTGACACTAAACACTTGCTTCCAACTTTGACATGACCTTATGTAGCATAAGCACAGCTAACATCCTGCACATGTAACCTGAGGTAAAGTGGCAACAAGGGAAGGATAGAGCAGCCAGGCTACTGCTCAGGAGTCTCACGCTTGGCCCAGGCTATATCAGAAGCCTGGATTCCCTCAGGGTCTCAGAAGAGGGAGCTGACTCAGTAGGCACCTTACTTTTTTTGAATGGCACTAACAAATTAGTTCAAAGTCCCCCCACCATTTTGAGATATTTGGGTATCCAAAGAGAAACAGATTCCTCCACAAAAGCTTTAAACTGTATGCTCACCCATGGATGGCACATCTAAGCAAGTGGCCACAGTTTATACACAGTACCACAGGGCCACTCTCCATGCTAAGTATTCCCTACTGTCCTACCTATGCCCCTTGTTTTTATGAAATACAGAGTTGATGTGATTACAGATTTTGGTGGTTTGAGACCTTTGGCATGGAGAGCCACTGCATCTAAATTTGCCTTTATTTTAAATGTTTTCAGTATTTAGTATGGGTAAGTCTTCCCTTCAACTAAAAGCTTTGCCATCCACTGTGAACATCTGCTGCTCTGGCTTGCTTCTGGAAATGTGTTTCCTTGATGTGTCCTAAATACAGATGTCCACTTTGGATCCACTGTTTATTTCCTCCCATCAGAATTTAGGGACAACGTGGAAAATGCTGCATAATGTACCCTGATTCTTGTGCAGTCAACAGGCACAGGTCTTAATGAGGTGCAGGTGATAGAAGGACTATGAATATGATCACAGGCTGTTCATTTTGAAAGGAGAGTAAACATGGAGGGATCTGCAGGTGTGGGATAGGTCTACTACTTGACTCTATGGTATTTCAGGGATAGTGCACTAAGCAGAACACCTTGTGAGTCTCTCTATCCCATTGAGAACATCCCCATGCCTTCTCCATGTTGTTCTCTTCTACAGGAAATGACAAGTCCTAGCATGGTTTTATTTCACATTAGAAATCATGATTTGATTGTATGGTTTGTGTGGGTCTCATTTACTATACATTGTGAGTGTTGCTCAAAGGTTCTGGTCCATAGGTGCACCCTAACTGCTTTGATGCTTTCTGGACCCCCTACTAATCATTGCTTTAGGATACCTTCATGCACTGACAGATAACCCCAAACAATATATGCTTCCCTATGGATCTTCTCCTATAGTTTTGGAAAGAGAGGAGAGGGTGTTCTTGTCATTGCAAGTAACAGCATTCTTGTCTATTCCACACATCACATTTCTTTCTAGCATAACCTTCACAAAGAAAGAGTTCTTGGGCATTACCTGCATAACCATTCAACTGCTTAAGATTTGCTAAAATAATTTCTCATTTTCCTTCTTGTGTGTGTCTGTCTGACAGGTTTCTTCCTGCCTCTTCCCTTCACCTGGTGTTTTTATATGTGTTCTCGGATCTGAACTCAGGAACTTCTACTTGTGAGATAAGAAGTTTCACACATAAGCTATCTCTCCAGCTGGAAATATACATTTAAATAAGTAACGTAAACAACAGAAATGTTTGTATGGCTGCATAATCATGAAAACTAAACACTTTGTGAAAGGAAGATCATACTTTTCATGGTGATACACTGTTATAATTCAAAATCTCAGGACTCTGATGTAGAATGATCACACTCAAGGTCAGTCGGGGCTACATCGTAAGTCTTTGTTTGAAAAAGGAAGCCCAGTCATAATACTCTGACACACATATACACATACACACTCAAGAAGATTAAATGAGCTGAAACAGACAACAAAATTTTATCTGAGAAACCTAAAATCTAAAACACTAGGAGGATGAAATGGAACTCAATGCATGTCAAAGCTAATCATAGTGAGCTTTTCAAATATCGTATATATTGTGTTAACTTAAAAAAAATTAGAGAATGTTAAAGCAGAAAATAAGGAGAGGTCAATCTTAGCAACAAGGATCAAACCTTAATTTCATACCGGGGGAGAAGGACACCCCTTACTCACAAAGTTACTCAGGGGAGTAACTTCACAAGTTACTCAGGGGAGTATATTGGTGGAAGTTTTGGCCAATATTATATACCTTAGAGTTAGGGAAAAGGGATGGGAAAACATGCCACTCACATTAGAAGCTGCACATTAGATAGGCAATTCTATGCCTATGTCCTGGCCTGACAAACTTTCTGGAGTCATCTACTGCCTTCAATGACAACTTCTGCTACTTGGATTTCTCATTGTATCTCACAGGAATCCTTTAAGTAGGTCCTCCTCTTTGTTATATTTTTAATCTTAATTTCATATATATGTATATATATATATATATATATATACATATATATATGCACACACACAATATGATATGATTGGAAGTTGGACTGAATGTGGTTTGCATAATGAGATGGCAATGAGCCTGTGGGGCCATGGGTGGAATGTCATGGTTTGAAATGTGTCCCCCACAGTCTCATGTGTTGGGCAAGGTCATGGTACCTTGAGAGGTGGAGCCTTGCTGGAGGAAGGCAGTCACAAGGGGTGGGCCTTGAGGTGGATTAGTCCCACCCTATCTGCAGAAGAAGTCTGCTTTGCTACAAGTAGTCTGCAGCTCTCAGCTTCCATGTCTGCAGTGACTTAACCTCTTCCAGCTTTGGCCAGCCAGCCATGCTCCCTCTGCTTTGAGAGACTGTATTACCCCTCTGGAACCATAAGCTGAATAAATCTCCCTTTCTCCGTTCAAAAAAGACCTCTCTTGGAAGTCCAAGCAGGAAAATGAAGTTTAAATAGAAAACAGGAGGTATGCATCCCCTTTCCAGAAGTTCTACTCCAGATGTACCCCACCCAATGGTCCTACAAGGCCTTCTGAGGAGTTGTCTTAGCTGAGTGAAATATCTTCTGGGAGACAAGTGCCTATGACTGGCATGCTCCCAGAGAAGGATTCTTGAGGATGTTAGATTCTCAGGGTCTGTTCAGATGGTCCTGACAGCCAGTGTGGGGGACACTGTCTGGTGAAAATAGCTTAACAGAGACAGCTGTCAAGAGCACACTTTGACCTAATCTCAGGTCTACCAGGCACTTCATTTTGTACTTCCTGTCCCTGTGGCTTCCTTACCCCGACCCCTCTCAAGTGCTTTCTGGCTCAGCTTCAGGCCTAGTGGTAGAGTCCTAGAACCAAGCACTTCCTTGAGATCAGAGGCAACTGTGTTGAGCAGCTTGGGGTAGGAATGGGGGGACGCATACAGTTTAGTTGTTTCATAGGCAGAGTCTGCCAGAAGCTTCCTCTCTATACCAGTTGCATTTTAAAGCTGGTGATTTGTGTGAACACCTCATAGTGACCAAGCACACACTATTATTTACACACTTGTACCTTGCCTTGTTTCTCAGGAGATTTAGGGCAGCTGTAAACCCCAGAATATCAATCCTCTTCCTATGCCCAAGGGAGAGCAGGGCTGTTTACCAGAGCAGGCAGGACCACTTGGATAGGTGGTTGGGGTAGATTGGGCTCACCAGGATGGTGGAAGCGATTGGCCAGTGGTGAAAAAATTCAACCCCCAGAAGCAGAAGGGGAGTGATAGCTTATTGGGCTCAATGAGCGAGGGGCAGCAGGCTGGGCAGCTCTGCCTGCCACTCATGCTGTGGGATCTTGTATTAGCTAAAACCACAAAAGAGAGAATTGAAGTGTTGTGGCTCATGGGTCAAGGGGCACATCCCTCATGGTGGGGCAGATGTGGACATGTCTCATGGTGCCAGAGTAGGAGTGGATTTATTCTTAATGGTGGGCAGGCTGTATGTATCTTATCATGGGGGCAGGAGTTGATCTATAATACTTTGGCTGGGCAGGGATGGACTTGTTCCACAATGACAGAGCAGTTGTAGATATGTCCAGTGTGTGGATGGTCAGGTGTCTAACCAGGAACCTACTGATCACACTTTTTCATGAAGTAGGGACAGAGTCAGAGGATGATTGTGAGTGGAGATTCAGCATGGTTCAAAGAACTATGCTTTTAGAACTTTGAGCTACAAACAAAGACTGGAAATGCCTAAACCCTTTGAGCTACCTTGACTATGTGATGGGCCAACAGTAGATGGACACTGAAGTACAGGATGTAGTATTTGCTGGACTTTGATCTTAACTTAATGTTTTCTTATTACATTAAGATATTTCTGTTTTAATTTTTATCTGTTTTAACATATTAAACTTACTTTGATTTAATACATTCTTAAGGTTAAGAAACTTTAAACTTGTAAAAATATGGGAACTGAAGTTTTAATGAGAGAACCTTTTTAATTTATCTGTGAAAAGTATTTTTAATGGGTACAAGGATTGAAGGTTACAGTTTTAAAGTGCCATGTTTTATGTCAAATTGACAAAGGGTCATAGTTGGGCACACTTGTCAACTTGACAATTGTGGGTTTGAGCTCTGGGCACATTTGTAGATGATTAGTGTTTGAGTTAGGCCGAAGTTGACCAAACAATCTCAAAATTCATATGGAGGCACAAAACACCCAGATTAGCAAAACAATCCTGAGTAACAAAAACTTTGCTGGAAGTATCACATATCAAATCTTAATCTATACTACAAATCCATAGTTATAAAAACAGCCTGGAACTGGCTCCAAATAGACACACAGATCAATGCATAGTGGTTTAAGACCAGATATAAGCCTACATTTGATCTTTGACAAAGGGGCCCAAAAAATCCAATGGAAAAAGAACAGCATCTTCAACAAATGGTGTCGGCAAAACTGGATGTCCACATGCAGAAGATTAAAACTGGAACTGTACTTGTCATCATGTACAAGACTTAATTCCAAATGGATCAAGACCTCAATATAAAGCCAGAGACTGTAAAAACCTTATTTGAAAGGGTAGGTATCATAGTTAAGCACAGGTGTCAACTTGATTCTTGAGGGTTTGAGCTCTGGGCACAGTTGTAGAGAGTTGATGGTTGAGTTAAGCCCAGAGCAAACCTGAAGGAGATTGTCTAGCTGCTGGGGAAGACCCAGCCCATGGTGGGTGGGATTAGGCCCTGGATAAATCAGAGAGAGCTGGTTGAGAGAGTTTGGCATCCTTCTGTATACTTGGCCAGACATGCTAGTCTGGCAAGTAAGGATTGTCCATCTCTCAGCTGTTATGGTGGCCAGCTCCCTCAGCCCTGGTGTTGGTGTGTGCTCTCCTGTCAAGCTGGTCTATGAACTGTAACCGGATTATTTTAAGAAAGTAAAATCCTTGTTCCCTTAAGCTGTGTTCTGGTCATTTATCAGCTACCATGCAGGTCAACTGCAACAGTAGGGAACTCCCTCGAGGTCATTGGACTAGGTCAATATTTTCTAATCGGAAATCTGATAGCATAGTCACTATAACCAACACTCAATAGATGGGATCTTATGAAATTAAAGAGCTTCTGTTCAGATAAAGAGATTGTAACTTGAGCACAAAGGCAACCTAGTCTTCACTAACCACATATATGATAGAGCTCTATTATCCAGAGTGCACAAAGAACTTAAAGAACTAAACACCAAGAAAAGAAATGTCCCAATTAAAAAAATGGGCCTTGGAACTTAAAAGAAAGTTTATGTAGGGATGAAATTTAATTTTCTAACAAATATCTTAAAAAATACTGCACATCCTTAGCCATCAGAGAAATGCAAATCAAAACCTCTATGAGATATCATCTCACCCTGGTCAGAATGGCAAAAATCCACAAGACAAACAGAACCAAATGCTTGAGAGGATGTGGCAAGAAGGGAACTCTCCTACATTTCTGCTGGGAATGCAGGCTTATACAATCACTCTGGCGAGCCCTCTGGCGATTCTTAAAAATGTTAAAGATTGAAACACGGTATTACCCTGATATTCCACTTTTGGGAATTATTCCACTATACAAAATTCACTTCAATAGCAGAAACACAATCATGTTCATAGCAGCACTGTTTACAATATGAAAGTCATGGAATAAACCTAAATGCTCAACAGTTGATGAATGGATAAGGAAAATGTGGTACATTTATACAATGGAATACTACTCAGCCATCAAAAAAGGTGAATTACACTATTGACCTCACAAAGTCTAGCATTTGCTAAAGACACTAGGATACTGGGAAGCAAGGGATTGACAGTCACAGTAGTGTTCCTATGCTTAAGAGGAACACAGGAAAGGGTTCTGGGAAATGCCACTGGGTCCTTGCACCTCATCAGAGAGAAGGACCCAGAGGAGAGTTTGGCATGCACATTAAAGGATGCTCTGGTGCTGGGAGGGGCAGGCACTGGATGATGGGGAGGCAAGGGGAAAGGGAAGGGGACACAGGGGGATAGGGAGCTGGAGGAAGGAGGGGACCAGTGTACCTGTTAAGTTTGTAGGAGTGGAAATATAAAAATTAAAATGGTAATTAAAAAATAAAATAAAATATTTTTACGATGTTTCAGAAAAAAAAGGTGAATTAATGAAATTTTCCAGGAAATGGATGGAATTAGAAAAAATTATATTGAGTGAAATATTCCAGACACAGAAAATTAAGCGCTGTACCCTTTTCCCTACTCCCACTGGACCTGATGCGTGGGTGCTGTCCATCTGGGATTCACTGCGACTTAAGAAAGCTCCAACCTCGCCCACACCCAGAACCCCAGGCAGCCGGAAGAACCCAGCTCCTCCCACCAGCCAGCCGGAGCACGGAGCCACGCAGGGCCGGGGAGGAGGGCCCCCTGTGCCTGGGCCTGCCCCAGCTCCCCCAGGTTAAATAGTGCCCCATGGCCGCCCCATCCTCTCTTTCCCCACCCGCTGCCCGGGACATGTGCGGTCCAACTGGGTCTCACCACGACCTAGGTAAGCTCCATCGCTGCCCACCCCCAGAACCCCAGGCCAAATAATTCAGTTCAGTGAAAAACGCACAGAAATTGCGTTTCAAGGGAGAAAAAACAAGTCACTTTTAAAGGTAAATTGAAAGAAGTTAAAATGACAATGCCAAAGTCAAAGTGCAAATCCATGACAAACAACACTCAAGTAAACGAATCTCCCACTGAAGGAATTAATCCCATAATGTTAGACTCCAACCAGAACAAACCCTTGGAAATTGGCCAAGAAGGCTTGACCCAGGATAACGACTTTCAAAACATGATCATTACCATGTTCAATACTATGAAAGAGGAAATCCAGGAGGAATTAAATAACCAAATCAATTGCTTTGAAGAGGAACACAACAGACACTTGGAGGAGTTGAGAAAAACAGTGCAAAAAAATAAAAACAGGCATAGAGCAGTTAAAACAGACTCAAGCAGAATTTAAAACTGAACTAAAAGACAAGTTATCTTCAGCACAGAACTCCACAGAGAGTCTTATCAGCAGAACTAACGAAGCAGAAAACAGAATTTCAGACCTTGAAGATAAAGTGGGAGTACTAACCAGCTCAATGGAAGAGGTTGTTAAACCCAAAAAGATACTTGAGAGAAATAGCCAAGAGATATGGGACACCCTGAAGAAGCCTAACATGCATATTCATGGATTACCAGAGCAAGAATCTCAAAATACCACCCCTGAGGAAATTTTTCAAATGATCATCAAGGAAAACTTTCCTCATCTAAAAAAAGAGAGGCCTATACATATACAAGAGGCATTCTGCATCCCAAACAGATATGACCAAAATAGAAGCTCGCCATGGCATATAATAGTTAAAACACTCCACATTCAAGATAAAGAAATGGTGCTGAGAGCTTCAAGGGAGAAAAAACAAGTCACTTTTAAAGGTAAACCTATTAAAATAACAAATGACTTCTCAGTCGAAACAGTAAAAGCAAGAAGAGCTTGGAGAGACATACTTCAAGTATTGAATGAGCAAAAATGTCAACCCAGGCTGATTTACCCTGCAAAACTATCAGTCATGATCGAGGGAGAAAGAAAAATCTTCCAGTGCAAAGACAACTTGAAGGGATACATGTCCACCAAACCAGGCCTTCAAAAAATGCTAGAAATGATACTCAAGCTTGAAGAAAAAAACAGGCATATCCGGGAGAACAGAAGGCAAGTATAACAACATTAAAAGCGAAGCAATATACTTACAAAAACTACTAAACATAATAAATGTCTGGAATTAAAAATAGTTTCTCCAGTATAACACTAATGTTAATGGAATTAACTCACCTATCAAGAGATACAGATTACAAATTTGGATTAAAAATCACAATCCATCAATCTACTGCCTGCAGGAAACCCATCTCACCATAAAAGATAGGCACACCCTAAAAATAAAAGTCTGGTCAACAATTTTACAAGCTAATGGAAGCAGAAAAGAGGTAGGGGTAGCCATTATGCTATGGGACAAAGAGGATTTCAAACCAAAGAAAATCCTAAGAGACATGGATGGATACTACATTTTAGTCACAGGTACAATTTACCAGGAAGACTTCACAATACTCAACATATATACACCCAATACGGCCCTTCCCACATTCATTAAGCAAACCCTAGAACATCTAAAGTGAGAAATCAATCCCAAAATGATAATTCTTGGGGATTTCAATACCGCCCTCTCAACATGGGATCGATCTACAGGTAAAAAACTTAACAGAGAAACTTTGGAGCTTAACCAAACCCTTACTGAAATGGACCTTAAAGATCTCTATTGTAGATTCTTAAAGAAATTAAAGATTGAAATGCCATATGACCCTGCTATTCCACTTTTGGGAATAACCCCCCATACAGCAGAGGTTCGCCTCGATAGCACAAGCACGACCATGTTCATAGCAGCACTATTTACAATAGCAAAGACATGGAATCAGCCCAAATGTCCAACAGTTGACGAGTGGATAAGGAAACTGTGGTACATCTATACAATGGAGTACTACTCAGCCATCAAAAATGATGAATTACTGGAATTTGCCGGGAAATGGATGTCATTAGAAACAATTGTATTAAGTGAAGTATCCCAGACCCAGAAAATTAAGCGCCGTATGTACTCCCTAATAGGTGGCTCCTAGTACCAAACCCACCCAGCCCACCTAGAGACAGGAATTCCAAGGATTATGAACAGGAGGGATGGGGTAGGAGGGCCACACCAGAAAGAAGGAGAGAAGGGACCATGTTACAGCAGGGAAAATAGGCCTCCACCAAGGACCCAAATAAGTAATGAGACATCTGATTAAGTTCACAGACTTTTGTTCCTGATCATTTACTACTGAGGGGGAGTGATCTCACCAGAAGAGGAGGGCATATAGTCTGGCAGATAAAAAGTAACAATTTTGCAAATGGGTGATAGACCCCTCCCTCACTGTGGTTTCCCACTTTTATTACATGTACCTTTGAATGTGCTTTTATCACAAGACTCTAACAACTTTTTGTCTCTGGCCAGGGGGTAACATACAATGCCCACCAGGATGGAGTGAAGGGCATTGCAGGAGCAGCAAAACTGCAAAAGAAAATCAACAAACCACAATCCAGAACTTCAGAGACTCTATATCAACCACCTAGAACTAGGCCAGCTTAGTCTCTCCCCATCTTGAAGCTCAGGGAAATTTGCGGAAGAGGGGGCGGTAAGAGTGTAAGAGCATAAGGATGGGAGGAGCAATGATATGTAAGATACTCTATACTAGTTAGGGCTGAAGCAATCATAATTGGACTTTGCATGCCCTGCGCATTGTCCAACACACTGTTGACCTCACAAAGTCTAGCATCTGCTAAAGGCACCAAGATCCTTGGAGGCAAAGAATTGGCAGCCACAGCAGTGTTCCTATACCTAAGGGGAACACGGGAAAGGGTTCAGGGAAAGGCCACTGGGTCCTTGTACGTCATCGGAGAGGAGGGCCCAGAGGAAAATCAGTCATGCACAAGAAAGGACTCTCTGGGAATTGGGGTGGGAGGCACTGGGGGATGGGGAGGGAGAGGGGTGGGGAGGGGGAGCAGGGGGTACGGGGGGAGGAGGAGGGAGGGAGGGAACTGGTGTACCTAATAAGTTTGTATGAGCTGAAATAATAAAAAAAAAGATCTCTATTGTACTTTTCATCCACACAACAAAGAATACACATTTTTCTCAGCAGCACACGGAACCTTCTCCAAAATAGATCACATATTGGGCCACAAAACGAATCTCCACATATACAGGAATGATGAAATTCTAGCCTGCACCTTATCAGACCACCACACCTTAAAGCTTGACATCCACAACACAACAAGCAATAGAAAATATACTAACTCTGGAAACTTAACACTATGATGCTGAATGAGAACTGGATTCAGGAAGAAATTACAAAAGAAATTCAAGATTTCCTGAAAGTGAATGATAATAAAAATACAACTTACCAAAATCTCTGAGACACAATAAAAGCTGTCCTAAGAGGTAAATTGATAGCTCTTAATGCCTACATCAAAAAAATGGAAATATCATAAATAAATAAATTAACAATTCAGCTAAAAGCTTTAGAGACACTAGAGAAATCTGATCCCAAAAGCAGTAGAAGGGAAGAAATTAGCAAAATAAGGGGAGAAATATCTGAAATTGAGATTAGGGAAACGATAGAGAAAATCAACTATACCAAAAACTGTTTTTTTTTTGAAAAAATCAATAATTGATAAACCCTTAGCTAAATTAACTAAGAGCAAGAGAGAGAAAACCCAAATTAACAAAATTAGAAATGAAAAATGGAGTTATCACTACTGATACCCAAGAAATCCAGAGAATTATAATGTCATATTTCAAAAACTTCTACTCTGAGAAATTTGACAACACAAAAGAGATGAATGAATTCCTAAGTAAACACAACTTACCTAAATTGAATCAGGAAGTCGTGAATTATTTTAATAGTCCTGTAACATATGTGGAAATTGGGGAAGTAATCTCAAATCTTCCCACCAAAAATCCATCCTGGACCAGATGGATTCAGCACAGAGTTCTACAAGACATTTAAGGAGCTAATAACACCAATACTCCTTAAACTGTTCCACCAAATAGCAAAGGAAGGAACACTACCAAATTCCTTCTATGAAGCTAATATCATCTTAATCCCAAAACCTAATAAAGATACACCTAAAAAAGAAAACTATAGGCCATTGATCACACATGCAAAGATTCTCAATAAAGTCTTAGCAAAAAAAAAAAAAAAAAAAAGTCTTAGCAAATCAGATTCAAAACCATATCAAAAAGATCATTCACGGGGATCAAGTAGGCTTTATCCCCGGCACACAAGGTTGTTTCAACATATGCAAATCCATAAATGTAATTCACCATATAAACCAGTCCAATGTTCAAGACCACATGTTACTCTCGATAGATGCAGAAAAACTTATGACAAGATCCAACAGCCTTTTATGATCAAAATTCTAGAAAAGGTTGGAATAGAAGGAACCTTTATCAATATAATAAGAGCTGTATACAACAAGCCCACAGCAAGGATTATACTCAATGGGGAAAAACTTGAAGTATTCCCACTTCGATCAGGAACTAGACAACGCTGTCCACTGTCACCATTTCTTTTCAATATTGTACTTGAAGCCTTAACTGAAGCCATAAGACAAGAAAGGGACATAAAATGGATTCAAATCGGCAAGGAAGAAGTCAAGTTGTCTCTATTTGCAGATTACATGATCCTATACCTCAATGATCCCAAAAACTCCACCAGGAAGCTCCTGCAACTAATACAGAAATTCAGCAGGGTGGCAGGATACAAAATAAATGTGCAAAAATCAGTGGCCTTCCTATATGTCCAGAATGAAAGTAGTGAAAAAGCCCTGAGAGAGTCAATTCCATTTACAATAGCCCCTGAAAAATGAAATACCTTGGTATAAACTTAGCCAAGAAGGTAAAAGTCCTTTATAATGAAAACTTTAAAACCCTAAAGAAATTGAAGAAGACATCAGAAGATGGAACTACCTCCCATGTTCCTAGATTGGCAGAATCAACATGGTAAAAATGACCATCCTACCAAAGGAAATATACATATTCAACACTATACCAATTAAAATCCCTAAGCAATTCTTCAAAGAAGTTGACCAAACAATCGCAAAGTTCATATGGAGGCACAAAAGACCCAGGATAGCAAAGATAATCCTGAGTAACAAAAACACAGCTGGAAGTATCACCATACCAAACCTTAGTCTATACTACAAATCCATAGTTATAAAAACAGCCTGGTTCTGGCTCCAAAATAGACACATGGATCAATGGAAAAGGATTGAAGACCCAAATATAAGCCCACAAAATTACAGCCATTTGGTCTTTGACAATGGGGCCAAAAAAATCCAATGGAAAAAGAACAGTATCTTCAACAAATGGTGCTGGCAAAACTGGATCTCCACATACAGAAGATTAAAACTGGACCCATACTTGTCACCATGTTCAAGACTTAATTCCAAATGGATCATGGACCTTGATATAAGGCCAGAGTCTATAAAAACCATAGTTGTAAGAGTAGGGAACACCCTCGAGCTGATCGGGCTAGACCAACAGTTCCTAAACAGACATCCAATGGCACAGTCACTGCTACCAACTCTCAACAGTTGGGAAATTATGAAATTAAAGAGCTTCTATTCAGATAAAGAGATCGTAGAGATTGTAACACAAGCTCAAAGGCAACTCACAGAATGAGAGAAAATCTTCACTAACCACATATCTGATAAAGCTCTATTATCCAGAGTGCACAAAGAACTTAGAAAACTAAACACCAAGGAAACTAATGGCCCAATTTAAAAAAAAAAAGGTTCTGGAGCTTAAAAGAAACTTTACCAGGGATGAAATTAAAATGTCTAACAAATATGTTAAAAAATGCTCCACTTCCTTAGCCATCAGGGAAATGCAAATCAAAATTCCCCTGAGATATCATCTCACCCTGGTCAGGATGGCAAATATCATCCACAATACAAACAAGAACAAATGCTGGAGAGGATGTGAAGAGAGGGGAACTCTCCTATATTGCTGGTGGGAATGCAGGCTCATACAACCACTCTGGTGAGCCATCTGGAGATTCTTAAAGAAATTAAAGATTGAAATGCCATATGACCCTGCTATTCCACTTTTGGGAAAAACCCCACATACAGCAAAAATTCACCTCGATAGCACAAGCACAACCATGTTCATAGCAGCACTGTTTTACAATAGCAAAGTCATGGAATCAACCCAAATGTCCAACAGTTGATGAGTGGATAAGGAAACTGTGGTACATCTTTACAATGGAGTACTACTCAGACATCAAAAATGATGAATTACTGGAATTTGTCGGGAAATGGATGTTATTAGAAACAATTGTATTAAGTAAAGTATCACAGACCTAGAAAGTTAAGTGCCATATGTGCTCCCTAATAAGTGGCTCCTATTACCAAACCCATCCAGCCCACCTAGAGACACTCAAAAATAAATCTCTGTAATACCTACAGTAATTGCTAGGATTATGAACAGGAGGGATGGGGTAGATGGGCCACATCAGAAACCAGGAGAGAGGGGACCACGTTACAGCAGAAAAAATAGGACTCCATCAAGGACTGCAAGGGGTGAAATACAATGCCCATTAGGAGGGAGTGAAGGGCATTGCAGGAGCAACAAAACTGCAAAAGAAAATCAACAAACCATAATCCAGAACTTTAGAGACTCTATATCAACCACATAGAACTAGGCCAGCCTAATCTCTCCCCATTCTGAAGCTCAGAGAAATTTGCAGAAGAGGGGGTGGTAAGATTGTAAGAGCAAAAGGATGGGAGGAGCAATGATTTGCAAGATTCTCCACACAAGTTAGGGCTGAAGCAATCATAATTGGACTTTGCATGCCCTGCGCAATGTCCCACACACTATTGACTCCACAAAGTCTAGCATTTGCTAAAGGCACCAAGATCCTTGGAAGCAAGGAATTGACAGCCATAGTAATGTTTCTATGCTTAAGGGGAATACAGGAAAGGATTCAGGGAAATGCCACTGGGCCCTTGTATGTCAACAGAGAGGAGGGCCCTGAGGAGAGTCTGGCATGCACATTAAAAGATTCTCCAGGGTTTGGGAGGGATGCACTGGGGAATGGGGAGGGATGGGAATGGGGACGGGGAGCAGGGCGGTCGGCGTGAGTAGGAGGGAGGGAGGGACCCGGTGTACCTATTAAGTTTGTATGAGCGGAAATAATAATAAAAATATTAAAATAAAAAAGAAAATTAAGCGCCATATGTACTTCCTAATAGATGGCTCCTAGTACCAAATCCACTTAGTGACACACTCAAAGATAAATCTCTGTAATACCTGTAGTAATTGCAAAGATTATAAACAGAAGGGAAGGGGAAGGAGGGCCCTGCCAACAAGGAGAGAGGGAATCATGTTACAGCAGAGAAAATTGGCCAGACTTTCCCTCCAGGTCACTTTAAAGTGACCCCCCCAAATTCTAGCATGGATCACAGGCACAAAGATCCTTAGAGGCAAATGATTAACAGCCACAATGGGTTTTGATCTCACCAGATAGGAAGGGCATAGAGTCTGGCAAATAGAAGGTAACCATCCTGCAAATAGGAGAGTGACCCAACCTCACCGCGGTCTCCTACACTTGTTCCATCTCCTTTTGAATCTACTCTTATAATAAGACTCTAATTTAACAGCCTTTTATCTTTGGCTAGGGGGTGTCATCCAATACCCATCAGGATGGAGCCAAGGGAGGTGCAGGAATAGCAAAACCAGAGGGGAAAAAAAACAACAAACCATAATTCAGAACATCAGAGACCCTACATTAGTCACCAGGTACCAGGCAAGCCTAATCTTTCCCATTCTAAAGCTCAGGGAAATTTGTGAAAGTGGGGGCGGTAAGATTGTAAGAGCTTAAAAATGGGTAGGAGCAATGATGTGCAAGATAGTGCACACAAGTTAGGGCTGAAGCAATCATAATAGGCCTTTTCATGACCTGCGTAATCATAAACATATCATTGACCCCCCACATCTAGCATGGATCACAGGCACTAAGATCCTTAGAGGCAAGTGATTAACAGTCACAATAGTGTTCCTATATTAAAGGGGAGCACAGAGAGGAGGATACAGAGGCAAGTTTGACATGCACACCGAAGGATGCTCCAGGACCCAGGGGGGAAAGGGGGGAAAGAAAGGGGAAAAGGAGGGAGAGAGAAAGTGGATCTAGGGAGGGTTGGAGGGAGAGAGGGGAATGGGGTACCTATCAAGTTTGTGTGAATGGAAAAAATAAATAAATAAATGAATTTAAAAGAGAGAGAGAGAAAGCTTTGTATCTTGGTGTGCAGGTCCTATGACCCCTTTTATTCATTCTGAGCCATCCCCTCCACTCCCTCCTTCAGCTGGCACTATGGTGCTTCTCTTGTGTATTCCATGGAGCAGCAACAATAGAAGTGATTGTTTTTAATTCCTCATTACCCACAACCAAAGAACATCACCAGATAACTCCTAGCTACAGTAAAATACCACTTCCTCTCATAGGTGGATACAGGTGTTGACTTGAGGATTGAGGGTTCAGAACTCTGGCCACATTTTCATAATTAGTAGTTTAGTCCTGCATGAGCCTGAAGAAGATGTATAATCAATAAGGAAGACTAGCCTGCATGGTGGGTGGGCAGAATTAGTCTCTGAACAGGTGAATAAGTTGAATAAGGGAGCTGGTTGAGAAAGTTCGATTTTGCCTATATTCTTGGCCAGACATGATAGTCTGGAAAGTAAGGATCATCCCTCTCTCAGCCAATTCTCTTGGTTGCTGCTATTGACATGTGCTCTCCTCCCAGACTAGACAAGGAACTTTAACCAAGGATCATAAGCCAAAATAAAAGCCTTGTTCTTTTCAGCATATAGAGTATTCTGCAACAGTAGGATGTCACCAGAGGTCAGTTTGAGTAGGATTTGGAAGGAACTACCTCTGAGCCAGTGGGCCCTCAATCAATAACATTTCTTCAGGAATGTTCACTCCTCCTCTGCTCTTGCCTCTGCTCACCTACCCTTTAGGATTAGGGCTGCAGAATCCTGTGGTTTATCTTCATTCCCTGCTGGCCACCCTGTAGCAATATTTCAGGGATGCTGTTGTAAACTCTGAGGTTCCTCTTGTGTTTCAGGAACATGCTGGCCTGGAACACACTGTGTAGCCCAGGCTGGCCCCCATCTCGTGACAATCCTCCTGCCTCAAGCCTCCAAGTGCTAGATTTCTTGAATTATCTAAAACTGCTCTCTAGAGAACAAGAAAACAGCAAGCTGCCATTGCATGTAAGACCCCGGCCTCTGCCTTCTGAGTGCTAGGATTTCAGGCATGCATCCTTTCAGTTAGCTCTTTCATGGAGCACCTTCAAGATGGCTCAGCACAGACACGGTGCTTCCACCAAGACTAACAACCTGAGATCCATCCCTACAGCCCATATGGTGGAAGTAAAGAACTGACTCCTAAAGTTGCCCTTCAATCTCCACACACATGCTGAGTCAAAAGCACACACACACACACCATAAATTAGGCATAATGAGACTCACAGACACACAAGGTGAGTCCAGATCCAGTTGTGCTGACACGAAGCTTAGCCATTAGCACTTTCCCTCCTGTGCCCTTCACACTCCCAACTCACTCATTTTCTTCTACTTTATCACAGTTTGCCTGTGTTGCTGATAAATTCACAATCAAATGGCTTATGGGAATAAGAGGGTTTTTTCCATTCTTATGATTGTTCAGTTAAAATGTTTATTCCAGATTGGCAGGAGAGCTCATACCAACACCAGGAGAATTGGCCACACCATATCCTTGGGATTTCCTTTTGTGTGTGTGTGTGTGTGCCTTTTCATTATTATTATTTCCGCTCATACAAATTTAATAGGTACATCGGTTCCCTTGCTCCTTCGAACCCCCTCCCCGAAACTCCTGCTCCCCCCCTGCCTTCTCCCCTCCCTCCCATCCCCCAGTACCTCTCCCTGGAGCATCCTTTACTGTGCATGCCAAACTTTTCTCTGGGTCCTCCTCTCTGATGAGGTGCAAGGACCCAGGGGCATTTCCCAGAACACTTTTCTTTGTTCCCCTTAAGCTTAGGAACAGTACTGTGACTGTCAGTCCCTAGCCTCCAGGATCCTAGTGCTAGACTTTGTGGGATCAATACTGTGTTGGATATAGCACAGGTCATGCAAAGTCCTATTATGATTGTGTCAGCCCTAACTTGTGTGGAGAATCTTGCATATTGTTACCCCTCCCATCCTTGTGCTCTTACAATCTTACTGCCCTCTCTTCCGCAAATTTCCCTGAGCTTCAGGATGGGGAGAGATTAGGCTGGCCCAGTTCCAGGTGGTTGATATGGAGTCTCTGAGGTTCTGAATTATGGTTTGTTGATTTTTTTGTTTTTTTTTTTTTTTTGCTCCTGCAATGCCCTTGCCTCCATCATGATGGCTATTGGATGTCATCCCTTGTAGTCTTTGATGGAGGCCAGTTTTTTCTGCTGTAACATGGTCACCTTTCTCCTCATTTCTAGTGGGGTCCGTCTTCCCCGTCCCTCCTGTTTATAATCTATACAATTACTGTAGGTATTACAGAGATTTGTTTTTGAGTGTCTCTAAGTGGGTTTGGTACTAGGATCCACCTATTAAGGAGAACATATGGCGCGTAATTCATCATTTTTGATGGCTGAGTAGTATTCTATTGCATAAATGTACCACATTTTCCTTATCCACTCGTCAACTGTTGCACATTTGGGCTGATTCCATGACTTTGCTATTGTAAACAGTGCTGCTATGAACATGGTTGTGCTTGTGCTATCGAGGTGAATTTTTGCTCTATGGGGGGATAATGATGTTCAAAACATGATCATTACCATGCTCAATACTATGAAAGAGAGAATCCAGGAGGAAGTAAGTAACTACATCAATCACTTTGAAGAAGAACACAATAGACATTTGGAGGAGTTGAGAAAAACAGTACAAAAAACAAAAACAAGCATAGAGCAGTCCTCAGGATTTCTAGAGAGAGACAAACTTCACTCCTCAGACAACAAGACTGTGCAGTGTGTAAAAAAATGCCAACTACCTGAACCAGCTGCCTGCATCTTATGCACTTTCCCAGGAAGTAGTTGCACTCAATTAGACAGTCTCCTGCAGGCTTGCGCAGGGTTTAATTGAACACTACTACTTCACAGAGTTCCTTTCAAATTTCATTCTTCTGTCAAGTAGACACCCGCAGTTACCTGCAGGTGGCAACTACTGACACTGCCTTAGACCTCCCTGCTGTTGCTTATCTATCACTCACATGCACTGAGAACCCACGTTATATTTATTGCACCAAGCATCAAAGCAGACCTCAGCCACTTTATTGAGGAGCTGAGACTTTCATTGCTAGACACTTAAAGTCCCCCTTTCTTCTTCAGCTGGAGTTCAGTCCTGTGAAGATGTGGGATGTGCGGGAATTTAGGGGTCTCATGGTTTGAATGTGAGTCACCCCACAGGTTCATGTGTTTGCATTATTAGCTGGTGTTGATGTCTGGGAAGGTGGTGGCTCCTTTAAGTAGTGGAGACTTGTTAGAAGAAGCCATATCACAGGGGGTGGGCCTTAAGGTTTGGTGGTCTGGCCCTGTCTGCTCTCATTTTCTGGCTCTCCAGCCTCTTGATTCTGACTTCAGCCATGCATTCTATTGTGTGATTCCTACTACAACAGCTTTTATTTGTTCAATTGTGTGTGTGTGTGTGTGTGTGTGTGTGTGTGTGTGTGTGTGTGTGTGTAGAACTGTGGGTTGTTTACTCTGCCTTGGGATTCACAGGCTGTATTCTACCAGAACCAGAAACCCAGGCCACTTCTGACCAATGTCTATATGTGGGCTCTAGGATCTGAATTCAGGACTTTCTGCATGCAAGACAGAGGTTTAACCCCTGAGCAAGATCTCCAGTCCCGACCACAATAGCTTCTATCATCCTGTGAAACTCTAACCAAATTCACTCCCATTTCTCCCTTGTTGAGTCTAAGCACTGCTTCACAACAACAGAAAGGAAAGTAACTGCAATTGAGGTGTTGCTAAAGTAGGGTTACAAATCCCACATGGTGGTTCTGTCTGCAGAACCATTGTGCTACCTGCACACAAGAGAAGTCAGCTTCCTTCCCTGTCAACAGCAGAATTCCTGCCATGGTTGGTTGCTCATTCATGGTCAACCAGAAGTTCTTCAGGGAGATGGGTCTCCTGAGTCCAGGCATGGACGTGTACAGCAGGGACAATATCGAGCTGGAATCAGAGTCAGTCTCACAACAGTAATTCCTATTGGCCAAGTCATGTCTTGAGCAGAAAAATTCTAGTTGGGTTTTGGGTGTGTGTGGGAAGTTTCTTATAACTAATGGGTGACAGGCTCGGTTCACTCACCCATTCCAGAGAGGCATCTGAGTAGAATCACCTGTGATCAGGAATGGTCTCTCTTCTCTGTAAACCAGCCAGTGAGACCCACTCTGAAATTTGGTGGAGTATTTGCTGTTGCAATTGCTTTTGTTATTGTCTTTCCAATTAATATTTCTGTCTTAACCACTTGGGTGACTTGTGTACATGATTGAGCCACTAGAAGTCAGAGGATGTTCTTTGTTTTGAGAAATACTTCTAGAGGAACCTGAGGCAAGAAATCACAACACAGACATGCCCACGTCTGGGTGGGTTTACTTCCTTGGTGAAATCTTTCTGGACTTACATAATAAGCATGGCTAGAGTTGCTGCTCCTAAATGGTCCCAAACTCAGTCATATTGACCCCAGGATTAGTCATCAAGCCCAATCAGGGCATCTCTCTGACTAGTAAAAGGATGCCAGTGATCTGGGTGCCTTCCACTGTAATTGGGATGCAGCCCTAGGCCTGGCAGCTACTAGTAGTAGTACCATGCCTCATGAACAGAGAGGCAGGAAAGGATGGTTCAGTGAATAAGGAGCTTTCTCTGAGGACCATATCTCCTATCCT
Organism: Typhlomys cinereus; assembly: GCA_023101885.1. Classification (NCBI taxonomy): domain Eukaryota; kingdom Metazoa; phylum Chordata; class Mammalia; order Rodentia; family Platacanthomyidae; genus Typhlomys; species Typhlomys cinereus. The sequence continues at coordinate 2,018,114 of JALPQD010000242.1, forward strand.
CAAGCAGTTCAAAAACCAACATAAAAGTCTGGCAGGCTTGATGGCCATCTGTCATCCCAGCACCTGAAAGGCAGAGACAGGACATCCTCAGGACCAGCTGGCTGGCAAGCTTAGATTATTGCAAGCTCTGGGTTCAATGGAGAAAGTGTGCCTTGAAAACTGTGCCTAAGTGGAGGGTGATTGAAGATACTCAATGGTGGTTTTGATCTTGTATACACACACGTGCACATGCCAACAACATATACACATAAGCAACCCCTCAAAAATATTAAAAAAAGTAAAGTGAGAAGATCAATGGTAGGGTGAAAGTATAAGATACAGAGGGGGGAGGGTGAGACAAAGGGAAGGAGAGAGAGGAGAATACTCTGTCTCTGCTGTGCGAAAACCAGAGCATTCTATAAATACTCACACATAAAATATTTATGTAATGCCCACATGTGCTTTTGCATCTGACATTTTGCTTTTAAGATATGACATGGAATCTTCTGCTTTGGTGATCTATCTTGATATATGACTTTCTATGCAGCCTATACTTAGGAAAAATAATTGGTAGAACATATTTTTTTCTTAGTATCTTTCTTTTTTCTTCCAAGCTACCAAAGGCCATCTGAGATTTTTCTAAACATTATCTGAAATTTTTTTTACTTCTTCCTTCCATCCTGAATCATAAGGACATGTGAGATCTTTCTGTGTTTCAGAAAAAAATCATGGTAGAGTTGACTCCAGAGCCATTGCCTGGTAAAAGTCAGCCACCTTTGAGCAGGGCTGTCACTGGAAAGGAAACATATCTCAGTATGGAGGGATCAGGTGATTCTGGGACAAAAAGGGCTTCTTCTCGATTTTAGTGACTTTGATCAGAACCCATTATTGAGGTGTATAATGATATCATCGCAGGTCTGGAAGGGAGACTGTTAAGGAATGAGAGGGAAAGAAAAGTCAATAGGAAGGTGGCTTGGCTCTGGGTGCAGTGGGCAGGAATGTGATTGATAGTACAGGTGGGGGAATGTGATTTACAGGGAAGGCAGAGAGGTAGGGAGATGTGAGTTACAGCAAAAGCAGGGGGATGTGATTGACAGCAGAGAGAGAGGAACATGATTGAGAGAGGAGGTGGAGGAATATTATTGACAGTGGGGTATGGTCCATGAGGAGCAAGTGGGAGCATGGTGTTCCTACTCCTCACCAATTTCTTCCAGCAGATGTGTTGCCAGGGGTTGAGGTCTGGGCTGGTGTTTCCTGATTCTTGGCCTCTAATTCAAGAGAGAAATAAAAGCCTACACAGTTTTGCAGAAATAGTAGAGAGAACTTTGATTTGGAGAAAAGCGATATTAATGTCAGGACACATGGCCAAGGAGCAGCAGATGCAAGAGTGCAGACTGGAGTCTGAGGCCAGAGCCCAGCATCTCCCTGCAGGCTCTGTAGGAAGGAAGAGCTGGCAGCTGGGGTGCATGGCTAGGGCAGCGCTCTATTTTGATTGATGGATTATGCCATGCAGTCATTTTCCTGCTGCTCATGTACCTTCCCATAATGCATCAACTTGAATCATATGAACACATATGAACCTAGTGCACAGGCATGAAATGGGGTATACTCCCTGAAAAGTTACTGAAGGGTCCATTTTTTTCTTATTGTGCAAATACCCAGTACTAGTTCAGGCCAGATCAGCTTTTGTATTGTTCATTCCTGAATGTTCTGGGAACACTCTTGAATAGAAACTATTTCCAGAAAGTACACAGGATCCCTAGTGTATCCTCACATCCCATCTGTCTTCCTCTAGAGAGAGATGGAAAGACCTTCCACTTTCTTCTCCACGGGCTGCTAGAGTGACCCTTAACTGACATCTTGGCCTTCAGACTTTATGGTCCACCATGTTCAGCCTCAGTGTGTTGAACACGGACAGATCAGGAGAGTCCATTGTAACAGTCTGTGCAAGCAGACCACAGCCACTTTGCTAGTGTACTAACATGCACAGTGATCTCATGTATAATTTTTAGATAGCATCTTCCCATTAGATCTGGGACTAGTCTCCTCCTGCCTTTGCCCCAAGTGCAAGAATCACAGGGTTATTCTCTCTCCCAGGGTAACTGCTAACCTGGGGGCAGAGTGGGAATAATTGTATTAGTTACTTTTCTTGTTGCTTACTCATAAATGCCTCACAAGGAGGAACTCAAGGAAGGAAGAGCACATTGAGACTCAGTTTGGAGGGATTTTTCTTACTGGGAGGAAGGTCTTATTACAATATCTGGGAATCGAAGACATATGCATCACAGTGGGGAAAGCCTGGTGAGAGGAATAGAAGGCAGCTGATCTCATTTGAATCTGTAGTCAAGAAGCAGAGAAGGAAAAAAACGTGGAATGTACACAGCTGCAAAAACCTCAGAAGATTCCACAGTCTTCCAGACACTATCACCGACTTGGAATCTTGTGCTCAAAAACATGAGACTATGAGGTACAAGTCATGTTCAAATTATAACAGATGCAGTATATACATACATTTATGTATATACACAGAGCAACAGAAACAGACAGACAGACAGACAGACAGACAGACACACACACACACACACACACACACACACACACACACACACACCATGCAATCTCTCCTTAAGAGAACTTGCATAATACAGGGAGGATTGGTGTTGGTGTAGAGTGTCTATAAACAGACACACACACACACACACACACACACACACACACACACACCATTTATATGCATGCATGCACACACATCCTGTCTACAGTGAATACACACACATATGAGCACGCATGCATGTACTCACACACACACATCTCCCTTTTGACAGTAAGATGGCAGTTCCCAAAGATATCCAGTTTATAGTCGCCATTGCAGAAACTGACCTGACTTATTTCTTGGATCCTTATCCTTTTTGACCTTTTGAACCCTATGGATTGCTGACCTTGACAGATGATTATCGTCTGCTGATTTGTCTTCACTATACACTACTTCTCTGGCAACTCTTAGCAACATCGGAAGGCTTCAAAAATTCGAAGCCCTTGTTGTCCTGGGGGCTTTGTAAATTTCCCCTGCATTGCTGTCCATGGTGACTTCCTATTCAGTCTTACTTTAATCACTCTCTTCTGTTCTGATGCCCTCCAACCTTTAGGTCAAACTATTGTCAAGTACACTCAGGTACACTCTTATACTCACACTAAAATTAATCAATTAAATTAATTAATTAAAGAACATTGTGTACCTGCCTGATATCCCATGGTTCCCAGTGCAGATTAAGAGCCAGGAGTGGAAAATTTTGTGGCATCCCTGAAGTGTGCTTCTCATTGATACTGGTTGGTTTCCTTGCCTGCTGCATCCACTGGAATCTTCCCTATACAGACGCCTCAGAGAAGAAGGGGCTCAAGAAAGCAAAAGAGTCTATGGCAGGAAGGACGCAGCCCTCATCCTGTGTCTGTCACCTGCAACATTTTCTCAAGATCAGGATGATCGGCTCTTGCAATCTGGAAACTGTGTTGTTTAGAAAATAAGTTTGAGAAAAAGCAAAGAGTGGAGCTGGACCATTAGCTGCCTGGAAGATAAGCCACATCCTAGTTCCCTGTGAGAAGGTGTGAGAATGCAGTTTCCTCTCTGCCCTAGTGCGTTCACCAGCGAATCAGTTCTTTCCCTTTGGAAGGAAGAAAGATGAAAGATCAAACTGTCTACATAGATGTCGAGGGGTTGATGAAAACCAAGCACCGCTTTAGCTGGATTTTTACCTCTAGTAAAGAAATATGTTGTTGGAGAGATGATAAAAAATGTCGTAAAACCCAATTTTAAATATTGGTAGATGGAACTGGGTGCAGGAGTATGTCTGTCACCCCAGCACTCACGAAGCAGAGGCAGGAGGACTTTGGTGAATTTGAGGCTAGTATAGGGGATGCATCATGAGACCCTATCACGAACTTAGGGGAATATCTGTACATTTGTGCATATGTGTGTGTGTGAGTGAGTGTGTGTGTGTGTCTGTATATCTATCTGTGTTTATGTTGCCATGTGGTATCTATGTGTGTGTCTGTGTGTGTGTATCTGTGTGTGGTGTTGTTGCCATATCCCTGCCTGGCCAGCAGGGGGGAGGAGGCGAAAACAATGGGGCCTCGGGCTAGAGGTGAATGGGTGAGCCGGCCGCGGGGTCACCACCAGACTCTGGGAGTCAGGTGAGAAGCAGCAGTGGACGAGATGCTGCAGATTCAGAGTCATTAAGGGCATTTGGGCTTATATAGGGTCAGGGTCCAATCAGGTGTTGCCATCCCTCCGGGGGGGGGGCACCACCGGTCAATTAACAGTTTACTAGGTGTCCATTGCAGGAACAGATTAGATGGCTGCTTTCCATTGGTTGTTCATGCTTCTGCCTGCATAATCTTCTGTTGGGACATTTCTGGGGCATGTCTGTGTGTCTCCAGGCTTGTCTTGAATTCAGGAGCCAGGCTAGGGCCTCCCTGAATCGGTAGTGCCACATTTCACCCTGTTATTTATTTATGAATTTTTCAGTGGGGACCATGATAGCTGGGGTGATCCCGAGCCTCTTCAGCTGCGTGGCATATAGGTGACTGTGCCTGGCTGGTCGCCACCTTCATGTGGAGCTTCATCCATCATTGACTGCTATTTATGAGACCATCACAGCGAAGGAATCATGGTCCCAAAGGGGTACTCAAAGTGGAAGTGAAAAGGTTTTCTTCATTCCAGGGCAGGCTGAGAGGATATAGTCAGGGCAGTTGGAGAAGCTGTGGGTGAGGCAGGCAGAGAAGCAATCCAGAGGAGCCAGAGAGACACAAATCAAAACCTAACAATTGTAAATTAGTGAGGCGTAGCTTCAATGGAGGATAGCCAGGCTTCCAAGGTGTCTTTGGTGTCTTAGGAATGTCTGAAGCCTGAATGGATGCTCTGAGAATCTTCAAAGCAAGCTTTTGTTGTAAATGCTGAACAATGCCTGAGGCCTCAATGGATGCCCAGAGGACCTGGAAAGCAAGCTTATGTCATAAACTGAGACCTTACTGCTTGCCATTTCATCTAAATAGGACGAGTAGCACTAAAAGGGCAACTCCAAAAGTTAACCAAGTTACCAAATTTATTGGCGTAAAGAAAACAGGTATCCTGTCCAATAATTGTTTGCCAAGGGATGCAGCAGTAATAATTTGAACTTTAGTCCCATTAATTTTTGATATGTCAAAGGATAGTTTGAAACATTCCAGGTGCCATTAACATTGGTGGGCAAGAGGCATATGACTGTCCTGGATTTCCCTCAGTGCTTAGGACACACTTAAAACATTTTTTTCTTTCTTTCCCTGCTGGGAAGGGAATTTCAGGTTTGTCAGCTTGAGGGTGCCTGCTAGTCCCCTTAGGCAGATGGATCCTCAAATAAACTCCTTAAGTAACAGGCCAAAATCTTGCAAGGAAAAAGGAAACATGAACCTGAGTTGACCCAAATGTTCTTAGAATTTCCTGCAAACAGACTATGCTGGGTCTGGCATTTATCCTTCTTTGTTTCAAGGGAATGGGGTCTGATTAAGGTGGGGGTTTGGATTCCTGTTCCACCTTAGTAGGAGTACCCATGGGGGCATGGAATTAGAAAGCAGACTTGTCCCCAAGAAAGAGAGCTCATACATATCAGGAGAAGGAAGACATTCCAATGAACTTTTTAGAAGACGATTATAGTTTTCTCATTGCTAGATTTGATGGGATATATAAAAGAAGTCAGAGGAATGAGCAAGTTCAATAAAGCAATATTATAGTGGCTTTGTTATTTTGGGTACACATGGAAAACCTTTAAGAACACAATGGCATTTTAATTTGTAGTCTCACGTTGGAGCACCAGATGTTGCCTTATCCCCTGCCAGACCAGTGGGGGGGGGAGAGAAAAAAACGGAGCCTCAAGGCTTGAGGCAAATGGATGAGCTGGCAAAAGTCACCACCAGACCCCTGGAATCAGGTGAGGAGCAAGCAGAGAGGAGCTGCGGCAGATTCAGAGTCATAAAGGGCATTTGGGCTTATGTAGGGTCAGGGTCCAATCAAGTGTTGCCATCCCTCCTGGTGTGGGGGGGAAACAGCCACCAGTGATTTAACTGTTTACTATGTGTCCATTGAAGAGACAGGTTAGACAGCCGCTTCCCATTGCTTGTTCATCCCTCTGCCTGTATGGTCCTCTGTTGGAACATGTTCAGAGCATGTCTGTGTGTTTCCAGGCTTGTCCTGAATTCGGTAGCCAGGCTAGGGCCTCCCTGAATCAGTAGTGTCACAGAGAGACTTTGTCAATAACTATCTTTCTAAATGAGTGATAAATATTGTGGTGAGATTGGAGGCATTGTTCAGAAGGTGAAATTCAGTATGTTGAAGCAAGAATGTCCTGAATTCGGGAGCCAGGTTAGGGCCTCCCTGAATCAGTAGTATCACAGAAAGACTTTGTCAATAACTATCTTTCTAAATGAGTGATAAATATTGTGGTGAGGTTGGAGGCGTTGTTCAGAAGGTGAAATTCAGTATGTTGGAGCAAGAATGTGGTAAACAGTAAGTCAGCCAGTAATTAAGTCACCTTCACATTCTGTTTTTCTAATGCTCTAAAGTTCTGCATTCAAAAAACTTGTTTATTTTTACTGAGAACCCATAAATTTCCCACTTATCCTTTATTCCACTTCATTCAAGGACCTGGTTTTAGAAGGGGTGCTTCCAATGCTGGTGTTCTTCCATATGCTTTCAATATTTTCCTTCTGTGTCTCGGTTTCCTTTCTCTTGTGCTATTGTGGTGACCTCTCTGGTCTTTGTTTTTGCTGTTTCTATCATAATTGTATACATTAAAAAAAGGTTGGTTCTAAGTGAGGACCCCAGCAGCCTGTGCTCCTACTGCTGGGAAAGATCTTTGCATATGTACCACTGTAATTCAGTTTATTTAAGATGTCAATTACTATGAGACTCTGTTTTTTTAATCTGTTACTCAAAAAAACTGTCATTGAAACTAGACAGGACATCAGTTTTAAAGTGATCACAATTGCTTAGATTCTAAAATGAGAAAAGTGTCCATGAGGAATTGATGCACACGCTAGTAGGAATCAGGTTAGGCATGCTGGGTAGCCTCTGAGAGATTTCTTTGCTTGTCTGTATTTGGGTTTTCATCAAAAACATTAATCAAATATTTAATTGTACAGTAATCTGGAGAATCCAAGTCATTTCTAAAGTTATATAGGAGGGTGAGTTTAAAAGTGAAGTTGAATCCCACAACTGGTGTTGGTAGGAAAAATGAATGATCATCTTGTGAAACAGAAATATTCATTCACTCCCTCCCCAGTGTCCTTGGTAATTACACTCTACTTTTTAAATTTTACATTTTTATTATTTATTTAGAATGTGGAAGTGGGTACACACACACACATGCCATGGCATGTATAGGGAGGTCAAAGGACAACTCGCAGAAGTCAGCTCTTCTGTCTTATTTCCATCACAAAGTAGTCTTCTTGGCCTAAAAGTTTGCCTCCTTCCCAGTGTGCTGGGATGACAGGTGCAGGCCACCTCATCTAGCTTTTTTGTGAGTTCTTGAAATGAAACACAGGTTGTCAGGCTTGTGCTGCCAGCACTTTAGCCACTTAGCCATCTCTCCAACCTGTCATTGCCCTTTTTGTTCTTCTCTTGAATCATGGTCTTATGTCATCCAGCTGTCTTTGAACACAGCATGTATCTGAGCATAGCTGACACAGTACATGGATAAAATGGACCCGACCTAAATTTGATCCCCAAAATCCACGTGGTAGAAGGAAAGATCTGACTTCCAGAAGTTGTCCTCTAACCTCCACTCATGCTCTGTGACATATATGTCATGCCTTCTCCCTCCCTCTCCCCACTGAAAAAAACAAAATATTTCAAAAATATAAATCTGTAGAGTAAAACCAAAATTTACAGAAGAATAAAAGAAAATATGCAAGTCTTACATTTGACTAGGGATTACTCTTCAGTATATATTGAGAAAAATCCAAAATATAATGAAAACTCAAATGCAATGATGAAAAGCAAACAGCCTGATTCAAACTGTACAGGGATTTGAATGTTAATACAAAATATGGTGTTAAGCACAAAAACTCCAGTTACCATTAATGGACAAAATAGAACTGTAGTAAATGCCTGCTGCCCCTGATTCTCTCTGTAGTTTTTTGTCCCTGTGGAAGGATAAGCATTGTAACAAAATGAGCATCTCGGAGCTTTGTCCTGTGTTTACTTATAATACTTACATAATTTTATATCTTATATTTATTTAAGCTTTTGATTTAAGGTGATTTGAGATTCTGTATGAATTATAATATGCATTTTCTATTTTTGTATAAAATGTTATGATATTCTTATTGATTACAATAATTGGGTTGTCAACTTTTGTGAGGTAGACTTCTGGGAACACCTATGAGACATTTAATTATGGTGGGTTCCTGAGCAATCCTGCAGGAGTTTCTTTTTTTTTAATTTTTTTTATTATTTATTCAATTGTGCATGTGTGCGTATGTATGTGCACGTGCGCACGTATGTGTGCGCGCGCACGCGCACGTGTGTGTGTGTGTGTGTGTGTGTGTATGTAGAACCACGGACGAATTCGGGAACCACCATGGACCGCCTCCATCTCCTTCTTGTTTACTCTGCCCTGGGAGTCACAGGCTCTGCCCTACCAGGACCAGAAGCTCAGGCTGCCCCCGCTTCTGCCTCACATCTATAAATGAGATCTGGGGTCTGAACTCAGGATCTTCCGCCTGCAAGGCAGAGGCTTAAACCCTGAGCCACCTCTCCAGTCCCTGCAGGAGATTCTTGTACAGTTGTTTTTCTATATTTATGTAGGACTCAGCTCTATTCTTTTGCTTGTGGTTGATATTTTTTTCCCTAGAACCATTTGTCGAGAACACAGTTTATTTTTCCATTGAATGGAAAAAATCATTTTGATGTATGTGTTATATTTATTTCTTATATGTTCGTTTTATTCCAATGTCTGTTTTCATGCCAGCATCATACTGTTTTGATGTTGTAGTTTTGCATTGTTTCAAACTTAAGAAATGCAAGTCTTCCAACTTCATTTTTTTAAGATAGGCTTTGGCTAATCTCTTGAGATTATACATGAATTATAAGGTGCATTTTTTATTTTTTGTAAAAATTTATTATGATATTCTCGTGGATTACAATTTTGGCTGTCAACTTAATTATTCTTGTGAGGAAGGTTTCTGGGCACACCTATGAGACATTTAGTTATGGCGGGTTTCTGAGCCTGTGGAAGATGGTTGTACAATAGTTAATTGTATAATTGCTGTGGGAAGACCCAGTCCATAGCACATGGGACCATTTTCTGTAAAGAAGACAAGTTGGAGAGACACAAATAGGATTTCAGTAGCAGTTGGCAAGGTATAAAGCACTATTGATCTTTGTCATTTCTGCTCTTATCTTGAACATGGTTGTCACCCTTGGCTCCTGCTTTTAGCTTTTTGATTCTGTAAGGTCAATATCAATGTCCTCACTTTCAATTCCAATTTTACTACCTGAAGTCTTTCTGTGTGTGCACGTGCCTGCACACATGTGTAAGTGAATGTGAGGGACAGAGGTCAATACCTGGTGTCTTTAATTTTTCTCCACTTTATTTTTGGGGGCAGCATTTCCTCACTGAATCTGGAACTGAATTGCATAGGCCGACCACTTAACTGCAAGGCTTCTGTTTCCACCTCCCCAGCACTAGGATTATAGGCTTGCACTGGGAAAACCAGCTTTCACATGCATGCTGAGAACCCAAACCAAGGTCCTTCTGGTGTGGACAGCAACCACATGTTGACTGAGCTACCTTTCTCAGCCCTTCTTTCTTTTTTTTAGTCCATCTGGCTACAGGTTTGTCAGCTGATCTTTTAAAGGGATTTAATTTTAGCCTAATTAGTTAATCCTTGCACACAAAAAGTTGAGACAAGAGAATTGGTATAATTTGCAGCCAGCCTGGACTGCATAGGAAGCTCCAGGACCACCTGCAACACAGGATGAGACTCTTTCGGAGAAAACAACCAAAAACAGCTGTTTTCAACTATTCAACTTCACTCTTTTTGTGGATTTTACTGTTTTTTCTGAATTTTCATCATTGTCTTCAATCTGCTGGCTTTGGATTTGATTTGTTCTTTTATAAGTTATAAAGTTGTGTGTCACCATATTTCCTTAATTTTTACAGAAAGTTTTGTGTAGCCATAAATTTGCTTATTAGCACAACTTTTGTTGTGTTTTGTCTCTGTGTATGTTTTACTTTCATTGGTTTTTAAAAACATATTCCATTATTTCCATAATTTTTCCTGTGATTTGTTAATAATATGTTCTTTAACTTGCGCAGAAAGATTTATACATTTTCAAATTATCCTTTGATTATTTAAATAAATCACTTTATACTGTCATCACTAAAGAAGGAGATCCTTTCTTTAAATGTTTATTTATTTATTTTTCCCAATCATACAAATTTAATTGGTACCCGGGTCCCCTCCCTCCCTCCCACTCTCCCCAGTCTCCCTTGCACCCTACCTCCCTTTTCCCTTCCTTTCACTCCCCTTCTCCCAGTTCCTCCCTCTTCTCCCTCTCCATTCATTAGAGCGTCCTTCAGTGTGAAGGAGATCTTTTTGTGGTAACTGTCTTCTAAATATTCATATGTCTTTGAGAATATGTTACTGTTTGGTGGAGTGTTCTACATGTCTGCTGGCCTAGCTGTTTGTTGTGCTCAAGTCCTCTGTCTCCTTACCTAACTTTTTTTGTAGGTATTAAGAAATATTTAATGTTTTTCTGATAATTCCAACTATTATTTTATTTACAGTATATTAATTTTTTAAACATTTTTTATTAACTCCGCTCATACAAACTCCTTTGCTCACCCTCCCCTCACTCCTCCCTCCCCACCTCCCAGTGCCTTCCCTCCTCCAATCCCCAGAGAATCCTTTAATGTGCATGCCAAACTCTCCTCTGGGTCCTCCTCTCCGATGTCCTATGAGGACCCAGCGGCATTTCCCTGAACTCTTTCCTTTGTTCCCCTTAAGCATAGGGACACTATTTTGTCTGTCAATCCCTTGCCTCCAAGGATCGTGGTGCTTTTAGCAAATGCTAGACTTTGTGGGGTCAATAGTGTGTTGGACATTGCGCAGGGCATGTAAAGTCCAATTATGATTGCCTCGGCCCTAACTTGTGTGTCCTTACCTATCTTGTTCTTTTCATTATTGAGGTGTAGAATTATAGGATTGTCTTTTCCATTTTACTGATTTTTATTTCATTAGGCCTCAGTGCCATGTTCTTAGGTACATAAAAATATTGTTTTTTTTCTATATTGCACCTTGTAAATAAACAACATTCTTTGTCTCTTGTAGCATTTTTTAGTTTTTTTCTTTAGTGTATACCCCTTCATCTTCCTTGCCAGATTCCCTCTTCTTTTCCAGTTATTTCACTTGTGTGACCCACTGGTTTTCATAGATCAGGGGGTTTACCATTGAGGAAAGTGTCTTCCTTTTTTTTCCTCTCTCGCTTTAGTTAGTCCTCATCCATCTCTCAGAGGGCTGTGGGACTTCTTGAGATCTTTCCCCTTCGTGGTGAAGTGTTGATAGGACAATTCCTATGCAGTTCTTGTGAAAGTATTTTGTAGCATTTTATGGCATTGTTCATAAATTATTTACTTATTTAAGACATCAGAGGATGATTTTCAGAAGTCAGTTTTCTCCTGTCACTTAGGTATAGGAGATTGAACGCAGGTCACTGAATTGGTGCAAGATACCTTTACCCACTGAACCATCACCAGCCTTCTTGTAATATTTTCTACTAAAATATGTGTAAGTTCACTTCTGTACTCACTCCTATTCTCTTGGTTACAAGTTAATGGAACATGTCCTTTCATTCTTTCAGTGGTTTTATTTCTTTGGATATGAAGAGTCTCCTACTAAGAGTTATGTTCACTACTAATTACTAATTTTTGATAATTTTTTATCCATTTGCTCAATCATGGCCTTTTTTCTACAGATTTGTGTGTGTGTGCGCCTAGGAGTGTGTGCAGCATCCAGTAGACAGCATCGGATGTCCTCTGATCACTTTGTGCTCCCTCTTCTGAGGCAAAAAGTTTCTTCTTGTGAATTTGTGATGTTTTATCCTCTTAATACCCAGTTCTTTCACCCATTCATTTCCCCTCAGCTTAGGCTTTGTCTCCCTTGGAACTAGGGTTACAGGTGTTCACAAGACAAATGCCTTGTAATATGGGTTCAGGGATCAAAATTTGCCTTTTGTTTAGAAATTATTTTTATTCAAGGTAGTTAGTGAAAAGGAGGGACTTCTATCTAATATAATATAATAAAACTTTTACAATGCCTTAAATTCTATAATACATCCTTTATTTCTGCATCCTATACTTTTTGCTTATTTATATATTTTGCATCATATTGGTTTGCTTGACAAATTGCCTTTTATCCTTTCATTATCAACCTGTGGATTCTGTACCAGAAGCTGAATTGCTTGGAGAGACATCAAAAAGTTGGGTCTAGTTTTCATCCCTTTAGCCAGTCTATAAGTATAATTTTTTTTAATATTGGGCTGATGAGATGGTTCAGGATGTATTGGCCATTGGCCACCTGCATGCATATCTGCTCACCTGAGTTCAATTCCTGAAGTTCACATGGTAGAGAGAGAATGACTTCCAAAGTTGTCTTCTGTCTTCCACTCATGCTGTGACATGCCTGTGCCACCACTGTCTCATTTCTGTTGGATTTTTTCTGGATAGTTGGATTGAATTTTGTTTTCTCTCCTATTTAGTATCAGAAGTTCATTAGCTTACTGTGTTTAGTACACATAGTAGATTACCTCCTAGTCATCAGCAACAATATCACACCACAAAAATGTAGAAATACACTTGCAGTCAATTACAACTCACTAATATGGCAATATATTTCAGAGTATGCTATGACATTAGAAAATATCGGGAATAAGTGTACTAATAGTAAGTGAATTAAAGACAAAGGAAAGAGGAAAAGTGGGAGAAAGAGAAAGACAAAAGGAAAAGCACAAGGAATGTAGAGTGTTGTGGAAAGGAAAAGTTAAAGAGATTGAGAAAAGAATGTAATGCACCCAGCTGCCTCCAGCTCTGCCACCATGACTTCCATGATGTGATGGACTAAACCCCCACCCTGAACCAAATAAACCCTTTGTTCTTTTTTTTCTCCCACTCTTACGAAGTTAATAAGTACCCCATTCCCCTCCCTCCCTCCACCCCTCCCTGGATCCCCTTGTTTCCTACCCCCTTTTCCCCTTCCTTTTCCCCTTCCCTCCCTTTCTCACATTGCCCCCCCATCCCTGGAACATCCTTTACTGTGCATGTCAAACTTCCTTCTGGGTCCATCCTCCTGATGAGATGTAAGAACTCAGTAGCATTGCCTAGAGCTATTTCTTGTGTTCCCCTTTAGTATAGGAACCCTATTGTGACTGTTAATCCCTTGCCTCTAAAGATCCTAGTGACTGTGATCCATGCTAGACTTTGAGGGGGGTCAATGATATTGCACAGGTCATGCAAAGTCCTATTATGATTGCTTCAGCCCTAACTTGTGTGGAGTATCTTTTGTATCATTGCTCCTCCCCATCTTTAGGCTCTTACAATCTTACTGCCCTGTCTTCTGCAAATTTTCCTGAGCTTTAGGATGGGGAAAGATTAGGCTGGCCTAGTTCCAGGTGGTTGATGTAGAGTCTCTGATTTTCTGATTATGGTTTGTTGATTTTTTTTTTCAGTTTTGCTGTTCTTGCACCACCCTTGGCTCCATCGTGATGGGGATTGTATGTCACCTCTTGCAGTACTTGACGGTGGCCTATTTTCTCTACTGTAGTATGATCCCCTCTCTCTTTGTTTCTGGTGGGGCTCTCCTTCCCCTCCCTCCCTGCTTATAATCTTTGCAATTACTGTAGGTATTATGAGATTTATCTTTGAGTATGTCACTAACTAGGTTTGGTACTAGGATCCACCTATTAGGGAGTACATATGGCGCTTAATTTTCTGTGTCTGGGATACTTCACTGAATATAATTTTTTCTAATTCCATCCATTTCCTGGCAAATTTCATTAATTCATCATTTTTGATGGCTGAGTAGTATTCCATTGTATGAATGTATAACATTTTCCTTATCCACTCATCAACCGTTGGGCATTTGGATTGATTCCATGACTTTGCTATTGTAAACTGTGCTGCTATGAACATGATTGTGCTTGTGCTGTCGAGGTGAATTTTTGCTATATGGGGGATCATTCACAAAAGTGGAATATCAGGGTCATATAACGTTTCAATCTTTAATCTTTTTAAGAATCACCAGACGGCTCGCCAGAGTGATTGTATAAGCCTTCATTCCAACCAGCGATGTAGGAGAGTTCCCTTCTTGCCACATCCTCTCCAGCATTTGGTGCTGTTTGTACTGTGGATTTTTGCCATCCTGACTGGGGTGAGAGGGGTGAGATGATATCTCAAGAAGGTTTTGATTTCCATTTCCCTGATGGCCAAGGATGTGGAGCATTTTTAAAGATATTTGATAGACATTTCAATTTCTTTCCTGGTAAAGTTTCTTTTAAGTTCCAAGGCCCATTTTTTAATTGGGCCATTTGTTTCCTTGGTGTTTAATTTTCTAAGTTCTTTGTGCACTCTGGATAATAGAGCTCTATCAGATATGTGGTTAGTGAAAATTTTCTCCCATTCTTTGGGTTGCCTTTTGTTGTTGCCTTGTTGTATACAGCTTTTATTATATTGATAAAGCTTCCTTCCATTCCAACTGTCTCTAGGGTTTTGATCATAAAGGGCTGTTGGATCTTGTCAAAAGGTTTTTCTGCATCTATTGAGAGTATCATATGGTCTTGGATTTTGGATTGGCTTATATGGTGAATTACATTTATTGATTTGCATATGTTGAACCAACCTTGTGTGCCTGGGATAAAGCCTACTTGATCACCATAAATGATCTTTTTGATATGTTTTTGAATCCCATTTGCTAAGACTTTGTTGAGAATCTTTATATCTGTATTTATCAAAGAGATTGGCCCACAGTTTTTCTTTTTTTAAAAATTTTTATGATTATTATTTATTCAACTGCGCGCATGTGCGCGTGTATGTGCGCGCGAGCCTGTGTGTGTGTGTGTCTGTGTGTGTGTGTATCTGTGTATGTGTAGAACCACGGACGAATTCGCGAACTACCATGGACACCTCCACCTCCTTCTGCCCCGGGATTCACAGGCTCCGCCCTACCAGGACCAGAAGCTCAGGCTGCCCCCTCTTCCACCTGGCATCTATACGTGGGATCTGGAATCCGAACTCAGGACCTTCCGCCTGCAAGGCGAAGGCTTAACCCCTGAGCCACCTCTCCAGCCCCCAGTTTTTCTTTTTTAAGTGTATCCTTTATTAGGTTTTGGGATTAAGACGATATCTCCACAGAAAGTTTGGTAGTGTCCCTTCCTTTGCTATTTGATAGAACAGTTTAAGGAGTATTGGTGTTATTAAGTCCTGAAATGTCTGGTAGAACTCTGTGCTGAATCCATCTGGTCCAGGACATTTTTTGGTGGGAAGATTCGAGATTACTTCATCGATTTCCTCATATGTTGTAGGACTATCTTCAGATGTTGGTCTCCAGGCTTGGGTTTTAAAGCCAGTGCATTGTGGATTCTTGAGAGGTGACTGCATTCCTGTGCTGGTTGTCTTATCCTCAAGCACGTTAAGGTCCTGACCTTCACACTACTAGACAACGTCCTCTCCCCAGCCCTAGATATTAGAAGTAATGCTTGGTGCAGCCTGGTAATTCAAACTTTGAATATTATCCTGGACTCATGTCTTGAGATGATTCTCAATCTTGAACAATGCATATTAGTAGATATCCAATAAACTCTGGCTAAACACATTGGTTTTTAGCTTGGAAATAGTCCACTGGGAAATAAGACAGGAAGCATTCTTTAATTCTTATTCATATATAGAAAAGATTTTTCTTTTACACAGGATCTTCCTTCTTTTCTCTGAGTTGATAATTTAGAGCCAGTTTGTTAAATTTAGAGGCTTGCTAAAGAAATGTTTATTTACCAAGGATTGCTACATGTTTGTACTGAGTGAAAAAGCATGATGGCACTAAAAACCAGACTTTATTTGTAAATTTTCATCATTTCCAGCATTGTTTTCATGTGTATGTATACATAGGGTGCATGCGTGTGAGTTATTAGTATACAGGCTAGAGAGTGATATTGAGACTCATCATCTGCTTTTTCCTTTGTTTTGCGTCTGAGCCTCTAATTAAATCCAGAATGCGTCATTAGGACTGGTCTCACCACCTCAGTCTGGAGAGTCTGAATCTCCTTCTGGATCTGGAATTTTAGGTGTACCACTCTGCTTCCCCTTCCCCTTCCCCTCAATCCCCTCCCAGCATTTTGTTCCATGGCATCTCTGTTCTAAATTGCATTCTTTTGGTTCATGGCACTTTCACTGCTGAGCCATCTCTCTGGCTCATTTGCACTATTTCTTATAAAGTTGAACCCCTTAGCAAACGTAGCTGATTTGTAGCTAAGTGCTTTTCTTTAAAAGTGAACCCTAGGGAAATGGAAAGAATCTCATTCTTAGGACGTTTGTTTGCGGTTTTTATAACAATAAATCTGGTTTCATATTGGCAGTGTGGACACCTTTGAACAGGTTCTGGACATATTGCACCAAGAATTGGGCATAGAAAAGGAAAAATGTGTGCCTGTCGTCTACATCAATGAAAATGATGGGTAAGGAGTCAGTTTAAATACATGTTTGGAACTGGACATATCTGCAAATAATCCAACATTTGAGAGAATGAATGAAGAGGATAACCAAGGGTAGTCTGTACTACATAGCAAAACCCTGTCTAAAATACTGGGAAAGTAAGTAAGAGATCAATTTGAATACTGGTAGAGATATAAATTGGTCTCCAAGAAGTCTTACCTAATTTGGCCAGATTTTTAAAAGAACAGGTAATTTCATCTTTGTATGTGGCTGCTTCTATATGTTTACATTTACTTTGATTAGCAGTCTTTGGGGTGTTAATGTACCTGTACTATTCTTGTAGCATTACAGCATTAAGAGCCCACGAAAGAGTAGCAATCCCACCTTTAACTTTCATGTGTTTTAATATTACACAGTCCCCCAACTATGGAAAAATTCTTTATCCTTAGCACTTTTCTAGGAGTTATCTTCAGTAACCTCACTTAATATCAGGGTGGATGTTCTTGATTTCTGAAGATTTTTGGGTCAGGTGTACAAATCTTTGTTTGCTCCTGTTCTAGTATTGATGAGACCTCAGGTTTCAGCCATTGACAATTACCTCACTTCCACTGAATGCAAAATGAATGTTCTGCTATAGAGTCATTGATTCTGCAGCAAGGCTAGGGTTAAATTAATTTTTTCACAATCTGTCCTCAAATGACCAGCATAGATGTTATGATGATTTCATGCAGGATACATGCTCTTCTTTGAAGCTCTGAGACCATCACTTAGTTTTGTTCACAGCTAGTATTATACATCTTATATAGACTACAATGTGTACCTTGTATTTACTGGTTGAGCACATCTCATCTGTAGTCAAAATTTAAATTGCTCAAAAATTCATAACTTTTGGAATATGATGTTGAACTCTCCAAAGCTTCAGATTTTCAAGTATTTCAGATTTTGTAATTTTTGTTTGGAATGTTGATAATCTGTAGAAATATCTTTAGCTCCACAGTGACACCCGGTACCTTCTGATACACACACACACATACACACACACACAAATGTTAAAAAGTTATATTGCATAGTTCTATAATCTTATTTGTCACTTTGTCCCCAAATAAAAGGCTTTGTAAAAAGAATTTTTTGCTGCTTTTTCTAACAACACTTAAATATCTCTAATAGGCAAAAACCTAGCAAATCCATAACCATCATTACGTAAATAAAAGTAGTAGGCAAACTGAAGCTAGAGTTGATTCACAGTCATCCATGCATGGACCATGTTAGAGGGTTTCTGCTGGAAGAGAGCCTTGGTTGGAGTCCATTGAAAAAGAGCTGGCATGTGCAACTTCAGGACAGAGAGATCGTAAGCAGTGTGAGTTACTTTACATTAGCTTGACAAGGATGTCATATTTGGAAAACATTTCCTTAGGTTAAAGTTTCCCAATAAGAGAACTGGAATTTCTGCTTAGACTAGCAGCAAGATAGTGAGTTAATGTGAAAGAAATGAAACCCAGATGTAGTGCCAGTGCATAGCACCTCACCATGCATATTGAATGAGGAAGAGGATATCAAGGAGAGTGTACATGTTAAGAACAGGCTTCTCTCCTTATGTGGCTTTACTTTAGAGATAATAATATTCCAAGATTTTAAATGTTTCCCTTGTATCTGAAGCAGTTAGAAAATAAGAAATGTGCCAGCAATCATTGTTAAAGGCTGTAATGATGTGTATCATTCCTCTACTGCCTTTCTCTGAGCATGTTGCCCACGGTGCTCTAATCACTTTTCTACTCTACACCATAAGAAGAGGGCCTGCTGGCATCAGGCGAACTGGCCGGGGGTTGGGTGGACTCTTCAGTGTTGGGGAAACCACACCAAGGTCTTGAAGGATGAGATAGACATGAAGTTCCAAGATGTGGCTGGCCGTGAGGAGGCCAAGCTGGAAATAATGGAATTTGTTCATTTCTTGAAAAATCCAAGACCTAGCAGCAAAAATCCCTAATGCTTTCAGGTGATAAACTCAAACTGCCTGAGGTATTTCTTGGTTTTGGGAGCTGTCAACTTTATTACCTGATTACTTACAAAGTAGCTGTTTCTGTCTTTCCTCTTAATGAGGTTTCTCCCTAATTCCGTCTTTGTTGTCTGTTTTCTACATCTTCTTGATGAATTCTGTTTACCTTCAAAGGTTTCCTTTTTTTGTTCCTCATTGAAGGAACAACCTCCTGTATAATTTAGACAGTCCCTCCTTTAGTAACATTAACTCCTCACAGCATGTCATACTGTGGTGATTTGGAGTCCTTCCACAGAGCAATGAATAAAATAACACATTAATAAGGTTTACTTTAAGGAAGTGCTTTGCAAAGGGAACCATTTCCTTGATTTCCATGTCTTGTTCATAGGATGAAAAAATGATGTTCATATTTGCTGTTATTTAATGTCTATTCAAATCAAAAAAGAAAACAAGCAAGTTTGAAAACAATCACATGGGCTGGAGAGATGACTCAGGTTTAAGACGCTGCCTTGAAAGCAGAAGGTCTTGAGTTAGATTCCAGGTCCCACAAAAAATGCCTGGTAGAAAGGGGTAGGGGCCTGTATTTCTAGCACTGGTGGCTGGAACCTCGGAAATCCCATAGCAAAGCACAAAGGAGGTAGAAGCAATCCAGGATGATACCTGAATTAATCCTGGGGTACTCTATAGGGACACACAGTTTCTTCTCTCTCTCTCTCTCTCTTTCTCTCTCTTTCTCTTTCTGTCTCTTATTCTCTCTCACACACACTATACACACATACACACACACGCACACTAAAATAAAATGTTAAAAAAATAGTAATCCTATTACAGAGTTTTGAAAATCATGTTTTGACTATATTACCCACCTTCCCACATGCAATGTTTGGAAACATGGTGTTGTGTGCATTTAGAAGACAGAGAGATGTGCAGCTCTCAGCTTCCAAGATGTCTGCAGTAACTTACACTCTGTCAGCTTTGGCCAGCCAGCTATGCTGCCTCTGCTTTGAGAGTGTGAATCTTCCTTCTGGAATCCTAAGCTGAATAAACCTCCCTTTCTCTCTTAAGTTGATTGACTTTGGCAGTAATAGTAAAGAGTAACTGTTATAGAAATTGGTACCGGGTAGTGGGGTATTGCTGTGTTATTAAGAATAGCTGGTACCACAACATGAAGTTGTTTGTGAAGTTGAGAGACATTGGTACCAATCAGTATGGCCAATGCTGTGATGTGGGTAGTGTGCCTTTGGAACTGTTTGTTGGGAGAAATATGGAGAACTTTGGGACTTTGTGCTGGGAAAGTCTGCATCTTGGCGAAGGGACTAAATGGGCCTTTATCATGAGAGCTCAGAGGAGAGCAATGCTGTGAGAGATGCAGGCAGTGGAAGCCCAGCTTGTGATGGTCCAGAGGGGACCAGAGACTGTGTTTCAATTGAATGAGTGACACATGGAGCCAGGTGTTGGTGGAGAGTTTAGTGAAGTTTTGCCCTCATCCTGCAAGCTTGCCTGAAGTTAAGCTGGAGTGCTTGGCAGAGGAAATTTCAAAGCAATGTAGTCTTGACAATGTGATATGGCTACTTCAGAGTTTATGAAAAAGATCAAAGAATCAGGCAGGAAAAAACAAAAACTGTAAAATCTGATGTTGAAAAATACAAAGCCAAACTTAAAGAGATGAACCAGGAAGAAGAAGGGAACAAAATGGCTGTTAAAGAGCTTAGCCCCATTCATAAATCAAAGTCTGCTCTCAATTTGGATAATAGGAGAGGCCCTAGCTTGAGGGCTAGAGACTCAGAGAAGGCTCCCAGCCATAAGAATGCAAATCCTTTTAGAAAAAATGAGCTAAACAGTGGAGTTCCAAAGCAAGGATCCACTTCTATAAAACACCTGTCCAGGTGTAAAAGAAGTGGAATCAACTGTGATTCAAGGGGGCAGGCTTGGCAAAGTTGTCTACCTGGTTCTGGTTTTCGAGGCATCAAGGATGCAAGAAGGAGAAGATGGTGGAGTCCTCCTCTAAGATTTCAAAAAATGATGGAAGTCAGTCAGCAAGTGGCAGAAAGTCTGCAGTTTAGAGGCCCAAGAAGGGCAGTTTGTGCTGTGGAGTTAAAGCCTGGTTTGCCATTGAGAAGATGTTAGAGATTCCAGAGACAATGTGGGACACCTGCCAAGGAGATCTGTACACCCTGGGAGGAGTCAGCTCAGAAGAGCAATGTATTCTATGGGCAGGTGCATTGGAGGGGTGGAACCACAGCCCTTTGGAACTGAGATGATTTCAACAAGAGGCTCACTTGTTAGACTTGGAGCTACAAGATTTGGGGTTTGTCCTGCTGGTTTTCAGTCTTGTTATGGACCTATCTTTCCTGGATATGCTCCCATTCCTTCCTTTGCCATTGTACGTTGGAAATATGTAACTTGTATTTTGATTTTATAGGAGGCTTTGGAGTTTGGACTGTGTTGGGACTACTAACATAGTTTATGAAGACTTTTAAAGTTGGACTGAGTATGGAGCCTTGCTGCAGTCACAAGGGGTGGGCCTTGATGTGAATTAGTCCCACCCTACCTCTAGGAGAAGTCTGCCTTTGTTGCAAGCAGTCTGCAGCTCTCAGCTTCCAAGATGTCTGCAGTAACTTAGCATATTCCAGCTTTCAACAGCCAGCCATACCACCTCTGCTTTGAGAGACAGTACCTTCCCTCTGGATCCATAAGCTGAATAAACATCCCTTTCTCCCTTAAAAAAAAAAGAGGACAGGGAAACACTGTGTACAGCTAGTTTCTTAATGGAACATAGCATTAAAGTGAACTCATGGTTACATTTTAAGGTTCACATTCATGTATGCTAAACATTGATTGCACATGAAAACAAAAGACACTGGTTGGTTTTTTATTATTTGTATTCAAAAACCATTTTTACTAATGAAGACTGAAGGAACTTTATAAACTGGTAGTATATTATGTCTTTTTAATTATTTAAGTAATAGTTCATTAGATCCAAGATAAAGTCTGTTTTTCATAATATTGGACTGAAATTTTCAAAATCAACACTTCAAAGCAATCTGTTTTTAATGCTTTGTGTTCAGAGATGGAATCCAGTGTTTCATACATGTTAGCCAGGTGCTCTGCCACTGAACATTCCCACGACCCAACACTAAAAATCTTTTAAGCATTTACTGTTTTACCCCATATTTTTGCCGAGTGTTTTGAAACAAAATTGTCTATAGCAATACTTTTCTTACAGCTATTACTATAAAAATATTCTGGCATAATGCACATACTTAGGAAATAGTCATTTTATAGCAGTAAAACAAGATAAACATAAACAAAGTAGAGTTACACTTCAGAATTATTGTGGATGTACAGTTTATTTTCCAAAATTCTAATGAAAATACTTTTTTCGGGGGTATCTGAAGGGTGCCATTCTCAGCAGTCTTCCAGGTACTGGAAAAACACTGTTAGCAAAGGCCACAGCGGTGGCCCCAATGTCCCCATCATCACTGTTAGCAGATCTGAGTCTTTGCACATGTTTGTTAGTTTTGATACAGCTAGAGTAAGTCTTATTCTATTCTGATGATGCAGCTTCTTTACCCCAACTTGGTCCCTCAGAAGGGAACTTGGCAGAGATGGTCCTGTTTCTTGAAGTCCTTGTGGTCTGTTTCCTAAGCAACTGCTTCATGTTCCTTACTCTGAAAGTCTCCAAGGCTATGCTTCAGCAGGGCCTGTGCAGTGCCCAATCCCTTTGTTCACAGTGAGTTACCACAGGTTACCTAAGTTCAGTTCCTCAGATCCCACATACAAAAATGTCAGGGGCAGATGACAGCCCCCTGCTATTTGGTTGCAGAAAATGGAGCCTAGGAAACTCCATATCAAAGCAATAAGAGCAGCAAATCCCAAAGTCATTCTTGGGCTTTCACAGGCACACACACTGATGTACTGCTCTATGATACACACACACACATGCAAAAAACAGTTGATAGAACACCACCATTAATAATACATTTTCTCACCTTAAAGTGAAATCCAGCTCTTTAACAGTCTTCTCATCTCTTTCTCTACTATTAGTCCTGAAAACACACTTGATGATGTCTGTAGATTTCTTGTGCCAGACATTTCAGGTAAATGGAATTCTGCATGGTTGGTTTTGCTTAGGATTTTTGAGATGTATTTTGCTATGTGGCCCAAGCTGACCTCAAACAGTGTTCTTCCCTCAGCTTCTGAGTAACTGTGACCCATCACAGCACCAACAGTGTGTGGTCCTTTATACCTTGCTTGGCAAATATTTCCTGTTACAAGAAAATTTTCCAAAGCATCTTTGCTTTTTTACATTTCTTTTTTTTCTTCATTCTCAGTTACACTTTATTTTTTTTTTAATTTCCACTCGTACAAACTTAACAGGTATACTGGTCTCTTCCCTCCCTCCACCCCCCTGTGCCTCCTTTCCCTCCCCCTTCCTTCCCCATCCCCCAGTGCCTCCCCCTCCCATCCCTGGAGCATCCTTTAATGAGCATGCCAAACTCTCTCTGGGTCTTCCTCTCCGATAAGGTGCAAGGACCCAGTGACATTTTCCAGAACCGTTTCCTGTGTTCCCTTTAAGCATAGGAACACTACTGAGGCTGTCAATCCCTTGTCTCCAAGGATCCTAGTGCCTTTAGCAAACGCTAGACTTTGTGCAATAGTGTGTTGGACATTGCGCAGGGCATGCAAAGTCCAAATATGATTGGTTCGGCCCTAACTTGTGTGGAGTATTTTGCATATCATTACTCCTCCCATTCTTGTGTTTTTACAATCTTACCGCCCCCTCTTCGGCAAATTTCCCTGAGCTTCAGGATGGGGAGAGATTAGGCTGGCCTAGTTCCAGGTGGTTGACGTAGAGTCTCTGATGTTGATTTTTTTTTTTTCGGTTTTGCTGCTCCTGCAATGCCCTTCACTCCATCCTGATGGGTATTGGATATCACCCCCTGGCTAGAGATAAAAACCTGTTAAATTAGAGTCTTTTTTAAAAACATTTTTTATTATCTCCGCTCATACAAACTTAGTAGGTACACCGATTCCCTCCCTCCCTCCTCTTCCCCCCCCACCCCTCTGCTCACCCTTCCCTCACCCCTCCCTCCCTCCCTCCCCCCAGTGCCTCCCCTCCCCAAATCCCCGAAGAATCCTTTAAAGTGCATGCCAAACTCTCCTCTGGGTCCTCCTCTCCGATGACATACAAGGAACCAGAGGCATTTCCCTGAACGCTTTCCTTTGATTCCCTTAAGCATAGGAACACTATTTTGGCTGTCAATCCCTTCCCTCCAAGGATCTTGGTGCCTTTAGCAGATGCTAGACTTTGTGAAGTCAATAGTGTGTTGGACATTGCGCAGAGCATGCAAAGTCCAATTATGATTGCTTCGGCCCTAACTTGTGTGGAGTATCTTGCATATCATTGCTCCTCCCATCCTTTTGCTCTTACAATCTAACCACCCCTTCTTTCGCAAATTTCCCTGAGCTTCAGGATGGGGAGAGGTTAGTCGGCCTAGTTCTAGGTGGTTGATATAGAGTCTGAAGTTCTGGATTATTGTTTGTTGATTTTCTTTTGTGGTTTTGCTGCTCCTGCAATGCCCTTCACTCCATCCTGATAGGTATTGGATGTCACCCCCTGGTCAGAGATAAAAAACTGTTAAACTAGAGTCTTGTTATAAGAGTATATTCAAAGGTAGATGTAATAAAAGTAGGAAAATGCGATGAGAGAAGGGTCAATCGCCCATTTATGAAATGTTTACTTTCTATCTGCCAGACTATACGTCTTCCCCATCTGTTGATCTGTAAGATCATACCCCATCTGTTGTAAATGATCAGGAAGGAAAGTCTGTGAACTTAACCAGATGTCCCATTACTTACTTGCAGTCCTTGATGGTGGCCTATTTGCTCTGCTGTAACATGGTCCTCTTTCTCCTTGTTACTGGTGTGTCCCTCTTTCCCCATCCCTCCTGTTCATAATCTTTGCAATTACCATATGTATTCTAGAGTTTTATCTTTGAGTGTCTCTAAGTGGGTTTGGTACTAGGAGCCACTATTAGGGAGTACATACAGTGCTTACTTTTCTGTGTCTGAGATACTTCACTCAGTATAATTGTTTTTAATTTCATCCACTTCCCAGTAAATTCCATTAATTCATCATTTTTGATGGCTGAATAGTACTCCATTGTATAGATGTACCACATTTCCTTATCCACTTGTCAACTGTTGGAAATTTGTGTTGATTCCATGACTTTGCTATTGTAAAAAGTGCTGCTATGAACATGGTCGTGCTTGTGCTAACGAGGTGAACCTCTGCTGAATGGGGGGTTATTCCCAAAAGTGGAATATCAGGGTCATATGGCATTTCAATCTTAATTTCTTTAAGAATCTCCAGACGGCTCACTAGAGTGACTGTATGAGCCTGCATTCCCACCAGCAATATCTATACTACAAATCCATAGATACAAAAACAGCCTGGTACTGGCTCCAAAATAGACACACAGATCAATGGATAAGGGTTGAAAACCCAGATATAAGCCCACAAAATTACAGCCATTTGGTCTTTGACAAAGGGACCCAAAAAATCCAATGGAAATAGAACAGCATATTCAACAAATGATGCTGGAAAAACTGGATCTCCACATGTAGAAGATTAAAACTGGTGCGAACTTGTTACCATGTACAAGACTTAATTCCAAATGGATCAAGGACCTTGATATAAGGCCACAGACTATAAAAACCATAGTTAAAAAGGTAGGGAACACCCCCCAGAAGATTAGGCTAGGCCAACAGTTCCTAAACAGATATCCAATGGCACAGTTATTGCTACCAACTCGCAACAGTTGGGATCTTGTGAAATTAAAGAGCTTCTGTTCAGATAAAGAGATTGTAACACGAGCTCAAAGGCAACCCACAGAATGGGAGAAAATCTTCACTAACCACATATCTGATAAAGCTCTATTATCCAGAGAGCATGAAGAACTTAGAAAACTAAACACCAAGGAAACCAATGGGCCAAAGACTCTACATCAACCACCTAGAACTAGGCCAGCCTAATCTCTCCCCATCCTGAAGCTCAGGGAAATTTGCCGAAGAGGGCGCGGTAAGAGTATAAGATCACAAGGATGGGAGGACCAATGATACGCAAGATACTCCACACAAGTTAGGGCTGAAGCAATCATAATTGGACTTTACATGCCCTGAGCAATGTCCAACACACTATTGTCCCCACAGAGTCTAGCATTTACTGAAAGCACCAAGATCCTTGCAGGCAAGGGATTGACAGCCAAAATAGTGTTCCTATGCTTAAGGGGAACACAGGAAAGTGTTTAGGGAAATGCCGCTGGGTCCTTGTATGTCATCGGAGAGGAGAACCCAGAGGACAATCAGGCATGCACATTAAACGATTCTCCAGGGATTGGGGGAGGGGAGGCATTGGGGGGTGGTGAGGGAGGGGTAAGGGGAGGGCGAGCAGAGGGGTGGAGGGAGGAGGAGGGAGGGAGGGAATCGGTGTACCTATTACGTTTGTATGAGCAGAGATAATAAAAAATGTTAAAAAAAAATGGGCCCAGGAACTTAAAAGAAACTTTACCAGGGATGAAATTAAAATATCTAATAAATATCTTTGTTGTTGTTTGTATTGTGGATATTTGCCATCCTGACCGGGGTGAGATGATATCTCAAGGAAGTTTTGATTTGCATTTCCCTGATGGCTGAGGAAGTGGATCATTTTTTAAGATATTTGTTAGACATTTTAATTTCATCCCTGGTAAAATTTCTTTTAAGTTCCAGGGCCCATTTTTTAATTGGGCCATTGTTTTCTTTGGAGTTTACTTTTCTAAGTTCTTCATGCACTCTGGACAGCAGATCTATCAGATATGTGGTTAGTGAAGATTTTCTCCCATTCTGTGGGATGCCTTTGAGCTCGTGTTACAATCTCTGTAACTGAACAGAAGCTCTTTAATTTCACAAGATCCCAACTGTTGAGAGTTGGTAGCAGTGACTGTGCCATTTAGTGTCTGTTTAGGAAATGTTGGCCTAGCCCAATCAGCTCGAGGGAGTTCCCTATCCTTTCATCTATGGTTTTTATAGTCTCTGGCCTTATATCAAGGTCCTTGATCCATTTGGAATTAAGTCTTGTACATGGTAACAAGTTCGCACCAGTTTTAATCTTCTACATGTGGAGATCCAGTTTTTCCAGCATCATTTGTTGAATATGCTGTTCTTTTTCCGTTGAATTTTTTGGGTCCCTTTGTCAAAGACCAAATGGCTGTATTTTTGTGGGCTTATATATGGGTCTTCAACCCTTATCCATTGATCTGTGTGTCTATTTTGCAGCCAGTACCAGGCTGTTTTTATAACTATGGATTTGTAGTATAATCTAAGGTTTGGTATGGTGATACTTCCAGCAGTGTTTTTGTTACTCAGGATTTTCTTTGCTATCCTGGGTCTTTTGTGCCTCCATATGAATTTTGAGATTGTTTGGTCAACTTCTTTAAAGAATTACTTTGTGATTTTAATTGGTATAGCATTGAATTTGTATATTGCCTTTGGTAGAAAGGTCATTTTTACAATGTTGATTCTGCCAATCCAAGAACATGGGAGGTCTTTCCACCTTCTGATGTCTTCTGCAATTTCTTTCTTTAGGGTTTTAAAGTTTTCATTGTAAAGATCTTTTGCCTCCTTGGTTAGGTTTATAACAAGATATTTCATTTTTTTAGGGGCTATGGTAAATGGGATTGTGTCTCTCAAGGCTTTTTCACTTCTTTCATTCTGGGCATATAGGAAGGCCTCTGATTTTTGCATATTTATTTTGTATCCTGCCACCCTGCTGAACTTCTCAATTAGTTCCAGGAGCTTCCTGGTAGAGTTTTTGGGATCACTCAGGTATAAGATCATGTCATCTGCAAATAGGGATAGCTTGACTTCTTCCTTGCCGATTTGAATCCCTCTTATGTCCCTTTCTTGTCTTATGGCTTCAGCTAAGACTTCAAGTACAATATTGAATAGAAGTGGTGGGAGTGGACAGCTTTGTCTAGCTCCTGATCGAAGTGGGAATGCTTCCTATTGTTCCCCATTGAGCATAATCCTTGCTGTGGGCTTGTTGTATACAGCTTTTATTATATTGATAAAGGTTCCTTCCATTCCTACTGTCTCTAGCATTTTGATCATAAAAGGCTGTTGGATCTTGTCAAAGGCTTTTTCTGCATCTATTGAGAGTATCATGTATCTTCAGGGGACAATGAGAAAACAGAGCATCAGATGACGGGCAAGGTGGGTGGTCACAGACCACAGGCCATCAGTCCACGATAGGTCTGCTGCAGGGAGGTGCCAACAATGACACATAGTCACAGGCTGGAGGGGTGAGTTCAGTCCTTCCTTTGATATTTACAGGACTCTGGGACACGTTGTGACTCAGTGCTCAAAAGTCAGACCCACTCTGGCATCATTCTCTGAAATAATCTTCCCCAACATTCTAGAGATAAGTATGACTAAAGTGGATATAATGAAGATGGTGAATGACCCTCACATATGTGTGCTCCATGTCCCAAAGACAGGAGCCTGTATATCACTGCAGATCAATGCTCTCAATACACGGAAGAACCACAAGTTTGATGGACCTTCACCCCACCCCCGGGGACTCAGAGAATCTTTCTTCAAACCACTATCCCTCATTCTCTCCTGACTGCCTGGATGTCAGGAAATATATAACATCAACATCAATATCAACATTAAGAAAGTACATCGACTTAGATCTAATCAAAGTACACCAGTAGGAATGCATTACACCAGGGATATCCATGTGTATCCAAAAATCTCTGACAAAAACTATAAAAACCATAGTTGAAAGGATAGAGAACTCCTTCGAGCTGATTGGGCTAGGCCATTTCCTAAACAGACATCCAATGGCACATTCACTGCTACCAACTCTCAACAATTGGGATCTTGTGAAATTAAAGAGCTTCTGTTCAGATAAAGAGATTGTAACACGAGCTCAAAGGCAACCCACAGAATGGGAGAAAAATCTTCACTAACCACATATCTGATAGAGCTCTACTGTCCAGAGTGCACAAAGAACTTAGAAAATTAAACATCAAGGAAACCACTAGCCCAGTTAAAAAAAATGGGCCCTGGAACTTCAAAGAAACTTTACCAGGGATGAAATTAAAATGTCTAACAAATATCTTAAAAAATGCTCCACTTCTTTAGCCATCAGAGAAATGCAAATCAAAACTTCCCTGAGATATCATCTCACCCCGTTCAGGATGGCAAAAATTCACAATGCAAACAACAACAAATGCTGGAGAGGATGTGGAGAGAGGGGAACTCTCCTACATTGCCATTTTACATTTCACTAACAGCTTACGAAGACTTCAATTTCTTTAAGTCCTCACCAGCTGCCATGTGTGACAAGGCCTTTCAGTTTGCTTTGTACTAGTTCTTAGGTATTTCATATCTGTATATGAACCAGTTACCTTTTCACGAGTGTGCTTGTTTAGTGCATTTGTGGAAGTGGAATTAAGTGTGTGTTGTATGTACCTGTTGCAATACAGTTTATGGAGGCCAGAGGTTAGTATCAGATGTCATCTTTGTTGCTCTCAACCTTGGTTTTGAATCTGGAGCTTACTGACTGAGCTAACTTGCTGGCTAGGGAATCTTCCTGGTCTTCACCTCTCCAGTGCTGGCATTACAAGTGCTGCAAGCACTTCACAGACTGATAGTGTCCTGTTGCCCTTTTTCTGTTTTCCTTGTTGTATCCTTCTGCCTCAGCCTTTTTTTTCCTTCTTCCATTTTTCCCTTTCTTCCTCCCTTCCTCTCTCCTTACTTCTTTCCCTTCTTTTTCCCTTCCTTCCTGTCTTTTCTCCCCTCATTTTTCTGCATGTATGTGGAGCACATATATAAGTTTTTATTTACTTGTGTGTGAACAAAGGTATGTATGTAGGCATCTGTGCATTTGTGTGCACTTGCACGTGATGTGAAGTTGATATAAAAAATCATCTCCTGAAAAGAAGTAACTTGATATACCACAGAAGCCTGAGCCTCCATAGGAGTAGACAAGCCAGAATGAACCCTGATGTCCATAGACACATAAAGGCAGGAGATTGGGAGTGATGGAGAGGGATTTGTGAATGGAAGAGAGAGGATAGGAGGGAGAAGAAAGCGAGGGAAAATGGGATGAAAACTCAATATGCTTGTAAAAATAGAAAAAAATCCAAGCAGTTATCGTGGGTCATCTACACTTCTGGCTCTGAAGAGAAAGAGCTTGTGAAACCCCAGAACAAAGCAGTAAGGAGGTAGAACAATCCAGGATGATTCCCAGTACTCCTCTCGGACCTCCAAGGCACACACACTCAAGTGCCCTCCTGTGTACACCCAAGCATGCACACACACACACACATGCACACACACACAAGCAAAAACAAAAGAAAATGCATTAGGGGATGGATGCAATTTAGTGACATGAGATGCTGGTTCCAACTGCACACTGCCAAGACTCAATGGAAAAGTTATCAAACAAGGACTATAGCTTGCCTCCACAGTGTAACCACTTGCTCAAGGGAAGAATCTAAATCCCACCATCTTGATATCCACCAAATCAACTTGACAACATTTAACAGTGTTTCTGCCTCCCAACTGACATCTGACAGTAGCTCAGGAATCGGGCTTTTAACTCAAGGGTTAAGGGCCTTTATTTTTTTTATTTATTCAATTATGCATGTGTAAGTGTGTGTGTGTGTGTGTGTGAACATGTGTGTGCATGTGTGTGTTTATGTGTGTGTGTGTGTTTATGCATGTGTGTGTGTGTTTGTGTGTGTGTGTGTGTGTAGAACCACGGACAAATAGAGAACCACCATGGACTGCCTCCACCTCCTCCTTGTTTACGATGCCCTGGGAGTCACATGCTCGGCCCTACCAGGACAAGAAATGCAGGCCGCCTCTGCTTCTGCTGGCATCTATACGTGGGGTCTAGGATCCCAACTCAGGACCTTCTGCCTGCAAGGCAGAGGCTTAATCCCTGAGCCACCTGTCCAGCCCCAGGGCCTTCACTTTTAAATAAAACCTGTTTGTTGAAGCTCTCCATGGGGACAAGAGGGGAGTGTACCAAATGTGACTCTGATGAATCTCCCTGTTGCTTCAGGCTGTCACCATGCACAGGGTCTCATGGAGACAGGTCTCTCAGTTTGTTATCTGGAAGGTGAGTGCCTGGCAAATGCTGCTGCAGCTCAAGGGCGTTTCCTGGGGATTTTGCTAGCATAATGGAGCTGAGCAGCAGCAGCCACAGCACTCCACGCAAAAGGGATGCTATTTGTGTTCCAGGGAGGTCCTGGGATACCAGTGAGTCCACCCTATGGAGCCTGTACACTGCTATGGAGGCATGCTTCAGTTCTCTCTAGAACAGTTTTTGGAGAGATATGTCCTTTGATTTCTCATACAAATAATGACTTAGTATTAATAATGTCTGTTGTGGGATATGAGGAGATAGCTCAGTAGATAATGTGCTGAAAAACACCCAGAGAACTGAGTTCAATCCCCAGAACTCATGTGAAATCCTCCCTCTCTCCCTCTGTCCTTTCTTCTCTTCATGATGTAGCTCAGTCTAACCAATCCTGTCTTTTCTTTGTTTGTTTGTTTGTTTTGAAACAGGATCTCCTACAGCACAGACTGGATTAGAACTTGCTATGCAGCCTAGAATGAGCTTGAACTCCTGACCTTTTTGCCTCCTCCTCCCAAAGGCTCAAATTCCAAGTGTGCACCACCATGTTGGTTCAGTGTGGGAGATGAAGCAAAGATTTTGAGTATGCTAGGCAAGTGCCTTTCTACTGAAGCTCTTCCTATATTTGAAGTGCTGGGGCTGCAGGTATGTATCACCACAACAGATACCTTAATATTTCATTGCTTAGAATATATTATTAGTATTAAATTTGTATACATGTATGATACATGCATTTGAGTATGTGTTTGTGTGTGTGTGTGTGTGTGTGTGTGTGTGTGTGTGTGTGGTTTATGCCAGCGAGTGTATATAATGTGTAGGGTGTATACATTTGAATGTGGTGTATCATGTGTGTGTGGTCCATGCATGTGAGTGTATGTGGTGGATAGGGTGTATGCATGTGAGACTGTTTGAAGGAGCAAAACAAAAGAGGGAGTAATGGGAAGATAGCTGGAGGAAAGAAGAGAGGAGAAAGAGAGAAAGAGAGAGAGAATTAGGAGTTATGGAAATAAAAAGAGGAGAGAGCAGTGGAAAGGGAGGGGAGTTCAGGTGACTTCACAGAAACACCCTACTTCTTCCAACTGGGCTCAGATTCCTAATATCTGATTCATCCAGGAAGTCACAAAACTGTTTTTATCACAGTGATGAAGTTATTGCCCTCATAATCATGTGTGTGTGTGTGAAGGTCAGATGACAATCTTGGTCACTAGCCACTTTGTTTTTTGAGTCAGGGTCTCTGGTTGAACCTAGAGATTGGTCTCAGAGCTCCCCAATGCTCCTGCCTCTATTTCCCTTATTCTGGGTTAGCCAAAGCTGTACCACCATACTCAGTCTTTTTTCATGGCCTCTGGGAATCAAACTCAGGTCCTCATATGCACAAAGCATGAACTTTCCTCACCGAGCCATTTATCCAGCTCCACCTGGGAGTGCTCTGACATGAATCATGTCTGAATGAGCATGAAGTCAACTACAGTTAGCACCTGGACATGTACATACACATACAGAGATGCACAGACACACAGACACACACACTCAAGGATGCAGTAGTTGAAGTTTCATGCATGCTCTGAAAAGAATAGCCAAGCTTCCCCCATGGTTTTCTGAGTAACAGTTCCCCAAATCTCCAGGCGCTTAACACTACCACATTTCTGCAAGTACCCACAATTCCTGTGTAAGAAGCACTAACTGAGGCTATTCTGGGAAAGAGCCAAAACAAAGCAAATGTTAAATTCTAGAAACCCAGGTAGTCAGAGGGCATCAAAATCCACTGTGGTCCTCAGAGATTTAATAAAGAGGAAATTTGTCTTGTCACCAACTAGAAGTCAGGTGGTTTCATAAAAGATTGAGTTGAGGCTACTTCTAAGGGCCTGGCAGGGGTGCTAAGCCCAAAGGGTCATAGAAAGGAGACTTGTCTGGGCTAAAGAGTGAGTTTGAGGCTAGCCTGGGAAATATCAGTGACCCTCTCTCAGCCCTTAGCATACATTTCAGTGGCAAAGCAATTGCCTAGGTCAATGACATTTCATACTAAAAGGGAGGGGAGGAATAGAACAGTGCTTTACATGTGGAAAACCTCTTACATACACTGACTCCAAAGAAATCTAATATGCACAGAAACCATCTGGTTTAATGCTATTTGGAAAGGAAAGGTCTCTGCCTCCCATCCATCACTGGAGAAAAGCACAGCTATTAAATTTTTGACATGGTAGGTGAAGGAGAAAATGGCATGTCCTCATGATTAAGAAACTGAATTTTATCTGCTTAATAACATCAGAAGGACCATGAAGTTCCTTTCTGACAATTAAATATCCTCATCACTCGTCAAAAAATAGGCATTGGGTGATTGAGAATGTATTAAAAGGAGATCACTGCATATTCATGATCATGCAGTGATATTCTTGAGTCTTTTCAAAGTTTGTATTAATCATCTCTTAATGTTACTGCAACTGATATAGTACAAACTAAAGTTCTGCTCCATGCTACAATGCTCAGAATGACTACTATTGACTAGCCATCGAAAACAGCTCCAGTGGTTGGGGACATGGCTCAGAGGAAGAAACTGGCCTTGAATCTTCCACTGAGGGCTGGGGTGTGGTTCAGGAGTAGAGCACCTGTCTAGAATCCCCCAGTAAGGGGCTCATCACTACAGTGTTTTCCTAGCATGTGCAAGGTCTTGGGTTCCATTATCACTACTGCAAGAAAGAAAATTCACTGTCTACTGCAGTGCCCCCTCTGACCCATCCTTTCTCTCCTGCGCTGACTCTTACATTCCCCTCCCTGGCTCCACTGGAGACCAGCCTCCTCCAGGTCAGAAAGGACACATGACAGGAAAGATCATTTGACCAAAGTATGAATCTCAGTGTCTTTAAGATCATTATTTTAATTTCATCTTCACAAGATCTGAAGGTCGGGGTCTTCACATAGTCCTCATTAAAGGTTAAATATCCCTGAAGGTTCTATCCTAGCTCTCAGGAAACATTTTGATGCTAAGTGCACTGCTGCTATTTTCCCATCTTGTCTTGCTCATCCGATCCCTCTTCCACCACAAAGATGGACACTGGACTCAGGAATCCACCTTGTGATGGCAGAATCTCATGTGAAAGGCCTTCCTTCTCAGTGGCGCTACTGGCCCTATGAGTCACCAGTGCTGAAGTGTGAAGAAGTTGTCTTTGTACTGATTTTGCATGTGACAAGTACTCAGTGATACTGGGTAACACGCTTAGGGACTCCTATATAACCCAGGATAATCTTGAACTTACCTTCCCCAGTGCTAGGGTTAGAGGTGTGTGAATGCACCCACATCCAGTTTATGTGGTATTGGGGATCGGACCTCAGACTTTGTGTACACTAGATAAACATTGTACCAACTGCCACATCCCTAGGCTGAGAGGGCATTTCGAGGCAACTGATATTTCTGGGATATCTGTGTGTCTAATTCTGTACTAAGCTGTAAAGATTTGTAGTTTATCAGGGCTTTGGGGAATGGCTCAGTGGAGAAAAGCACTTACCATGGGAGAGTGAAGATTTGTATCCTCAGAACCAACATGAAAGTCAGATGGGGAACACAAGCTTCAGCAATCCCTGTTCTCTGGCAATGAGAAGTGGAGATGAAAGGATCCTGCAAGCTGGAGGGCCAGTCCAGTGTCTGAAGTGGGAACACCACAAATAGACCCTGTCTGAAACACATTGGAAGGTGGGAACCAACACCTGAGGTTACCCTGTGATACCTGCATTCATTTACATGAAAATGTATACATAGTACACACACAAAGAGTCTTGCCACATAAAGGAGTATTTGTATTCTACCTATGCTATCTCTGTTTCAGTGCAGTTGGCTCTCCATATCTGTGAGTATCCTTGGATTGAAAATATTTGTAAAAATACTGCTGAACATGTAAAGACTTTATTTTTTAAAATGTATTTGAGAGAGATGATATTCATGTTCCCTACATAATAGAGTTTATCAATCTCTAAATAGCATTTGCATTTTGTTAGGTATAAAGCATTCTAAAGGTGATATATTTGATGACATTGTAGGATGTGTGTATTATTGGACCATTTTATTTAATACTCATCCAGAGGTTTTAGATCCAACCCCCTACAGAAACTAAGGACTAAGAAGTAAGGTGGCTGTACTTACAGGTTTTATGTTGTGGTGGTGGCTATGTCCTAGTGTAACTAATTTGTTACCTTGACTTTCTTCCTATTGCTATGGGGTTTGTCTTTGTGGCAACTGTGCCTGACTTTCTTTGGACTGCATCTGCTAGGACTAGGGTAACTTCTCAGAGCATGAAGTGATTTGTTCTTTTGTTTATATTGGATGACATATTCTTTTAATCTGAGTTCTCAACAGACTTGGCTTTGGGGGGAAAATTTCCCATATGTCAATCTTACTTGTTACCAGAGGTTAGTCCATTAGTCAAATGTTTCATGGCTGGGGATGGTAGTCCTGACACAGTACAAGCACCATATTCTCTCCCACTGTCGTTGTTATTGACCATAACCTCCATCTTTGCTTTTCCATTTTTCCAGTGTATAACTGTATTTATCTGAAGTTGGACCAATTCTTTATTTCCATTTTGACTTTTTTATTCACAACTTATAAAACAACTTTAGAATGTGTAGTTCATCTGATATTTTTAATTGATCTATTTTCTTATTAGGTAGGGGGTATGAAACATATGTGCATTCATAGCATGGCACAGTACAGGTGAAGGTCAAAGGTCATCTCTTAGAAGTCAGTTCTCTCCTACCCTGTGGGCTTTTGGGGAATAGAACTTAGGTCCTCAGACTTGCAAGTCAGGTGCCTTACTTGGTAGCTGTGTCACTGTCCTTAGTTCGTTTTTTTTAACATCTTCATCAGGTTGTACAATCATCAGACTATCCTCACCTTAAGACACTTCCATCAGTGCAAAAGAAACACTGCAATCACTCTCAGTGTTGCTCCAACAACCCCTTAGCACTGCCACCAGTACTATGTGGAGTTTCATATTCTGGGTATTTCAAATGTGTGGAATAATAATGTGACCTTTGGAGTGAAGGGCATTGCAGGACCAGCAAAACTGCAAAAGAAAATCAACAAACCACAATCCAGAACTTCAGACACTCTATATCAACCACCTAGAACTAGGCCGACTAACCTCTCCCCATCCTGAAGCTCAGGGAAATTTGCGAAAGAAGGGGTGGTTAGATTGTAAGAGCAAAAGGATGGGAGGAGCAATGATATGCAAGATACTCCACACAAGTTAGGGCCGAAGCAATCATAATTGGACTTTGCATGCTCTGCGCAATGTCCAACACACTATTGACTTCACAAAGTCTAGCATCTGCTAAAGGCACCAAGATCCTTGAAGACAAGGGATTGACAGCCACAGTAGTGTTCCTATGCTTAAGGGGAACACGGGAAAGGGTTCAGGGAAATGCCACTGGGTCCTTGTACATCATCAGAGAGGAGGGCCCAGAGGAGAGTCTGGCATGCACATTAAAGGACTCTCTGGGATTGGGGGGGGAGGCACTGGGGGATGGAGAGGAAAGGGCGAGGGGAGGGGGAGCAGGGGGTTCAGGGGGAGGAGAAGGGAGGGAGGGAACTGGTGTACCTATTAAGTTTGTATGAGCGGAAATAATAATAAAAATGTTATAAAATAATGTGACCTTTTCAATCTGGGTTCTTTTACTTAGCATGAGGCTCTTATTCAAATATCAATAGAATAGTAGTCTGCTGCTTGTTTGAGTGAATAATATTCCATCATATTACTTTACTACTGTTTAGCTATCCATTCATTAAGTGATGAACATTCAAGTTCCCATTTTTTAATTATAAATAATTCTACTATGAACAAGTTATTTTAATACTTGTGAGAAAGGAGGAGGGCAAAAGAGAACATATATACACATGTCATGATGAACACATGCGGAAGTCACAGGACCACTTTTGAAAGTCAATTCTTTCTTTACACCATGTGGGGATCAGACTCAGGTCATTAGGTTTGCAAACAGGAGCCTTACCCACTGAGCTAACTTGACAACCCCTGTACAACTTTTTGAATGTTGTTTTCTGTTTCCTTGAAGTGAGGGGAATTGTTGGATACCACGATAATCACCTAAAACAGTTTGAGGTTTTTCCAAACTGTTACCTAATGGTGCCATTCCATTTTTCATCCTTCACAGATTGTACAGGGCTCCTGTTTCTCTCCATGTTGCCACATGCATACCTGCCCATTTTATTACAACCTCCCCCTCTTCCCACCACAGTGAATTAGAGTGGTCTTACTTAATTTAATGATGTGTCATTTTCTCACCAAACATGAATGAGACACCAGTAATGTGTGTCACTGATGCATGGGTACAGATGAACCTTGCTTTAAACATTCTCCTCTGAACTCTTGAAAATCAAAGGCTCCACCACTAGACTGAATTTTTATTTTACAAATGAACTAGATTGCTCCAGCTTTGCATTGCCAGACTTGAGTGTGTCCCCTGCTGTGCCTGCCATTGAGTGCTTTTAGCTGTGCTGCTGGAAGCTTTTTCCTTTTCTTCTTTTGAGGGAAGTTCTGTCTCACAGTGTGGCTCAGCCTGGCCTAGAGCTCACGAATGTTACCTCAGCCTCCCAGATGTCAGCATCACAGGTGTAACCACCATGCATGGTTTGTTCCATGCTGGAGATTGAACCCAGTTATACCTGGCCACTGCAGACCACTTGGTGCTGTGCCATGACTTGTGTGTGTGTGTGTGTGGGTGTGTGCACGTGCACACACACACACACACACACACACACACACACACACACACACACACAGAGGTTGTGGAGTTAATTCTCTCCTTCCACCTTTATGTGGATTCTAGGAATTGACTCCAATAATTAGACTTGTGCAGAAAGCTTCCTCACCTGCTGAGGTATCTGATCTGCCAATCCTACAATCAGCTTTTGATTTCTTCTTTGCGTGTGTGTGGTATGGAGGTTAAAGCCCAGAGTCTCACACAAGCTAAACATGTTGGCCAATTAAACTACATATGAGAACACCAGGCAATTTATTCATAACTGTTTCAAACTTTATTGTTATGTGGGTGTACAATCGTGCATGCCATGGTGTGCACATGGAAGGCAGAGGGTAACTCTTGGGAGCTGGACTCTCTCCTTTTCCTAGACTCTATCCTTTTGCATTATTGAGGTAGGGTCATTCTTGTTTCTGCCAGTACTGCAGACTCACTGGGATTACAGATGCCAGACTATATCTAGCTTTTTGTGAGTTCTAGGGATCAAACACAGGTCATGAAGCATGTGGCAGGCACTT
Organism: Typhlomys cinereus; assembly: GCA_023101885.1. Lineage (NCBI taxonomy): Eukaryota > Metazoa > Chordata > Mammalia > Rodentia > Platacanthomyidae > Typhlomys > Typhlomys cinereus. The sequence continues at coordinate 2,056,298 of JALPQD010000242.1, forward strand.
CTATAACATGTTTTAAAGGAGACCTGTATCTGTGGTAAGCGTTTGTGTAGTAGTAGCCATGATTCTTACCTGGATGACAATCTCTCCTGTATCTATAACAGATGATGCTACTCTGGGGATTGTCAGTGACACTTAGCTCTATTTTTTTCTGGGCAACATCAGGGATCTAACTGGCAACCCCTCTTTTATTTTTTTAATTATTATTTTATTGAGGTGGAAGGGACAAAAGTGAACACAAACACATTGTGTGCCACTGAGCCTGTGTGTAGGTCAGAGGACTGCTTCATAGAGTTGGTTCTCTCCTACCTTTCATGTGGGCTCCAGGGATAAACTTCAGAAGACCTTCAAATATTATAGACCCTGAAAATGAGTGAGCATGTAATTAATAGCAGATTTTGCATCAGAGTTTATCTTTGGAGTGCTGCAATCTAGATAAACATTGCCAAAAGGTCAGGTCATTACAATTGAATTGTATTTCTAAGTCAGGCCTGACTGGAAGCATTCTTGTTTTCTAGATAGTGCATGCTAGAATGGAGTAGTCTTGTGCCAGGAACCTTGTTCTTTCCTGAAGGGAATCGCTGTGCCACCTCATAACTTACTCCAGGATGTTATGAAGTCTTTTTTTCTTAACTTCAAGTAGCCCTCATGCTGTTGCTTTTATATCATGTTGCAGCTTTATGAATGTGCCAAAGCTCAAAAGGCTATCATCAGAAATTCTCTTCTGAGGGACATTAATTTCTGCTTATCAAAGATTCTGTTCTCAACTTCCCAAAGGTTAAATGCTGCCACATAACTCTAATGTAGAATTTCTTGTTCTTGTCCTCACAGATCATCTAGTGGGTGCCTGTACCTTCAGCCTCAGATTAATTATACCAATTATACATCACGTTCAAATAGAGTATCTTTCAGAAGGTAAAATTTACTTGTAAGGAAGCTGCTCTCTTTAACACCTTTGGATTGTTTACTGTATATACAAGTATTATGCTTTTTAGTGAAAAAAACAGCTGTTTTTATATACAAAATCTGATGAACTTTAGTTTGAAGATATTTTTGCCTTTAATAGCAGGAAATACTATCCAAATGGGAAAAAAATGGAAAAAAGGCTAGTGAACCTAAAGATGATGTTGGAGAAACAAAAGGTAATTTTAAAAGATATTATATTTAACTGTATTGTTTTCCTTTCACAAATTATATTAGTATTCCCATCAAACACTATCCAAATGGGAAAAAAATGGAAAAAAGGCTAGTGAACCTAAAGATGATGTTGGAGAAACAAAAGGTAATTTTAAAAGATATTATATTTAACTGTATTGTTTTCCTTTCACAAATTATATTAGTATTCCCATCAAACACTTACCAGAAGTCAACTCTAAACTTGCAGTTTGCCAGTTTACAAATGTATCTGAAATTTCACAGATCTGTTTCATTTTACCTTAACTTTTCTGCTCATATTTTCTTGTCATTTTACAAACTGAAGTAAGTTATGATCACCTTAGAGATTGTGACTAATAAGATAAGATTATTTGGTGTAGGTATCTCTAGCACATAATTTAAGCCACAGAGAAGTCTTAACAAGCTGGCATAAGCAGTAGTTTATTTGATATGTATTGTGATATAGTGCAACTATTGTTTTAAAAATTGCTCGAGGGTGGTTACTGGGTATGTAACTCAGTTGGAAGAGTTCCTGCCTAACAGTTATGAAGTCGTGGTCTTCATCTTCAGCAGAGCATAAACTTGGCATGGTGGTCCAGCACTTGGGAGACTGAGACAAGAGGCCATCCTTGTCTTCATAGCAAGTTCACAATCAAATTCTATCTCAGGTCAAAAACAAGCAAAAAGGAGAATAGCAGTGTGGAATGTTTGGAAGCATTCTATGATAACTTTTTCCTTGCACCACTGAGATTACTCAGTTGATAAATGCAGTTACCTCTAAAACCTGAGTAACATGAGTTTTATCCCTGGAACTCACATTGTGGAAGGAGAGAACCAACTCTGGCAAGTTGATTTCTGACTTCCTCATGTGTGATATGGTACACATACTAGATAAATAACTAAATGTAAAAGAAAATAAATTAGGCCAGGGATATGACTTGATGTTAATGTGCTTGCCTAGCATATATAAGGCTCTGAGTTGGATTTTTCAGTATTCCAACCAGACAAGCAAACAAACATTGTTTCTGAAATTGAGGAGATGGGTCAGCAAGAGAACTATAGGCTTAAGGACTTAACTGGGTTTGTATCTCCATTACCTATGTAAAAATGCCAGGGGACTAAGGATACAATTTACTGGTTAAAGCACTTTTTTTATACCTTTTTTTATTATTATTTCAGCTCATACAGACTTAATAGGTACACCAGTTCCCTCCCTCTGTCCTCCTCCCCCCGAACTCCCTGCTCCCCCTCCCCTCACCCCTTTCTCCCCATCCCCTAATGCATCCTACCCCAATTCCCAGAGCACTAAAGCACTTCTTATACAAACAAGAGTTCCAGACTTCAGATTCCCAGGTCCCACATAAAATGTCTGGTGAATGTGATGGATCCCACATTGAATTCTAGCCTTAAAAAGCAGGACCTGGGACTCAGCAGTGAAAGCTGGCAAAGCAGACTACCCCTGTTAGTGAAATGATAAGTGGGAAAAGTATGATTCCTAACATAAGGAAGAGCCCAGCTCTTCCTTTTCAAGGGATCCAAGGCTTTGGGTTGCAATGTTACTTACCTGGGCAGTTACTGTGAAGTTTACCTAGGTCATGGACCATAGTTTGCAATCTGATGAACAACAGTTGATTCACATTAAAAATACTGCCTTTTTGATACTTTTTCATAAAGGCTACCTTGTCCCATATCAGTTTGGAATATTGTTGGTCAGTTTTAATAGTGTTGTCAATTCTGTTTCTTTACTGTGGTTTCTTGTCACAGACCTGAGCTGGTACATACCATGCCTGTCTCTGCAGGCAAATAGGTTTGTGAGCATGTCCTGAAGCTTCATGGTTAGGAAGCCCTTAAGGATGACAGATGCCCATAGCCTCACCTGGTACACGAGAGGGTTGAAAGTATCATAGTATTTAGCAGCTGTAAGATGGGCCATTGGGAAGAAGGAGAAGGAGGCCAGGGAAAGAAAGATGCATCACTGCACTGGCTCAGTTTTTAGACTGCCATTTGTGAAGAGTCAAGTTCTTGTGGCAGCGTGAGGGGACAAATTAATGGGCTCAAAGTGCTGGGGATTGCAAATATGCATCATCAGTCCTGATTTATGCAGTGCTAGGGGTCCAACCTAGAATTACATGCATGCTGAGTCATGGTTAAGCACAGTGTGAACTTGACCCCATGTATAGAGGCCAGGGTGGAAGCAGGGGCGGCCTGCGTTTCTGGTCCTGGTAGGGTGGAGCCTATGAATCCAGGGGTAGATTTAACAAGGAGGAAGTGGAGGCAGTCCATGGTGTTCCCAAATTCATCCATGGTTCTACACACACACATATACATACACACACATATACATACACACATGTGAACACACATACACACACAATTGAATAAATAATAAATAATAAAAATATAAATCCCAATCCTTTTTTTTCACATTCAACTCACATGGCAACAAATTACTCAACAAGTTACCTAAGCTCCAGTTTTCTTATTGGTTAATAAGAATAATACTATTGTGTTACTATGCATCTTTCATGAAATAAGGTACACACCTGCTTGGAGCTTCTTTGAAAATTGTTATTTTGTATTAGTATATTTTTTCCAAATGTTTTATTTAGTGTCTGATCAGGTGACACAGTATTTTGCTGAGAGTCCTTTATGCAGCAAGTCATTTATTGAACTGTGCCTGGCAGCCTTGCTGACAGCTGTAAAGTGTTGTGATGCTGTGTGCTCTTTGTAATGGAATCAAACCAGCTGCTGCCTCATGCTCTTCTGGAGAAACATGTGGTGATGAAGGAAAATGCAGTGGCAAGAAAGTAGATTCTCACTGGTGGTTCAGGTTCCAGAAGATTTGATTTGAACCATGTATTCTTTCTTGTTTTTTTTTTTTTTTTTTGAGCGAAGTGTGCACTTGTGTATTTTTTGTATGTGGTAAGTTGTCCATGTGTGTGTGTGCATGTGTATAGGAGGACACTTGAGTGCATGTGCCTGTGGATTGTTCTGCCTCACTATCGCTTTGCTCTGGGTTTTCCAAGCTCCTCCTGCTAGGACCAGATTATAGACTGGCACTAATTCCATGTGGCATTTTTATATGGAATTGGGATCCAAACTCAGGTCATTTTGCTTGCAGGCAAAGGCTTTGACTCCAGGCCGTTAGCAGAGGCAGAGGCAGTACAGATCATACTATGAGATTCCTCACAGAAACTGTCTCCCTTTTTGTCTAGGGTGACTTTCCACTGGCTGACAAAGATTTGTGGAAGTACTTTCTCTGGAATGCTCTGTTTTGAGGTGGAGTCATGTTTTACTTCCTGTTCAAGAGCTTTGGGAGGGAAATCACATGGAAAGACTTTGTCAACGACTACCATCTTTCTAAATGAGTGGTAAATTGGGATTGAAGGCTTTGCTCAGATGGTGAAATTCAATATATTAGACCAAGAAGGTGATAAACACTAACTAAGTCAGCCAGTAACTAAGTCACCTTTACACTGTATTTTTCTAATGCTCGAAAATACTGCATTCAGAAAACTTGTTTATTTTTACTAAAAACCTCAATTTTTCCATTGATCCTTTATTCCACTTCATTCAAGGACCTGGTTTTAGAAGGGATGCTTCCAGTGCTGGTCAGAACCAGCATTACCCAATGATCTGTATATGTTCTTCTATATGTTCTTGACATTTGCCTTGTGTGCCTGGTTTCCTATCCCTTGTCCTTTTGTGGTGACCTCTCTACTATTTGTCTTTGCTGCTTCTAGTCTTCTAGATCTGCATAACATAATAAAGTAGAAAAGAGGTTTTTTTATAAATGAGTACCCCAGCAGCCTGTGCTCCTACTGCTAGGAAAGATCTTTGCAAATGTAGTTCAGTTTATCTAAGATGTCAATTTTTATCAGGCCCTGTTTTTTTTTTTTTTTATCTGTTACTAAAAAAGACTGTTAATGAAACTAGGTAGGACATCAGTTCTAAAGTCATCCCAATTCATTAGATTCTAAAATAAGGAAAGCCTCAATGTGGAATTGATGAACATGTTAGTAGGAATGAGGTTAGAAATGTTGGGTAGCCTTTGAGAAATTTTCCTTCTCTCTACTTGGGTTTTCATCAGCAAAATGAATAAAATAATTAATTCTACAATAATAGTGAGTATCTAAGTCATTTCTGAAGGTCACATAAGAGTGTGAGGTTAGAAATGAAATCCAAATCCAAGCACTGTGGAAGCTGGGTGAGGAAACTGAAATCCATGCCCATTAAAAGGAAATACTCATTCACTCCCTTCACAGTGTTCTTGGCAGGTACACTTTATGTTTTCATTTTTAAAATTTTATCATTTATTTAGTATGTGGAAGTGGGTACAGACACACACATGCCATGGCATGTATAGGGAGGTCAAAGGAAAACTTGGAGGAGTCAGTTCTTCTATCTTATCTCCATCACAAAGTAATCTGGTTGGCCTATGAGCTTGCATCCCTTCTCAGGCCACCTCATCTAGCTTTTTGTGAGCTCGGGAAATGGAACTCAGGTTGTCAGGCTTGTGCTGCTAGCACTTTAACCACTTAGGTATCTCCCCAGCCTGTCATTGCCCTTTTTGTTCTTCTCTTGAGTCATGGTCTTATGTCACCAGCTGTCTTTGAACACAGCATGTAACCGACCTTAGCTGATACAGATCATTGGTAAGGTGGACCTGGCCTAAATATCATTCCTCAAAGTCTACATGGTAGAAATAAAGATCTGACTTCCAGAAGTTGTCTTCTGACCTTCACTCACGCTCCATGATATGCATGTCATGCCTTCTTTCTCCCTCTCCACAATAAAAAGAAACAACATATTACAAAAACATAAAATCTATGGGGTAAAAAGGTAATTTACAGAAAAATGAAAGTATGCAAGCCTTACATCTTACTAGGGATTAATATTCAGTATACATTGAGAATAAGCCAAAAGATAATGAAAACTCATAAGATGCAATGATAAAAAGTAAACAGCTTGATTCAAACTTGAATGGTCATGCAAAATATTTGGGCCAGGAATAAGAAAACTCCACTCACCATTAAAGAAAGACAAATTAGAACTGTAGTAAATGCCTGCTGCCCCCGATTCTCTCTGTAATTTCCTCTCACTACAGTGTGATAAGCATTGTGACAAAATGAGTGAGCTTTGTCCTGTGTTTATTTCTAATACTCACATAATTTAATTCTTACATTTAAGTCTTAGATTTAAGGTGTTTTTATATAGTTATGTAGGATTCAGTTCCATTTCTTTGGATGTGGATACCTTTTTTCCCTAGCACCATTTGTTGAAAAGATAATCTTTTTCCATTGAATGGTTAAAAAAATCATTTGGGCCTATCCACAATATTTATTTCTGATATGTTTGTTCTATTCCAATATTTGTTTTAATGCTTGCATCATACTATTTTGAGTGTTGTAGTATTGTATTGTTTTAAACTTAAGAAACACAAGTCTTACAACTTTATTTTTTTTAAGACCTACTTTGGATAGTCACTTGAGACTATGAATTATAAGATGCACTCTCTATTTTGCATGAAAAGTTATAATATTTTCATGGATTATAACATTTTTGGCTGTCATCTAAACTCTTGTGAGGTGGGATCCTGGGCACATCTATGAGATATTTTGTTATGGCAGGTTTCTAAGCAAGCCTGAAGGAGATTGTATTAACTGTACAATTGCAGTGGGAAGACCCAGTCTATAATGCATAGGAACATTTCCTATCATGTAGACAAGCTGGAGAGACATAGCATTTCAGTAACAGTTGGCAATCTAGAAAGCCCCATTGATATCTGTATTCTCTGCTCTTGTCCTGAATATGGTTGTGACCCTTGGCTTCTGTTTTTAGCTTGATTATGTGAGGTCACTATTAATATCCTTTCTTTCAATTCTGGTTTTATTACCTGGAGTCTTTCTGTGTGTATGCATGTGCCTGCACACAAATGTACATGAATGTTAGGGACAGAGGTCAATATCTGGTGTCTTTAATTATTCTCCACCTTATTTTTGGGGGACAACATTTCCTCACTGAATCTAGCACTGAATTGCATAGGCTGACCACTAAACTGCAAGGATTCTCCTGTTTCCCTTCCCCAGCACTAGGATTACAAGCTTGCCCTGACAAACCCGGCTTTTCCCATGCATGCTGAGAATACAAACCGAGGTCCTTCTGGCATGGACAGCAAGCATGTGTTCACTGAGCTGCCTTTCTCAGCTCTTCATTCTTTTTTCTTGGTTCATTTGGCTTATAGGTTTGTCAGCTGATCTTTTCAATGAACTTAGTTTTAGCCTGACTTTGGCTAATCCTTGCACATAAACTGTTAAGACATGAAGTCTGATATAATTTGCGGCCAGTCTGGCTTACACAGGAAGTTCCCAAACCACCTGGATTACAGGATGAGACCCTTTCTCAGTAAAAAAAATCAAGAACCATCTTTGTTCTCAACTGTTCAACCTCACGTTTTTGTGGACATTATATATTTTCTCTGTGTATTAAATTTCATCATTGTCTTCATTCTGCTGGGTTTGGATTTAATTTGTTCTTTTTTTTCTTAGTTATAAAATTATGTGGCAGCACCAGAAACAAGGAGAGAAGTGACCATGTTACAGTAGAGAAAATAGGCCTCCATCAAGGACTGCAAGAAAGTAATGTGACACCTAGTTAAGTTCATAGACATTTGTTCCTGATCATTTACAACTAAGGGGGTATGAACTCACCAGAAGGGGAGGGCATATAGTCTGGCAGATTAAAAAGTAACCATTTTGCAAATGAGTTATTGACCCCTCCCATTGCCAAATGCCATATGACCCTGCGATTCCACATTTGGGTATAAGTATTACATCTACCCTTGAATGTGCTCTTATAATAAAACTCCAGTTTAACAGCATTCTGTCTCTGGCCAGGGGGTGACATACAGTGCCCCCCTGTGTGAAGTGAAGGGCATTGCAGGAGCAACAAAACTGCAAAAGAAAATCAACAAACCACTATCCAGAACTTCAGAGACTCTATATCAACCACATAGAACTAGGCCAGACTAATCCTTCCCCATCCTGAAGCTCAGGGACATTTGCGGAAGAGGGGGCGGTAAAAGTATAAGAGCAAAAGGATGGGAGGAGCAATGATTTGCAAGATACTCCACACGAGTTAGGGCCAAAGCAATCATAATTGGACATTGCATGCCCGGCGCAATGTCCAACACACTATTGACCTCACAAAGTCTAGCATCTGCTAAGGTACCAAAATCCTTGGAGGCAAAGGATTGACAGACACAGTGGTGTTCCTATGCTTAAGGGGAACACAGGAAAGGGTTCAGGGAAATGCCACTGGGTCCTTGTATGTCATCAGAGAGGAGGGCCCAGTGGAGAGTCAGGCATGCATAAGAAAGGACTCTGGGAATTGGGGCGGGAGGCACGGTGGGATGGGGAGGGAGGGGTGAGGGGAGGGGGAGCAGGGGGTTCGGGGAGAGGAAGAGGGAGGGAGGGAAATGGTGTGCCTATTAAGTTTGTATGAGCTGAAATAATAATAAAAATGTATTAAAATTATGTGGCAGCATATTTCCTGCTTTTTTCCATTTCTAAAGATTCCACTTCAAAAGTTTTATATGCAGCATTCAAGCATCTTAAGACAGTCTAGTCTTTCAAATCACATATCATCAAGGTCTGCAGAGTTCCCTATTCTGACAAGTCCAGAAACTATTCAGATCAATTAGAATGTTGGTGACTTTGTCTCCTATTTTACTGTTGATTAAATCCAGAAGCAAGATTTTCAAAGGATCCTCTGGTTTTACCATGTCAACTATTTTCTTCCTGACATCTTGAAATGAAATAGTTCTATGTCCCTAAAGAAAAAATTAAGGGAAAAGACATTAAGATAGCACTTTTTTTCAATATCAAGCATTTTGAAAATATATTGCAGAGCTGTATATTTTTAATTTTTCTTTTTCAAAAGGTAAGAACAAAGTCCAAGGAGGTCTTATAGTCCATTTCTCCACCATAAGTGAGACACTCATGGAAAACATGGTCTAAGAAAACATTGGGCCTGGTTGGTGTCCCATAATAGGAGGGCTCTTCTTTACTGAGCATGCCATTGTGATCTTTATCAAGATTCAAATACTGATCATAAACTCTAAGGGCTGAAGAGGCAAAAAAATAATGTGCTTCTTGACTCTTTGGATATTTTTTCATCCCTTGGCTCCAGCAAATGATGTAGAAAAGTGCATGCTAAAATATTTTGAATTTTTGTCTTAGAGGGTCCAATAAGAACAGCTTCCTAACTCCTGTATAAACTAAAAAGTAAAAGGATTTTTCCAGTCCATCTAATTGTGGCAAAGTACGGATGAGTTCCAACATGTAGTTTTCTAAGTCAGAGTCTCACATCATCCATCAATATCATATAAACTGAGTCCTAATCTTGTTTGATCAAACCAAACTTTGTGCATGGCATAGTTAAAGAACAGCATGATGGAATTCTACCATATAAATCCGTATGAAGGAGTTTGGCAAAGATTTTTGCAGTGAAAAATTGCTTGCACTTGGGTTCAGTCTTTTCACCAACCTTAAAAAATTTTCATAATTTATCATTGCTTCTTCTCCAGTCATATCTAAGAGTTCTGAAGTAAGACTTCATCTTCAGCAGGCAACTTATATTGAAACCTGGGCATGGTCTTACAGAATTCATTTGTGTTTTTTTTCTACCTCCTGTCCATTTTGAGTAATACATGTTAAATAGATTCATTTCTTCATCTTTTAATTCTTGTCACTTTTTTTTTTTTACTTTGCATCCGTGTGGAGTTTCACTAACCTCTGGCAAAGCACTTCTTTCCAATCCATGGCTGACTTCCTATAATTCCTATTTTTACAGAAGTTTTTGTGTAGCCACAAATTTGCTTATTATCACAGCTTTTGTTGTGTTTATAATTTTGTTTATGCTTTGTTTGCATTCATTTTTTAAAACATATTCCAATATTTCTGTAATTGTTTTCCTGTGATGTACTAAAAATGTTTTGTTTAATTTGTTTAATTAAAATGATTTGTACACTATCTAGTTTTCATTTGGTTGTTAAATCAATGACTTTATCTTGTTGTGATTAGAGGAGGTGATACTTTGCATGGTAGCTATCTTGTAAAAATCTATCCGGACTTAATTCGTGATCTGTTTCAGGAAATGCTACATATGTCTTTAAGAATATGCTTGCTGTTTGAGGGGGTGTTCTACAGATTTGTTAGGCAGGCAACTTATATTGAAACCTGGGCATGGTCTTACAGAATTCATTTGTGTTTTTTTTCTACCTCCTGTCCATTTTGAGTAATACATGTTAAATAGATTCATTTCTAGGGATTTGTCCTACTTAAGTCCTCTTTCCCCTTATTTATCCTGTCCCTTCTCTTCATTATTATGAGTGTAGAATTATAGGACTGTCTTTTCTATTTTGTCCATTTTTAATCTCATTAGGTCTCAGTGCTGTGTTTTAGGTACATAAAACTGCTATATCTTTTTCAATATTAAACCTTTGTTAATTTACATTCTTTGTCTCAGCATTTTTTAGGGTTTTTTTCAATTTTTTCTTTGGTGTTTCATGCAGGAATATAGTGAATTTGTGATACTTTTATCTCTTAATACCCAACCCCATCCCCCATTCTTTTCCCTTTTACCCCTTCATCTTCCCTTCCATATTCCCTCTTCTTTTCAGTCATCTCACTTGTGTGGCCCACTGATTTTCATAGATCAGTGGGTTTACCATTGAGGAAAGTGTCTTCCTTTTTCTTCCCTATCACCTTTAGTCCTCATTCATCTCTCAGAGTGGTGTGGGACTTCTTGAGATCTTTCTCCTTCATGGTGAGGTGTTGATAGGACACTTCCCATGCAGTTCTTGTGAAAGCATCTTGTAAAATTTTATGGCATTGTTCATAAACTATTTACTTATTTAAGACGTCAGAGGATGATTTTCAGAAGTCATTTTCTCCTGTCACTTAGGCATAGGGGATTGAACTCAGGTCACTGATTTGTTGCATAGACACCTTGACCCACTGAACCATCTCACCAGCTTTCTTGTAATATTTTGTACTTAAATATGTGTAAGTGCACTTGTGTACTCACTCCTACTCTCTTTTGGTTACAAAGTTAATGGAACATGTCCATCCATCCTTGTACTTTCAGTGGTTTTATTTCTTTGGATATGAAGAGTCTCTTACAAGAGCTAAATTATTACTAATTACTAAATTGACATGAGTTTTCATCCATTCTCCCAGTCACTGCTTTTTTACCTCCAGATTTTTCTGTGGGAGTGTTTCTGTGCATGAGTGTGAGTGGACATGTGCTAGCAGACGGGGATGCGAGTGTGTACAGTGTCCATAAGAGGGCATCAGATGTCCTCTGATCCCTCAGTGCTCACTCTTCTGAGGCAAGTTTCTTCTTTTTTTTTTTTTTTTTTTTTTTTTTTTTTTAATTTTTTTTTTTTATTATTATTATTTATTCAACTGTGTGTATGTGCACGCGCGCGTGTGTATGTGTGTGTGTGTGTGTGTGTGTGTGTGTGTGTGTGTGTAGAACCACGGACGAATTCGCGAACCACCATGGCCGCCTCCACCTCCTTCTGCCCCGGGATTCACAGGCTCCGCCCTACCAGGACCAGAAGCGCAGGCCGCCCCCGCTTCCGCCTGGCGTCTATACGTGGGATCTGGGATCCGAACTCGGGACCTTCCGCCTGCAAGGCGGAGGCTTAACCCCTGAGCCACCTCTCCAGCCCGCAAGTTTCTTCTTATGAATTTTTGTGATGTTTTATCCTCATAATACCTACTCCCTTCACCCACTCTTTTCCCCTTAGCTTTTGCTAGGTTTTGTTCCCCTTGGAACTGGGCTTACTGGACACTGGCTTATAATATGGGTGCTGGGATCTGAACTCTGGTCCTCGCTATTTTAGAATAACTGCTATTAGCAACTCTCCCTCCCCATTGCCTTTTTTAGAAAATTTAATCTATTTTAATTCAAGGTAGTTAGTGAAAAGGAGGGACTTCTATCTTATATAATATATGATAATGTAATAAAACTGTTGTAATGCCATAAATTTTGTAATACATCCTCTATTTCTGCATCTTATCCTTTTGGATCGTTTGATGTATTTTGTAACATGTAGATGTTCTTGACAAATTGTCATTTACCCTTTCATTCTCAGCCTGTGGATTCTTTACCAGAAGGTTAGTTGCTTGGCGAGACAACAGAAAGTTGGACTAGTTTTAATCCAGTCAACTATAAGTAGGGCGACTCTTGGTGTTACCATGTCCTGTGATTAAAGTTAATGGTAAATTACAACACCCAATGCAGGTAGGATAGTGGACTGCCCGGATCCTTCAGGAATGAAGATATGGGTGACAACCCCAGGAAAAGAACCAAGAAAAAATAATTGCTGAGTACAGGAAATATGGAATCGGTAGTGGAAGAGAGTATTTCTAAATACCAACTAAGACCATGTGACCATTTATAGAAACTTATAACTTCTGAGAGCACTTCTTTTGTACTACTAAGGTACAGATGGAAATGTCTAGAATTCTTTGACTTGTCCTGAATATAATGAGTGACAGTGAACTATAGAATGTGATGTACATATTTTTAGATGATGCTTTTTAATTTTGAATTTATATTGATTTATTATATAATGTTTCTGTTTTATTTATTTATTCTGTGCTAAATTATTTAGCTTGTGGTGATGTTGATATTATATTTATATTTTGTGTATTGTATTACATATTATACATTTTATAGCATTTTGCATTAAATTACATATTGTAATATTTTATATTATTTTATAATACCTATTATAATATTTTATATTACTTATTTAAGAGATTCCAAATTTTTATATTTCAGAATTGAGAACTTTTGATATTAAATGTCTTTAAGAATATAATATTTATGGGAATAAGGTTTGGAAGGTCATAGTGTAATAGTTATGTGTTTGTGTCAAGTTGAGAAGTGGTAGAATGTTATGGTTGCATTTTGGTGTCAACTTGACAGTTGCAGACTGTTTGGGATGCAGCTGTGGAGAGTCAATGGTTGGAATGGCCCCTGAACAAGTCTGCAGGTATTTGACTGATTGCTGTGGAAAACCTAGCCCATAGTGGGTGGTACTTAATAGTGGTGGACCACATAATAGAAGGTACAAAGAAGAGGATTTGCTTTTCCATTATCTTGTTTCGACTTCCTGTGGAGTTCATTCTGTGAGCGTCCTTCATTTTTAGAGCATCTTGGTTTTCTTTGTTGTTGCTGCTGCTGCTGCTGCTGCTTCTGTCCTTGTCTGACTCAGCACTTCACCTTTTCCACCATGTTATTGCTGTTCCAGCTGCCTTTGGAGCCTGGTCTCTAGGCCTTGCTGCTTGCTGTTCACTGTTCATCCCTGATGTCAGATCCCAGCTGTTCTTCACCTACTTAGGAACCCATGTCTTCTACCCTCCAGAGCAATAAAGGCTTGAGACTTTCTTGGGATTTTTTGGCTTTGTGAACCATTCTGGTCAAGAGCAAGGTGGCTACTTTGAAAAACACTATTATTTATTGTGAGTTATTTTGATAAGCTTATTCATATATATCACATTGTATAGATTCTGTCTCTTCAGAGAACCCTGACTGATACAGATAGTCACTTTATAATGTTGATTCTGCCAATCCAGGAGCATCAGAGGTCTTTCCACCTTCTGGTGTCTGCTGTAGTTTTTCTTTGAAGGCCTGATTTGGTAGTCACATAAGCCATCAAGTGGGAAGTTTTCTTTCACTCTCAATCATTACTGATATTTTTGTTGGTTATATCAACCTGGGTTGACATTTGTGCTCATTCAATACTTGAAGTACATCTCGCCAAGCTCTTCTAGCTTTTACTGCTTCAACTGAAAAATCATTTGTTATTTTAATAGGTTTACCTTTAAAATGACTATTTTTTCTCTTTAAACTCTCGACACCTTGTCTTGTATTTGTAGTGTTTTGACTATTATTTGCAGTGGGAGTTTCTATTTTGGTTTTATCTGTTTGGGATGTGTAATGCCTATTGTATTTGGATGGGCCTCTCTTTCTTTAGATATAGAACATTTTCCATTATGATAATTTGAAAAATTTCCTCAGGTATGGTTTTTTGGGGATTTTTTGTTCTGATATTCCATGAATGCACATGTTAAGCTTCTTCAAGGTGTCCCATTACTCTTAAATGTTCCTCTCAAGTATCTTTTTGGCTTTAACAACCTCTTCAGTTGAACTGGTTAGTTCTTCCACTTCATTGCTCAAGGTCTGATATTCTACTTTCTGCTTCATTAGTTCTACTATTAAAACTCTGTTGAGTTCTGGATTGAAGATACCTTGTCTTTTAGTTTAAACTCTGCTTGAGATAGTTCTAACAGCTCTTTGTTTTTCAATTGCTTTCGTTTTCAACTGATTTATTCATCTCCAAATGCCTGTTATGTTCCTTTTCAAAATGGTTGATGCAATTATTTAACTCCTCCTGCATTTCCTCTGTCATTGTTTTGACCATAGGAAAGAAATCATTATTATGAGTATGCTTTCTTGTCTGTTTTTTGTGACTTTTGGATTCCATCATTAAGGGGCCAATTCTTTTTGTAGATTTTTTGCATTGGTTTTGTTTCTCATGGTTTTGCATTGTGACCTGGACATGACCTGGGGCCTGGGGCATGGCCTAGAGACCTTCCCAGGAACAGAAACTCAGACTAGCTACTAGTGGGGTGTCCAGATGATCCAGGGCATGATCTATGGGGCTTACCTGAGGAACAGGTAGTCTGCCCTGGTCTGGGTCCAGGGCAGAAAGTCCGATAATGCTATATTCTTGAAGAATTCTGTAGCCACGCTCCAGAACTGCTGACCATCTGTAAGTGGTGAATGTTCAGAAACAATTTTAGTCAATCATAAAAAATATTCGAGTACACCCTTAAGCTTGTCATCATTTCCCAAACATGCAAAAGTTTCAGGAGACAAAATGAAAAATGTCAAGTTTGTTGATTTTTTGTTGCCAATGATAGATATTTCAGGATGAGCTTCAGATGCAGACAGTTTGAATGCACTGGAGGCATTAGTGAACACTATGAAGCCAAAAAGGTAGATATCTAGAGTCTAGTGCAAGAAATGCTGTTTGCAATGAACAAAAGGCTCCTTCTATTCAAAGATAAACCCTTTTGAAGAGAACAGGTGCATTAGAATACCTGATAACTTATCTATCAATGCAGGTAAACATTATAAATTAATTATTACCATTTGAACTACACAGCATAGAGGAAATCATGAAGCACCCATATGAGAAAAATGTGAGAAGTATGATAAAGAATACCTGTCAAACCCTATCATGTAGCGGTGTCTCTGAAACATTAGCCTGATACGTATGACTATAGATCTCCTTCTCAACCGTACTCCATTCCTGCAGAAAAGAAAGCAAGAGGATGGAATGGAGATGTTCGTGATCTGAGAGTACCAGCTCAGCAAAGCCCATATGCCCAGCAGCACTGTTTTCCCACCTGAGAAATCCCCCACACTGGCTCTTCCCCAGAAACAATGAACCAGAGACCTTGTTGCTGACTCCTTCCCCACCTCACAAGGCTGCATAAGAGCTGTGCCTGGTTAGCATACACCATCAGCTTCATTCTGCAATATTTTCCTGTTGAGTCCCCAGAGCAAAGTGGGTATCTGGACCCAGAGGCATCTTTCCTCATATAATGTTTACAGGGTTCCTCAATTTAAAGAAATCATTTTAGAGAAGCACAGCAGCAGAGATCAGCAGCAGAAGGATGACTTTTCATGAGAGTTCAGACATTCAGCATAACTTTCCCACTAGTGGGAAACTTCATCACACAGTGACTGTCCACAGCACGCAGAGGTCCACACTTGAGAAGACATTGGAAGCCTGAGTCTCAAAGGGATTATAAATGCTCATCAAGTCATTGATCACAAAAGAGAAAAACCAGAGGATGCCATGGACATATAGGTTGTATCAGAACAACAGACATTCCAAAGTACCAGACCAGACTAGGGTATCTGATGCATCTCTAGGTTGCACCTGGAACATCCTCTGTAGAACTACCTGCTTTTTTCTTTCTTAAAGAAGGGCTAGTTAACTTGTTCTCTTCTTCAGTTTCTTCCAGCAAGTCTCCACCTCTCAAAAGTGCCGTCCCAAACACATAAGACTGGTGGGGGAAGCATTTTATTTTATTTTTTTTTTTAATTTCTGCTCATACAAACTTACTAGGTAGACCAGTTCCCACCCTCCATCCTCCTCCCCCCGAACCCTCTGCTCCCCCTCCCCTTACCCCTCCTTCCTCATACGCCAGTGCCTCCCCCGAATTCCCAGAGAGTCCTTTATTGTGTATTCCTGACTCTCCTCTGGGTCCTCCTCTCTGATGACGTACAAGGACCCAGTGGCATTTCCCTGAACCTTTTCCCGTGTTCCCCTTAAGCATAGGAACACTACTATCACTGTCAATCCTTGCCTCCAGGATCTTTGTGCCTTTAGCAGATGCTAGACTTTGTGAGGTCAATAGTGTGTTGGACATTGAGCAGGGCATGCAAAGTCCAATTATGATTGCTTTGGCCCTAACTAGTGTAGAGAATCTTGCAACTCATTGCTCCTCCCATCCTTTTGCTCTTACACTTTTACCGCCCCCTCTTCCGCAAATGTCCCTGAGCTTCAGGATGGGGAGAAATTAGGCTGGGCTGGTTCTGTGTGTTTGATATAGAGTCTCTGAAGTTCTGGATTGTGGTTTGTTGATTTTCTTTTGCAATTTTGCTGCTCCTGCAATGCCCTTCACTCCATCCTGATGGGCACTGTATGTCACCTCCTGGCCAGAGACAAAAAGCTGTTAAACTGGAGTCTTCTTATAATAGCACATTCAAGGGTAGATGTAATAAAAGTAGGAAACCTCAGTGAGGGAGGGGTCAATCACCCATTTGCAAAATGATTACTTTTTATCTGTTTAACTATATGCCCTCCCCTTCTGGTGAGTTCATACCCCCTTAGTTGTAAATGATCAGGAACGAAAGTCTGTGAACTTAACCAGGTGTCACATTACTTACTTGCATTCCTTGATGGAGGCCTATTTTCTCTGCTGTAACATGTTCCCCTCTCTCCTTGTTTCTGGTGTGGCCCTCCAACCCCATCCCTCCTGTTCATAATCCTTGCAATTACTGTATTACATAGGTTTACTTTTGAGTGTCTCAATGTGGGCTGGTGAGTTTGGTACTAGGAGCCACCTATTAGGGAGGACATATGGCGCTTAATTTTCTGGGTTTGGGATACTTCACTTAATATAATTGTTTCTAATGACATCCATTTCCCGGCAAATTCCAGTAATTCATCATTTTTTATGGCTGAGTAGTACTCCATTGTATAGATGTACCACATTTTCCTTATCCACTTGTCAAGTGTTGGACATTTGTGTTGATTCCATGTCTTTGCTATTGTAAACAATGCTGCTATGAACATGGTCGTGCTTGTGCTATCGAGGTGAACCTCTGCTGTATGGGGGGTTATACACAAAAGTGGAATTGCAGGGTCATATGGCATTTCAATCTTTAATTTCTTTAAGAATCTCCAGACAGGGGGCTGGAGAGGTGGCTCAGGGGTTAAGCCTCCGCCTTGCAGGCGGAAGGTCCTGAGTTCGGATCCCAGATCTCATATATAGACGCCAGGCGGAAGCAGGGGCAGCCTGTGTTTCTGGTCCTGGTAGGGCGGAGCCTGTGAATCCCGGGGCAGAAGGAGGTGGAGGTGTCCATGGTGGTTTGCGAATTCGTCTGTGGTTCTACACATAGACACACACACACAGATGTGCGCACATACACATGCACATGCACACAGTTGAATAAATAATAATAATAATGAAAAAATTAAAAAAAAAAGAATCTCCAGACTGCTCGCCAGAGTGGCTGTACGAGCCTGCATTCTGGTGGCGGAAACATTTTAAACCATGACAAAAGCAGAGCACATGTTGGAGTTTGTATGTGTAGATGAATCTCCATTCATGGCAGATAACTGGAATTTGCTGGGGGAAATGGAGAGAAGAAAGTGAGCTAGTAAACAGAGAAAGAGAGACAGAGACAGACACAGAGACAGAGACAGAGAAAATTTACATGCAGAAGTGAGTGAGTTACCCAAATGCTGTCATGACCCATTGCAAGTCACTAATTTAGGAAGCTTATGAATGGGGGGAGAGACAGAGAGATGCCAGAGAGTCCCATTGCTGCAGCACCTACATTCCCTTGATATCAGAGCTCAAGTTAATAGAGCAGAACCTTGCTGATGCCTAAGATGAAGGTTGGGAACTGACAATGCCAACCCTCTCTAGGTGCTGGTTGGCTCTGCCCATAAATCCACACCCTGTGAAGGGTGAGTCATGCATACTCAGAACACTCAATGGTCTGTATCAGCTAGTTTCTGGTGAGTGAAGCCTCAGACTGCAGCGGCTTAGAAGAGAAACAATATATGTTGCTGGCAATGGCTGGGAAGGTCACATGGGGCCCTCATCACCTGTAGTGACATTAGGCAGCAGGATGCATCTGCTCTTGAGGGTCATTTCCCCACGGCATGGGTAAGAGCTGATGACCAAGTTACAGACCTCTCTCCTTACTGTTTGACGTTAAGTGGATTTCTCTCTGTAGTCATGCTGTGTTCCAGCAATGACCAAGTCAAGATACCCCTTAAGGAATTGCACTATAAAAGCACACTTCAATTCTGCCACATTCTGTTGATCAATGAAAGACCTAGAACTGGCAAGGACTAACATCAGTGATTCAACATGAGCCATTCAGTGGGAAGAGCCTCCAAGGCCGAGCATGGACAATTGGATATTAACATGTTGCTTGTGTATCAACAAACTTCTTCAGGGGACAATGAGAAAACAGAGCATCAGATGACGGGCAAGGTGGGTGGTCACAGACCACAGGCCATCAGTCCACGATAGGTCTGCTGCAGGGAGGTGCCAACAATGACACATAGTCACAGGCTGGAGGGGTGAGTTCAGTCCTTCCTTTGATATTTACAGGACTCTGGGACACGTTGTGACTCAGTGCTCAAAAGTCAGACCCACTCTGGCATCATTCTCTGAAATAATCTTCCCCAACATTCTAGAGATAAGTATGACTAAAGTGGATATAATGAAGATGGTGAATGACCCTCACATATGTGTGCTCCATGTCCCAAAGACAGGAGCCTGTATATCACTGCAGATCAATGCTCTCAATACACGGAAGAACCACAAGTTTGATGGACCTTCACCCCACCCCCGGGGACTCAGAGAATCTTTCTTCAAACCACTATCCCTCATTCTCTCCTGACTGCCTGGATGTCAGGAAATATATAACATCAACATCAATATCAACATTAAGAAAGTACATCGACTTAGATCTAATCAAAGTACACCAGTAGGAATGCATTACACCAGGGATATCCATGTGTATCCAAAAATCTCTGACAAAAACTATAAAAACCATAGTTGAAAGGATAGAGAACTCCTTCGAGCTGATTGGGCTAGGCCATTTCCTAAACAGACATCCAATGGCACATTCACTGCTACCAACTCTCAACAATTGGGATCTTGTGAAATTAAAGAGCTTCTGTTCAGATAAAGAGATTGTAACACGAGCTCAAAGGCAACCCACAGAATGGGAGAAAAATCTTCACTAACCACATATCTGATAGAGCTCTACTGTCCAGAGTGCACAAAGAACTTAGAAAATTAAACATCAAGGAAACCACTAGCCCAGTTAAAAAAAATGGACCCTGGAACTTCAAAGAAACTTTACCAGGGATGAAATTAAAATGTCTAACAAATATCTTAAAAAATGCTCCACTTCTTTAGCCATCAGAGAAATGCAAATCAAAACTTCCCTGAGATATCATCTCACCTCGGTCAGGAGGGCAAAAATCCACAACACAAACAACAACAAATGCTGGAGAGGATGTGGAGAGAGGGGAACTCTCCTACATTGTTGGTGGGAGTGCAGGCTCATACAGCCACTCTGGCGAGCCGTCTGGAGAGTCTTAAAGAAATTAAAGATTGAAATGCCATATGACCCTGCGATTCCACTTTTGAGTATAACCCCCCATACAGCAGAGGCTCGCCTCGATAGCACAAGCACGACCATGTTCATAGCAGCATTGTTTATAATAGCAAAGACATGGAATCAACCCAAATGTCCAAAAGTTGATGAGTGGTAAGGAAAATGTGGTACATCTATACAATGGAGCACTAATCAGCCATCAGAAATGATGAATTACTGGAATTTGCCGGGAAATGGATGTCATTAGAAACAATTATATTAAGTGAAGTATCCCAGACCTAGAAAATTAAGCGCTGTATGTACTCCCTAATAGGTGGCTCCTAATACCAAACCCACCCAGCCCATCTTGAGACACTCATAGGTAAATCTATGTATTACCTACAGTAATTGCAAGTATTATGAACAGGAGGGATGGGGTTGGAGGGCCACACCAGAAACAAGGAGAGAAGTTACCAGGTTACAGTAGAGAAAATAGGTCTCCATCAAGGACTGCAAGAAAGTAATATGACACCTAGTTAAGTTCACAGACATTTGTTCGTGATCATTTACAACTAAGGGGGTATGAACTCACCAGAAGGGGAGGGCATATAGTCTGGCAGATTAAAAAGTAACCATTTTGCAAATGGGTGATTGACCCCCTCCCATTGCCAAATGCCATATAACAGCCTTCTGTCTCTGGCCAGGGGGTGACATACAGTGCCAATGACAATGGAGTGAAGGGCATTGCAGGAGCAACAAAACTGCAAAAGAAAATCAACAAACCACTACCCAGAACTTCAGAGACTCTATATCAACCACATAGAACTAGGCCAGACTAATCTCTCCCCATCCTGAAGCTCAGGGATATTTGCAGAAGAGGGGGCGGTAAAAGTGTAAGAGCAAAAGGATGGGAGGAGCAATGATTTGCAAGATACTCCACACAAGTTAGGGCCGAAGTAATCATAATTGGACATTGCATGCCCGGCGCAATGTCCAACACACTATTGACCTCACAAAGTCTAGCATCTGCTAAAGGCACCAAGATCCTTGGAGGCAAGGGATTGACAGACACAGTAGTGTTCCTATGCTTAAGGGGAACACAGGAAAGGGTTCAGGGAAATGCCACTGGGTCCTTGTACGTCATCGGAGAGGAGGGCCCAGTGGAGAGTCAGGCATGCACAAGAAAGGACACTGGGAATTGGGGCGGAAGGCATGGGGTGATGGAGCGGGAGGGGTGAGGGAAGGGGGAGCAGGGGGTTCAGGGGGCAGGAGGAGGGAGGGAGGGAACTGGTGTACCTATTAAGTTTGTATGAGCTGAAATAATAATAAAAATTGTATTATAAAAAAAAACTATTGCTATGAAAAAATAGACATGTATCTCATTTTAGATCTCTACTGTCCTCATTGTCCATGAATAGGACTCCTATTCAGAAGCCATGTGCCACAGTGTGGAGTTGTGACTACCTCCCACATAACCAACAACATGGGGACTCACCTGCACAGCTGGCATGTTGGGAGCATCTCAGCCATCTACATCTCTTATTGCCATGTGATATCTTGGTGCCTGGCAGTGAGGAGCATGTTCCTCACCTCCCATGTTTCCTGCTCTGCTTTCACCTAGTGCCCTGTTCCATTTCATATGAACAGTTTTAAGGAACAGAAAGAAACTTGAGCTTTATTCCACTCTCGGATTCCTCCAGGTGGATCTCTGTTGCCCTTCAACCTGAACAAGACCCAGGATACGGGCAGGGTCAACTCTTACATTTTCAGTGCCCTTCCAGTTAGGAAAGTGTCCACATCCCCTCTTCCCTGGCTGCCCCATATTTGGTGCCAGAGTGCCACTTCTCCCCAGTGTGACCAGGGAAGTATCCATAGAAAAGGATCACCACTCTTTCCCCTGTGGTTTTTGTTTAGTCCATGTATAGCAAGTGTTGGCTGCAGTTAGACTCTGTTCTCATGTGGCTTCTGAAATGGGGAATAAGAACCTGAACTCCATGTATTCAGGGTCTTCTGGAGCTGTGCTAAAATCTAGAGTAATATGAAGGGTCTGAAGCAGCACACAGAAGATCTCACAGCAACTTGGCAGAGTCAGAGTCAGGGTTACTAACTCCAAGCAGAGTGCAGGGGCAGGATGGAAACTGGCCCTGACAAAAGAGAATAAAGTCATCAAGCACAAGTTCAAGGTCTGATTTGACCCTGAAAGTGAGGCCGTGCTTGAATCTGTGAGAAGGTGAGAGATGCCCTATTAATGTTGAAACTAGTGTAATCATAATCATGAATCTCCTTTTCTTACTCTTGTGTCTCCTGTGCCTGAGCTAAGACTTACCCATGCTAATATCATTAGCCATTTTAAGCAAATGCACCCTGGAATGTAGTAGCCCTTCAAGCAAAGTACTCTGTGTGGAATCAAACCTTTCATATCTCACAGACACAATGAAGGCAGAGACAAGGCAGGAGGGAGCATATTGTTTACCTCATTTTCAGGGTGATAGGAAAAGGCTACTGCTCTGTGTGATCTCCTGCTAGCAGGGTGAACTGTGGCCCTCAGCAAGTTTGAACCTATGCTCACTTGGGAGGGAGATCTGCAAAGTTGATATTATGTATGTGCACGTCTCTGGTGTGTGTGTGTGTGTGTTTGTAGGTATGCAAGTCTATAATCAACATACCAACATCATGTATGACATTGAACTACCTTGTCAAGCTCACCTTTCTCAGGAAAGTGATCGTGAAACTACCCATGTAGTTACCTAGATGTTTACAGCCCAGCCCCTTCAGCGAGGAAGGGCAAAACCAAGCACAACAAGGATACCAGCACCATAATACTACAGTGGAAGATTCAGAAGAAACTGGTTTCTCCTTGACCCTGGGAGGCCTGACGGAAACTGTTGTGAAAAGTTACTTTTAGAAAAATGATTTGGAGTTAGTAGCTATGTGGATTCTTCCTCTAGATTCTCCCTCTGCGATTTACCTCCTGTAAAGGGATAGAAAGCACGTCATAGTGCAGGCCAGTCTCACCTCACATTTAAAGTATTGCTCTCTTGATGCTCCCTGGGATGGACAGGTCACTACCTGTAATAACCCAAAGGGACAAAAGTGAGTGTCCTGTTATCATCTCAGCTTTCTGCACTGCAACAATCTGGAATCCAGATATCTAAAGTGTCTGGATGTTGGAGAGTTAGTGCCAGGAATCGCAAACAGCCCGCCTGGCTCCTTTAGCTTTCCCTTCTCTGTCAGTTACTTTTTCTGTCATCTGTAAATGCAGTTAAGTGGGTACATATGCAGAGTGTTAGCTCTGAACTCTTTAGTTACCTAGGTCATGTCAAGGTTGATATCCCATCCTAATGCCAGCCTTGCCCAGTGATGGATGCCTATAGACTCAGCTTCCAGGAATGTCAAGGAAAAAGTATTAGTTGGGCTGGAGAGATGACTCAGGGATTAAGACTGTTTCTCAAGGAGTGGGTCTTATGTTCAGATCCCAATTACCACCTAAAAATGCCAGGCAAAAATGGAGGAGTGGTGGGTGGAGCCTGAAGCAGGAAGGAGGTAGAAGCAATCCATGATGATTTTCAAAGTCACCCTTGGTCCTCCACAGGTTTGGGTAATGTACAGAGACCTGCCTCAACAGGGAATAGGTATTCATTTCCAACTATTCTAATAGGAAATAAGAAGATCCTGCTTTCTTTCCTCCACCACTACTCTGATTCCACATTCCACACACACAGCCAACTTGTATGTTCTGGGATAGAGGATGAACATGTGTAAAAGGAGTTTATTTTGTAGTTTGCTTTCAGAAGGGGCCAACCATGGGCTGCTTTGTGGGAAGAATGTCTAGCAGTCCCTGGTGGTTATTCCCCTTGATGTATGTCCAGGTTCCCAGATAGTATAGTGTCGAGGGCAGAGGATAAATATGAAAAGATGAGGCTGAGGAGGGATCTGGCCTTTTAAGAGAGAGGTATTTTGGGTGGAACTTTGGGAGACTGGCAGGTCTTAACTGCCATGAGCAAGGTTTCAACTGCCATGGCTGGTTCCTAACTCTGGGAGACATGGCTCTGGAACCTGAGGGAGGAGGCCTTCATGTCATGTCTGTGTTGAGATTTTCCACAGTTCATCTCCTAAATATGAAGAGACAAATGATCATTATCATAGCCCAGGGCAGGGGACAGGCAATAGAAGGAAAGCAAGCCATTCTTGTCAGAAGGAACAAAGATAAATCAGAAAATTCCTACACAGCACGGAGACTGTCACCAAGGAAAATATGAGACATTAAGATTAAATGCTAGTCTCTTTCCAATGTCTCCATGAGGGTATAAGCATGGACACCCCCAAACTAGGCTCTCAAGTTCATTGATTGTGATCTCTCCCAGTTACAGGTGGTGTCCAGATAAGAGGTCTTCAACACTGGTTTCCAGCCCCACGTTCACGGCCTCTTTCACAATACTTGGAAAGAGGATGACACCTGTTACCCTAGAAATGCTTTGTCAAGGACACTTTATTTTCTGTTCCCTGGTCTTCTGGCTAGAACTACAGGTAAGTGACACTGGCTTGGCTGACACTAAACACTTGCTTCCAACTTTGACATGACCTTATGTAGCATAAGCACAGCTAACATCCTGCACAGGTAAGCTGAGGGAAAGTAGCAACAAGTGAAGGATAGAGCAGCCAAGCTACTTCTCGGGAGACTCACGCTTGGCCCAAGCCATGTCAGAAGACTGGATTCTCTCAGTAAGTTCCCATAAGTTATGGGGAAGTCTTTACCTAAACCTGACCCCATGCTAGACTCGCTCAGAGTTTTACTTAAGATTCAGGGTCTCACCCTTGCTGATGCTCCAGCTTTTCAAGTTTGGGGCTGCTTACTTAAGATTGCTTCATGGCTACCTGAGAGCAAATTTTTTGATTGGGAGACATGGGATCGAGTTGAGGGGTTTATCCGGGGAGCTCAGGTAGAAGAGGAATTCTCCCTACCATCTCCACCCTTAAAGGGTGTTTTCCCCCAAAACCACCAAAGAAAGGCTGGATCCAGCCCAAGAGGAAAACCACTGACCCCTCTCTGGACCCTTTTGGCAGTGCTTCATGGCCTCATGGGGACTCTTCTGGCCATGATCAGTTCAGCACTCCTCAAATAAATCCTTTTTGGGCTCCCTCTGCCTCCCACCATATCCCCCAGAGGGTAGGTTGACGGAGCTGTTTCCTGTTAACATTAATCCTGGTGGGAACTGCCCTGCTGCTTGGTACTCCTGGAAGACTCATGACTTAAAATAACTAAAAAAGGTCATTGCAGAATATGGCCCTCATTCCCCCTGGGCAGAGACTATTCTCCAAGGTCTATCCCACCAGCCCTGCACTGCCCAGGACTGGAAAGACCTTGCCCGAGTCATGCTCCCCAGACTGATGTATTTTAAATGGTGTGCCTTCTACCAAGAAAAATGCCACATCCAAAGGGAGCGATATCAGACTGCCCAGCCACCTATCCCAATCACTTTTGGGATGCTTGCTGGTAACAATAACCAATTTTCAACTGGGCTACAGCTACCCCTGATCCCTATAGAGACCAAATTAGGAGACTGGGAATGAATGCGTGGAAGAGATTAGAGGAGGACCCTACTGAGCCCCCATCACAGGCATGACACAAAAGGCCAATGAAGATTTGGCCACTTTCATAGGGAGGGTAGAAAAGAGTCTCGCCAGAAAACTTCCCCCTGGCCCTCTACAGGAACAGTTTGCTAGAATCCTAGTGTGGGAGGGGATGAACTATGACCATAAAATAGCCTGCGCTGGACTAAAAGATCACTCTATGTCCAGATGGATCATAGCCAGCAAAGATGTGGGATCCACTTCCCACCAAGCTAGAACCATAGCCTCTGCCACGCAAAAATTAATGAGAGGATGCTCCCAGCAGGGGCTCCCTTGGATTCCTGCTATTCATTCTGGTTATTTTTTACTGTTTTTTCTCTATTCCTCTACATCTTGATGACATTGAGAAATTGACCTTCTCTATCCCCTCTACCAATTTTGTGTGTGTTTTTTTATTTATTCAATTATGTGCATGTGCGTGTGTGCGTGTGTGTATGTATGTGCGTGTATGTAGAACTACGGACGAATTCGGGAACCACCATGGACGCCTCCACCTCCTCTTTATTTACTCTGCCCGGGGATTCACAGGCTCCACCCTACCAGGACCGGAAACGCAGACCGCCCCCGCTTCCACCTAGCATCTATACGTGGGGTCCAGGTTCCGAACTCAGGACCTTCTGCCTGCAAGGCAGAAGCTTAACCCCTGAGCCACCTCTCCAGCCCCCCCCTACCAATTTTGATTTGAGATTCAAGTGGACCATATTGCCCCAAGGCATGGCTAACAGTCCTCCCATTTGCCAGTACTATCTGTCCCAGATTTTTGCCTGTTTAAGAGAACAACCTGATTCATTATTTTATATTTATATGAATGACATTATTTTAGGATCTCCTCATTCTCAGAAGCTTAAAAAGATTACTGGTGAATGTTTTGCCATCTTAGAGGCCTATAATTTAAGGTTTCACCTGATAAGGTACAAACAATTCCTTCTTTTAAGATTTTGGGGTCTACATTAGCCTAAGATGCTGTTTCCACTATAAGGCCCCAATTATATATTTGAGGTTCCTATACTTTACCTGAGCTACAAAACCTCTTAGGGGAAATCAATTGGATGAGATCTTGGATTCCTATAACTACTGAAGGTTTGCTTCCCCTTTTTGACTTTTTAAAAGGGCTTGACCTTTCCTCTCTTGTGATCCTTGACCCATCACATAATCACCTGCTACAAAAGGTTCAAGGTCCCATAAACACTTCAGTGCTAAAGAGATTCAACGCTTTCTTTCCTGTAACCCTTTATTTATTCTCTGGTAGCACTTTATGTACTGCCCTTCTGGCCCAGGAGGGCCACCCCATCCATTGAATACATCTTTCCATTGGTGGAGCCCCTAGGGTGTATTCTATGACTGACCAAGTTGCAGATTGTATCATCAAAGGCTGAGATACCTCCACCAGGCTGTTTGAAATAGAGCCCCATTTCCTGATTATTCCCTTTAAGCTAACAGATTTCACCTGGCTCCAGAGGAACAATGATAGAATTGCTATAGCTCTAGAATGGTTTATGGGAAAAATTGACTGTCATTATGGCCCTCACAGATGGATGAGTCCATTTACTAGATTAAACTGAGTACCCCCCAATCTCTTCTTATCCCAACCTAACCCTGATTTTCTTACTGCTTTTACTGATGGGGGACGTTTAGGAGCATCTTTAGTAGTGTACCCTCCCCATAAACTGAGTAAAATACCAGCACCTCTCAGGTCGGTCACCCATGAGATCAAGGGATCTGCACAATTCAAAGAACTATTTGTTGTCACCTTAATATTGGATACCATACAAGAGTCAGTCAACCTGTTCTCTGACAGCCTTTATGTTGTCAACCTGCTACCCAATCTAGTTGAATCCCACATCAGGTTAGACTCTAATCCTATATCTCCCTTAATGATCCAAGTTCAGTCTCTACTTAAACAAAGGACCAACCCCATTTTCCTCCAACACCTTCAAGGTCACCAAAATCTACCAGGGTTCCTCTCCGAGAGCAATGCCCTGGCAGACAAAAATGGCATCTGTCATGACTTTTGAGGAGGCCACTAGTTTCTATTGCCTCACCCACATTAATTGGAGAGACCTACATCACAAATATCCTTTAGTGCCTATTAAGGATCTGAAAAAGATCATTCACACTTGCAAATCCTGCCAACTTTTTTTACAAATCCCTCCCCTTCAGAAGATGGGGGTCAACCCTCACGGGCTAAGACCCAACAATTTATGGCAAATAGATGTCACCCACTACTCCCCTTTTGGAAAGCTCGAATATATCTTTCTTACCATTGATACTTTCTTGCATGCCTGTTGGACATCAGCCCACACAGGAGAAAAATCCAAACATGCCATTAGCCATATGCTTCAATGCTTTGCCACATTGGTCTTGCAGATCAAATTAAAACCGATAATGGCCCATGCTTTACTAGTAAGACTTTTACAGATTTTCTTAATACATGGTGTGTCTCATGCACCATGGGGATCCCCCACAATCCACAGGGCCATACTATGATTGAGTGCCATAATCAAACTCTTAAGGCCCAATTACAAAAACAACAGGGAGAGTCATCGCCTCCTCATGATCAATTAAAGAGAGCGCTATTTACTTTAAATATATTAAATTTTTCAAAAACGGATCAGGATTCCCCTTTCCAAAGGCACTGGACTTCCTCTATCACATACAGTTCCATCTGGGTGTGCTAGAAAAACCCATTGACAGGAGCTTGGAGAGGGCCTGACCCCCTTATATCAGCGGGGCGAGGATTTGGCTGTGTCTTTCCCCAGAGTGAAAAATGCCCCATTTTGATCCCTGCAAGGGATCTAAAGTACCTCCCATAGGATGATAAAAACAACTCCAGGGAGTCTTACACCCCTGAGGAGCGCTCCTTTGCTCTTTCCCCAGAACTAGAGGATGACATCACTGTGGCTGACCAGCCCTTGTCTGGCCCTGTAATGAAGGATTTGGAGATTTGCAGGCATGAACTTCAAGAATGGCCTTTTCCCTTACTTCCTCCCCTCTTGGGCCCTCTCCTTGTCCTTTTTCTTACTCAATGGGCCTTGCATCATCAATAGGGCCACTCAATTCATTCAGCAAAGAATAGAGGCTATTAAACTTCATCAGGTAAAGATTCATTGCTCACCATTCAGGACACCAACTGGGACTATGGCCATCAATCATATACTTCCCCTGTCCTCCATGCTGACCAATGATGGGTAAGATCCCTAAAGCTAGGGACAACCTAAGACAGGCCATAGAGAGGCTTGCCCGGACCTTGAAGTGTGATATCCAGAGACAGGTACGGTTTCCAAAGGGAGACAACCTAAGACAGGGGTCACACATTTGGTCCCAAGGCTCACTCACAAAAACAAAAGGGGGAGATGATGGGCCTCATCAAGACCCTGGACACGGTCTGTTGAAACTTCCTGAGCCTGGCTACTCTGTGTAAGCTGCCTCACCAGCACAATTCAGCACAGCCTTGTGGCTGATGCAATATAGCCTTAGGTAGCAACAGCAACTGGCCCATAGTAATGCCCCACTAGCCCATAATAATCTCATGAGACTACATATCTCGCAAGGTGTAGATTACGCCTTCTACAGTTGGTGCTGTTAACCTGCCTAGCTAAAAGAGCCAATCAACAAAGATTCACACTAGGACTTATGGGAATTCGGGTGGGGTATGACTGTTGGAATAAAGAGGCTTTTCCTGCTTCGACAGAGCTCCCGGCCTGGTGTGTCTTTCCCCGGTGGTGAGGGGGGTCAGGGCCAGTGACACTCATCATCCTGCTCAGCCCCGGGTTGTGCCTGGCTAGACCAGGCACTAGATGCCTTCTGCACTAGATGCCGAGAGCCCAGCAACTAGGAGGATGAAATGGAACTCAATGCATGTCAAAGCTAATCTTAGTGAACTTTTCAAATATCATATATATTGTGTTAAATTTTAAAAATGTATTAGAGAATGCTAAAGTAGAAAATAAGGAGAGGCCAATGTCAGCAACAAGGACCAAACCTTTATTTCATACCAAGGGAGAAGGACACCCCTTACTCACAAAGTTACTCAGGGGAGTAACTTCACAAGTTATTCAGGGGAGTATACTGGTGGAAGTTTTGACCAATGTTATATATCTTAGAGTTAGGGAAAAGGGATGGGAAAACATGTCACTCACATTAGAAGCTGCACATTAGATAGGCACATTCTATCCCTATGTCCTGGCCTGACAAACTTTCTGGAGTCATCTACTGCCTTCAATGACAACTTCTGCTACTTGGATTTCTCATTGTATCTCACAGGAATCCTTTAAGATAGGTCATCCTCTTTGTAATATTTTTAATCTTGGATAATTTCATACACACACACACACACACACATATATATATATATATATATATATATATATATATATATATATATACCATATGCTATGATTAGAATATGAGTTGTGCCCCACAGTCTCATGTGTTTTCATCCTTAGCTGCTATTAATAATGTTTGAGAAAGTCATGACTCCTTTACAAGGAAAGGACACTTCAGAGGGCAGACCTGAGGTTTTTGGTGACCCAGCAAACTTCCTCTTGCTGGGTGGTCTTCTTCTCTCTGCATCCATGATGATGGCTTTGACCTGAGCCAGCCATGCTATGAGATTCCCACCTCAGGAGACTATATCTCCCCTCTGGTACCTTATGCCAAATAAATCTTCCTTTCTCCCTTCAGTTGTATCTGAGTGTTGTTTCACAGAAATAAAATAATAATAATGTTCCTTGATAATAGAACACCAGCATTTCCCATAATGACTCCTAACGCCCCCCAAACACATTTTGTAACCTGTCTTTCATGTGTTCATGCATGTTGGGTTATACACGGGAGTGCATTGGCAACCAATCAGTGGCCATAGCTACAAAGAAAATGGACTCTCCCATCCTCAGCAGCCATTAATAAATTTCTCCATTAGGGTTGAGGCTCCATGACCTCCCCCCACTCCACATTAGATGCCATCAGGCAGTTCTGTGCAGGTAGCAGAGCTGCTCTGAGGTCATGAGCACAATACCCATTTCATATCCAAGAACAGTGCTGCATCACACCCACCCCCAACCTCAGTCTTTTACATCCTTTCTGCCTTCTTTTCTGCTATGTTCCCTGAGTCTTAAAAAGGGAACAGATGAAGATAATCAAGTTTCAGATTGAGAACTCAACAATTTCTAGTCATTTTTACCACCTGTAGGTGACCATTAACTACTGTGCGCAACAAAAATGCTTCTCTTCCCAATATTGGGAGCACTACAAATTTTTAAACATAAATATTTAGAGGACAGTTTGGCAGCACATCCTTTCAGCACAATAATTACGGTAGGTTTTTCCCAAGGCTTCTGACTTCCACTGCAGTGGACTTTTGACCAAGTGTGAATAGCTTTGTGGGAACCCTCATCAGGGCCAATCAGGAAGGGGCTGTGAACTCCCCATAACATCAGGAACAGGCACCAGGATATTACTGAGGTCCAGATATGCTACAATAATCAGGACAGAGTTTCTTCTTTCAGAGTTTTAGTAATGATTGCCATCTCATTAAGTCCAGAAACTTCCAGGTCCTCATGTGCTAATGTTAGAGGATGAACCACTCTTATACCTCTTGGGAAAGTAGAGGGAGGAGAGGAACAAGCCCAGATATGAAGTCAGGATTTCTAATCAAGTACTGTGAAGGTGGATTCTATTATTTCCCTAAAGCCACAGAAAGAGATTAATAGACACAGAAAATGGAGCTTGACTCTCACACCTAGTAGTACAGTTTCCATCATCAAAATCCTTAAAAAGATGGTAGGACAGAACTTACAATTCTGACACTTACCTCCTCCATGGCATTTCTACCCCACCACAAGGCGCACACACACAGACATCCATTTTCTTAATGCTCACAGAGACAGCCAGCCAGAAACATTTAAAGGTGAAGTGAAGAGGATTGGCTTACTGTGCCTCACTCCTCAGTGCTGAGCTTTTCTGAAAGTGTCACAGAAACCAAGATGAACAAATCACCTCAAACTCAGAGTCAGTTTCCTATTACACTACACAACTTTCTTCTGGAAAGGACATATACTTTACAATGAACACACTGCAAGAAAACTCTGCAGCTATGCTACACTTGATCTTAGCCAAAAGGCCGAGAAGCGATACCTCTGCAGCTATGCTCCTGTCACATCCAGTATCTAAAATATTGATGAAACATCTGTAAGTTAAACTAATGACTACACAGAAAACCTCCTAAAGGTTTGCTGTTCAGCTCATACTTTGTAATTCAATCTTCTTCCAGAATAGTTCCATTTATAAGAGATATCCTGGGGGCTGGAGAGGTGGCTCAGGGGTTAAGCCCCTGCCTTGAGGGCGGAAAGTCCTGAGTTCGGATCCTAGACCCCACGTATACATGCCGGGTGGATGCGGAGGCGGCCTGCGTTTCTGATCCTAGTAGGTTGGAGCCTGTGAATCCCGTGGCAGAGTAAACAAGGAGGAGGTGGAGGTTTCCATAGTGGTTCCTGAATTCATCTGTGATTCTACACACACACACACACACACACACACACACACACACACACGCGCGCGCACGCGCGCACACACGCACAATTGAATAAATAAATAAATAAATAAGAGATATCCTTAACCCAAAATGTAAACATTTTCAAAAATCTAACAGCTGTCAGGCTGTTGACTGGGCTTATGTACAAAGTCCCAGAGAACACACACACACAAGCCTTTGCCAATCCAAGTTATCTGGTATCAGGTGGCTTTGCCCTGAACCGTGTGCTCCTGGGAAGTCATGTCCTCTGAGCCAGAGTTCCCCTTGTGGTGCCTTGATTCAGAGTCTCAGGAGTCCTCCTTCATTCCTGGAGGCCATGCTGTGGAGGGTGAGTGCAGTGCTATTGGTGACTGTGCTGAAAGCAGAGTCTGAGACCAGGAGGGCAGAACCTAGAACCAGGGAGGCCTTGAAGGGAGTAGAGCCTGGGTATGGAAGAAGCAGGGTGAGCTGGTCTGTGACTCTTGGGGAAGTGGGTGGGAAGCAGTGTGTGACCCACAAGCAAAGAAGCCAGGCTGAAGGCCCTGAAGGGCTTGTGGTCCCTAAGCTCTGTAGGTTGTGTGGGCTGAAGAGAAGAGTTGAGCTGTTTGGCTTGGAGAAGCTGTGCTGACCAGTTTCCAGGACTCAAGTTTTATGGTGGATGCCAACTGGACAGTGCTACTCTCCTCTTTCACTAGTGAAATGGCAGGTTTGTTGATGTAAAATGAGTTCCATGGGAAGCCCAACCATGCATCTGGGGCCTCCAGTGCGCTGGGCTCTGAGGAGCTGCAATAAATATACTGAGCACAGAGGGTAGTTGTGGAGTACTGTGAGGGTAGTTATAGACCATGAAAGAACTGGCCCTTTGATAAACAGGTCCCACAGGGTCTTTATCATTTTTCTTAAATTCTTGTTTTATTGTTTCATGCATGAACAGAGTTAATTTGTTAATTTTACCCCTCACTCCCCTGGTCCATCTTCTCTCCTCTCCAAATACACTCCTTTCGTCCCATCCACTATCCTTCCTATTGTCTTTTTGGTTTTGTTTTTGCTTTTTATTGGGTGTATTGCAGTTCCCCTGCATGATTGCTGATAAAATCACCATCAAATGGCTTAAATGAACAAGGTGTTTATTTTCTTACTGAAAGTCAGGTTATAGTCTGTAGTCCAGATTGACAGGACAACATGCACCAACACCAGGGCCAAGGAAACTGGCCACACCATCACCACGCAATGGATGAGAGAGGGACAATCCTTACTTGCCAGACCAGCATGTCGGGCCAAGTGTACACAACAACACTAACTTCCTCAACTAGCTCTCTTTATTTTAGCCACCTCTTCAGAGCCTAGTCCCACCCAGCATAGGCTGGGTCTGCCCCATCAACTAGACAATGTCCTTCAGGTTTGCTCTGGGCTTAACTTAACTACTAATTCTCTACAAATGTGCCCAGAGCTCAAACCCTCCACTATCAAGTTGACACATATACACAACCCTGATAGGGTGGAAAAATGGGCCTCCTTTGGTAGCCTTTGATATCATGTTCCTGAACACATGATGGATCTTGATTCATGTGTTAGTGGGTAGAATACTGAGGAAAGCATGAACTCTCCTTCAATAATGGTTGACCTTTATCAGTCTCTTAGTGGTGTGGAGCCTCTGTAGTTCTCTGTTCTTTCATGGTAACCTGTTTATAGGACAAATCTCATGGAAGTCTTTTGAAAATACATATAACCTGCTGTTTGTTCATGGATGTGGCAACCCTTTCATACCTAGAAGATAATGTCAGCCTCACTTTCCCACCTTTATACTCTTACTGTTCCCTTTTCCACATGTTCCCTCAACCTGGGGATGTGTGAGTGTTTTGGATGTACTTTTTTATGTACAAGCAGTCTACCCTTCTGTATTTTTTTTTGCAATTTTTCCAGCTCTGATTTTTCTGTAATTAAACACCTTCTGTTGCAGAAGAAAGTTTCTACATTAAGTGCTGAGTGTTCCTCCAATCTAAAAGTATAATGTAAATACAGTGTTATCATAGTTTAACCTTTAATAATTAGTCCACATCAGGGCCTTTTTCTCCCCTTTCATAAGTTCTTCTTCTGGTTTACAATATCAGGAATGTGATCCCAGTTGAATTGTGAGACTTAAATCCAGTCAGAAAGCTGCTGGTTGCTACCCCCCTTGACTTTCATGCCACTATTACACTGAGGTCACCTCTTGCCTGGTTAATTATTTTTGTGGCTTGCAACTCTCATGGGTTAAAAGTACTATTCTTTGCTATTCTCTCACTGAAGCTTACATAGTACTTTCTGGTACATTGAAAGTTGTTCAGCAAGGAGAAAATTT
Source organism: Typhlomys cinereus (assembly GCA_023101885.1). Taxonomy (NCBI): domain Eukaryota; kingdom Metazoa; phylum Chordata; class Mammalia; order Rodentia; family Platacanthomyidae; genus Typhlomys; species Typhlomys cinereus. Next base: position 2,090,938 of record JALPQD010000242.1, read on the forward strand.
TCAGACCAATACCATCTGTTGTTTGTAATGTGATGAACATATGTTGAGTCTTCAGAAATAGGACCTTCCTATCTGTTTCTGAAGGAAAACAAAGAGCAATGAGCTATATCCCCAAAGAGCAGAAATCTCAGCTTCCAACCCTTTGTTTTTCTGACCACTAGTTCATTCATCAGGATAACAGGAAATGCCTAGGAGGTAATGTGGCTTCTAGATGAGTCTAGGAACAGACATAGTTCCACTTTTACTGATAGTTCAGTAAGGGTCAGTAACATGAGTTCAGACAGTGCTGAGAAGCATGAAGACAATCAAAACAGGAGAGTCAGCAATTATTTCATGTCTATCAGCTTCAGCACCTGATGGTTGTGTCCTGTGCTGCTGTAGGATCTGATAAGCAAAAGGACTTGTACAGTGTGACACATGGAAGGTAGGTAGGTACCTTTCTTCTCTTCATTTTCCTTAGTAAGAGGGTTTTCAAATACATCTGTCACTCTCTTTAATGATTTTGCTGCATTGTTACATGCCTTTTGTTTTTCTTATTTTGTCAGTAATATTCTCGCCTGGGTAAATAACTTAAAAATAAATATTTTGGCAACTCTTGTAAATAGATTGACACTTGAATTTCATTGATTGCAGTGTAGAAAGATATGGTTTTTATTTATTTGCAAAGTGGGTTTAGGCTGATTGTGCTTAGAAGTGGTTTCAGAAGAGAGGTTGTTTCCTACAGGAATAGGAGCCAGTATGTAAAAAAACTCCTGAACACTAGACAGAAGAAGAAATGAGCTTGTACATATATGTTGGCCTAGGATGATGGCTGATGCAAGCCAGGAGGTCAGTGACATTCATTTCTTTTCTCACTGTACACCCTATTCCATCTAGAAGGAGTTCATGGTAGAGCAGGACCAGTTTTGGAGGCTGGCAAGATTGGAATAGTCGAGAGTCCAATGCAGATAACTTGGAATCTGCCTGTCTTGCCTTGACTATGCACCTGTGCATAAATTTTTTATTCTGTAAATATTTGGACAGAAAAGTCTTTCAGATTCTCTGTCTACACTGCAATCATTTCAACAGATGTTAATGGTGGTAATGCAAACCATAGTGTGGTTTTCAGGTATCTCTGGCAAACAATTGTGTTGAGACTGAGCTTTGAGTTTTTCACAGATTAAACACATTGTGTGTGATGCCTAGGTTTCCAAATGCTATAGAGAGAGAAGCATGGGTCTTCCTCTATTTTCCTTTTTACTTGAGAATGAGAGAAGTATAAATTAAAAGAGGGCTATTGAAAGTGGATCGAGTATAGCAAATGCAACCAGTTTCTCTTCTACATTCGATTTCTTTGATTTTCTCATAACATGTAACATGTAATGGTGAATTGTGCATTTTTTGTGAAGATCTTCAAATCAGGCTTCTGCCTCCTGTACGTTATGGCCCCGTCATACTAGGCATCCAGTAGAACTTGGCAAGGTTGGCTCAAGACTGTGTTTATGTATGTGCTAAATGAAAAGAAAATGACATATTCCCATGCTGGCCAAAATAAAAACCCCCTCCAAAGCTGACCCTTGGGTCTCCTGTGTCAGAAAAGGTGTTCTCTGGGATACTATGCTGACCAGTTTTGTTCTTTTGTTTCATCAAGTGGGCTAATGTAAGTGTTTCCATTAGGCAATGTGCATGGTTTCCTTGACAAGGTTCTGTTATCATTTTTACCTTCATAGTACCATGGAACTCCTCATACAAACCCACCTCAACATTTGGGGTTTCCTAATTATATGTTTTCCTCTTTCTAGTACTTATTTACAAATTTGATATTGTTAAACATGTATCTTTATTTCAAATACTTTACAAATTTCTGAAGCAGTCATGCTATTTAAAGAGTGGTATGTATCATGTTGAGCATAATGGTCCAGGGCTACAAATTGCCCAGTGTTCTAGAGTCTAAGACAAGAGGATTACCATGATTGCAAGTTCAGCTTGTGCTGCATAACGAATGAAGAAAGTTAGCAGTTTTAGCACTTTTATTTCTTTTAATATTTGAAGAAACAGCCTTTTGTACTTATTTCTGAGTTATGAGCTTAAGCTGATGTCTTCATTTATGACCTCTGCTCTCTGGTGCCTCCCTCTTGTAATAGGTAGAATGCTCATTGCTGCCCCTTTTCCTCTTGTCTGAATCCTTTAAAGATAGTTACCTCTTCAGTCTATGTGTCAGGTAATACACAAGGGTGATTATTTTTTTCTTGTGACTGATTATCTTTGTATAGTTAATAATTATCTTTAGAAAGGTTGTTTGATTTTTAATATGTGCATATTCCTCTTAGACTGCCTATTGGCCTCTCAGGAAGTGAATCTGTCATCCTGCTTAGTCTGCATGACAAAATGTCATCTTCTGGTAATATAGCAACAGAAATAATTTTTTAGCACTTCAGAAAGCTGAAAAGGTGAAATCACTTTTCTGTCAGCCTTTGAATTCTAGCTGCATGAGTTTCACCTTGTGGGTTTATGTGGTGGAGAGTGATAGAGATCTCTCCTGTTTCTTTCCATTTATGAAGATCTGTTAGTGGAGTCAGAGCTCTACACATCAGATGTGTTTGAACTTTATGCACTATTTCAGATCACTGTCTCTCTGCTACAGCCCTAGGATGTGTGCATGTTAGGACTTCATCCTCTGAATTCTGGTTCACCTACTTCAATGTTCACCTTCAGATTTTCTTTTCCTCTAATCTGGAGCTCTGGCTCCTTGAACTTTACAATCCCCTAAGAAAGCTTGGATTTCACTTTGTGTTTATATAAAGGCTCCTATGCTAAAATGTAGCCCATTAAAGTCCAGTTATGGATTTGGTCTCATGCAAACACACATAACTATGATCACAGAGTTCCCAGCGATCACAGTTCCTTTCTGCTGCTCTTGTTGTAATCTCCTTCCCATTCTCTACCATTTCTCATATCCTCTTCCGGTGTTTCTGGTTGTGGCCAACAATCCCATTTTCTAGTTTTAGCTCTCTCGAGTTTCATAAAATGTAACCATAAATACAGTCTTTGTTTTCACATGTCTGTCTTTTGCTCAACCAAAATAATGTTTCAAGGGATTGATTTATGTTGCTATATATGTGCTTTTCTTTCTTTTCCTGAACTAAAATCTTAGCTTCCTGCATCCCATTTGGTGTTTGTTTTTCAATAGTGGGGATTGAAACCAGGACCTCTGTCAATGCAAGGCAAGCACACTCCCACCTGAGCTATATTCCCAGCTTCAGATTCAATGCCTTCTTAGCTGAATTCTTTGTTTTAGTAGGATACATCCTCAGAAGTCATACAGGATATGTTTGAAGATTCTCTAGTTTGAAATATTTTTGTTTTACATTTTCACTGTGCTTATGTATCTATTTCTAACTTGAAAATATTTTTGCTTACAATGGCATTCTTAGTTTCTACTGGAAAATCCACAGACAGTTGAAGTCCCATTTTTTTGTGGCCTGGTCCTGTTCTCGCCCAGAAACGTCTTATAACCTTTTCTCTGTGCCACCAGAGATCGAACTGAAGTCTCCAGACTTGTTAGCAAGAACATAACACACAAAACTATTTTGGTAGCCCTTTTGCCTTCTCTTAAATGGAGATTTTATAGCAATGCTTTTACCTCAAGTATGTACCTGGGCCATTTTTAAATATCTTTCCTGTGGTGTCCATTTCTAAAGGCAATAGCTTCTTATCCACAGCCAGCAGAGAACCATTATCCTTAGATTCTTCTGGGAGCACTGCCTAGATTTCTTCCCCATTCTATTCAATGACCATTAGAGACTGACAGACATGGTGCTCATGAGGCTTTCCTGAAGACTTTCACAAGTGTGATCCTGCCACAGTCCTTTCATTGTATAAACGAAAGATGACAGATTCACTTCACAGGTTGGCATGATTCAAATATGACTTGATCCCCACAGGCTATTAAGGGAAGTATTGCTGTGAAGATGATAAAACTTGGTACCAAGAAGTATGGACATTGCTGTGATATGGGTGATGTGACTTTGAGCTGTTTTGGGGGGAAATATGAGAAACTTTGGAATTTGGGATTGGGAAACCTTTGACCAGGATTTTGGCCTCAATTTTTGCTCTTCCTAAAATCTTGTCTGAAGTTGAATTAAAATATTTGGCAGAGGAAGTTCCAAGACAATATAATCTTGAGCATGTGGTGTGTATACTTTTTAATGTTGTTATTCCAATTTATGACAAAGAAGAAGGAATCAAGCAGAAAACAACCTGAGTCTGATGTGAAAAGTTGTGAATTCCAAATTAGAGTTGAAGTAGTAGAATGCAGATGGCAGAATTGTGGCTATTGTTAAAGAGATTAGCCCCATTAATTAATCAAAGTCAGCTCTTCAACTAGAACGTCTTAGGAGTAAGAAGCTGGGAACTCCACAGTCTCCTTGCGAGAAATGTGCTTTAGTTCCTCAGACTCCATAGCAGAGTACCATAAGCTGGGGTACAGATTCTTCAAAATTCTTCAGGCTCAGGTCAGGATTCAGTATGTCAACAGGTTGTTTCATTCTTGTGACCAGTGCTGGAAGGTTCTGTTATGTGCCTGTCTTGTGTCTCATCACTGTCCAGTCCCATGAACCAGCATAAACCGAGAGTTATGAGCAGGAAACAGAAGTGGAAGTGGTAGGAATTGATGAGGTATCAGGTCAGAGGAAGCCTAGGATGTCCATCATCCAAGCCAACTTTATTGCAGCATATACAGTATTTACAGGAAAATAATCAAGGAGCAGGGCCAAATTCTTTATAGGATTATGTAAAACTTGCAGAGACATCAAACCCAGAGAAACAAGAGGAGGAGGAGAGGCCAGTAGAATGAAACTCCCTGTTCATCTTGCAGGATAGAGGTCAAGAGGATGAGTTTTTCCTTCCTGTCTATTTCTAACTCCTGCGCTGCCTTTCAGTCTGGTTGAGGAAAACAAGGGTCCAGGCTCAGTGCCCAGGGACCTTCAGGATTGTGTTGTGGAAATTCCTTTCAGCATTGTATTGTTGTAAACATTATAGCACATTCATTGTGAACTTAATATTTACTGTACAAATTAAAAATACAGCAAAATGTTAGGTGATCACTTCTTATCATGTAGTTCTATAAGTACCTGAAAATATTCAGGTACCTGAATATATTATGAGATTTTGTATAGTTTACCTTATTGCTTTTATTAAAGTTACATGAGTATGTATTTGAAAATTCAAGTATATGTTCTACATATGTTCCACGTGCTCTCTAGAAACACTGCCTTGTTTTCTTTCCATGTCTTGTTATTGTGAGCATGTTTGCAATGTGCATATATACAAGGAAACATACAAGCTCACATGTACATACACATACACACATGCACATAAACATACATGCACACACTTATAAATATATACTTGCACATACACACGTACATGTATACAAGCTCATATACACGTATGTACAAATGCACATGCACACTCACATGTACACTTATACATATTATGCATACACACATGTGCACATTTGTATACATGCATATACATATGCACATATACACCTATAGAGGTGTATGCACACATACACATTTATGTATGCATATGCATCTGCGTACATATGTGTGCATAGAGTCATATGTACACTCACATACACATGTACATACATATATACATACACACATGGTACACAAACACAGATAATTTTTAAAAATAACAACTAGCTGTTCTTCCAGAGCCTGTCATTAATTTTGATTCTTGTTGATTTTCTTGTTTTCATTTTTTTTAGGTACATAATCACACTTTAGATAAATAAGTATAATTGTGCCTCTCTCCTTCCTGTCATTATGTGTAATGTTTTACAGTAACTGCCATCTACAGGGTAGATGGGTCTTAATGGCAAGTGAGAAGCTTTATCTCTTTCTTGGCACAATGCAATGTGTGAGAGTTGCCCCATTATCACCAGAACTGGCTGTTTGGCTTAAGTAGACATCAGGTTAGGGCAATCTTTCTAATTTACTAAGCATTCTTTTTGGGAACACAAATCTAATGTCTTTGCAGGATGGGGGGGTCTTTATTCAAGTAGTTGTATATTTATTCTCTTTATTAACATTTTGAATCATATTAATAGATTATCTGTGATACACTGGTATTTATATTTGAGGTTAATTGATAGTGTTCTAATTTTTTTAAAAATAACTCTCAGAACTTCAAAGCCCAGTTGGTAAAAGCAGTTTCCCTGGAAGCTTTGAGGACCCAAGTTCAATCTCCAGCATCCACATGAAAAGTAGAAAACTAAATACCAAGGAAATAAATGGCCTAATTAAAATATGGGCCTGGAAACTCAAAAAAACTTTACCAAGGAAAAAATTGAAATTTTCATCCCTTGCCTGTTAGGAATCTAGCCTGTGATCCATGCTAGATTTAAAGATAAAAATATCTTTAAAAATGCTCCACATCCTTAGCCATCAGGGAAATGCAAATCAAAACCTGTCTGAGTTATCATCTTACCTCAGTCACGATGGCAAAAATCCACAAACAACACCAAATGCTGGAGAAGATGTGGAGAGAATGGAACTCTGCTACATTGCTGATGGGAATGCAGGTTTATGCAACCACTCTGGTGATCAGTATGGCAATTTTTAAAAAAGTTAAAGATTGAAATGCCATATGACCCTGCTATTTCACTTGTGGGAATAATCCCCTATACAGCAAAAATTCACTACAATGACACAAACACAGCCATGTTCATAGCAACACTATTTACAATAGCAAAGTCATGGAATCAACACAAATGCCCAACAGTTGACGAGTGCATAAGGAAAATATGATACATTTATAAAATGGAATACTACTCAGCCATCAAAAAAGATGAATTAATAAAATTTGCTGGGAAATGGATGGAATTAGAAAAAAATTATATTGAGTGAAGCATCCAGACAGAAAATGAAGCGCCTTATGTACTCCCTAATAGGTGGATCCTAGTACCAAAACCACTTAGTGACATATTCAGAGATATAGCTCTGTAATACCTACAGTAATTGCAAAGATTCTAAAGAGGAGGGATGGGGAAGGAGAACTCCTCCAAAAATAAGGAGAGAGAGGATCTTACTAGAGCAGAGAAAATAGGTCACCATCAAGTACTAAAAGTAAGTAATGAGATATCTGGTTAAGTTCACTCACTTTCCTTCCTGGTCACTTCCAACTGAGGGAGTTTGATCTCACCAGTCAGGGAGGGCATAGAGTCTGGCAGATAAGTGGTAACCATCCTGCAAATGGGAGACTGACCCTCCTCATCATGATCTCTTACTCTTACTCCATCTACCTTTGAATCTACTCTTACAGTGAGACTCCATTTTAACAGCCTTTTATCTCTGGCTAGGAGGTGACATCCAATACCCATCAAGATGGAGCCAAGGGCAGTGCAGGAACAGCAAAACTGAAAATAACAACAAACCATAATTCAAAACATCAGAGTCCCTGGTCTGGAACCAGACCAGCCAAATCTCTCCCCATCCTAAAGCTCAGGGAAATTTGCTGAAGAGAAGACAGTAAGATTGTAAGAGCGTAAAGATGGGGAGAAGCAACAATAGGTGAGTCACTCCACACAAGTTAGAGCCAAAGTAACCATAATAGGACTTTGCATGAACTGTGCAATGACTGACATATCAATGACCCTCCAAAATCTAGCATGGATCACAGGCACTAGGATCCTAAGAGGCAAGGGATTAACAGTCACAATAGTGTTCCCATACTTAAGGGGAACACAAGAAAGGGCTCTGGGCAATACTACAGAGCCCATACCCCTTAGTAGAGTGAAGGACACAGAGGGAAGTTTGACATTCACACTAAAGGATTTTCCAGGAATTTAGGGGGAGAAAAAGGGAGACACTGGGAGAAAGGGAGGGAGGAGAGTGAAAGGAAGGGGAAAACGGGGGAGGGAGCAAGGAGGACTAGGGAGAGATGGAAGTACATATTAAGTTTGTATCAATGGAAAAATTAATTAATTAATAAAAAATAAAAATTAAATTAAAAAATTTACAAAAAGAAAAGAGAAAGTTAGGCATTGTGGTATGCACTTGTTGTCACAGTTAGCCTGCATTGTTGCTGATAAATTCACAACCAAATAGCTTAAGGGAACAACAAGCTTTATTTTCTCTTATTATAGTTTCATGTCCAGCTTTGCAAGAGAGCCCACAGCAACATAAATGACTGAGGGAAGAAGTCACACCATATCCACAAAACAGCTGAGAGAGGGACAATTCTCACTTGCCAGACCAGCATGTTTTTCTCCATCAGCTCCCTCCATCTTATTCACCTGCCGGAGATTAGTCCCACCCACCATGGGCTGAGCCTTTCCCCTCAACTAGACAGTCTCTTGCAGGTTCATTCTGGACTTAGCTCATTTTCTACAAATGCTCAATGTTCCACCCCTCAACAATCAAGTTGACACCAGTATCTAACTGTGACACTTGTAACCCCAGCCCTCAGGAAGCAGAAACAAGCAGATCCCTGGGGCTTTCAGGCCAGCCATTCTAGTTTTCTTGGTGAGTGACCACTGGCTTGCCAGTGAGTACCAGGGATGCACTCAGTTCTGTTCCTGACAGCACAGAGACACCAAGCTTCTCATAGGGATGCTGGGAATCCAAAATCAGGCCCTCAGGCTTGCACAGAGCTTTTGTCCAATGTGCCATCTCCCCAGCTTCCCCTCATTTTAAAATAGCATTCAACTTGTAAATCTTTACTAGGAACCCCTTATTTATTCATTGCACTTCTTCCCCACATTTGAATTCTATAACATGGTTTGTTCTCTCCTCCTTCTGACTTGCTTGCTGTCTTCCTGATCTTTCTGATTGAAAACAAACCACATTTCTCTCTCTTTCATCTTGTTAAATAGCAAAGGAGTTATTGCCACAAGTTTTCCTCTCTTGTTTGGTCTTCCACAGCTTGTGGGCTTTCATGTGTAGTGCCTGGAGTTCCTGCTATTCTCTAAATAGTAGATNTCCTATAAAATCCAAAGACAAGTTACATATGTCCAATATATAATAGCACAGAATAAACACTCCCATTCCAAAATGGAGGAATGGGGTCAGATCCAGCAAAAATCAGTCCATAACAAGACCAAGTAGGACAAATTCCAAATCCTGAAATCCAAGCTCATCAGATGAGCCTCTTGTTGAAATCATCTCATTTCCCAGGGGCTTCATTTCCACCCCTTCAGAGAAGTAGCCCAGAGAACACACTACTTTCTTGGGCTGACTCCTCCCATCTATTCTCTTGAGCTGGCTCCTTCCATGATACATAGCTTTCTTGGGCAGATGTCCCATATTGGCTCTGACATCTCTAACATCTTCATGTTTCAACAACTATTTTCATCTCTTTCTGCCTGATTCCTTGTCCTTTTTCATCATAAATCTGAATTAAAAAATAGCCATGCCACACTGTCAAGACTGCATTGCTTTGAAATTTCTTCTGTCAAAGACTTTAATTCAATTTCAGGTAAGCTTTCAGGATGAGGCCAAAACTTGATTTAACTCTCTGCCAATGCATCACTCTAGCCCAGTTCCCAATATGGCCTCTGCTCTCCTCGGGACCATCACAAGCTGGGCTTCCACTGTCTACATCTCTCACAGCATTGCTCTCTTCCAGAGTCTCATTAAAATGGCCTTTTAAGCCCTGCCTCCAAGAAAGCAAATTTTCCCGCCACAAAACCCCAAAGTTCTCCCTATTTCTCCCAATGAACAGTTCCAAAGACACATTAGCCACATCACAGCACTGTTCATCCTTCTCTACTTCTCAGTATCAACTTTACAACTTTTCACTTTCTGGTGTTAGATCCTCTTAGTCTCACAGCAACATTCCACTTCTTGGTACAAATTTCTGTACTAGTTACTCTTTCTGTTGCTTTGAGACAATACTTTGCCAGTTCCTCAAGCAACCATGTTGTCTGACAAAGTCGCAGCATGGGGAAACTGCTTCAAGGAAGGCATTTTCCCAGGAACAGGACACGGCATGTCTGGAATAAATATGGGGAAATTGGGAATTTTGGGTCTTGCGTATGTTTTAAGAGTTCTTATTGCTCTTAGTAAAAACGAAGATCAGGGAAATAACCTAATAAGTAAATACGCTGATTCTGAAGAGATTGGAGAGTAATTTCAAGAGTCCAGAAACATATGTAGATAAAATTCTCTCAAATATGACTCTTGCTGAACTAATTCAGAAATTTAGTGAATATGAGATTATGCCATCTGTTCACAAAAATCAATACACAACTATTTCTCATAAAGTACATCAGTTATTCAAAAGTAGAAAGAAAATGAATCCTAATATAGTTCCTATCATTATGATCAAATATGGACTGGCTTATATGATAGCAGCTAGAATTTGGTACCCTCCAAAAGGAAAAATTAGTTTATGGCATGAACTCCCTCCAACAGATTCACCTTTGCCATTTACAGGAATATATGATAGATATGGCACACGTATAGTTGTAATGAAAAACATTTCCTTATTGAAGTCTAAATTCTATGGATAGGTTAAAAGGAGCACAACCTCCTTGCTGTATTTTAACTAAATCACAAAAGCAGTCTTTATTAAAACAATGGCAACAGTGTTGTCCTAAATTCTGAAGCTAATTGGTAAAACATTATATAGTGGATAGATTTAAAGATACTAGGGGAATAGAACAGAGCCTGGTAATGTATAGCGCACCATCAACAGTTCTGTCTGTACTCTTACCTTCAAACCAAAGGTCAAATTCCTAAAAATTGTTTTAACAGCATATTAGAAAAACAGTTCCTGCTGAGCACATAGAAAAAGAAACTAATAGGGTATATTTCTCTTTGTTTTCCTCTGTTTATGAACTTAGCAACACATTCTTCATGCCCTATCCAAGATTTTCCAACATAATCACTGCTGTAAGCTTCAATAAACGAGTTCAGATTCCCTCAGCCCTGAGTTGTATGTCTGCTGTCCTCCACCTCCGCCGACCTCTTGTCCACCTGTCGTGTTCTTGGATCCAAGCTGCAGCTGGACCGTAGCAATACTTCATCACAATTTAAGGGGGGAAAGGGGAGATTTCGTTGGTTTACAGTTCTTGAAGAGAGATAGAGTCCATTATGGTGGAAGAAGCTGACTGACAGAAGATGAAGGAGACTTAAGTCACTGCAGACATCATGGAGGCTGAAGAGAGCTAGCTGCAAACTCCAGGAGCAGACTCCTAGCAGAAGCATGGCGGGGCTAACCAACCTCAAGATCCACCCCCCGTGACAGGCAAAACTTCATTAAACTCTCTTGCAACCCATCACTCCATTTGTCCCTCATCCAGCTCCCAGTGCAGTCTCTAGTCCCCCTCTGGACCATCTCAAGCTGGGCTTCCACTGTCTGCATCTCTCATAGAATGGCCCTTTACGTCCTGGCTCCAAGATACAATGGCTTTTCCAGCAAAGATCCACTTCCTAAAGCACCATGACCTTCCTAAATATCAACTAAGGATTCAAAGCTTGTGAGGGGCAGCTCAGTCAAACCATGATACTAGCCTAAATGTTTTAATGAAACAAAGCAATAGTTTTAAAAGGTCTAAGAAATATGCAAAACTGTGTTAAAAACTAGTCTTTATAGAAAAAATACTGAATAAATGCTTATAAGGAAGATGAAATTAACTATGATAAAAAAATAAACTTGAGATCTTTGGTGCCTGCCTCCCCACATCTGGAGTCCATGAGTTCTTTTCCAGTTCCACGCCCCTCATGAATTCCATGCCTGGAGTCCATAAGTTCTCCAGGGCGCCCTTGCCCCTCATAGTACTCCACACCTGGAGTCTGTGAGTTCCCTTATTTCTCTCCTCTAATAAACTCTACCTTAATCCTTAAAAATAAATAAATAAATAAACTTGACTAACACAGGATAGAGAAGAGAGAGAGAGAGAGAGAGAGACCAGCAGGGACAGTGACACATGTAGCACTTGGGAGTCAGAGGTCAAGGATCACACATTTGAAGTGTGATCATTTGCACTACCTGGTGAGACCCTATCTCAAAAAACAACAGAAAAAAATAAGAAAGACAAATAATAAAATATGTATCATTGGTAGAGTATAACCTATACCATATATTTCTTAGATCTTTTAAAACTATATGATAAAGGAAAATTCTGAGCTCTGTAATGTAAAATATTAAAACAAACAAGTTAATGATCTTAAATAAATACCATAATTTATTAATAATTGCCAACACCTGCCAGTTAAGGGGACATCGCAACGAGCATATCTAGTTTAATTGAAAGGTCCTTTCACCATCTTTCAGGTTTCCGTTTCTCCCATATTTTCTCACAAAGAGAAGCTTTAGGTGCCGTGGAAGTCAGAAGCAGGGGGAAGGAAAGGACAGGAAGAGTGATTCTGTCAATCCTAAGTGACCATCATGACTTGTAATCAGTACAGCTATCTCACCACACCCTCTTCCTTCCTTCTTGAGAATCGTGATCTAGATTCTAGATCTGGAGATACGCAAGGGCTTTCGCTCGCCAACTAGAGCCCAAACTCACCAGCCCACTGATCCTCACAGAATTCTGCTCCCCACCCCCCACATCAGGCTCTGATTTTCCTTGTATTCTTTAGGAAATGATTTTGAAACTGATTTCTGTGAACATAAAATGAAAAGGCAATTAGCACTACTATAGAAACCACAGAGCTTAGAAAGGACACAGAAACCTGGAACTTTCACAATCTGTTCTATAAAATCCACAAAATACGGAAGAAGTGTTAATAAGTAAGAAAAACATGGGTGTCTTGTTGAGTTTGCAAAAGTATTATTATTAACTCATCAGACTGCTATTTACTACAATAATGTCCCATTGACATCTATGTACAGATACTGTTTTTATTAAAGTTTCCAGATATTACATTTTATGGGTATTTTGGTCGAGTGGAAAGGGTGAGGTGAAAGCCGGATCCAATTGGTTTTGACTGTAACCTACAGTCTTAAGAACATGTTGTTCAAGAGGATATGGAACGGTTCTGTGGCTGTGTGCGTTGCCTCTTCACACAGAACAGTTTCCAGAAAGCTTTCTGAAACCTTCTGTGGCACAAGGGGTACAAGAAAGGATTCACGAGGGAATTGAACCACAGAAGCCAAAAGGCAATGCTGTACCAAACGGACCTGGGCCGCTTCCCTGGGGGGTAAGTGGAAAGGACGATGGTGAACAGGGAGTACGGAGCCCAGCAAATGGCAAACACTGCCAGGAGAATGGCCAGCGATTTGGCTAATTTCCTGGCTCTCAGCAGCTCCAAGTGATCCTTTTGGTGAACGGTGATGGAACCCGTGTGGTAGAGGGAACCGAATTTGGAAGCAGGGACATGTCCATTCATGTGAATTCTTAGGGAATGCAAGAGACCGCTCATTCTTCTTGGTTTTTCTGGATGAAAGGGGGAGGCCGATTCCTTCTCCATAGGAAGAGTCACCCTGGAAACCGGCTCACATCTGCAGGGGTGCACGGAGTTGCTGGAAGACGCCACGGCAGAATGGCCGAGGTTCTCTCGCTTCCACAGATTCCAATAAATCTGAACGTTGAAATATGCCACAGAGACAACAGGGGCCAGGAACTCCAAGAAAGACGTGAAGGCGAGGATGTACCATTGTGTGAAAAATCCAGGTTCACATTCCATACTGTTCTTCTTCCAAGACTCAGAAGCCAGAATCATCGGCCCATTCACCAAGAAGGCCAGCACCCAGACGGCCACCATCTGAGCCACGATCTTCAGGATGCCAGTGTGTTGAATCCTATAAGACACCTACAAGAGGCCACACAAAAGTTCACGTCAGTAGACACATAGAAAGTACCTAGAGCACCCCACGGGCCCTCGAAGCATCCAGAAGGTGCAAAAGCTGGAGACATTAGCAAACACAGTATGGTGATGTGTTGAACAGTGATGGTATTGGAACTTTAGCTAAGATACAAGCTTGCTTAATGATTTCCATGCAGAACCCTGGAAACCTCAAGGCTAAGCTTTGAAAACTATAGAAAACATCAAGGAACTATGTAGAAGAAGAATACCAAGCATATTGGTGCACACCTGAAATCCCAGCCCTTGTGGAGGTGAAGACAGGAGACCAGTGAGTTTTCACCACTAACTAGTAAGTCTGGCCAGATTGATGAGCCCCAGGAAAATGAAAGACCCCGCCTCAAAGGAATTGGGTGACATTTCTGACGATGACACCCAAGGTTGTCTTCTAACCCTCCCACCCACACATACTTGCATACCTGCTCACATAAGTACACCTGCATACATACGAACAACACATAGGAACGCACACATGCTTAGAGAGTTTTTGTTTCTTCAATGAAACAGAGCAGTTGAGGTCGGAATTCATCCCATATAGTGTACTTAATTGCTTAATGATGTCTCACCAAGGAAAGAAATGTCTCTTTGGGATACAGATAAACATAGAGACACGTGTGCCAGCTCACAATGCCACATTTATTTCTCAGCATTGTCTCAATGAACAAAGCTTGACGGTCACACGTTCTTGCTGGGACTTCGAGGTGGCGCCAATCCTAGAAATCACTCTGACGCCATCCCCAGAATGGAGCACAAGGAGAAAAGATTCACTCCCATCTGCCTCAAAACTCAACATTCCTATTCCATTTGTCTGCATGTTGCCAATAAATTCATGACAAAATGAATCATGACAACAAGGAATTTGGTTCTGGCTTACGATTGTCATTACATTTCTTAGTCAAACTTGGCCTGAGCACCCATGCCAACATGGGGGGACTGAGGGAACCAGCCACACCATATCCACGTCTGTCCAAGGATGCCAAATCAGCTCCCTCCATCCTATCTACCTGCTCAGGGAAAAGTCCTGCCCACCATGGGTGGGGTCTTCCCTCGTCAATTAGACAGTCTTCTGCAGGCTTGCTCAGGGCTTAACTACTAATTATTTGTAATGTGTCCAGAGCTCAGCCTTCAGTTGCCAAACTGACAGCTGTGCCTAACTACAACTCCCAAGTCTTTCTTTCTACGCGTGTTTCTATCACAGTCAAAACTATAGGGTAAGTAATTTTGAGAGATGTAACTGCAGCAAGTATCTGTTCTCTCTCTCTCTTTCTCTCTCTCTTTCTCTTTCTCTCTCTTTCTCTCCACTAGTGTATATGCTGATATGTATGGAGATCAAAGGTCAATCTCCTATATTCCTCAGTCACCACCAACTATTTGTTTTTTGAGACAGAGCCTCTCTCACTGGTCTACAACTCACCAAGAAGCTAAGATGACTGATTTAACCTATTAAGAATATCTTTGAAGGCCAGAGAGACAGCTACCTCAGCAGGTGAGGCGCCTGCTAGCAGCCCTGGAGACCTGCGCTGAATCCCCAGAAGCCCACGTGGTGGAAGGGGGAACTGACTTCCACAAGCGTCCTCTGACCTCTACCTGCGCATACCCCTCCTCCCTTACCTCCTTCTCTCACTCTCTCCAAAAAATACATAAATAAAATATATTTTAAAAAAATAATTTCTGGACTGGAGAGATGTCTTAGGAGTTAAGACTCTGCCTCACGAGCAGAATGTCCTGAGTTCAGACCCCACATCCCACATTAAACGCTAAGCGGAACCTGTGGCAGCCTGAAATTGTGGCCCAGATGCCTTAGATGTCCCAGAGCAAAGCAAGAAGGAGGTAGAAGCAATCCAGGATGATTCCTGAAGTCACCCTTGGCCCTCCACAGGGACATATGTGCCCTCTGATAAACACACACACACACACACACACACACATTAAATGAATGAATAAAGTTTAAATAAAAAAGTAATTTCTTGAAAACTCAAGATACATAAAACCTTACATAAAACCTTACATTAGAGACAAATGTTTGAACCAAGGTTTCTCTCTCTCTCTCTCTCTCACTCTCTCTCTCTCTCTCTCTCTCTCTCTCTCTCTCTCTCTCTCACACACACACACACACACACACACACACACACTAGACTCTACTTCTTCGCTACATCCCAGCCTTCATTTCCTGAAACAAAGTCTCTACAAAGCTCAGCACAGCCAGGCTTGAACTCTTCCTCCTCCTGCTTCTGCTGGAAACACGGGCACCGGCCTCCACCCAGTGCTGAAGTGACAATGTTTTTAAGCCTGAGCGGAGCATCAGCCTCTCACAGACCTGCAAGCTTCCTTCTGCCCAAACCGTCCAGATCTCTCCAAGGGCCTCACTCACAAGGGAGGTAAAAGCGCGTCTCCCGCACTCCCTTCCCTGTGCTATTTTTCTCCTTGAGTTTTAAAGTCTCTGTCTACCGGGTTTTCACATTTTTAAATAGCTGCAAAGCTCTCTAGGTCTGCGGCTTTTCCACAGACTATGCATGCTTACCAATACGTAAGAGGAAAACTGGTTAGTAATTTAAAAAAAAAAAAAAAAAGAATTTTTGTAACTGAGAGGGAATGTGTTTTTCTTCCCCAAACTTCTGGTATTTCTGAGGATACATCCAAATGCAAGCTTGACCAGAATAGTGCTGACCACAGACTCCCAAACACAATACACTCTTTTACTTTCCATTTCTTGTGACACTAATTAATACGCCTCTTGCACTGAATCTAATGGTTATGGAGATGATAACAATACCCAGGTGGTGAGGAAACTGCATTTAGTTTTTTTAATTGCTGCGTTCAGCCTTTGTAATGATATAATGCAATATGCTGCAAGAGAGTCCTCTTTCATTATGCATAAGGTCGATTGAGATAATGGGGTCCGAGGGACTGGAGCAGAGGGTGGTCTCACCTTCTCCCTTCGTCTCTCGGGAGCATTCTTGACAGATGACAGTTCTAGCACTCCTAGAATCCAGGCTCGGGCGAATGGAGTGCCCGCTCAGAAATCTATCTCACCCTCTATAAAAATGTGCATTATTCAGCACGTCGCCCCTGGTCCTGCCCCGTAAAATATCCAAATATCTTCCCAGTTACGTTCCTCTTGGAAGACAAAGAAGAGGCTAGAACCTGGCAGCATTTACAATGACATGAGATTACTGCGTGTGTCAGGTGCGCATGAATGCAGGCCAGTCAAGGACATCAGATGTCCCGGCTTTGTCGTTCTCCCCTTATTCCCTGGAGACAGGGTCACTACATCCTCTTGTCTCCACCCACCAGAGCCCTGGGGTTATGGTGGCTATGCCCAACTCTTGATGCGGGTGCTGGAGATTCTAACTCAGGTCTTTGTTCTTATGCAACAAGGGCTCTGTTTTACCCACTGAGCATCGACCCAGCATGAGATTACTTCTAAATTCCTGTTTTGAGTTGAATTGTGTCCCCCCCAATCCCAAAAGTTATGCTGAAGTGCTTGCCACCAGTACTGTGAATGTGAGCCCGTTTACTGTGAATGTGAGCCTATTTTTAAATATGATGTTTGTAGATGCAATCAATTCAAGATAATATCTTGGATTAGAGTAGAGACTGCCTTAAAGCAATATGACCCTTGTTTTCATGGGAAGAAAAAGCAGAGACATGGATCTCCTTTAATTTCCCCTGTGAACAATTAGCCAACAAGGTACAAGCACCCCGGAAGGTCCCTGCCAGCTTTCCCAAATTCTCATAGGGAGATTTGGTCATGAGTTCAAGCCTATGCTGCTAGGGACAGGGGGCTAGCTGCCCAACCCTTACCAAGTTTACAGCCTTCACTGCTAAGGAGTATCTCAGGGCAAAACTAGAGTGAACCCATATGCACAAGAGAGAGAGAGAAAGAGAGAGAGAGAGAGAGAGAGAGAGAGCAGCCCTGTAGCTATGTAGAGTGTCCAGCACAGATCTCAGTCTGTCCTTTCCATTGGCCCAGATGGACCGTGGTCCTTTCCCACGGCAGCCGTGGCTAGTTCCTCCAACACCCTTTCTCCTAGTCTGGGTTTTGCTGTCAAGTTTCTTCCCCAACTGCACTCTTCCCTTCCTATCTTATTCTGTGCACATTTTAATTCCCACTCCCTGAAGCTGTGAGCTGCAAAGTGCTGGTTTTGCAAGCATGAGCATCTGTGTTCCATCTCCAGATCCCTTGAGGGAAAAAAAAACAGGTGTGATGGCACAGAACAGACTCGCTGGCCAACCAGGCTCTCCTGCTTGGCGAGCTCCGGGCCAGAGAGCAACCCGGTGTCAATAAAGGTAGGCGGTGCCTTTGTCTTCCAGTGTACACAAGTATGCACTCACACACACACACACACACACACACAGAAATATTTGCATGTGAAATCAGACACAGTAATCCCAGTGCAGCCATGGTGAGGTGGGGGGGTAGAGACAGAAGAATCCCATGACACACATGGTCAGCTAGCCTGGCATGTACAACGGCAACCAGAGGTCTTAATGCCACGGTAGGCAACAATGTCCTCTTACCTCCACACACCATGGCACGCATCCAGGCGAATACACAATAACATGACACACACGTGCTCATCATACACACACCACTCTAACACATCATGTACATATAGAGACGTGCATACAAACACATCACACACAATGCACATGTGCACACACATCACATACATGTACACAACATAAACATGCCATACACATACCATGCAAGTACATACATACACATAAACACAGATGGACACATCTCATACACACACATCTCACACACACAGAGCACACACAGACAAAACCCATAAATTACACACACGCGTGCACACACACACAGATACACACACCAAACACACACACACACACACACACACACACACACACACACACTCTCTAAAAAGAGATTGCAACTGCCCCACAGTTTTGTGGCTTCCTTCTGCCCCAGTGTCCTGCTTCTGACTTTGTGCTGAGATACTTAGCTTGTTAAAGAATTCTGACTTATCGATGAGGCTGTTCAGGTTTCAACTAAGTTCTGACTTCCCTGTTTTCCTTTGGCCATTTGGAATCTGTTGTCTCCTCCCACTCAAAGCCTGGGGTTCTTTCTAGTTGTCTGTTAAGTTCTATCCTGAGGAAAATGCTCAGGTCTCAACCTGGCTGGGCAGTGGATCAGTAAACCCACCCACATCCAACCTAGTAAAGACTCCATACAGTACTTCTGGCAATTAATTGTGAGTTTTCAGTAAAGTCTTCCTTCCTGTTTCAGCAGCTCAGACAGGAATGAATTACCCAAACCACACAGATGAAGAGTCAATGAGAATTTTAAATCACAAACCAAAAAGATAAGGGACCTCTACATTTTCTCAAAGAAAAAAATTAGAAAAAGCCATTAAGTCTACCTCAGTGGTACATTACATGTTAATATATGCAAGTCTCTGAAACTCATAACTACCATTCCCAGTACAAAAAAAAAAATCTGTCTTCTTCCTTCCTTTCTTTACTTATTTATTTTAAAGATTCAGTTTACTTGCAAACCCAAACTTTACAGCTATATATAGTCATCTAAGGAAAAGAAGTTGACAATGTGACTTACCGCATTGGAGACTGACTGGTATCGGTCATAGCTAATAAGGACAATGTTATATACAGATGCTGTGCACAAAAGATAGTCAGTAATGAGCCAAAATGTACAAATTTTACTTCCAAAATTCCAGCCATACAGTGCGTAAGGGATATACAGGGGAATGGAGATCATACCTGTACAGAGAAAGAAATATTAGATTAAAAACCAGTACATGTCATTGTTACAAAGAGGTCTGTTCAAATAAGTGCACACCAGAATGATCCATTTGAATTTACTGAACACGGATTAGTCAGTGGGACAATTTGGATGAGTGTCTCCAGAGAACAGAAAGTATGGTCTCCAGGGTGGAGGGTTGGAAGCTGCTGGGGACCACGAAGAGACTAGTGGAAGGTCACTGGATCACGTGCCTGAAGGGAACGTGGAACGCCAATCTCAGCTCTCTGTGCCTTCTGGTCCTAGACACGAGACCTCGTTCACACATGTGTTCTCATTGCCACCTGCCACCGTCAGGAGCCAGACCACTGAGCCACCGGATCGAGGATTTGACCCTCTATAGTGTGACCTACATGAACCTTTTTTCCTTAGAAGTCCATTGCCTCGAATAATTTGCTATGGCGATGCCATGCTTATCTATAGAAATACTTGCTATTTCACCAAAACATGAAGAACAGAGAACCCTGCACGCCCTTTTAATGTGACCTTTGTCACCCTTTCTATGGATATGAATAATGCCAAAGAATCTTATTGCTTTCCAGACCCAGTATCGATCTGAGCCTCTTGGTCCAGCCACACACAGCACGCAGCGTCTTTAGGCTCTTCACCATCTGATCTAAACTAGATGCGCTGCCCCTCCCCCAACATGCCGCCATGTCCTTTCTTCCTAGAATATCTTCCTCTTTTTTTATGTTGCGGATCAAAGCTCAGGCTTACACCAAGCACATGCCGAATTCCTCTTGTCCTTTACTTCCTGTCATTCTTCCCTCCCTTTTCCAGGAAGCTCCTTAGCTGAAGCGATTTCTCAGTCACCTGCATGCTTTTGAAAAAATTGTATGTTTTACAGTTTTTACTACTTATGCATAATAATGGATTTTAGTGGGTTTCATGCTATCATGAATGCGGATAATGCATTTTGATCATGTTCACCCCAAAGACTCTCTCTGGCCCCCGTCCCCGTCCTGCTACAAAGAACATCCCTAAGAGACATGGGGTAACTTGTTCCATGCCAGATGCCTTCACTCTCCCCATCTACCTCCCACGCACACACACTTGCCCGTCCAGCCCGCCTGGCCTCAAACACACTGTGTCGGTAGAAAACTCATCTCATGGCTTGAATGTAAGTCACCCACCCACAGGTTCATGTGTTTAAATTCTTAGCTGAGATACATGTTCAGAAGGTGTAGCCTTGCTCAAGGGAAGCACATCACATAGTGGAGAACCTAGAGATGGGGGCCCAGCCCCACTTCCTCTGAGTTTGCTCTCCTGGCTGCAGCGGCCTGAAGCACCTTCGTATTCTGCTATGTGATTCCCACAATGGACAATCCCCCCTCCGGAAGGGTAGGCCAAGTGAATCTCCTCTGTCTCCTCAAGTTGTGCCTGAGTCTCACTGCAGGAGTACCTGCATCAGACAGCTCTGAGGGACTGTCCCAAAGCTCGTGCCACAGTGACCTCCAGGCCTTGGTGCTCAAACCTTAGTGGCAGGACCCCCTTGACACTGACCTGGCCACAGACACTCTTCCTATCCAGAGTGGACTCTGTTCAAAAGCTCCCAAGCACTCAGCTCTCACACCTCATCCTCCCTCCTACCAGGGTGTCCTATGCATGAGACCCTGGGTTTGATCCCCAGTACCACAAAAAGGAAGAAAGGGAGAGGGGGAGAGAGAAGAGGGGAGGAGGGACGGGGAGGGAGGGGAAAAGGAGGGAGGGAGGGGAGAAGGAGGGAGGGAAGAAGGAGGGAGGGAGGGGAGAAGGAGGGAGGGGAGGAATTTAATATTGCTTATTCTCCTTTATCTTGGCCCTTTCCTTTCGATGCTGTGACTCCTGAACTCATCTCTCCAATCAGGAGTTTCCTCCAATCTGTTAAGGCAACCACAGCTGGCCTCACGTCTCCCCCAAGTACATCTTATTTCTGCCAACTGCTATAACTTTCTCTCTCTATCTCTCTCTATCTCTCTCTCTCTTTCCTCTCCTCTCCTCTCTTCTTCTTTTCTCTCCTCTCTTCTCCCACCCCATGCCCAATTCCACAGTTCGCAGTCCTGATTGTTCCTTACACTCTCATGATAGCGCAGAACCTGCCTACATTTCTGCAGCATGGTCTCTGGTCTCTGCATGCAGCATCGTTTCTGCAAACAGCATGGCCGCCACATGCCACAGGCCTCTACATGCGGCACAGCCTCTGCAGGCGGGAGTCTCTGCATGAAGCACAATCTGTCATGCTACAGGTATCTGCAACTGCGCTGCTGCAAGTTCGTACTTCTCCTGCCTCCAACAGTTCTTCTGATGTATCAAGGCAAAACTTTGGTCCATCCACTCACTCAGCTGTTTCCAAATTCTCAACATTCCCCTGACTCACTGGGTAAGCTCCACGCCAGACCGGCGTAACCATCGAAGGCTCTTCCCAGATAAGTGCCAGCTCAGCCCTTCCTGCTGCCATTGAGCCCCTGGAGAGCAGGCGCGGGGCTCAGGCTTACGGTGATGCACGCAGCGACTTTAGACCCAGTCACTAACTCTTGGAATCATTCTGTCCTCCCCAGTCTGCCCCTCCACAGTGCATGAAGAATACCACACTCCAGTAACCGTGTGCGCTTTATGCCTTCCCTGAGTGGCCAAGTTCTGGGTCCATCTTCCTGGAAGCCTCACAGTGTCCACAAGTAATTGTTTTCTGTGAATGTCCCTTATCCACTCCTTGCCATCGAAGGAAGAGATGAACACATTTTTCTATAGATCCCCTGATTTCCTAATGGCACTTGCCTGTCTGGCTGAGTTTACACATAACATGTACAGCTCTAACATTTGTAAATGCGGTTTGGGTTGGAACATATCTGTAGAGAAGTCAAAGGAGAAGGAACTAACAACCGCCATGTTCCAAGCAGCAAACAAAATATCCTGTGAGTTTCATTTCTTTTTAATATAACTGCAAGCTTTATGAGGCTATAAAGAAAAATAATCATATAGAAATGATACTAGAAGCTCCAATAAAACAGTATCAGTCCTCTGACAGTCTTGCACTTATGTTTATTGTGATAAGCATTGTTAAAAAGCGATAACATGGTGCTGTCTTAGCCCAACAGGCAGAGCGTCGGCCTCGTAAAAAATGACAGCAATAAGGGAATGAAAAATCACAGGGAGCATGTTTGCAAAGAAAGATGGATTTGGTTTCTATGGTCTCTTGCAATTCTTAAATGCTCTACCATATCACATGCAAAGCTGTTGACTGTCGATGGATGGTGCAAGATTCTGTACTACCTCATGAAATAATACCACACCATGCAATCGACCTGCGTATCCTATGTTCAGATGTTTCTAGCTACTGGTCTGCATGTTATTTTGAACACAGCATGTGAATACAAAGGAAAACCTACTTAAAAATTACTTACAAATGTAAACATGGAAGGAAAACATTCCAAAAGCAAGTAACTGTTATACTAAAGTGATTTTTAGAGCAATTCCAGACTCGCTTTTATTCTAAAAAAAGAAATCAAACTGTTTTCAGATGAAACGTCCCCAATGATACTGACATGTATATAATTAGCCTTCAAGTAGCATCTCTATCCCTTCCCAGCAATGTTTCACTTTTTAACTTTTTGCTTTTAATCCCTTCCAACTCATGCAGTCCTCTGAAATAACAAGGCCCCGTTTCAAAGTTTTAAAATTAAACCATAACCAGAAAAAAAAAGATTAAATCAAGACGTGTGACTTACCCACGAAGAAGTCGGAAATGGCCAAATTAAGAAAGAAGTAATTACTTCGATGTCTAAGGTTTTTGTCCACCACGAAAGCTAAAATGACTACAGCATTGCCTAACATTATAGCAAAAGCTAGCGTAGACATCAGACATGCTAAGATGATGTCAGTAGCAGGGGAGACCACTGTGCTGTTAGCATCCGACATTACACCAAGTGATGAGGGTCAAGCCAGTTGGGTAAGTATGTGTCCCAGCTAGCCACCTCGAATACATATAGAGTCTGCTCATCCAAACAACATTCTCTGAATCTAATGGTGATCTCATACTACTTCCTGATTCTTGATAAAGGCAGCTTGTGGTGACTGTTTCCCTTTAACTGATACAAAAGAAATGTTTCCACCAAACAGGAAAATGTTTTCTCTTCAGCTGTGTAATGTGGCTCACACAGCCCCCAGTCACACAACAATATTATATAATGTGACATTAAGTTGGGCTCAACTGACATTTGTTATCGTTTAAAAGCCAGTAGAGATGCAATTAAATCTTCTCTTCTAGCCATGACGGGGTATCGGGAGTTGAATTTCATCTCACCCCCCACTCTACCCCCCCACACACATACTGATACAAGAAAGATACAGAACAATGTAATCAGCGTTAAGTAAGGAAGGATGTCGCATCTGAGAACAGATGTCGGTAAGGAGACCTGCAGTGGATCCGGCTTAGGAGCTGGAGGGAGAAGAAATACAGTCAGAACCGAGCAAACTCCTGTGGGGACGGATGGAGCTGAGAACCAGGAGGACCAGCGAGGTCTCTGAACTGCAGAGCAGCCCTGACCAAGAACTTGGCCGAGGATTCTCCCCACCTCCAGGATTCATGGAGGTGCTGAGCAGTGGAGTACAAAGGAAGCACTCATATGGGGAAAGAACCACTTGGTAAAGTGACAGAGAACAGAACCCTGGGCTCCTTCAAGGCTGGCTGTAAACATCTGCCCCTCAGCCAGATGAAAAGCTGTTCATCCTTCCTAGAGCACTTAGTAGTACACTGAGGCCTCCGTCGCAGGGAATAATCAGTCCCATAGTAAATATTTCTCAGGTGTGAAGCTGTTAGCCTACATGGTTGCCGATAAATCACCATCAAATGGCTTAAGAGAACAAGGGATTTATTTTCTCTTACGATTCCTGCCTTCAGTTGTTTGCCCATATTAGCAGGAGAGTGCATACCAACACCAGGGTCAAGGGAACTGGCCACACCATCTCTATACAACAGCTGAGAGAGGGACAATCCTTACTTGCCAGACCAGCATGTCTGGCCAAGTGTGCATAAGGATGCCAACTCTCTCAACCAGCAGTCTGTGTTTTATTCCAGGGCCTAATCCTACTCACCATGGGCTGGGCCTTCTGCATCACCTAGACAATCTTCTGCAGGTTTGCTCTGGGCTTAACTCAACAACCCATTGTCTACAATGTGCCCAGAGCTCAAACCCTCAACTGTCAAGTTGACAACCTGTGCCTAACTATGACACCTTCCAAATGGAAACTAACCTGATACTATACTGAGATAGTTAATCCTGGGTGTCAACTTGACACACCTGGCATTAACTAAGACCAGCTGAGACAACCTGAAGAGATTATTTGGATCAATACATTTATAATACAAAGACCAGCCCTAGATCCAAAAGGAACCACAGAATAGAAGGCCGAGAAGAAGAGGGACTCTTCAGGAAACCTCCAACCTTCAGTCATCACTGGATGTTTGCCGTAACTTAGCCTGCCTCCAGCCATGTCACCTCTTCCATGAATGTCTATTTCTCTCCTCTAGAACTCCTTTCTTCCTTAAGTCATTTGACTTTGGGTGTTCTCTCACAGCAATAGTTAAGAGTAACCATTAGATATACTTAATACACAGTGACATCAAAATAGTGACTGTCATAGTTAGGCACAGATGTCAATTTGACAGTTGAGGGTTTGAGCTCTGAGCACACTTGTGGAGAATTAATTGTTGACTTAAGCCAAGAGCAAACCTGCAGGAGATTGTCTAGCTGATGGGGAAGGCCCAACCCATGGTGGGTGGAACTAGACCCTGGAATAAAACACAGAGAGCTGGTAGAGAGAGTTAGCATCCTTGTGTACACTTGGCCAGACATGGTGGTCTGGCAAGAAAGGATTGTCCCTCTCTCGGCCATTATGTAGAGATGGTGTGGCCAATTCCCTCATACACAGGTTGGTGTATGCTCTCCTGTCAAGCTGGACTGAGAACTGTAACCCGACCATCGTAATAAAATAAACTCCTTGTTCCCTTAAGCCATTTGGCGGTGATTTATCAGCAACCAAACAGATGAACTGCAACAGTAACTACACACATAATTTTTAATTTTTTTACTCTTTGGTGCTTTCATATATAAACACAATGTGTTTATGCATTTTCACCTTGTACTGTCTCATCCCCCTTCTGTCCAACTTCATGCATTCTCCTTTCCAGTCTCCCTGCTGCTTCACATCTTTTTGCATGTGTGGTCCACTGGGTTTCATCTGGGACGTCTGCACTAGCAAGTATCTGGGTCCCTGCCGGGGCATGGATGACCGTCAGTGGTAGATCACTGAGCAAAGAAGCTCCCTTCTGTCCGGCATCAGCCATCAATAATGTCTCAGGATGGTGAGTATTTCTTTGTAAATATTTCTGAAGACCCAAATAGAACTTCTAGAAACAACAGCTAGGCCATCATAGTTAAAACTACACTGGAAAGAATTACAGCAGATCAGATAGTGCAAAAGAAAAGATGAGTGACACATAGAGATAATGGACGCCAGGCAAGTGACATATGGAGAGAAGAGAGGATTGGAAACATTAAGAACCGTCAAAAATGTGCTTCTTTGGCAAGCATAAGGAGCTAATTTTGATCCCCAAAACCCACGTTTTAAAAAAAGGCAGGTATGAGGATGCTGGAGAGACTGAGACAGAGTCCCTAGGGCCCCTGACCTGCCAGTCAGCCCACTTGTCAAGCGCTGGGCCAATGAGAGAGCTTTTCTCCAAAAACAAGGTGGCTGCTGAGATGGCTCAGTGGGTAAAGACACCTGTCACCCAAGCCTGGTGCTTGAGCCGGATACCAGAGTCCAAGTAGCAATGAAGGAGAGCAGGACTCCACGGAGTTGTCCTGTGACTTAAATGAGTGCTCTGTGACACCCACACACGCGCGCGCACATACACAAGCACACATGCACACACACACACATGCACACATATACACAAACACACATGCGCACACACACATGCATGCACACATACACACATGCATGCACACATACACACATGCACACATGCATGCACACGCACACACACAAACACATGCACATACACACATACACACATGCACACACACATGCACATTACAAACACATGCACTCACGTGCGTGCACACACATACACAGGCATGCACACACACACACATGCATGCGCACATACACAAGCACACACATACACACATGCGCACATGCACACATACACATGCACATGCATACACACACAAACACATACATACATATACACATGTGCACGCACATGCACACGCACATGCATGCACACATGTGTGAGCAGAAAAATAATTAATTTTTAGAAGTTCTTATGAAAAAGCAAGGTGGGGGCTGGAGAGGTGGCTCAGGGGTTAAGCCTCTGCCTTGCAGGCGGAAGGTCCTGAGTTCGGATCCCAGATCCCACATATAGACGCCAGGCGGAAGCGGGGGCGGCCTGCGTTTCTGGTCCTGGTAGGGCGGAGCCTGTGAATCCCGGGGCAGAAGGAGGTGGAGGAGTCCATGGTGGTTCCCGAATTCGTCCGTGGTTCTACACACACACACACACACACACACACACACACACACACACACACACACGTGTGTGTGCACACACATGCACACATGCACAATTGAATAAATAATAATAATAATAAATAGATAATATCTTAAAAAAAGCAAGGTGGATGGTATCTGAGAGTCAAAACAAACTCCTGATCTCCATACACAAGCACATGCATGTGCACATGAACCCCCCAAAAAACTAAATTAAATTAACTTTACAAGGCACCAAAGCAAATTGTTCAAAACCAGTGTTAACAGTAGGCGTGGTGGCACCCGCCTGTAATGCCAGCACTTGGCAGGAGAATCAGGAGTTCAAATTTGTTTGTTACTTATCAACTTTAAGTTCAGCTAGAACACTATGACATTCCCTCTCAAAAAAAAAAAGAGAGAAAGAGTTTCAAAGAAAAAGATAGTTAGCAAGTGAGGCCAACGCATAACATTCAAAATGGGAACAAGACTGTCTGAGGTTACTTGTCAGAAGCAACTTTAGCAAGAATAGAGTGGTTTCCACTTTTCAAGTCCTGCAAGGAAAAAAGAAACAGTTAAGAATTGTATAGTTAATAATAGTATTTGTCTAAATCAAACCAAAACAAAGGTTTTCTCCAGTAAGAAAAGCGAAAGAACTCAACACAGCAAACTTACGCTCCCATGATAAACAATGCTAAAGTTGTCCAAATAGAAGGGACATGGTGTCCAGTGAGAACTTGAATGATGAGCAACAAAGAAGTCATCCTGCTTGTCTTTGCTTAAAGGAAAATGTTATATTTTGTTTCATTATATTACTTTTTATTTCAGTATGCTCCATAGAGACAATGTGTACAAATGGGGTACTGGTGAAATTGAAGGAATTTAAGCTTCACCCAGACACTAAGAACCTCAGATTTTCCTTTTCAAGTTATTCTACCTTCATAAGAATACACTAGCCTGACACCTAAAATCAAGTTAATTTTGTTCACTTTTATAGTTTATAAATAGGGTAGTACATTCGAAAATTATATCAAATCACTTCATACATGTTCATCCATATGGTCTTATGTTTAGTTAATTAAATTATTTTTAAAGAACTCTTTACATTCTGTTCAAGTCTAATTTTATTTGTAATGCTTCTACATTGATTAAAGTAAAAGGGAAAAAAGCAACTCTTAAAAAAATAAATTCGACTGGAAGGAGGAAAAATGATTCTTTTTTCACTTGCTAACTATAACCAAAGTCTGGAGCTCTTTTATTGGAAAATTCCAGCTTCTATCTGTTCATTAGGATCATTAAAAAACAGAAACCACCGGAAATTGCTTTCTGCAGTGGTGTGCAGGCAGTTGTGAGAGTCCATCTTGGCCTACATGGTCAGGGCCAGAAACTGTAAAAGATAACAGTGTAGCCCACAACCTCTTCAGATACTTGCAAAACAGATCTAGGATTCATGGCATTACGAGAAGGTGAATATGCAGATAGAGATTTGCAATATTGGTGTTGATAAATACATGAACCTTACATTAGATGATGCAGAGAGATTCATTCTAAAACGATGTCAAGGCAGCAACTGGGTCGGATCATGTTAAAAGGAGATAATGTTACTCTGCTGCAAAATGTTTTCAGCTGGAAATGATAAAGGAAGTGAGAAGTTGAAAAAACAATGAAGATTTTTCTTTAAGAAATTGTCATTCACCCAAAATGGAAATCCTAAGGTATCTCATCTTCATTTATTTTTTTTATACTTTCAGTATCTTATACATGAATATAGTGAATTTAGGATATTTTCACACCTTAATCTCTAATCCCACCCCTCCTCTTCTCATTACAACTCTTCTCCCCTGCCATACTCCCTCCTATTTTCAAGTCTTTTCTCATGTGTAGCCCACTGGTTTCTTCTGATTTCCCTTTGATGACCTGCGTGCCTAAGTACTCGCTGAAGTGTGTGAGTACCACTGAGGAAAGCATCTTGAATCTCCTCCCCATCAGCATTAACCCTCATCGGTCTTTTGGGAAAGCGTGGATTCTCTTGAGACTGTTCCCTTCCCATGATGCAATATTGATAGACAATTCCTGTGTAGGTCTGATGGAAATATACACAGTTGGCAGTGAATTCATGGATACAACAGTCCTGTCGTGTCCAGAAGATAGCGTCTGCCCCAACACACACACACATCTCCCCTACTCCGTCCTGCTTCAGGCTCTTACAACCTTACCACTTGTAATGGTTCCTCTTAACTGTTGCTGTGAGAGAGCACCCAAACTCAAACAACTTAAGGGAGAAAGTAAGATTTATGTGGCTTAGCGTTCCAGAGGGGAGAAACAGTCTTTCATGGCGCAGGCAACCTGGCTGGTGGCTGAAGCTGGAGGCAGCTAAGCCACTGTAAACATCCTGGAGTCTCTCTTCTAAGTCTTCTGCTCTGTGTTCCTGTTATCTGGTCTGCTACTGGGAGGTTCCAATCAGATCTAGGGTTGGGCTTCATATTGTAAATGTATTGATCTGGATAATCTCTTCAGGGAGTCTGACAACTGATCTTAGTTAATGCCAGTTGTGGTCAAGTTGACATCTAGGATTTTAACTATCGCACCACTCCTTTGTCCCCAGTGTTCTCTGAACCTTGGGGTGGAAGTAAAAGCAGCTTAGATGTTCTGTTTAGGGCCTGGCAGTCCCAATCATTTATTTTCTGCACTTTGGTCAGTTGTGATTTTCTGTAATAAACACCTTTCATTGCAGAAGGAAGTTTCTAGTTCAAGTGCTAGGTGTTTCTCCAGCCTATGAGTATAATGACAAATGTTCAAGTAGTGATTTCATACAGCATTAAACCTTCATAACTTGTGCTCTTGGGTATCTCATCTTGCTATCAGCACTGTAACCTGATCCAGTGACTTAAACAGAGGGCCCTACTTTAGGAGGAAAGGCCTGGAGTAATGATTAATGAATAATAGATCATGGAAATGAAATTGTCACTGGTGCAGATACAGCTCATAAATGGGTTTTACAAAAGGAACCACCATCTAATATAATTATGATACTTTCAGAAAACTTTATATGAGGGCTATGAAGTTGGCTTAGGAATCAAAGCCTTTGCCTCACAATCAAAAGGACCTGAGTTCAAATCCCCAGATTTCATGTAGAAATGTAGGGTGAATGTTGACCCTGAAGGCAGAGCCTGGGAGTTCCCAGAGCAAAGCGATAGGGAGGTAAAGCAATCCAGGATGATTCTCGATGTCACCCTTGGGCCTCCACAGGGACACATACTCAAGTGCCCTCTTGTACACACACATGTATACACACACACACACACACACACACACACACACACACGTGTGCACTCAGGACTAGCCAAGGGAATTTGTCACATCACGTCCACAGCAAAAGCGAGCACCGCCACTTTCTCACTTGCCAGCCCACGGTCAACTACCCCTCTCATCTTATCCGCCTGCCCAGGAATTGTCCGCCCACTATGGGCTGGGCCCTCCCACTTCAATTACACAATCCAGGCAACCTTAACTAGCTAATTCCTTGGAGGCGTGTCGGGAGGCAATTGTTCCAGGTGGCCACCGGCAGCGACGTCAAGGGCTTGCAAGCGGAGTAAACCAAGCGAAGTAAACATTGAGGAATCAGGCAGAAAAGAAGGGATGGAAACAGGCTGTTTGTTAGCACAGCTGGGTATTTCAATTAAGTGGACTGTGAGAGATCAAAAATCCTGAAACAGCAGAGACGGAGCCACCGTGTCTCATGACAGCTCTAACTTTTTTTTTAATATGTGTGCAAAAGGGTGCTCGAGTATATGTGCCTGTGAAGGTCCAAGGGTGATATCAGGAATCATCTTGGATAACTCCACCTTATCGTTTAGCTCTGGGGCTTCCCAGGCTTTGCCTTCTAGGGCCACAATAGTGCCTCCATTTCTGCCAGGCATTTTTACGTGGGATTTGAGGACTCGAACTCATTTCCTTTTGTTTGTCAGGCAAAGGATTTAACCCCTGAGTCAGAAGGTATACTTTTGTGAGAGAAAGATTTGGTTAGAAGGAACAAAATGGTAAGATATAATCACATCTAATATATACTACATAGTATTTCATAGAGTACTATTTCATGCTATTCACACAGTACAGAGATCACAGGTAATGTAACACTGTGGAAGTTAAAGAAATGATTATTGTGGAGTCATTGGTCAAACATGACACTGAGATATAAAAAGCCTCCACACCATTATATCTATGGTGGACATTCTGTTGGTGAAGATTTGGCATTGAAGAATACAGAATTCAGAATGTATACTGAATCCCTTGACTGTAGCGTAGCTACAAACCATGCAGGCAAAAGAATCATAGAGTTAATTCAAAAGCTAAAATAGTTTGTGATATTAAGTTTTGGTAGTATTGGATTGTTCAGTCTGTTTCACTACAAGCCAATCTCCTTGAGTTATCGCAATTGTCGGGATTAGGTGTGATTTTTATGGTACTATGAGGCAAAAGGGTTTTGTCAAAGCAAGCGTTATCACCCCCTCTTTAAAAAGCTTTGATCACAGTTGGGGGTATGGTGAGTGTATGTTGGGAGAGTTAATCCCCAAAGGCCTAGAATCACCCTTCATGCTTGTGAAGGTACCTGCAAGGTGTTGATTCCTGATAAGGTTCTCAATCCACTGATGAATAGAACTGCTTTGTGACTGTGGCTCAGAAGAATTTCTGGAGAGTTTGTTCCAACTTTCATTACTGTTTGTCTTAGGAAAGAGATTAATGATTTGCACCTGGTCTCTATGAGCTCTGCTGTGGGAAATGGTTATGTAGCAAGGCTATGCCCGAGTGATCTTGAGGTGTCAGGTGCCTCCACTGACACCCCATTGGGGACTCTGTGGACTTGAAGTATTTCGTAGGCATCTGGGTGGTCCCTGGACAGAGAGAGGAAGAGGAGCTGAGATCTGGCTCCCTCTGTCCTCTGATTGCAAAGTGGCCTTTCAAGATGATGTGTCTCCGTACTGTAATTCTGGTGTCTGGTGGATCTTTCTCTTGCAATAAACCATGGATGATTTGGAAACACTGTCATTCAGGCTCCTTGGAGTCTTCTTTTGCAATGGGACCCTGTCTAACTGTCGCTGTTTGTGCTGTTAGATTCCAGATACTGTGCTGTTAGATTTCAGATACTTTAGTGCAAAACCCACTACAGTCCTCATTTCTCATCCACGGCTCCCTTGCCCTCCCTTCCAATGACACTTGGCTCCTAGAACAGAAAGTCACGCTTTCCTCTGACAGAAAACAAAGAGATGGTGGCAGAGAGTGCATACAACAAGATTCTGAAAGATGCTAAGACTTCAGGAAGAAGGTAAAAGAAAGGGAAGGGAGGTCCTGGGAAATGGAGGATGTCATAGTTAGATACAGGTGTCAACTTGACAGTTGAGAGTTTGAGCTCTGGGCACATTTGTGGTGAATTAGTGGTTGGGTTAAGCCCAAAGCAAACCTGCAGGAGATTGTCTGACAGATAGGGAAGGCCCAGGTGGGTGGGACTAGGCCCTGGAATAAAATACAGAGAATCGGTAGAGAGAGTTGGCATCCTTGTGTATACTTGGCCAGACATGGTGGTCTGGCAAGTAAGGATCATCTCTCTCTCAGCCATTATGTAGAGATGATGTGGCCAATTCCCTCGGCCCTGGTGTTGGTGCGTGCTCTCGCATCAAGCTGGACTACAGACTGTAACCTATCGTAAGAAAATAAATCCCTTGTTCTCTTAAGCCGTTTGATGGTGATTTGTCAAGAACTATGCAGGCAAACTACAACAGAGGAGCAAGGCTCTAGTGAGAAAGAAGACTCCAAGAAAAGGCAAAAGACAGTAAGAAAGGAAGGCTAATGGGGTGCTACCTGCAGTACCTCTAAAAACTTGTGTAGCCCAACAAGCCAAGCCCAGCAATATCCAAGACCAGGATTCTGTATATGAAGGTTTGTCATGAGGAGTTGTACCAACCTATAATGGGGATCTGTATGCATTCAGGTCCCAGAGAGTAGAAGAACCCAGAGCAGGTAAGAGGCACCAGACTGATAACCCGAGACAAGTCTTCCAGGGCAAGAAGCTTATTTGGTAGATGATTCTAAGATATATCAAGAGTCTGAGTAGAGCAAGACATCGGCCAGGCTGCCCATGTTAAGCAAATCACCACATCCATTAACTGAAACTTAGTCCACAGGGACACTCTGGAACCCAGAGGGGAACACAGTCCCATAGTCGTGGGGGAGCCAGAAGCCGTCGATGGTGATTGCTAGGGACAGAGGCCGACATTTATTGCCATCTATTAAAAATCAAAGCAAAGTTGTATGCTAAGGAAATGAATGTGCTCGTCTAACACCGCAATATATGGATTACTAATTTGATACTTACATGCTGTGGAACGATGATAGGAAAATGTTAGAAGTTATTTTCCATAATCAAGCCATAAGGAAACATGAGTGAACGCTAAGGAAAATACTGCCGTTCGTAATGTGCAATAGCCTCAAGTCTAAGCCAGAGGGGCTTCAGGCAGCACCTGTGGGTGTCTTATGGAGTAAGGATGTGCACAATGTGAAACATGCATGCTGTATGTTCAGAGCCAACTGCAGCAAGGTCACGTGATGCGACAGAAGCGAGCAAGGCCAGAAAGACCTCGGATTCATTACAGGTTTGATTGCTCACTCCTCAGCCTCTGCGAGGTCAAGCTCTATCATGCAGCGGAAGGTCCTACCTTAAATCCTGTCTCTGGCCACAACCCCAGGTAGACAAAGATGCTTTCAAAAGGCAAAGCACCCCGAGAGCTCCAAGAGTATCTCCAGGAGCTGATCAAGGACCGAGCCTGTCTCTGGAACACCTAGGCATCGTGATTTGAACGCAAGTTGTCCCCCACAGGGTCACGTGTTCGACTCCTTAGCTGAGGTTAATATTTGAAAGGTGGAGTCTTGCTGAAAGAAGGCGTGTCGCGGGGGTCTGTCGGGGGTGGAGCTTGAGGTTTGAAGATCCCACCCTGCTTCCCCTTGCAGTTTGCTCTTGCGTGCTCTGTCTCCAGGATGGCTGCGGTGACCTGAACCAACCTCCTGTTTCTACCTGCAAACCATGACTTCTGCTATGTGATTCCCTCCACAAAGGACTCTATCCCTTCTGGAACATTAAGCCAAATAAATCTCCCTTTCTCTGTTAAGTGGCTTGGCTTTGAGTATTGTCTCACGGCAGCAGAAGGAAAGTAACTCCAACACCCTGCTTGTTGAGTTAATCTGTTGCTGCTGGTTTCTCTTAGAAGACTCTCTCCACATGGATGAATGGACGGGAGGTAAGAGCAGGCTTATGGTAGCCCTAGAAGCTAAAGGAAGAACAGACCAGGGTGTGTGCTCAGACCTGGAGAAAGAAAACCTAAGCTGATGGCACCTCATTACTGTATCTTTTTCCTGTTGTTCCTCCTCTGCCTCATCCGGGTGTTATGAACTCTCAAGAGTCACGAGACAGAGTCAACTAGACAGAGACAGGGCTTGTCATAGTTAGATACAGGTGTCAACTTGATGGTTGAAGGCTCAAGTTCTGGGCATTTTGTAGAGAATGTGTCTTGGCGTTAAACACCGAGCAGGCCTGCAGAAGATGGTTTGATTGATGGGGAAGATCCAGCTCATGGTGGGTGGGACTAACCCCTGGGCAGGTGAATAAGGTGGAAGGAACTGGTTGAGAAAGTTAGCATCTTTGGTATACTTGGCCAGACACGATAGTCTGGCAAGTAAGGATTGTCCCCCGCTTGACAGTCCTATGGATGTGTGGATATGGTTTGGCCAATTCCCTCCACCGGTGATGTTGGTGTGGGCACTCTTGCCAAACTGGAGTAAGAACCGTAACCAGATGATTGGAGAAAATGAAAACCCTCATTGCTTTAAATCATTTGGTTGTGAATTTATCAGCAATAATGCATAGTAACTATAACAGGGCTGCTAGAAAATCTGCTATCATTAAACCACCAAGGAGCTTCAGCAACGTTCCATTAAAAATGTAGAATTATATTCAGAAGTTGAAAATTTAACAGAACGACTAAAAGCTAAGACGACCTGAGAAGAAGTTCTAAGGAAAATAGAAAATTTCCTCCAGGAAAAAAGGAGCAGTCCTTCTACTCCATTTTCATCTCGAAATGTGAATGAGCTAAATATCCTCTACCTTGTGATAGCGTTGGTCCCTTGGGATGAAGAAGGGGGAACATACTGGAATGTATTAAACTCACATACAATTGGCTTCTAGCATGCAGAATCCATCCATCTGTCAGGTAAGGCTACAACATATCCCTCTTGACATCTCTTTCGACGTTCTGGGAAGACAAATTATTTTTAATTATTTATTTAACTATAATGATGGTGGTGTGTGCATTCGTGTGTGCTGTGCTTGCATGTATGTGCATGTGTGTGCATGTGGATCATGGGACAACTTTCTGGAGTTGTCTTTATGCATATTTACCTGGGTTCCAGAGATTGAACTCAAGTCATGAAGCTTGGACACCAAGTGCTTTTAACCAGCTGAGCCATTCACTGGCCCAAATGAATCCTTTTTTATTGAACTCAGAGTTCAGTTAACTCAGATGTGATTTTCACAGCAAATGATCAGAGGAGTAAAGTAAAGGTTCTTCCTGTTCTTAACTATCTAAGCATATTTACAGGATGAAAACAAAGGACCTAAATAATGCCAAAGACCTTGGTTCAATAATGTAAATGTATCTTAATAATTATTTCATAGAATATTGCCCATTAGAAAATAAAAAGTGTGGGGCTGGAGAGGTGGCTCAGGAGTTAAGCCTCTGCCTTGCAGGTGGAAGGTCCTGAGTTCGGATCCTAGACCCCGCCTGTGTTTCTGGTCCTGGTAGGGTGGAGCCTGTGAATCCCGGGGCAGAGTAAACAAGGAGGAGGTGGAGGCGGTTCATGGTGATTCCTGAATTCGCCCGTAGTTCTACACACATACACACACACACATACACACACACACACACACACACACACACACACACATACATACACACACACATACACCCACAATTGAATAAATAATAATAATAGAAAATAAAAAGTGTCTCATCATTTAACATTCTTTATTAAAGGTTTAACAAACCTTTTGCACATTAGAGTACATCATTATGGCACTATCTCTGTGAATGAGTTGATCAAAAGGCAAGAATACCTATGAAGATTAATGATAATAGACAACATTTCTTTTTTTTGATAAGATTCAAGAGTATGGTAAGTGCTTGAAAATAAGAGACATAACATCCCACATGACAGGAAGGAAGGACCTGCAGCACATGTTCGAAAAAGACTCTACTGGTAAAGTTCAATCACTTCAGAGTGCTGAGAGCAGAATTCTGAGTTTAGCATCCAACCAACTCCATTTTCACTCAAGGTAAGAGAAAGTGACATCTGAGTCATTTTTTTTTAATGTCAGCCACAGGGGCAATGACCCCCACAACCAAAGGACACAAGGTAAGAGTCGCTAAGCTGCCAGCTGCTTTTCCTTCCTCAGTACCAGCACGGTGCAGGATACCACACACTGACTGTCCGAACCAGCACCCGGGACATTTTGACCCGCCCGTCCAGAGACCCAGCACCGTCTTATCTACGGTGGTGGCAATCATCTCCTTCACTTGGAGACCTTATCTAGCACTACAGACAAAGTCAACCAGTATTTATTGGGCCTTTCTTTCCTTCCTCCTTCTTTCTGAATGCTCTGAAGCCAAGTCTGTCATTTTAGAGGATAAACATAAGAAATTGCTTAAACCTAAAATTGCTCTATTTTTTTCAAGTAGCAAGGCCTGGAGAGTTGTCTAAGCATGAACATTGGCTATGAGAGAAGGGGGAGGGGGGAGAGACAGAGACAGAGACAGAGACAGAGACAGAGACAGAGACAGAGACAGAGACAGAGACAGAGACAGAGCACCTGTATGCCAAGGTGCATGTAGAGGGCGACTTGTTATCTCCTTCTACCCTGTGGGCTTCCAGGGATTGAACTCAGGTCCCCGGCCTTCTGTGCACATACCTTACCCACTGAGCTATCTCAATGGCCCCCATCAGTTACTTTTGAAAGAGACTTTGTATTTTTGAAAGAATGTAAAAGCATCCTGGCACTCCTTATGCCTGAATTAATATTGAAATATGCAAGGATGAGTAAGGTTGAAGAAACTAGCATATAAGGTCCAATTTACTTAATTTTATTAAATTTTTTTCTATTGAGGCTGAGGATGTAGCTCAGTGGTAGAACGCTTGCCTTGCATCACATGACCCTGAGTTTGATCCCTTAGACAACAGAGAAAAGAAAAATCTATTAGCAATAATTTGCATGTTCTGAGGGAAAAATTATAAAAATCAACCCAACTTTTTTTTTTTTTAATTTTTTGGTGTTGTGGTTTTTTTTTTTATTAAAAATTTAATTATACATTTTAAAATTTTTTACCAGTTCCCTCCCTCCCCCCTCCTCCCCCTCCCCTTCCCCCAGTGCCTCCCCCCCAATTCCCAGAGAGTCCTTTATTGTGTACGCCTAACTCTCCACTGGGTCCTCCTCTCCGATGACATATAAGGACCCAGTGGCATTTCCATAAGCCCTTTCTCTTGTTCCCCTTAAGCATAAGATCACTACTATGGCTGTCAATCCCTTGCCTCCAGGGGTCTCGGTGCCCTTAACAGATGCTAGACTTTATGAGGGCAACAGTGCACTGGACATTGCGCAGGGCATGCAAAGTCCCATTATGATTGCTTTGGCCCCAACTATTGTTGAGAATCTTGCAAATCGTTGCTCCTCCCATCCTTTTGCTCTTACAATCTTACCGCCCCCTCTTCCGCAAATGTCCCTGAGCTCCAGGATGGGGAGAGATTAGGCTGGCCTAGTTCTATGTGATTGATATAGAGTCTCTGAAGTTCTGGATTGTGGTTTGTTGATTTTCTTTTGCAGTTTTGCTGCTCCTGCAATTCCCTTCACTCCATTCTGCTGGGCACTGTATGTCACCCCCTGGCCAGAGACAAAAAGCTGTTAAACTGGAGTCTTGTTGTAATAGCACATTCAAGGGTAGATGTAATAAGAGTAGGAAACCTCACTGAGGGAGGGGTCCATCACCCATTTGCAAATGATTACTTTTTATCTGCTAGACTATATGCCCTCCCCTTCTGGTGAGATCAGGAAAGAACGTCTGTGAACTTAACCAGGTTTCTCATTACTTACTTGCAGACCTTGATGGAGGCCTATTTTCTCTGCTGTAACATGGTCTCCTCTCTCCTTGTTTCTGGTGTGGCCCTCCTAACCCATCTCTCTTGTTCATAATCCTTGCAATTACTGTGTTACATAGGTTTACTTTTGAGTGTCTCAATGTGGGCTGGGTGAGTTTGGTACTAGGAGCCACCTATTAGGGAGTACATACGGCGCTTAATTTTCTGGGTTTGGGATACTTCACTTAATATAATTCTTTCTAATGACATCCATTTCCCAGCAAATTCCAGTAATTCATCATTTTTGATGGCTGAGTAGTACTCCATTGTATAGATGTACCACAGTTTCCTTATCCACTCGTCAACTGTTGGACATTTAGGTTGAAAAATCAACCCAACTTTGAATCATAGTTGTCTACGCGATGTATATTGTATACCATATTTTAAAAAATGTTAAGTGATCTTGCAAACAAGCTCTAACTATATTTGTGTGTATATCTCCATATATACATCAATATTTTGAAGGATATTGTTGAAATCTAGAGTGACCGAGTTAGTGGACGTTGTCTGTCGTCGCACACATTTACATGTTATTCATATATAGTTTTCTAGTTTCTTCAACTGCTATCTCAAAACTGTCAAAACCCTGTGACTTTTTAGTTATCTTAGTTGACTTTTTTTAAATGTTCTTTTAATTTTTTAATTTATTATTTATTCAATTGTGCGTATATGCGTGTGTGTATGTGTGTGTGTGTGTGTGTGTAGAACCACTGGCGAATTCGGGAACCACCATGGACGCCTCCTCCTCCTCCTTGTTTACTCTGCCCCAGGATTCATAGGCTCCGCCCTACCAGGACCAGAAACGCAGGCCGCCCCGCTTCCACCCCTTGTCTATACATGGGGTCTGGGATCCGAACTCAGGATCTTCCGCCTGCAAGGCAGAGGCTTAACCCCTGAGCCACCTCTCCAACTCCCCCCCCCCTTAGTTGACTTTTTAAGTTTTACACTTTAATTTTTTTCACTGACTGGATCATGACAGTTTCCAGGTAACATGACATTAATCCTTTTCTTGACAAGAACAGTAGAAGAATCGCATATCGTAAGTCCCTTGGACCCATAACATCCCCCTTCCTTGAGACTTCTACTCTGCTGTGATTGTACTTGCACTCACTTGTCTTTTGTCTTCAAACACAGTGAGATAAAACCAAAGTAACTACCGACACAATTTTTAAAAATTCTTCATTATGAAGTTGGACTCTTTCTTCTCTGAAGTTGAGGGTCAGTCCCCCAAAATGGATTTCCTCAGCTATTCAGGGGAACCGGTTTCAAAACTCCAGAAGCAAACAGAGAAAATTGGACTCTAAATTCTCTGTGGGAGCAGATCAAACACTGGAGCAACACCAGGGTCAGCCGGGTAGTCAAGATGAGTTACCAGCAAAAGCCAGACAGTCGCTGGCGCTTCTCACAAGGGAAATCCCAAGTCGGATGTTTGAGAAGAACAGATTTTCTGATGCTGTCGTCAAGAAAAATCTGGCTGAGAGGACAGGCATGGAGGAGTAAAGAATTCAACAATGGTTTCAGAAGCAAAGATCTCTGTATGCTGAGCATCGAGCAGAGCCCACGAACATCTCAGAAGATAGAGCAAAGGGCAGCAACCCAGACCGGCCACCCAGCAGCAGCCTGACATCCCGCCTGCTCTCTTTTCCTCTCTCCTGCAACACCCAGACTTTGCTCCCTGCACCTCTCACATTCCAGGTATTCTCTATGCTTTTGGAGTCTTTTGGGGTCTCTGGGTGCTGTGAACCAAGCATCATGATGGTGCAGCCCAAAGAGACCATGCAGGAGGGGACCCTCGACAGCCTTCTGGAGACGATTGCTCAGACCCCTAGTCTCCTTTGTGGGCCAGTCTGAAGGTCCAGTGGACCCTGACGTGTCCTACATTACGTGATGGTGGGACAAGGACCTCCTGGTTCTGATCGCAGAGTGGGAGCTTCTCCAGGGACCCTGGCTGAGACAGACACGAGCCCTCCTCGGGCATGGCCAACTGGGGAGCCACCTCATCTCAGCCCGCCATACCAGCAGAATGTGGAAAATCACAGCCTTTAGACCCAGCTCCAGGCATCTGAAGGTTCCTAGTAAAGGGGCAACTGTCCTTGAATCCTGGATTGACAGGAGGATCCTCCAAGAACACCCTCACCTCCACCTACCACCACCCGTGAAGGAGGGGGGCAGTCTCCCCCATCACCCAGCCTCAGTTCC
Organism: Typhlomys cinereus; assembly: GCA_023101885.1. NCBI lineage: Eukaryota > Metazoa > Chordata > Mammalia > Rodentia > Platacanthomyidae > Typhlomys > Typhlomys cinereus. Next base: position 2,131,459 of record JALPQD010000242.1, read on the forward strand.
AAAGGAGTTCGCCTTTTTACATTTATTTCTTGTTTCTTATGATAAGCAACATCCTATTTGTTCCTTCCGGAGATTACAAATATTCGTGCACAAGTATTTGCATGAAAATATGTTTTTAACAATCCTATGTATATAAATAGAAAAAAATTCTTCATCGGGGTATGAATTTAATCATTTTTCTTTGCTTTCATGTGAAACTATAAAACTAAATACTCACTTAAACTGGACTTTTAGGTTTTACAAACTACCAGAACTGACAGTTCCAATAACAAGTGTAATTTATATATGTGTTTACCTATTTTGATGGTAGATTTAAATTTTTATTGAAATGTATTTTAGAGAATGTGCACTACTAATTATTTTGGAACATATGACATAAGAATTTTCATAGCAAGTTTTATGTATTCGTTTGTATTTAAAACTAGCTCTCATAACGCTCAGATTGGTCTCAAACTCACTATGTGGCTGATGACAACCTTGACCATCTGATTCTCTTACCTCTAGCTCCTCAGTACTAGGAATACAGGTCCAATTTATGCAGTGCTAAAGAACAAACTCAGAACCTGGTACAGGCTAGGCAACCACTCTAGCAACTGAACTATATCAACTCTCTTATCATAGAAATCCAACCACTGGTGGGTATTTGGGTTGCTCCTATTTGGAGGCTATTACAGATAATGTCGGCATGACATAAACACAAGATATTTCTGTGTGGACACTTCAGAGTTAATCAATAATTCTGTCCATCTGAATTCTTTCCTTTTATGGCTGAATAGTAGTATCTCACTATGTCTACATATCATATTTTACATTTCATTGTTTACACCACTTGTGCACTACTGTTACACCAAATGGGTTGTATCTACCTTTGGCTAACTCCATAATGCTGCTGTGAGGCTAAGTGTACACAGATCTCATTGATCTCAGTTACTTCTCTTGTCACTGGGACGGAGCACCTGTCAGGAGCAGCATGACAAGCCACGCTAACGGACAGGAGGTCCCATCAGTGACTGCTGATGCACCACCTCTCGAGCTTCCCGGTAGCCGTTCAAAGATCTTCTTGGAGAAATGTCAAGTGCTTTGGGTTTCTGACCAGGTTGCTTTGTGGCTTTTGCTGACTTGTAGGAATTCTTCACATATTCTGATTATTAACTTCTTATCACATACGATTCATCAATATTTTCTTCCATTCCAAAGGTTTTCATTCTGCAGATTGCAGCATTCAATATGAAGTTTATTTATTTTATTTTATTTCATTTTATGTAGTCCAATCTATGTATTCTTACTTTTCTTGCCCATGCTTTCAGTGTTATATGTATTGGGTCTTATTACTTGTTAGAACATTTTAAGTACTGCAGTGAAATGGAGAAAAAGCAAAAATGAGGACATACTGAGTTTAAAGGAAAAAAATTTCCCTGTGACTCAATTTTTCTGCAAGCATACGCGCGTGCGTGCGTGAGTGCGTGCGTGCATGCATGCATGCATCCGTGCGTGCATCCGTGCGTGCGTGTGTGTGTGTGTTTGTGTGTGTATGTGTGTGTAGTGAGTGTATGTGCCCACGGAAGCTCAAGGGTGACTTGGGGAATCATCCTTGATTGTTCTACCTCCTTATTGCTTTGCTCTGGGGTTTCCCCAGGCTCTACCTGCCAGGGTCAGAAACACAGGTCTCTGTCATATGCCATATCCATCCACCATTTTTGCATAGAATCTGGAAATCCAAACTCATGTCCTGTTGCTTGCAAGGCAAAGGGTTTAATCCCTGGGCATCTCCCCAGCTCCTGAGAGTCAATATTTATGCCTAATTTATTCATGATTAACTCATTTTTCTTTTTTGGTCCATAATTAAAACTTTATTGAAAAACTGACACCAAAATAGATCATTGTATACTTTATAACTTGAACATAATTGCATTGTCTTGGTTGAGTCACCAAACCTAAAACTACCTGTGATAAAACACAAATTCAGGAAGCTGCGTGCGTCCATTAGTGCTGCTTTCTTCTCAATGAACAGCTTTCTGTGAGTCTGGCCTTCCTCCTATGGTTGGCACAGCACAGTTGAAACCTACACCAAGAACCCCGTCTGGGCATGGCTGAAGACCGTGCTGATCTTGTAGCAACCTGGACATAGTAAGAATTTGGGCTTTGAACTAGTCTTTTCTTTTTATGACTTTTCTTCTCCTCTTCCAAGTGATCTCTAGCCAAAAGCATGGTAACAGCTCCACCTCATTTTCCCCGGAACTTCATACTTCCTATTTTCTTCTCTGTGGTAGAATTTGAACATCTGGTTTGGACACTTTCTCTCTCTCTCTCTCTCTCTCTCTCTCTCTCTCTTTCTCTCTCTCTCTCTCTCAGGAGGAGGCTCATGCACGCTAACAAAGTGTTCTACTATAACCCCCAGCCCTGGTTCAAACCTACAGGCATTTTGCTTCCATGTTTTCTAGAGCCTCGCTCTGTTCCAATTGTTCTTTAATAAAGCTGTTTCCTGTATTACAGCGGTACGACTTTGTCTTTAATCGGCTGCACAACCGTCCCATAAAGCTCATTCTTCCATCCTCTCCCACATGTCCCAGTAGCCGAGAACTGGGGTTGTTCAGACCACATCTCCCTTCCCTCCACGGCGGGTTTCTGGCCTGTCTTTCCTGCTTTGACTTTGGTTCATCATGCAACACTCATTTGGCCATTTCTATGTTCTTTTCGCGGAAGAATCTATTGCATTGATTCCATCCTCTCAATTTTTTTTCCTGATGTGTGGTTCTCCGTTGCTGGTTGAATGCATCTGAGTTGTGTGGGAACCTAAGCGTCACACCCACACTGACAGCCTTTGGCAGGCAGCTGCAGAAAGCATCCCCGGCGAATGACGCACAGTAGCAGCACGGAGAGGCCAGGCATGTGGGTCGCAGATAAAACACCTTTTCTATCTCCTCTCTCCCCCTCAGTATCTACATTCCGTTACCAAGTCCTCTCCATTTTAGCACCCAAATACAACCAAACCCACCCACTTTGGCCATCTTTTCTATCATCATCTCAGGTCAGGAATGGGGTATAGCTTAGTGGCAAAGCACATGCTTACCATGTTGGCGGTCCTAAGTAAAATCCCCAGGGCAGTGCATACACACACACACACACACACACACACACACACACACACACACACACAATGTGAACAGACAGGTCAGTTCATTCACTGTTTGGCTTTTCTATTAACACCCTTTATACCCTTAACAGGCCAATCTGATTTCCCTTCTAGCCAATGCAAACATCATTCCAATCAATGACGCTCTACACATTATGCCATTTCACTTGATCCTTCAAAATTCCCAAGGGGAAGAACCGTTAACTCCATTTTTACATGTGAGGAAAGCTAGGTCCCAAGAAATTAAATAGCTTTCCCAAGATGGCATCAAAGTATGGAAGTTAAATGTAAATCCAACTCTCCTTTCAAAATCTGACTTTTATCACAAGCACTATTTGTAATTTATCTTTTATTTTCATATAATATATAGCTCAAAAATTGTATTAAAAGGAAAAAAAAAGTCCAACTATTTCCTAAACTCAGAACTCAAAATTCTCTACCCACCTTACAGATGCCGACCGTCCCCACTCCCTTTTCTCATGGTCTACACCAGAGATTAGCAAACTCTAGACAGCAGACCACATTTGGCCTAAGAACTAAAAATGTTTTCACATTTTTGTGATTGAAAAAGAATTCCAGAAAATAATATTTTATGGCACATGAAAACCACATAAAATTCATATTTCAGTAACCAAAATATATGATTCATTTATTGTTATAGTTACATCTTAGTGTCAACTTGACAGTTGCAGACTGTTTGGGGTGCTGCTGTGGAAGGTTAATGGTTGCGATGGCCCCTGAACAAGTCTGCAGGTACTTGATTGATTGCTGTGGCAAACCCAGCCCATAGTGGGTGGTACTTTCCAGTGGTGGACCAGATAATAGGAGGTTCGAGGAGGAGGGACTTGCTCTTCCCTTTTCTTGTGTCAACTTGCTATGGAGTCCACTCTGCGACCATCGTTCGCTTTTAGAGCATCGTGGCCTTCTTTGTGCTGCTGCTGCTGCCTTCATGCTTGGATGACTTGGAGCTTCAACCTTTCCATGTTGCTGCTGCTCCCGCTGCCTTTGGAGCCTGGTCTCTAGGCCTTGATGCTGTTCTCTGCTCATCGCTGACATCAGAGCCCAGTGTCTTCAACCCTCCAGAAAAGTAAAGGTTTGAGACCTTCTTGGGATCTTTCGACTTTGTGCAACATTAAGTTCAAGAACGAAGCAGCTACAGGCAGCTACTTTGAAGGGCACTATTTTTTATTGTAAGTTAATTTAATGAAATTATTTATATATAGTACATTCTATTCTGTTCTTTAGAGAACTCTGACTATAATACATTCTTGTCAGCAAGTCACACTACAACAAAATTGAGCAGTCATGAGAAACTGTGTGGCTCCCAACAGCCAAAATATTCAGTATCTAGCTCCTTACAGAAGGGTTTGTCATCCGCTGGTCTGTTCTTCTTCATACCTATTTATTGTTTGCGCTAAGTAGCTGTTGAAATTAACCCATGGCCAGCTGGGACCTATGTGCTAAGTGCTCCCCAGAGCTGATTAGGTTCTGTCTTACTATCAACTATGTCTAGCTGGCCTAGTTGGACACAACTGTCAACTTGGCAATTGAAGGCATGACCATTGGGCACAGTTGTGAAGAATTGGTAGTTGAGTTGAGCCCTGGGCAAGCCTGCAGGAGATTGTCTGATTGGTGGGGAGGGCCCATGGTGGGCAGGACTAGTCACTGGGTGGGAATAAGATGAAGGGAGTTGGTCAAGGAAGTTGGCATTCTTTGGTATACTTGGTCCAATAGGCTGGTTTGGTAAGGATGTCCCTCTCTGAGTAGTCCTGTGGGTATACGGATATGGCGTGGCCGGTTCCCTTGGCTTCTGGAGCTAGAATCATAAGCCAGAATAACACCCCTTGTTCCTCAAGCCGTTTGCTGGTGGACTTCCCTGCAGCAGGCAGGGTACTGCAATACTACATGACCTGACAGACAGGAAAAGTGAATCTCAGGTGACACTGGCAAACCTATCAATGACAGCCACTCGATTCCTTGATAAGCTTTTCGAATAACAGTACAAAGAAATAACTTTCCCAAGCTCCCAAGACTAGCAAAAAAAAAAAAAAAAAAAAAAAAAGCAGACACAAGATTCAAACCCACTAGTCAGATTCCAGGACCTAGATTCCCTTTTATTATGCTACACTGTCTTTCTAGAGAGCCAAAGAACTTGGGATTCCAGATACTATTTAAATGTTCAGAAGGAGCCCACCTCAAATATAAGGTAAGATTCTATTAAATTCTTTTCACGTCTTAAGCACTACTGAATACATCTTAATCCTCATAATCTTTTTTTTATTCAATTGTGCATGTATGCGTGTGTGTGTGTGTGTGTGTGTGTGTGTGTGTGTGTGTGTGTAGAACCATGGACGAATTCGGGGAACCACCATGGACCGCCTCCACCTCCTCCTTGTTTACTCTGCCTGGAGATTCACAGGCTCCGCCCCACCAGGACCAGAAACGCAGGCCGCCCCGCTTCCACCTGGCATCTATATGTGGGGTCTAGGATCCGAACTCAGGACCTTCCACCTGCAAGGCAGAGGCTTAACCCCTGAGCCACCTCTCCAGCCCCTTAATCCTCATAATCTTTACAGAGAATTATATCCCAAATCTTTCACAAATTATAAAACTGAGGTCAAGAAAAAAGTTAAGTTTCTGAATAATTCATAAGCTTAATTATGCCACACCTGAGGGGTGATAAGGAAGCACTAAGACTTATAGACTAAGCCCGCAGATATGCAAAGTCGTGGCCTTATTTCTTCTTATCTGGTTCAGCTTTGGTAACAAAGCCCCCACCTTCCATTCCTGGAAGTTTTATTTTAACATCATTTTCAGGTGATTCAATATCTTCAGTTAGAAAGTTTGGTAAGGTATTCAACTTTATTAGTCAGCATGGAAATGCAAATTAAAACTGAAAGTCACATCACCACACAGCATGATAAAAATAAAGTTATATCCAATGAAGATGTCTGATAACTAGACTCTCACTTACTGATGCTAGAAGTTCTTATCACTACTTTGGAACCCTGCTTGGCAGCTAAAGCGACACGCTACAGCTGGCATACACCAGCTCGAAGAAGCAACAGTTAAGTTTTTAGGAATCTTGGGAGTCAATTGATGTTGCACTGTGGTCTAAAATTTGAACAGAATGAGAGTACTGGGAAGACTTCCCAAAGAGACCTGAGCCAGTTGTTCAAACACATCAACACACCCATGGGTCCTTTGTGCCAAGCTCTACCTGCACATATCCTAGCACATGCTCCTGGAAGATTCCCTCTAGAAACCTACAGACACTCCCCAAGACTCTCATAGGAGACATACTCAGCACCAACACTAGTTGTAATGGGTTCAATACAGAAACCCAAATATGTGCAATAGAATCATCAAATGGTTGTTTCGTTCAGTAGAACACTGCCTGCCATCCCCGTGAATCTCAGCATACAGCACAAATGAAAGGCGATGTGCTGATTCACTTACATGGAAATCAAAACGGGCCACACTCAGCTCCAAGCACTAGTGTCAGGAATGAGGGGCGTGGTCACCTAGCAGGGAGGGGAGCAAGGGCTGAGACACATCGTGACCAAGAGATGCTATTGCTCCCCCAAATGCTGGCTATATAACTGTTTACTTTGTGGGAAAAAATTCACCAATAAAATGTTCAGTTAAAAAAAAAATCAACCGCAGGGGCTGGAGAGATGGCTCAGGGGTTAAGATTCTGATGCACAAGCAGAAGGTCCTGAGTTCAGATTCCCTGATCCCACATAAAAATGCCAGGCAGAAATGGAGTGACTTGCACTTCTGACTCTGAAAGGTGGACCCTGGGAAATCCCAGAGCAAGCAAAAAGGAGGTAGAAGCAATCCAGGATGATTCCCGAGGTCACTCTTGTCCCTGCACAGAGACAGTGTCCTCTGATACACACACGCACATGCACAAAAATAAATGAAAAAGAAATCAATCACTTTATCATTGGATTTCTATATGAAAGGTAAAAACCTTTGACTTCAATCCCTTAAGAACTAAAAATGGGCAGCAATACATCACACACACATACATTTTTTTTTAAAGAAAATAATTTTCACTGGCAGGACTTAAACTCTGATGCAGCCAGGGGTGGTGGAGAAATGCAAATGGACTCACATGCAAATGGACTCCTCACTTAGATCCGCTGCTGGGCATGCGTGCCAATAGCGGTATCTGTTGCTTTTACGCCTCCACATGTAAATGCTTCCTGTTTCTTCTTGTGGTGCTGCACATCCATTACTGTCTGGGAATGAGCAGACACGTTCTTTTTGGGGTTTTTTTTTCATATATCTCATTTGCAGTTTAGTTTGAACAAAGATAATGATACCTTCTTTGATGAAAAACAGACAGCAATACTGTATATAGTCTGTACACGGGTGAAAGCTCATGTGTCATCAGCTCTGATTCTTTTTATTGAAACTGAGATAGAAATCTTTTTATTGAAACCGATAGAAAAATAAAACAAAAAAGTGGTAAAAATAAAATAAAATATCTTCATGGCTTTGAGGTTAAGCAAAGTCTTTGGCCAGAACAGCAAAAGGCTGATTCACGATAGGAGGGTTCAAGGTCTGGGGTACAGCTCAGGAGAATGCTTGCTAGCACCCCCGAGAAGACATGGGAGAGCAGGGATTAATTAGATCTCATTAAAATAAATAATTTTACTCTGCAAAAGACATTGCTAAGGGAATGAAACAATCTACATACTTGTAGATTGTAGAAAAAATACTTGTAAATAAAGTATATAAGAAAGCAGTAAACCAAGAATGTGATTTTTCACTTGGAAATGTACCATGTGGGCACTGCTGTACTGTGCTTGGGGATGCGAGTTCTTTTACAACTTTTTATGGACTTTGGGATTTTTTTCCCCTATCTTTGCAATTCTAATTATCCTAATGCAATATAATTGATAAAACTTTTCAAGAAAACAATTTGACTAATCTATAAACAGGTATCACAATGTATAAACCTTCAACAAAGGAATTCCATTTCCAGTTTTTCCTAAGAAAATCTATATGTGAATCTTCACGGGATGAGGCAATTTTCACATCTATTTAAATAATGAAAAGCTGGAAATAACTGGAGGATGAATTAATATATTATGATGAACTCAGAATATAAAATACAATAAAGTCACATGAAAGTAAGCCATAGAAGAATATTTATTGGCATGGGAAATGTTAACAATATACTTCTATATGAAATATGTAGGATATAAAACACTATATACAGTTTAATATCATTTTGGTGGAAAGAAAAATAGCCATATATACAAAATCATGCCTAAGAAAAAAATAATAAATGTATACACGTAACGTTTCTGGCACCTCTACAGTGGGATTAGGGGGCTTTGCACAACTCTCCCAGTGAACCTCGCTGCCTCCTCTGCTTCCTGCAATCGCCGCAACAGGCTCCCATGATGCTCGGCTCCAAGCAGTCCTGATACAGCAAAGATACTACTTGCTTTTATATACTGGCATATAGAAATAGTTTTAACCAACGTGATATAAAAATTCCAGAGCACAGACCTGATTATAGAAAATTATTATTTAGGGAACTGGCATACCCTCTATGTAGGATTTTTCTCTATTTCAAATAGAGAAAAATATGCTATCATTAGTCAGCTTTCACCAATGCCAAAATATGAAATAATTCAGGATTCAAAACTGGAGATTTTTGGATCTCACCTCTTACTAGATAAATGACTAATAGTAAGAGTTTAGGGTTTTGTTCCATAAAAGTCATTAGTAATCTTATAAAGTAAGCAGAAATAACATAAAGGGAAAATGAGACTTTAGAAATAAAAGGTATGTTTTCTTCTACAAGGACTCAAATAAATGCTGGTTAAAATGGAGAGAAAGAAATTAAAATTTAGTGTGGCAGAAAAAATTAACTCCTTTCTTCCATGAAGCATCAAATTCTCATTGTATTTTAACTCTCTTCACAAGGCTGAGATATAAAGATTATGAAATTATTTTGATGTTAATAAATGTATTCTAACTTCCTTAATTTTTTTAAATTAATACATAGGACATATTTAACATTTCATGGAAACACGTAAATATTCCAAGTATATTTTTAGGTCACTGTACAACTCTTGGCAATTTACAGGTCAGCCGGCACATCTGCTCAGCTTCTTTGTGTGGGATCTGGGGATCTGCACTCAGGTCCTCTTGCTTTTGGTAACTTATAACACTAAAGAATGTTGAAAAGTAGTATCTTCTGCTCGGAATCCATCCTCGTGTAAAGCTGCTCACCAAGTCTCACGGGGAAGATCAAGCAGGAATATGAGTCTGTGAGATCGACAGGCGCCAACCTCTGCCTCTCTCCATGCTCAGCGCCAACCAAAGCTGCCTCTTCATCTCCAGCTCTCTGGGAAGGGCCCAGACAGGTGTGTGAGCAGGTGACCCACTGAGCAATTGCTGGCATCATATCTGAAAGGCAGCAGTGCAAGCCTTACCTATAGCTCAAAGGTGGATTCATTTTCTAATGCATGTAACTTACAGGTAAAAGAAAACAGTGATTAAAAAAAAAAAAGACTTGATAAGAATGGAAGACAGCCTTAATTTTTCTAATCAAAAAGTGTGCTCCTCCTTCTCTCCACAAAAATCATGGAAATAAAAACTATGGCTGGATCACAGATGGGAAGCGTGCAGCCAACCTGCCCCAGTCTTGCTCTGCCCACGTGGTGTCTGCCACCTGTATCTCGTTCTACAAATGTCCATTAACCACAGCACAGCTTGTACTAACACAAGAAAGACACCAGAATATTCATAGAATACCTGGAGTGGAAGGCCTACCAACACTCCACGTTCACTGCTTCACATTACAAGAATTAAAACAGGAAAAGCAGAGGCTGGAAAATCTCTTTTTAAAATTTCACAATCACCAATTTGCAACAGAAATTGAGTCATGACACTTAGCTAACAAATGTTAGAGCTATCACTTTAGTACATAATCACATATGGATGTTCCTGGATTTTCACTTAATCTATTACTCAATGAACGTAAGTTAAAAGTGGCCTATTACGAGCTAAAACCCCAAGAAAGAATCTCTCCAAGATCACACTGCAACGAGCTCCCACTCCAACGAGCCATAAACCGCTGCAATAGAAACATTGGTTTAACAGTATGAGAACTCCATGACAAGAAGTCAGGTATCCGTCCTCGGGAGAAACTTCTTCGCACTCACAAAGGCCCCTGAAATGGGCAGCTGGTCAGAAATGACCCTGGGCAGCCATCACCTTCCTACCGTAATACGGAGAGGTGATGAAGCTCACGTTACTTCTCCCAAGCCTGAAACACCGTGAGAGCAGCACCACGTCTCCATTTTTGGCCGATGACACAACCAAAGAGGACAGTGCTGGTATGCAAGATGGAGCGCGGGATGAGCGCAGGATGGAGCTCAGGACAGAGCGCGGGACGAGTGCAGGACGAGCGGCCCGTGGAACTGTGTGCAGGACGGACACTCAGGGACACGCTCTTTCCTACGTTCCTTGATGACGATGGGATGTGTGCATCAGGATGGTCGGATTAGCCTTCCAAAGTCTTGAGTATTAGTGCTCACTCCTCTTCTTATCCTTTTTTACTTTTTTGTTCTTTCCCAAATTCTTAGATGATTCATCCTGAAAAAGACAAAACCAATACAGTACGTCTGCACACAAGTGTAGTCAGTCTAATTCCAACGGTCAGGTTCTAATCCTGAGATTAACAGCAGGCAGAAGCTTCATGCTGTTCAGACCCTGTGTGTCTATTATAATATTTCTACGATATTCTATGTTCTGTTGTTTCTATAATGTTATATTCTGTTATACTATAACTGTCTATGTAGTATTTTCATGGCGATCAATGATAATTAGAAAAAAAATCTTCATCTAGATCAACGCTTGAACAATTTCATTATTAGTTAATCCATTTCCTTTTCCCCCAGTAAAGCTTAGGTAGACATGAACATACTTAGACTATGAAGCAAAATATGCTGGAATTATGAAGGAGGTGTCTAAGGACATGCAAGGAACATGCTTTGGCACTAACAAAGCAAATCAGGGTTTCCTACATCAAGAACATCAAGTCAGCGCAACCTTAGCTACCATCTCTCTGGGACTGGACTGCAGGGCCTCTCGGAGGCCATTCTCCAGCTTCTGAACCTGCAGCTTCACTCACCCACATTATCACTCATTCTGCATCTTCTTTCAGTAATTTCACAGGCACTAAGAAACTCTCTAATCTCTCACACGGCAGCTACTTACAGCTGAGCTTGTATAGTTCTTGTCCACTAGGATGTTTCGGGCACAGTTGTTGATGTGTTTAAAGCGATCAGGTCCCAGCAGAATCCCTCCATACCAGCGAGATACTACCACCATGACATTCCTCACATTCAAAATCTGTTGTCAGAAGCATCATTAGACACACAGACATGTACAGACGTGAGCTTGAAAGAAGAACACAGAGAAAACTACACATAAAATTCCCCACTGACTTTAATGGTAAGCACGTGACTGTGAGCTGAATAAGGTGATGAACAATGGCTCAGAGGTGAAGGTTAAAAAGGGAAAAGTCTGCATCAGTTCCATGCCTGCCAGACACCGCCTTTAAAGCGCCACCTCCCAGCACACAGGCCCCACAGCTCCTAACTCAACCTAATGGGAAGAAAAAGCTCCACATCCAACAGCAGAAGCCACAGGAACTACTTGAGCACAAACACACTCTTAACACTAATGGACAATGACTGGTCGCCAGACAGATGAAAAAAATCCAGCAACATGAATGAAAGACAGGACGAGATAACCAAGATGAACCAGGAACATGTATGGCTGAGAACATTGGAATAAAGAAACTAGTTAATACATATAAAGAAATTTTAGAAACAGTTAAGGCAAAAAAACAGAACAAGGTTGTATGAAAAATAAAAATAGAATAGGACTTACAAAACTTAAATACATGATTGATTAAAAAATGTGAATCAATGGAAACTTTGGAAGACAGTTTTAAAAATGTATCATGGCATAAAGACAGTAAGAAAAAATTTAATTTTCAAAAATGAAACATTCTGGATCTTTTCAGAAGTTTCAGTATCTTACAGGAGCTCCATAAAGATAGACAAAAGGGGGGAGGTCCTTTTTTTCTTTTCTTTTTTTCAGCTACGGGTTAACCTTCAGGGAGGAGAGCACTGGACCATGGGGTGGGGGGAGCCTAGGGGCAGAGACTAAGGTGGAGACAGTCATCACGGCCAGACCACTCGGGCACCACCGCCCACTCACCTCCATAAGGTGCAGCAGCCGCCCCCCTGCTGCCGTCTCGCCGTCATCCTCACAGTCCTGCAGGAAGGTTTGCTTATCCTCACAGTATATTCTAAAAGACAAGTCACAAGTCAAAGTGTAATGAAATACATCACACATAAGGTATTCCTCACAGCTTATTGTAATCAGCATGACTGCTTCCAGAATGAGCATGCACGCCCTAAAGTCTACCCTAAACTCTATATGCTCCATCTTCATGGATGAAGCATGTTCACTTTTTTCATACATGGAAAGGCTGGGAATCAGAAATGTTGTTTTAAGGGAAAATGAATATAAAACCTATCTCTTACCTGACTCAACCTTACACCTAGGAGGTAAAGAGAGTCACTGAAAAGCAGCTACTGAATATATATTGCATAGAAGCATTATTAAAATAAATGGGTCTACAAAGAGATATAGAAGCAGCAGGAGGAGCTGAAGAGATGGCTCAGGGGTTAAGACTCTGCTTGCAAGCAGAACGTCCTGAGTTCCAATCCCAGGTCCCATGTAAAAACATCAGGCAGAAACGGCAGCAGCCTGAACTTCTGGCCCTGGTGGGCGGAATTTGGAAAATCCCAGATCGAAGCAAGATGGAGATAGATCAATCAAGGATGATTTCCAAAGTCACCTTTGGTCCTCCAAGGGACACACAGTGCCCTCTCTCACTATACATACACACACACACACACACACACACACACACACACACGCACACACACAGTAAATAAGTAAATAAATTTTTTAAAAAAGCAGCAGCAGGTGGCTCACTCCTGTCTTCAAAGAACCTAAAGTCTATCAAAAGAACGAAAAGTCCACGAAGAAGATGAGCCTAGCCTAAGTTCAGTCTGTCCTCCTTTTTCCAGCCGCCAAGCTTTTCTCTACTGTCTCCATTCTGACCAAGAATTAAGACTTATTTTTCTCTTTAAAAAATTTCTCCTGGATAGTTGTCAGTACTAGAGACATTAAATTGATGGATTTTTACCCATTTAAATCATGTAGAGATTTGACATTCAGAATAACTTAGGATTTCACTGTAGAGAATAAGTCTACAAATGAGGGCTAAATACAAGAAAGGAAAGAGAGAGTGATCCACATGTGGTGCCGACCAAGGTATGGACACCATCTAGTGGATTTTTCAGGTCCATACAATGAAAGATACTCTTCTAAAAAAAAAGCTAGAAATGTTCTATTTGTGCGTGTGTGTGCGTGTGTGCACATGTGTGTGTACAAGAGGATGCTTGAGTGCGCGTGTGTACAAGAGGATGCTTGAGTACGCGTGTGTGTGTACAAGAGGATGCTTGAGTGTGCGTGTGCATGTACAAGAGGATGCTTGAGTGTGTGTGTGCAAGAGGATGCTTGAGTGCGCGTGTGCGTGTACAAGAGGGTGCTTGAGTGCGCGTGTGTACAAGAGGGTGCTTGAGTACGCGTGTGCGTGTACAAGAGGATGCTTGAGTGCGCGTGTGTACAAGAGGATGCTTGAGTGCGCGTGTGTACAAGAGGATGCTTGAGTGCGCGTGTGTACAAGAGGATGCTTGAGTGTGTGTGTACAAGAGGATGCTTGAGTACGCGTGTGTGTGTACAAGAGGATGCTTGAGTATGTGCGTGTGTGTACAAGAGGATGCTTGAGTATGCGCGTGTGCGTGTACAAGAGGATGCTTGAGTGCGTGTGTACAAGAGGATGCTTGAGTACGCGTGTGCGTGTACAAGAGGATGCTTGAGTGCGTGTGTACAAGAGGATGCTTGAGTGCGTGTGTACAAGAGGATGCTTGAGTGCGCGTGTGCGTGTACAAGAGGATGCTTGAGTGCGCGTGTGCGTGTACAAGAGGATGCTTGAGTGCGTATGTACAAGAGGATGCTTGAGTACGCGTGTGCGTGTACAAGAGGATGCTTGAGTGCGCGTGTGCGTGTACAAGAGGATGCTTGAGTGCATGTGTACAAGAGGATGCTTGAGTGTGCGTGTGTGTGTACAAGAGGATGCTTGAGTGTGTGTACAAGAGGATGCTTGAGTGTGTGTGTACAAGAGGATGCTTGAGTACGTGTGTGTGTACAAGAGGATGCTTGAGTATGTGTGTGTACAAGAGGATGCTTGAGTGCGTGTACAAATGGACGCTTGAGTACGCATGTGCGTGTACAAGAGGATGCTTGAGTGCGTGTGTACAAGAGGATGCTTGAGTACGCGTGTGCATGTACAAGAGGATGCTTGAGTGCGTGTGTACAAGAGGATGCTTGAGTACGTGTGTACAAGAGGATGCTTGAGTGCGTGTGTACAAGAGGATGCTTGAGTACGTGTGTACAAGAGGATGCTTGAGTGCGTGTGTGTACAAGAGGATGCTTGAGTGTGCGTGTACAAGAGGATGCTTGAGTGTGTGTGTACAAGAGGATGCTTGAGTGCTTGTGTACAAGAGGATGCTTGAGTGCGCGTGTGTGTGTACAAGAGGATGCTTGAGTGCGTGTGTACAAGAGGATGCTTGAGTGCGTGTGTACAAGAGGATGCTTGAGTACGCGTGTGCGTGTACAAGAGGATGCTTGAGTGCGCGTGTGCGTGTACAGGAGGATGCTTGAGTGCGTGTGTACAAGAGGATGCTTGAGTGCGTGTGTACAAGAGGATGCTTGAGTGCGTGTGTACAAGAGGATGCTTGAGTGCGCGTGTGTACAAGAGGATGCTTGAGTGCGTGTGTACAAGAGGATGCTTGAGTGCGTGTGTACAAAAGGATGCTTGAGTACGCGTGTGCGTGTACAAGAGGATGCTTGAATGCGTGTGTGTACAAGAGGGTGCTTGAGTACGCGTTGCGTGTACAAGAGGATGCTTGAGTGCGCGTGTGTACAAGAGGATGCTTGAGTGCGTGTGTACAAGAAGATGCTTGAGTGCGTGTGTACAAGAGGATGCTTGAGTGCACGTGTGTACAAGAGGATGCTTGAGTACGCGTGTGCTTGTACAAGAGGATGCTTGAGTGCGCGTGTGCGTGTACAAGAGGATGCTTGAGTGCGCGTGTGTGTGTACAAGAGGATGGTTGAGTGCGTGTGTACAAGAGGATGCTTGAGTGCGTGTGTACAAGAGGATGCTTGAGTGCACGTGTGTACAAGAGGATGCTTGAGTGCGCGTGTGTACAAGAGGATGCTTGAGTGCGCGTGTGTACAAGAGGATGCTTGAGTGCGCGTGTGTACAAGAGGATGCTTGAGTGCGCGTGTACAAGAGGATGCTTGAGTGTGTGTGTACAAGAGGATGCTTGAGTGTGTGTACAAGAGGATGCTTGAGTACGCGTGTGCGTGTACAAGAGGATGCTTGAATGCGCGTGTGTACAAGAGGGTGCTTGAGTACGCGTTGCGTGTACAAGAGGATGCTTGAGTGCGCGTGTGTACAAGAGGATGCTTGAGTGCGCGTGTACAAGAGGATGCTTGAGTGCGTGTGTACAAGAGGATGCTTGAGTACGCGTGTGCTTGTACAAGAGGATGCTTGAGTGCGCGTGTGCATGTACAAGAGGATGCTTGAGTGCGCGTGTGTGTACAAGAGGATGGTTGAGTGCGTGTGTACAAGAGGATGCTTGAGTGCGTGTGTACAAGAGGATGCTTGAGTGCACGTGTGTACAAGAGGATGCTTGAGTGCGCGTGTGTACAAGAGGATGCTTGAGTGCGTGTGTGTACAAGAGGATGCTTGAGTGCGCGTATGTACAAGAGGATGCTTGAGTGCGTGTGTACAAGTGGATGCTTGAGTGTGTGTGTACAAGAGGATGCTTGAGTGTGTGTGTACAAGAGGATGCTTGAGTACGCGTGTGCGTGTACAAGAGGATGCTTGAATGCACGTGTGTACAAGAGGGTGCTTGAGTACGCGTTGCGTGTACAAGAGGATGCTTGAGTGCGCGTGTGTACAAGAGGATGCTTGAGTGCGTGTGTACAAGAGGATGCTTGAGTGCGTGTGTACAAGAGGATGCTTGAGTGCGTGTGTGTACAAGAGGATGCTTGAGTGCGTGTGTGCGTGTACAAGAGGATGCTTGAGTGCGGAGGCCCAAGGGTGACTTGGGGAATCATCCTGGATCGCTCTACTTCCTTACTCTTGGGTTTCCCAGGCTCCGCCCTCCAAGGCCAGCATTGCAGGCCATGCCAGTTCTGCTTGGTGTTTTTTATGGGATCTGGAATCAGAACTCACATCCTTTTGCTTGTGAGGCAAAGGCCTTAGCCTGAGACATTTTCCAGACCCTAGAAATGTTCTTTTTATAAACATGAAAAGCTCTGAGGACTCATCTACATACTTAAGTCAACTATATTCATTATATTACAGGAGTTACATTAATTCACTTATCCATTATCAATCTTTAATTCAATACATATTAACTGGATATCCAAGTGGAGTCTTTATTATTAATCAAAGTTTATTTCACTGAAGAAAAATTATGCTAGCATTACTGCTAAATAAAAGTTTATATTAGGCTGAAAGGAGTTGGGGGTTAATTTAGAATACACACACCTTCCCTAACCAGCTGCCTCCAACTGCCCGGGTGAATAAGCCCCACCCACCACGGGCTGGGCTTTCCCTCAACCACTGTTTCTTCACAGATGTGCCGACCTAAGTCTGCAAAGCATGGGGGTCAACTCCTATGTCTAGCTACAACAGCAAGCAGTCAGCGTGTCCCGGCTGCTTGCAGAGCACATCTAGACCATTCAGGGCACAGTTCGCCCTCACTTTCATACTCAGTCATGAAAATGACCTATGCCATTAAGAATTATTGCTGAGTGTGTCAGTCTATGTCTGTAATCCCAGAGTGGAGACAAGGTGAGGAGTTTAAGGCCCACCTCAACTACACAGCAAGCATGAGGCAAGCTTGGGACCCCAACTCAAAAAGAAAACACACTAAAATTCTGTTTGGATAACGTTAAGGAGAGAATTACAAAATGAATTACATTATGTTTCTTCTCACATATTTAGCCTCTAAAAAAGATGTGAAACTAGTAACAATAAAAAGTCCTCCATGTAAGGAGATATTCTTTTAGACTTTGAGATAATGTAGGTTTCATAAATAGTCTCCACAGAACACTAGATTTGTACCAAGTCTTTATATGTATTCTTTTCTATCTTAGACCTAAACCATATTCTTAAGTAGTAGTATATTTAAAAAAAAAAAAAAAAAAAAACTTGCACTTTATGTCATCACTTACAAATTAGCAAATATTTGGGCTGGAGAGATGACTCAGGGGTTAAGACTCCACCTCATAAGCAGAAGGTCCTGAGTTTAGATCCCAGTCCCAGGTCCTATGTAAAAACTCCAGGCAGAAACCAAAATGGCCTGCACTTCCAGCCTTGGTGGGTGGACCTGGGAAATCCCAGAGTGAAGCAAGGAGATAGAAGCAATCCAGGATGATTCCTGAAGTCACCCTTGGTCCTCCACAGAGAGACACAGTGTCCCCTGATGCACATGCACACACACACACACACACACACACACACACACACACACACACCTTTGGGTGCCCTCTAGAGCATGCATATAGACGTCAGAGGACAATTTGCAGGAATTAGTTCTCTCCTTCCGCAGTGTGGGTTTCAGTGACTAAATCCAGGTCATTGAGCATCTTTCCAGCCCTAATAGGAATATATATTGGTTTAAAAAAAGAAAAAAACTGTGGGAAAATTTGGACTGTATTAACATACGTTTCAAAAGTGTTTCAAAAGAGTCTATAATAATTTTTCTTCTTTTTAGATATATCTCCCCCTTAGTTCAAATACTTCATTGAGACTCTGGAGAGATGGTTCGCTATGCAATCGTGAGACCCTGCTCAGGTCCTGGTGTCCACATGAAGAGCATGCATAGCACTGGCCTGCAGCCCCAGCACTGGCAGAGCCAAAACTGGCAGGTCCAGGGCTCGCAGCCAGCCAGTCGAGCCTCAGCAGCGAACCCAGGATGAGTAAAGACCATAACTCAAAAATAAGGTAGAAAGCAATACAGGAAGGGCATTTGACATTGACCTCTGACCTGCTCACAGGTGAGTGCACCTCATACTCGCATGCACACACACACACACACAGAGCACATACACATACACACATACACAGAGTACGTACACACAAAGAATACATACACATACACAGAGCACACACATACACAGAGTACATACACACATACACACAGAGTACATATATACACACAGAGTACATACACACACACATAAACACACACACAGAGTACATATATACACACACATACACACAGAGTACACATATACACACATACACACAGAGTACATATACACACACATATACACAGAGTACACATATACACACATACACACCCACAGAGTACATATACATATACACACACACATACACACACACACACACACATACATACACACACAGTACATACAAAAGAGAGTGATGCAAATTGAATCTATCTTGAAAAAAATAATATAAAATAAATTAACCATCAGAAGATACTTGCCAGATGAGAAGCATACATGAAAACAAAAGGGACTGCTTAAGTGAACCGTGCACGTGAACCGTGGTATGCAGCCTCAAGAAAATATTATGTAGCCACTAAACAGCACTTGCTAATTTACCAAAAATACTTTTGTTAAATTATAAAAAAAAACACCAAACACAAACCAGGACACGAGGTAAAGTATGGAAAAAAGTAATAGTACAGAAAAGACCACATATACCAAAATATTAGCAGCTACATTTAGTAGCAGGAAATGTTTCATGTTCCCTCTACTCTGTTCTCTTTTCTTTTGTTTAGAAATATCCCACACTTCTACTTACTACCACGGTCAGAAAGCTACATACCAGTTTTGTTTTGTTTTTTAAAAGCAAGCATATTTCTCAACCACTACTTTCAAATCCCATGTTCCACATGCGCCACCACCCACCTATAGGCATAGATGTTGTGGGTTGCACTGGCTATTTTCTTGTTCTCATACAACTTGGCAAGAACCATTTTCACCTAAGAAAGAAAAAAAGGAAAATAAACAAATATGTATGTTTTTCATTTGTTCTATAATGACAAAAAAATCTTATTCTATCGAAATGTAAATTTTGTACTGAAACAGTCAGTCACCCCAAGATTCTCCTGGCTCTGAAAAGGCCACTGTCAAAGTTTCCTTATCAAAAACTGGCCATCTAACTGGTAAAAAAAAATGGCAGACTTGTTGCTTCTGAGCCCTAATGAGCAACAGATGTTTAGTCTATATGTCTGAGGCATATAAAATATAAAAATCGTCTGCCATATAGAGATTTTTAAATATAAATGCAAGAATTTCCAGAAACTAGGTCTGAAGTTTACCAACTGGACATATTCAATATCACAAGCTCCACATGTTATAAAAGCAGCCCTTTGCTGAGAATCTCCCCCCCCCCCCCCCCGTGCCAAGCCTTAGGTAAGTATCTGCTCTGCAACAAAAGGGAAGGAAAATGGTGAGGCAGACGACATTCCGCTCAAGAGAAAATGGCAGGGGCAAATGAAAGGATTTAGCACTGAAAATGAAACATACTCAGTCAAACTGAAATTTCAGGTAAACAACAAATATGCGTCAACAGAAATACAAAATAATAGAAATATATTTGCCATACAAGTAAGTTCACCTGAAATTGAACATCTAAGTAGTTGTCTTGCATTTTGTCTAGAACAGTAAGAGGAATATGAAGGAGGTTCAGGACATTCTATGTAGTATGGCAGATGTACCATGAATGATTATTAGAATCAAAACACAAACAGTTTTGTGTAAGGAATTTAGCTTTTCCTTGTACAATAGAAATCAGTGAACACTGTGTGAAGGAGAAAAAGTAAGATGTGGTCAGATTTTCAGAAATCCAAGAAAAAAAAACAGAGATAGAAATGGGGACTTGGGGAGACAATTTTGGCCTAAACTATGCAGTTTGCGACTGCTAGTGATTACTTCAAGCTCCCAGTGAACCGAGTAGCTAATGATCAGTTATTTTAGCCCTCAGAGTCTAAGGTATTTCAACCCCAAGAAGACCTGATGAAGGAATACATTCCAAACAACATGGCTAAGAAGGGTCCTGACAGGATTATTAGGAAAGGCCAAGAATAAAACAGGATTCCAGAGAGAAAAGATTGGTCAGCTACACCAAAGCTATGGTCTTGACCCCAGGCCTGCTGGGAAAGAGCTTTCTTTCCTAGTAAATAATAGTAGCAAGAAATCTGTCTTCCGAAAACTCAGAGCTGCAGGAGCTGAGGACACGCTGGCCCTGATGCATGAGGTCTCGGCGGTCACCAGCACTGAGGGAGGGAGAATAAAGGCGTTGCCCTGATATCATTTTGCAACAGACTCGTGGTCTTCTCACCTGCTTAGAACAAACTACTGGAGCCAGGTGCGCCTGGAAAGTGCTTCTTCGGTCTGTAATAGGAACGCCGTGGTCAATGGGAGGTAATTCTTCTATTTCTACAAAATTAAAGAATTGATTATTTAAAGTCTTATGTTTAAACACTGAAAAACTAGTAATGGAAGAAGTTTAAATGAAAACGGCCATGACTAATCATTTGTAAAATTAAATTTTATTAAAATACTGCTAAATATACTATATATGATAGGAAAAGAAATGACTTAAAAATGATTTTCACTTCCAATGTCATTCAATGTAAGTGGCAGAGTTGGGATTCAAATGCTGGACTGCTCTACTGCAGTAGTTTAATTAGTAGTTTAATTTTTAGGAGAGCAAAGGGTTCCCCAGCCCAGTGACTGACAGCTTCTAGCACACCACAGCTTGTTTTCCATCTTACTGTTGACAGACGCTGGGTTGGGAAACCTGTGACTTAATACTGTGTGGCAGTAACATAATGTCTTTTGGAAAATTACTCCTCTTCATATTCAATTAATACAGCACAAAAATTATCATGATGTCCACCTAATCTACCTCTTTAAAAATCACTAAATAGAGCTGGAGAGATGCCTCGGGTTAAAACTTTCGCCTTGCAAACAGAAAGACCTGAGTTCAGATCTCCAGATCCCAGGTTAAAAAAAAAAAAGTGTCCTGTACTTCTGCCCTGGAAGGTGGCGGCTAGGCCACCCAGAACAAAACAACAAGGAGGTAAGGCAATCCGGGACCATTTCTGATGTTGCCCCTGGAACTCAGACACAAATGCTCAGGTGCCCTTACACACACACACACACACACTCACACAAAATTAAAAAAACCTAAATAATAATAATAATAATAATAATAAATCACTAAATAGGGGAGATGGCACAGCAAAAAGACCAAAGTTCAGATCCCCAGACCCCACATAAAATTCCGGGTGGGTACACTGGCCCTACTGTAATTCTCTTCTGGAAGGTTCAATCTGGGAACCCACAGAAAGCAGCCAGACTGGCCCTGCGGGTGAGCTCTGAATCTAACTGCAGACCCAGCCTCAAAAGAACAAGAGAAAGAGGGACTAGGATGGTTCCTGGCTGTCAACCTCAGGCCTCCACACGGGCTCACCCACGAGCTCACACATGCACACACGGGCTCACCCACGAGCTCACACATGCACACACGGGCTCACCCACAAGCTCACACATGCACACACGGGCTCACCCACGAGCTCATACATGCACACACAGGCAAAAATACTGAAAGCAAGCAAGCATGTACTTTATACACACATTAAAAAAAAAAAGAATCACTAAATATCCCCTAACTCTAGTGAGAAATGACCTTCTCTCCTAAAAGCATTAGTCACATCATACCTGGTTGACTTTCCCTGATATCAAAATCCAGTGTTTTAATAGAATTTTCTGCCTGGCAAGCCAAAATGAGATCATCTTCACATTCCACATCTTCTTCTTCAGTCTTCTTTACAATGGGGCCTGTGTAGACAGGAAACATTATGATGGATCTAAGAAGCAAGCAAGAGACCCCGATGCCCACATCCCCAGGTCTGGTCTTCAACAGGTCCCTCTGCAACAGGAGGGACCACAGCGCTCTTCCTCACAACAGGTGCTAGTGAACAAATGCTCCTGCCTACCCTGCAGCTCTACCTACCCTCCCATCCTACCTACCCTGCCGCCCTCCCTATCCTGCCGCTCTACCTACCCTGCCGCCCTCCCTACCCTGCAGCTCTACCTACCCTGCCGCCCTCCCTACCCTGCAGCTCTACCTACCCTCTCGTCCTACCTACCCTGCCGCTCTACCTATCCTGCCGCTCTACCTACCCTGCAGCTCTACCTACCCTGCAGTTCTGGAGCTTCCAGCTCAACTGTGCAAAAACAGTCCTTAAGATAGATCTCTATATACAAATATCCATACACCCTTATGGATTTTGTTTATTAACTTTACAGTGGAGACAGTTGATAGGCACCACCTTAACGAAATGACCAAGGTAAAAGTTATAAGACATATTCACCTTATGAAATCCTTAATACAATGTACTGCAAGGATGCATCATCATTTCTGTGGTATTCTTACCAAAAATGGCTCACTACAATCATAAGAAAACACTGGACAAACTCTATTCCACAAAATACATGGGAAGTGGCTCAGCTGATAAAATACTTGCCTTGCAAGTGTGAGCACCTGAATTCAACACCCTAAGCCCACGAAGACGAGTGTGCCCTGCAATGCCAGCGAGCAAGGGGAAGCTCTCTGAGGCTCGCTTCCCAACCACTCCAGCCTAACTGGAGCCAAAGAGAGACTCTGCCTCCAAGGAAACAGACGACAGCGTGACAATGACATTTGAGGCTGTCCTCTAGTCGCCACATGCCTGCATGCACATGCACACACACACGTAACCCACACTCATAGCCCCCACACACTCATACACAAATACATGCCTGCATGCACACATATGTAACCCCCCTACACACATGTATTTGCATGCACATACATGTAACCCCACACATACATACACAAGCATATACCTGCATGCATACACGTGTAACCCCACACACATATGTAAACACACACAAATGCATGCACATGTAACCCCCACAAATGCACACACATACACACACATGTAACCCACATACATACACATATACCTGCATGCACACACGTAGCCACACACATAAACCCACACATGTAACCCCATTAGACACATATACAAACACATACATGCATCCACACACATGTAACACACACACATGCACCTACACAAATGCACATACACACATAACCCCCATACACACATGTACTTGCATGCACACACATAACCCCCCACATACACATGCATATACAAACACATGTAACACACACACACCTGCATGCATGCACACATGTAAACCCACACACGTGCATACACACACACCTGCATACACACACATGCATGCATACACATGTAACCACACACACATGCATACATACACATGTAACCACACACACGCATACACAAACACATACTGCATGCACACATATGTAACCCACACATAAACACATACCTGCATACACACACAAACACATACTTGCATACACACATATATGCATGCACATACATGTAACCACATACACACACACACATACACAAACATTCGCACACAAAAAAATAGGGCAATGGGGCTGAAGAAATGGCTAAGGGAATGAGACTCTGCCTCAAAAGCAGAAGGATCTAAGTTCAAATTCTGGATCCCATGTAAAAATGCCAGGCAGAAATGGCCCTGGGTGGGTGGAGCCTGATAAATCCCAGGGCAAAGCAAAAAAGAGGTAGAATAGTCCAAGATGACCCCAAAGTCATCTACAGACAGACAGACAGACAGACACAGACACACACACACACACACACACACACACACACTAAATTAATTAATTTTTTTTAATTTAAGACAAGACCGAGGAATTGGTTATAAACTAGCAGAGGGTGGAATTTAATAAATGCCACACAGTCTGGAACAAGTTCTGTGGCAATAGTGGAAAAACTGGTGAAATCTGAGAGTTCTTTGTTTTCATTTTGTAAATTTTCACTATTCAAGTGCTATGTGTGTGAAAGAGAGAAAGAGAGAGACAAAAAGAGAGAGAGAAAAATGCGTATAGGTTACATGTGGGGGTCAGAGGACAACGTTGTGAAGTGAGTTTTTTCCTTCCACATGTCTGTGTCATGACAAGCACTTTCACCCACTACGCAACTCAAATGTCCTGAACAAGCTCTTTCACAGACTTAATAGTATTATTCCGATGTCGGTATCCTGATCTTAATTATACCATTATCATACAAGATGATAAAAAGAAATATCTAATTTATAGTCTAATAACTCAGAGGAATGTTCCAAAGTTAACACCTTACTGACTGTCAAACAGAACATACTGTGAACTTGAGTTCTTTCACCATAACATTCCACTTAAGAGTACAATACAAATGCAAATTTACAGATATGTTAAAATTTACAGAAATAAATCAACAAAATTAAAAGAGAAAATGAACTTTCCAGATAAACTTATTTTTGTAATTTTGAAGCCATAAACTAGAACATAAATTTTTAAATGACAACATCTATATGAAAATTGCATAAACAATATTTTTTATCTTACCTGGCTCTGTCTTCTGAGATTTTTGAATCAAAACATCTCTTATTTTCTCCACCCACAAGTAAAGAATACTTTCACCAATATTCTGTCTAAAAAAAAAATGAGATTAAAAAGTCATTATTTCAAAAAATTCTCTTCTCAGATAAAGAAAAAGAGATGTATTTATAATTTCAAAACACTGCAATGAAATCTAATCATGCCTCTTCTAAATGCATGAAAGATGAAGCTCACCAACATGCATATAATTATATATATTTTCCTTATACCAACATCCAAATGATTCCAAAGCTAACATGTTTTATTTAATAAGCACAACAACTGCACCCAAAGATAGGAAAGAAGATTTCTAATGTAAACTAGACAAACCAGATAGAGGCAAGCATGATTTGCTTGTCAATGGATATTCCAGTCTTCATATCTAATCAGCACCAGTTTTTCTAAGTTTTCTGAACCATTTCACTTATTTGTTACACATTCCATTTAGCATTTTTATTTCAAGAAAAACATACAATGAACATACTGGGAAGTGTTTTGGAGACTTAGTCTACAAGACCTAAAAGGCAACCAATCAACAATTTTACACTCATTACTTATTTCTGACAAAGTAGTCTATTGGCAGCTGATTGATTTTGTCTTCACATAATATATAGCTGCCTTAGATAATGAAATTCATTTCAGAAGGTCACCAAGAAAAAGAATGTACTATGGTTTTTAATGTCATAGTCATAATTAAATTAAATGAAAGTGTGGCAATAAAATAAGGGTTAAGTGTTTAGTTTTAGGGAATGACATAAATTTTGTATTAGCTTCAATGTATGTTTAAAGAAATCATCACATGGGGCTGGAGAGGTGGCTCAGGGGTTAAGCCTCTGCCTTGCAGGCAGGAGGTCCTGAGTTCCAATCCTAGACCGCATGTATAGATGCTGCAAAAGGGGCAGCCTGCGTTTCTGGTCCTGGTAGAGCAGAGCCTGTGAATCCCGGGGCAGAGTAAACAAGGAGGAGGTGGAAGCGTCCATGGTGGTTCCCGATTGGCCCGTGGTTCTACACATGCACACACATACACAATTGAATAAATAATAATAAAAAATTATTAAAAAAATCATCACACTATTTCACAGCAGAACTTGATCTCTTTCCTTTAAAAGCCCCCCTTAAAGTCATCCTCTGGCTCACCACCCATCAGCACCCACCAACGGAAACTTTCAAAACAAGCGCACAGATGACTGCAATGTCTCCAACAATTTTAGACTGTCAAGCCCGCCTATCTGCTAGCATGGCTCCTAATACTAAAACAATCTTCCTTGTGTTCCTCAGTAAGCACATGAAAAGCGCAATTGAAAGGTTATTTTTTTTTTATTAAGAATGTTGGTGAATTACTTTTGAACAATTGCTGTCCCTTTTCCAAGATCCTGCAAGCGCCAGCGCTCTGAATGTGCGCCGAGCCTCAAGCACAACATATGCATGATAACACTCATCATGAATGAACCTGTAATTCCCATTGTATAAAGGAGAAGTGGAATCTACAGAGCTCAGCTAACTTGAAGCTTCTCCAGCATGGACAAAGCTTGGCACTGGCGTTAACCCAGGACTAGAGGTCTGTGCACTGCTCCCCTACCAATGCTAACGCCAGGACACCGTGGCATCTGCACCCCAGTACTCGCTCGGAGTCTTTTGGGGCTCACACTGCTACTAGCAGCTGGCCTGTGGTGCGAGCTACCCTCCTTTCTGGGAGGCTGAGGAAGGAGCAATCACTGCTACCCTCCCCAAGACACACAGAGGAGAACGAGAGGAAGGGAGAGAGGGGAGGGGAGGACAGAGAGAAAAGCACCAACCCCATGAATCTTGGACTGATCAGCTGACCGACCCTTTCCTTCCTTGGCCACCTGCCTGCTAACAATGAGGCGCAAAGCAGGTCTTCAGGGCGGTACCCCACGGTCCTCGGAGATGCGGGAGATGCAGGATAAGTGCTGTCCACTGTCAGCTCCTGACTGTGCCTGAATCAGGCTGCAGAGACTGGCCACGCTGGGACCTGGGCACCCCCCTCACTTCTCAAATCCACAGTCTGAGGCATTTGTCCCTGAAGTCTACCGCGCCTGCTTATCAAAATAAGACTGGAAAACAAGCTTTCCGCTGAAAGACAGGGAAATGCACGCAGTGCTTGAGCGCAGCAGGTCTTCTGGAACGTCCTGTGTGCACTGCACTGACACAGTCCTGCCGCGCCAGTCCTGAGAAAGACAATGGGCCCTTGCTTAGTGTTGTCAGCCACCATCCTGACAAAGTTCTGGTTTGGTAATTCCTTCCACTGTAATTCCTTCCACTGGATTCTTCCCATCATCACCCTAGTGATTTGAATGTATTTATTCAACACTTATCCTTAAGTGAGAAATACCAAAAATGTCTACAAGAAAACCACCTCTTTGTAAATATAAATTCACACCTAGATTTTTTTGAGACAGTCTCATTATATGTAGACCAGGCTGGTCCACATCTCACTATGTGCCCTCAGCTGTCCTTGAATACACACTTCCTGCCTCACCTCCAGAGAGCCGAGGTGAGACTGGGGCCACCTTGTACAAGCCCTGCACCCAGAAATTTAAATGCCTTAGAAGAGCTTACACTATGGATAAGCAATTGCTGATAGCAGTAGAGAAGAAAACAACCTTCACTCTGCGTTGCTTCTGTGTTGCCAAGGCTACCCACCCACAGACAAGAGCTCTCTCCTCAGCACCATGTTGACCGCACCCTTCTTCACCAGCTCTGCAGGATGCTACTTGAGGAGCATCATGGCCAATCACAGCAGGTCCAAGGCATTCTGGATAAAGGGAAACTCATCCATTCCTATAGACCCCCAAAGCCTATAGCCCGCAGGGCAAGGATGGTCTTGTGTTTAGTATATTAGGACAAATACAGGCACATTGACTCTACTTGTTTGCTCATATGGCAAAATTTGTTGCTATCTTTTAGTTACTCAACTAGAATTGAGTATAATTTATAAAAAAAAAAAGTGGATTTAATTTCTGCCAATCACTGCTGTGATAAAGTCTTTTGCAGAATCAGAAGCTAACTAAGTGGACAAAGGCTGAGAACTCTGTGCCCGCCCCTTCCCCAGCTCAGCCATGGGAAGCTGACTCACCACAGGCCCAAGCAGTGGTATAGATCAACAACAGAAACTCCAAGCCTGTGATCTGAAATGAACTTTTTCTCTTTATGAGCTGATTATCTTGAGTATTTTATTATAGTGACACAAAGCTAACACAACACTCCTATGTGCTAAAACATAGTACATGGATGATTTCATTTAATCACTACAATATGATCCCTGTTTTACAGATAAGAAAACAAAACACAAGAAATTCATGGGCTGCTGAACAGCTCTTTAACTGACTCTTCTCTGTTCTTGGGCCTAATAAAAGCTTCCACAAACCCCTCCTGTGACACTGCTCTTCTGCAGTGGCCCTTTCTCCAAACTCTTCACATTCATCTAACTGCCTCTCGTCAGTCCCAATTCCTCCCATTGAGTCTAACTGTATCATATTCTAGGGATTATGCCAATGCCCAGAACCTATAAGACAACGTCCAAACTCCTCGTCTGGATATACAAGTCCTTTTTCCCATACCTACCTCAGTGTGTGTACCCCGAATACAAGCTCTGTGCTATGATTTGGATTATAATGTCCCCCACAGACTCATATGCTAAAGTCCTGATCCTCAGCCGGGCTCCACTGAGAGGTCGTAAGACTCTTGAGGTAGGACTTAGCAGTGCGAGATCTTGCCATGCCTGGAAGTGCAGCCCTGTCCCCTCTTTTGCTCCCCTACTGTGAGGTCCGAGGTTTTATTTTAGCACGTGCTCAGGCCACGAAATGCCATCACAGCCCCAGAGCAACAGGGCCAGATAAGCAGACTGCAATCCCAAAATTGTGAGGTGACATAAATCCTTTCCATAAGATGATTACAAGCTCTGTTACAGTAACAAAAAGCTAACAGAATTCATTAAAACCTGAAGATGCTATGATCTTGCTTACACGGTCCCTCAACTGCTCTGATAACCTGACACAAGGCCACCTTCAAAACAGAGCCCGCCGTGCAATCTCACCTACACACGCAGAGAGAGCTTGTCACTAAAACCTTCAAAAC
Source organism: Typhlomys cinereus (assembly GCA_023101885.1). Lineage (NCBI taxonomy): Eukaryota > Metazoa > Chordata > Mammalia > Rodentia > Platacanthomyidae > Typhlomys > Typhlomys cinereus. The sequence goes on from JALPQD010000242.1 coordinate 2,160,450, forward strand.
GGAGCCCACCGTACAATCTCACCTACACACGCAGAGAGAGCTTGTCACTAAAACCTTCAAAACGGAGCCCACCGTACAATCTCACCTATACACGCAGAGAGAGCTTGTCACTAAAACCTTCAAAGCAGAGCCCAATGTACAATCTCGCCTATATTCTCAGAGAGTTTGTCACTAAAACCTTCAAAGCGGAGCCCACCGTACAATCTTACCTATACACTTAGAGAGAGTTTGTTACTAAAACTTTAAAAACTGCTCTATAGCATCTGGTCCACACCTGTCTCACTGGATTATGTCACAGGTACACATTCACCTTCACATGGTATGTATGTAAGTGTGTGGGTGTGTGTGTGCAAGGTGTGAGTGGATATATACAAGTATGTGAGTGTACGTGTGTATGCACATGTGTACCCATGTTACATGCACGTGTGCGTACATGCTTATCTGGCCCCCAAATTATTTTCTTTCTTATTTCCTTCTCTAAGTGGCCACTAACCACAGTTGTACCTCTAATAGAGGCAAAAATCAAATTTAGCATTCAAAATGATGCTAAATAAAAAACTCAACAGTGTTGCACTATTTAGAATAAAAACTATAAACATTAAGAAATGCATTGATACTCATGTTTAATTTTGGAAATTTAGTAATTTTTTAACTTGTCTTCTACTAGAAATATATATAAAATATGACTGAAATTTGTAACATACAAGTTTTTAAAATATGACAGAATATATGTATTTAAACCATGTATGTCAAACACCATCATTGGACTGTAATTATTATTCAAGCACTTTTAATAAAAGAGGCATTATAACCTGTATCACATCTTTAGAACAAACTGCTTTACAATCTCTGTACTTTTCTAATCTAGTAACCCAAATAATGAAGTTAGAAAGACGAGGAAAATCATGCTACAAAAGACCTAATGAAAAGGCATGTGGGGAGTCAGTGCAGAACGGACGGTGTTGTACAAAGGCAGAAAAGAAATCTAACCAATGAACATAATTAACATGACGGCAGTCAAGGGTGGAAAGATTTTCCAGAAAGAAGGTCAGTGTCATTAAGTTATAGAAGTCGAGTACATTAAGAACTAAAAAATGACCATTAGATGTGTATTTAAGACAATGATTGTGAGCAAATTTTCAGTGCACTTTTTTTATTCTACAGTGAGGGGGTAAATAAAATTAATTGGATTATATAAGAAGCATATTGGGCATACAAAAGTTGCAATGGCCACTGACATTAGGAACAGAGAGATATCAAACCAGAAACATTTAACTGAAGAAAACAAACATGCTGATGATAACAATCACTAAAGGGGCCCAAGAAAGACCATAGTTTCTTGAAGAACAAGCAACATGGATTCCATGACTTACCATTTTCTAATTAAATATTTGGGGAAGGAAAAGAAACCTGGCTTGATCCCAGTGATCAAAGGATACTCTCCCTGTACCACACAGGGTGGCCACCTAGAACATACAATAGAATCCTTACTAGTTCCTGGATCGCAACAAACTGATGTTCCAAAATATTACTTCATCTCAAAAATTAATGTATCCCCTTAATCCAAATCAATCACATCTTCTATAAGTAACATATCAGCCTCTTAACAAATTTCCCACTTCAATTCTTGCTACTTTCTTTTTTTTTTTTTTATTATTATTTATTCAACTGTGTGCATATGTGTGTGTATGTGCGCGCGCGCGCGCGCGTGTGTGTGTGTGTGTGTGTGTGTGTGTGTGTGTGTGTGTGTGTCTGTGTAGAATCATGGACGAATTCGCGAACCACCACGGACGCCTCCACCTCCTTCTGCCCCGGGATTCACAGGCTCCGCCCTACCAGGACCAGAAGCGCAGGCCGCCCCCGCTTCCGCCTGGCGTCTATACGTGGGATCTGGGATCCGAACTCGGGACCTTCTGCCTGCAAGGCGGAGGCTTAACCCCTGAGCCACCTCTCCAGCCCAATTCTTGCTACTTTCTAAGAAATCGTAGAACTCTGATCATTTTTGACAACTGAGAGCTAAGCCTTTAGGCACATCAGTGAGGGATTATCTGATTAAAGCAAGCCTATAAGGGATTATCTAATTGATGTGCGAAGACCCAGCCCATAAGGTGTGGAACCATTCCCTAGGCAGATAGATAAAACACAGAGAGCTGCGTGAAATCCAGCAGACTTGCAACTAGAGAGTATGTCCTTCTCTCAGGTCCCCCATGGACATTGTGTGGCCAGTTCTAGGCTCTGCTGGGAACTCTACTGTCAGATCAGCTGTAACCCAGCCCCATGAGCATGAATTGTTCCCTAAAGTGTTTGAGTCAGGTATTTATTACAGCAACAAGAATAAGAAGCTAAGATGCCATGAAAAAGGATCCTTTCTGAGTTTGCTAAGCATGTACATGTTACACTACCTGCCATGTAGTATCTATTGAAAGAATGAATGAGTGAAGGAATGAATGAATGAGCAATTGAAAAATACAGTATCTGCAGACTGTTAGTCTTTCAGCCTAATAGAAGAGAACCGCCATTCAAATGTATTCAGAAGTTTCAAGAATTACCATGGTTAAAATTTCGCCACCATGTGTCATTCTACACATCCTATGACAATGTAAAGCAGGAGCACTCTATCTGTGAATTTGCTTTGAGATTGGTTTCTAAATATCATTTTATCTATTAGCTTTATATATTACTATATTTTAAATCATATGTGCATATGAAATTACATAACTAACTTTTAAGATCTCTTCAAGTGAATCTCTTTGGTAATGAAAGGACAGTTTAGGCATATGTTTACAAAAAGCACGAACATAGTAGAATCACTCTCAGTATTTTTAAAGAAAAGACACCTGCCACTTACTTACATATATATCTCCTCAAGACTGTTTGCTAAGTCTGCACGTTCTTGTCCTTGCAGCCAAGGAGCACTAAGAAGCAATGGAACATAAGAGTTATTCAGGAATTATGTTCACTTATCCACATAAATCCTGATTAATAGATAATTTGGTCTTGTTATTGTCTATTTATATAAGTCTGCACATATCCAATGCTTTCATCGGCTTTACTTAACTCTCTCAAGAAACTATGGCAAAATCATCACCAAAATGATTTTTAAAAAACAGAAGTTTAGTTCATAGGGCACTATAAATCCACCCAAGTGACAGAGCAGGTTCAAGAACTGAAATGCCCAGACATATAACTTTTTCTAACTGTAACACCAAGTGCAACAATGAGCTAGCTGTCACATTACAATAATACTTTTGCCAAAAGTATGTTTACAAACATTCTGTATTTCTCATTTGTGAGAAATGAAAACATTACAGAGTGCATGCAAATGTGCTCTCGCGTATTAGCACTGTGCCAACAGGCAGGGCACAGTAAGCTGGGCTACTGAGAACGCCCCCTCAACAACAATGGAAGGAGGCAGAGAGTGTCACCTCAGGGAACTTGTTGGGACGGTTGGCAGACTTGAGTACATGCTCAAAAAACTGCGGGAGGGTCCGAGACACTCCAAAAGCTACGCTTCCGGGACACTATGATAAAAAAGAAGGAAGGTTTTCTTCCCCATTTCTACAGATGACTGTATAGTCGTCTTATCCCTCTGAACTGTGTGGTTTTTCTTTTATACAAAATGGCATATTTTAATGTGTTTTATGTATTTTTATTTACATGCTCTGTGCCAAATCAAACAAGTGTCTGAATTTCGATATACATTTTAATAAAAGTATTTTATACAAATACAACAAAAGTATAGCTACGTATCTTCAATAGTGAACATTTTTATTAAAATATAAATGTAGAAATGTAGCTTACTTCAACTGATAAATGGGAGGTGCTGTACCTGGGTATTCGCTTGGTAGCATCACCTGCAATGCAGTGTAAAAACACATCTGTTTACATTTCATCCTAGTTCGAATGTAACTATATTTATAAAGCTAGTCAATGAAAAAAAAAAAACCACTAACTTGCCAAATTCCAAATAGCAGCCATTGTTTCATTAAATGACAGGGGAGAATCCCCTCTATATCCATACTTGTACAATGAGTAAGCTGTTACTGAGACAGACCACCAACATGTTTAGAAGCTGTATGCTTGCAGAGAAAATGCTAAAGAGTGGTAGAATAAGGGGAAGAAGGATAGAGATGAAAGGTCAAAGAAAGCAGACACAGGGGTGTTATGCCCTGATTTCAGTGAATAGTGAGTGATACTATGCCATTTTCCAAATACTGTTCTGAAACTACAAAATCATTCTGTGAAATACCATCAAATATGGCATACGAAAACACTGTCACATAATAAGGCACAATACACATTTCTGTTCAGTTCAGTATTATGAAGACAAACACTGCCAAACCCAACTTAGCATCCTGTACACGGAAAGCAGAGGTGGTCATTGCATAAGCTCTACAACAGATCATTCCTTTTTTCTATTCTAACTGCGACTGACCCACCCTGCCAACTGGTCATTCCTCTGAAGGGTTTGCCATCTTTCTAGGCCTGAATCCTCCCCAAGGATAACAAAAAGATGGTACTAGCACATTTGGGAACAAAAGATCCAAGAAAAGAAGGGCTGAAACCGCCACTGGAAGCAAGGCTTAACTTCTCCGTATTTAGATAAAGCATGGCAAAAGCCAACAGAAACAATTTCGAAAATAACTCGTGCTAGAACAATCATGAAAGCACAACGGATCGTCATAAACACTGTAACTGAAAAAGGTGTCTGTGGGGGGAGGGGCAGTACCTGTAAGCAAAGTGTCCATTTGGGGTCATCTATATCGTCGCTAATTCTAATACAAAATATCTTGGCACAGTCATCAATGACGCACCATTCCTCTCCATAAATGGCTGCCATTGCTTCAATTTCCTCATTCTGAAAGTTGATTGAAAAAAAAAAAAAAACAGTCAACAAATACACATACCTGAAAACCTATTCTTGCTACATTTTTGGCATCAGCAGTCAACCTCACTAGCCCGGATGAAGACTCAGTCCCAGGCCAACTGTTCTTAGCAGGGGGCTTGAGGGTCTTCCTGGCAGTATTGCCACGACTGGAACCTGCCTTACTCCTTCCTGCAGTACCGGTTTGGGCCTTTCCTGGTCCATATCACATATCCGCACTTCTATCCTGTGCCAGATGCACCAGTAAAAAGCTAAGACACAGCTCCGACCAGGAAACATCTACAAGGCGCACCAGGTCACCGTATTTCTGCCACATTGTCTTTTCTGGTGGTTTCTGATTTAGATTTTTTCCCCCTTTAATTTGGGGGCAGAGATGGGTGCTTTTGGATAATCGGATCCTCAAAGCGCTTCAGGACTGGTTTGGTTTGGGGTTAAACGGGAATAAGGGGTGCTAGAGGTTGAAAATGAGAAGCTAGGTATGCACTCGACTTCGGGTCATCTCGTTGCCTCAAGGCCCTGTCGGAAGACAGTTCCAGACCCAGAGGAGCAGCGGATGGGTAGGCCGGGGGCTCCCGGCGCCGTGGGGGCGCGCACTTTGCAAAGGGGGCCACCGGCTCTCCAGGGCCGCGTCCAGGGCTAGCCGCGGCGGCAGTGCGGGGAGCAGAGCCCCGGTTTTCTGCTCTCGGCCGCGTGCTGACGGTGGACGAGGACCCCGGCGAGGCCGGCCGAGCTGCGTACCGCGCCGCGCCGGGTCGGTGGGCCACAGCGCGGCCCAGCGGCCCGCCGCTGCACGCGGCCCCGGGCGACCCGAGCGGGAGGCCGGCGGTGGCGAGGCGAGGCCGGGCTGAGCCCGGAGGGTCGGAGCCCCGCCGGGGCCTCACCTGCCTCTGGTCGCTCCCTGCGTCCCCCTCCGCCATGGGACCCCGGGAATGGCCCTGCGGCCACCGGCTCTCCCGGATCCAGTGAGCAGGGGGACCCGGAGCCGCGGCGGCCAGAGGCGCGGGGGCGGCGGAGCGGGCGACCCGGAAGTGCAACCCCGCCGCGCCGGGCCGCGCGCATCTGCTTCCGGGTGGCCGGCCAGGTGTCGCCGGGAGCGACGGCGGCGCCGGGTCCGCGCGTCTCGTCCGCATTATCCTTGCAGCGTCCCGGAGACCCCGGGGCGGCGGCCCGCCCGGAGGCCTCTCGGCTGCGTCGGCTGCGATTGGCTGCGGTCGGGGGACTGCCGTACCCCACTGAGGCCCCTGCACTGTGGAACCCGGGGTCACCGCCGCGCCCCGGGAATGACTCCACCCTCGCCCGCATCTCGGGCTCATCTTTGTATTTCAAGGCAGAGATTGATTGATTGATTGATTGATTGATTGATTGATTGATTTTGTAACAGGTTTGGAGCTATCAGGTTTGGTCTAATTTTGGCAAGCATGGTTTCTTACCAAAACAACGGGGAATGTTCAAAGCGTGAGAAAAACTTTTATTCTCTTCCACAACTGACTGCAGATGCAACATTTTTGTGCGAAATCCTTTGGGTATGTGACCCTAGTGACGCTACTCAGAAAAAAACCATTGTTTTTGTTATCCAAAAAGAAAGTAGTATTAATGAGTAATAAATTCATTCATATGATCAGTATCATTGCACTAATTAATGAAGTATTCCATTGCTGTCACCTCAACCCAGGCATTTGTTCAATTGTTCACGATACGCATTTTATCTACCCATGTCCATCCCCCTAAATTTTCTTCCCATATATCCAAAATTGCAAAATACTTCGTCGCTTCTTTCTTCCTTCATCCGTCACCATGGCATTTTTCTGACCCAGCCTCGACTTTTTCTCAGGGTGTGTTGCCAGAGTATATGAAATGATTAATTCCACACACGGTTTTTGAGGTTCTCGTTGTGCCGAGCCCTAGGGATGCAAAAATTAGGTGCTATATATATTGCCTTTAAGAAGTAAAGATGGGGGACATCAAAGCAACCATAAAAATGGGCTGGAAGCATGTTCTGTTGTGTTAGCAGCCATAAGAATCCCACAGTTAACTGTCACTTAACTTGCCGTCTATCTAAACTGTCCATGGCATTCATGATATATATCTTTTTTTTAATTTATTCAGTTGCGTGTGTATGCATGTGTGCACGTGTGTGTGTGTGTGTGTGTGTGTGTGTGTGTAGAACCACGGACGAATTCGGGAACCCCCATGGACACCTCCACCTCCTCCTTGTTTACTCTGCCTGGGGATTCACAGGCTCCGCCCTACCAGGACCAGAAACTCAGGCCACCCGGCTTCCATGTATATAGGGTCTAGGATCCGAACTCAGGACCTTCCGCCTGCAAGGCAGAGGCTTAACCCCTGAGCCACCCCTCCAGCCCCCTCATGATATATATCTTACAACTACACAAAGTGCTGGTTTTCAAACCTAAAACATTTGTTCTTTACAAAAGGGGGGAGGGTGGAATTATTTCTTCAATGAAACTTGTAAAAGCAAAGCAAGTTAAAATGCTTTGGCTAAAATAACAGTAATGAGCCTGAAGTTCCAGCTCTTCAGCAATCTTCCCAATGTCTCCTCAAGGACTTGAAAACCACGTATAAGGAACTGGAGTATAGCTCATTGATAGAACAAGGGCTGCTTGGCTTGGATCCCCAGTGCCACACACTACAGAAATTAATTCAGCTTTACCTTCTAAGCAAGATACAACATACAGTAGTAGCTCTTTTATAGCAACTCTATCAGGAAACTATACCCAGGATCCCCATTAATTCCTACTTCCTCAAAACTATAAGCTTTAAGTCTTTCTAAATTCAGACTATAAATAGAAATGACCCTTTGTACCAAAAAGAACCAGAAACAAAATTAAAACTTCCAATTTTCCCTGACCTGTTTAAGCATGTGACCAATATAAAGAACCATAAGCAAGGCCCATATTTGGGCACACAGAGTTCTTCAGAAAGAGGAGATGGGTAATTACTGATGTCATAAATGTAGCAGGCAGCCTCTATTTGAAGAATGTATTAAGGGAAAAGATTATAAATCAGTTGGGGGAAAAAAACTACTTAGTGTGAACATTGAGCACTTTACAAGTATAAATGAGATGCTATGCTATTTTTCAAATGGAGATCTCGAGCAGGAGAGGAGTCTTTGGGCCTGATTCTGCTGATTTCTACATCCATTTACTCAAATGATTACAGTGTCTTAATACTGAATAATTTTCTCATATTGGTCCTCCTGTCCTGTCCAACCCTTGACTACCCTCAAAACCTTAAACATTGCCTAAGCTTGAAGCAGGAGACACAGTCCTGTTTTTCATGACCTCTACAACCAGACAACAGCTTCTGTTGACTGATGCTCTGATATCCCTTATTTTTCCTCGTGTAAATTAAATCACACACCCTCTGGCTACTTCTCCCAAAAGTCCGCCATGCTCCACCACAGCCTCTTTCCCTGTCTCTGACAGCTTGGCTCCTCCCCCTGGGCTCTACCCAGCTTCTCTTCACACTGCCTAAGCCTGAGACAACTTGAAATTATAGCCAACTTCATCTGTGCCTTCCTGACTTCTGGCATGGAGGCCAGGTCAAACTGTGGTCACATGATATGAAACTTCCCTCTGTACTCTGGAAAATTATAAAGCTGGAAGCTTCCTTTTGTTTGGGGGTGCCTGTGAATTCTGAGGCTTAGAAATTTCTCTGAAGTCTTCAGATCCACACCCACAACCTTCTGCCCCCACCACACTGTACAAGGCAGACATTTTCCTTTAAGTTATCTCTGCCGTTCTAATGTTCCCCCACCTAAGTCTAAAGTATGGTCCCCGTACCAAAAAGCTCCTTTTACTAAAGCTCATTTCTGAAGGGTAGTCTACTATCAGCTTCCTTCTCTAATAAACCGCACAATCTGTCCTTGTTTGTTATAACAATATCCTCTTTCCTAGTCTTCGATTCCATCTAGACCTCTTAAAGTTACTCTGTTCACTTCTGCCAGGGCAAACATCCAACATGTATGGCATTTCCTTCCCTGAAGCACACCATCCACCCATCCCACCTTCATGATAATGCCTACACACCTTACCTCACAAGGCTTATTCCTGGCCTGCTCTCAGATTTCATCTCCCATTGGTTCAGCCATTTCTGTTTTCCTGGATCTTTCCTTGAAGAAAGAATTTCATGGTTTCAAAAAAGGTGTCGCAGTTCACCTGCATGGTTGCTGATAAATGATCATCAAACAGCTTAAGGGAACAAGTTTATTCTTACAGTCACAGGCTGAGGGAACTGTCCACACCATCTCCACATAATGGCAGAGGGACCATCCTTACTTGCCAGACCAGCATATCTGGCCAAGTGTACACTAGGATGCCAACTCTCTCAACCAGCTCTCTCTCTTTTATTCCAGGACCTAATCCCACCCACCTGGGCCTTCCCCATCAGCTAGACAATCTCCTGCAGGTCTGCTCTGGGCTTACTCAACCATTAATTCTCTACAAATGTGCCCAGAGCTCAAACTCTTAATAGTCAAGTTGACACCTGTGCCTAACTATGACAGTAGAAAACCATTATTTTACACAGTAGACACGCGGTAAGGTTTAACCAAGATCTGCAAAGGGATATGTGACTAAAGAAAAGGAGGTTTGTTTAAGGATAGTCGAGTAGCTGAATAGTTGGAATGATAACAGAGGTCCTCGGCAAAGTGGAGGGATACACATGTGGCCAGGTTCCTCCAGGCTTCCATCTAGAAGAGAGATGCAATGGTTGGCTGTACCCAAAGGTCTCTGTAAGAAGGATTTTAATACATTTCTTGCATAGCCAATTTAATTTTGGTGTCTTTTTCTTTAGGACCCAGAGTAGCACAGCCAGCTTTAGGAAATACTAAAACACCAGTGGATTCTGTTCTTTGAGTAAAAGTAATTTGTTGAGAGGCTACTAGGTATAGGTGGTTCCAATGTCCTCTGTTCTAATAGAAACAAACTGAAATCCAGCTTAATGTAAATCTAATCTTAACCAATCAGAAGCTTCCAACTAACCTCTAGGGACTTTGTACCTTAGCCAATCAAATAGTCCTTCTTGGTGGAGCACAAAACTCTGAAGTTGGATGCTGTCCAATTCAGGAAGAAGTGAGTGCCCGAATAAACTCAATTAATATTTTAATCTGCCTAGATATCTTTACCAATATTGACTTGCAGTAGTAATATTATCTGTTACTAATATATTTTCCTCAGGAAACTATGTTCTTTAAATATTTAAAAAAGCATGGGCTGGGGCATAATTAAATAGAACTGTGTTTAACACATGTAGTTCTCTAGGTTAGATCTTTAGCACTGCGTGCATAAAAAATATGTTTTAGAGCAAACCTTAATACACTTAATAACATCAGTATTGATGATTCATCCATATTCTCTGTTTAAAGATCAATGAAAGGCAACTACAATGGTCAAGAAAAGTGGTAAAAATATAGATATCTAAGCGCTGGATAATTAATCTATAATTGTATGCAGAAGCCCTGTCAATGAAGTTGTCAAGACAACAGCATCGATATTAGCAAATAATGGGGAAAGGAATAAAAAATCTTTTAATATTATAGTATCACCATAAATAATAATATTGCTGCTTTGAAGATTAACTGACAATTTGTAATCAATAGCAATAAAAAGTAAGGGTACCAGGGTTGTTTCCCAACATCAGGACATCTGAAAAGAATGGAATACTAGAGTCTAATATGTAATTCTAGAACTCACATCCACAGAGGTGGGAATCAGGAAGTCTGTTACACCATCACTAGTCAACACCCCCATTTCCTAAACAGGTAACCTAACCCCCAATGAGTATACAGGTATTTTATAACCTCCAGGACTGTGGTTGATCTCCAAGTTAACAGTAACTGCAAATGTGTGTTCTACAAAAATTAATCTTTCAATATGTAAGCAGGTCAATGGGAGTATGTTCTGGCAGTCAATTTCTGCACCAGTGTGTTAAGAAAACTGAGAGTTTTAAGATAGATTTCTCAGAGCCTTTAAATTCCAGTACATAATGTAGTAGATACTACTATGCAAAGGACCGGGCTGCAGAATCTTCTTCCAGCCCGGGGTCTCCGTGCTGCAAAATTAATAGGCTCTCTTTTGATAAGCACTATTTTGTTTATTTATTTACTGACAGGCTGTCACATGCATATCTCAACTATATGTGCCTGGAGTCTTGGAAGCGTAGTGAAATTCTCCTCCAAAAATTATGTGTGTCATGCATACACGCACAATTGAGTAAATAATAAATAATAAAAAAAATTTTTAAATCATGTGTGTGTGTGTGCGCACACGTGTTCACATACATATAGAGGACAGATATTGATCCTGGATATCCTTTTTATTTGAATTTTTGTTCTTCTAGTGTTTTGTACATGAAAATACTGAATTTGTAATATTTAGGCATCTTAATTCCCTACCCCGCCACCTCCTTTCCCTCATACAACCCTTCTTCTCTGACAATTTCTTGCCTAGTTTCATGTCTTTTCACATATGTGGCTCACTGAGTTCCATCAGGGTTGCATGTGATTTGCTGGTGCATGAATCAGATTATCAGTGGGCACGTCATTGAGGAAAGCATATGGCGCAGTTCGTCTGCATTGTTGCTGATAAAAGACCATCAAACTGCTTAGGGGAACAAGGGGTTTATTTCCTTACGATATTCTGGTTATAGTTCTCAGTCCAGCTTGATGGGAGAGCATGCACCAATACCAGGGCCGAGGGAACTGGCCACACCACCACCACATAATGGCTGAGATGGACAATGCTTATTTGCCAAACCAGCATGTCTGGCTAAGTGAACAGAAGGATGTGGACTCTCTCAACCACCTCTCTGTGATTTATCCAGGGTCTAATCCCACCCACCATGGATTGGGTCTTCCCCATCAGCTAGACAATCTCCTTCAGGTTTGCTCAGGGCTTAACTCAGCTATCAACTCTCTACAACTGTGCCCAGAGCTCAAACCCTCTACAGTCAAGTTGACACTTGTGCTTAACTATGACATCCCATCATCATTAACCTTCGTCAGGCTCTCAGGGAGATGCAGGGTCTCTTGAGATCTTTCTTTTTCCACAGAGAAATGCTGACATACATATGGAATGAATCTGTGCAGGTCTTGTGACAATATACAGAGTTGCAGAGAATTCCTGGTTGCAACAGCAGGGTCCTGCTGAGAAGATAATGTCTGGCCTCGCTCCCTTCAGGCTCTTGCGATCTTACCATTCTCTCTTCTACTACGGAATGTTCGGGGGGGGGGGTTGTACATCCTATTTGGGACCAAGCAGTACACAGTCACTTATTTTCTGCATGTAGGTCAGATGTGATCGTCTGTAATAAACACTTCCCATTGTGGAAGGAAGATTCTAGATTGAGTACTGAGTATTCCTCCAGTCTATAGAATGACAAATGTTTAAAAGGCAGCTTTATAATTAGACCTTAATATCTTGTACCCCACACACACGTACACCATGTCTGTCTTGATCATTCTCCACCTTAGGTTTTGAGACAATGGCTCTCACTGGCCAGTGCTCACTGGTTGGCCAGACTGGCTGGCCAGTCACCTTTGGGATCTGCCTGTCTCTGTGCACCCCCCACACTAGGACTGCAGAGGTGAAGGCTCTGGGGGTCTGAACTCAGGATCTCACACTTGTGCAAACAGGCCCTTTACCAAGTGCGCCATCACCCCAGGCCTGACATACAGATCATCTTGAGAGCTTGTTTGGAGGTTCTATCAGGGTCTCAGCATTGCTAAGATCTGCTAAGCCATGGTTAGTATTTAATGCCGAGCTCTTTAATTTTACAAGCCAGCATCCCATCTGAAGTCTATTTTCCTGCACATAAGCAGACACAGGGGTGGGGAACTTGACCCCCCCAACAGCAGCTGCTGGGCTGGCTTGTGTTGCCTCAGCTGTCCTGAACAAAGGGGCTGTCACTCATCAGCAGGCTGAGGCACCCTCGGGTCTGCACCCAGCCCCAGCCGTGTGACACACTCCACTGTTGCCTGGAGACAGCTAGGCTGACTTCCACGGGACAGGCCTAGTTGGGACAATTAGAACAATTTGCACCAGATTTTTTTTTTTTTCCCACTCACAAGCCTCATTTCTACCTCGGCCAGAGAGAGCGCACTGCCCCTGGCGGAGGACGGCTGTGACTACCTCTGAAGGCTGTGACTGATCAGGAATTGAAGCCCTAGAAGGACAGGCAGGGAGTGATTAGCTGGAATGGCTGTGTGTGATGGATCCAAACTCCGCCCTGGCTGCTCGGGCTCACGCAGAGTCCGCAGAGGGACACTCTCCGCGCTGGAGCGCAGCTGCTCAGAATGGAGGCGACAGCGAGGAGGGGACATCTTGACAGCTACAATCACGAGGGAATGTGGACACCAGGGAAATCGCACGCCTACTTTGCAATGCAAAGGGGCACCGCCCCCACACCTGATACCATTAGACTTCTGATCCCCAGTGTGGGCACGCCCAGCATGCCTTCCAAACTCTGGCACAAAGTGCGGGCAGCCACAGCTTCTTCAAGAAGCGACCGCAGCCCTCGGGTGGTCTGTCCTTGGTGCTGTCAGTAGTACAGGCTGAGCTGGGGACGTGGACAGATGGCATCCGTGGTCTTGGCACAGTGCTGTAAACGCCTCTAGGGACCTGGACGCCGTAGCATCCCGCTGCCCAGCGAGTCTGCCTGCCTGGCACAGGGCTACCACCCAGGTGCTATGGGATGCTGCACCATCATAACAGGGGAGGGGGGGCCCACCGCAGACCCTCAAAGGGAACAGGGAGGCCTCCATCCAGGACCTGGTATTCCAGAGGTGGGGAGAAGAAAGGAGGTAGAACCTGCACTGAGTAACTGTGGCTGTGTCCGGCATCTGCTGGCGCACAGTCCTGGCACAGGGGCTGGGGCTTGCATCCCAGCAGCACTTCCAGAGCTTCCAGGACAGGGAGAAGGGGAGGTGAAGGAGACACAGAAAGGCCTGAGGGAAGAGAGGAGAACCTGTAGACCTGGCCACCCCAGAGATGTATCAAGTCTTTGGGTGCGGGGTTTCAGATGGTAGGCTGTAAGCAACACTGACCAAGGGTCCAGGTACCCCAAGCCTGCCTGAGAACTGTAACAACAGAGATCGCCTCTTGAAACTGTTTCCACTTGCCTATTGCCAGAAACCCAGAGACAAAAAGTAGAGACCAGCCTTTAAAGATCTTCTCTTTGTTTACCATGATTTCTATCAGGTAGCAAAAGAGCCTTCAGCCACCTGATCATTGACTCCACTACTGTCGTCCACCAGTTACTCAACACTTACTTCTAACCTCACGGTACAGCGATAGTGTTTGTCTGTCCTTTGACAATAGAATATTAAAGACAAGGTTCGGGGGTTACAAAGGACTCCTTTGGTTCGTTTCCTCATTCTTGAGCTACTGATGGGAATTTAGGCATGTAGGTTATTTTGCTGCTCTGAGCTATACTTTTCTTATTTGTAAATGAGGCTGCTAATATCTATTTTGAGTGTTGCAATAAACAAACAAACAAATAAATAGAGTGCACCGGACATTTTGTGGCATTTTGTTAGCTTTCAAAGAATGGGACTAACAAACCAGAAATGTTCTAGGCTTCAGTACGGTGCAACAGCAATCCCAGCAGTTTGGGGAGGTGGGATGAGAGGATCTTTGGAACCCAAGAGTTTAAGACCAGCCTGCTCAATGAAGTAGGAGTAAGACTGTATCAAGGAAAAAGAAATTGCTGAAAGGACATCTATGTTGTTATACCTTCAGGTGAATAAGTAGAGGGCAGGTGAAACCTGTTGAAAAAAGGTCCCACGGTGGTTCAGACTACTTTATAGAACATCTGACACCAGACTTAGGAATAGTCACTTCCAACAGTAAGCCAAAGAAATGAGAATTGAAGCTTTTGAGATTAACTTGGTGTAACAAATGAACATTGAAATGGAATTAATTCAAGCTAGTGAAAAGTATACAGGGTTTTCTTTTCATTTCGTTTCCATGTGTACATGGGAGGATATATGTATATTTGTGTTTTTTTTGTATGTGTGTGGGTACACAAGCACATGAGTGTGTGTGTGTGTGTGTGTGTGCGTGCATTTGGAAGTCCAGTATTGACATGGGGGGATTATCCTTATTGCTATCCCACTTTATTCTTTTAGCCTGGATTCTAATTAAATCCAGAGCTTGCCGAAGGGCTGGTCTGGCTTAGCTAGCTTGCTCTGGGAATGTCCAGGCCCTCCCTTCTGGGGCTGGAAGTACAGGTGGGCCGCCATACCCTCCAGTGTTTTACATGGTGGGATCTGGGGTTCTGAACACTGCTAACCCTTTTGTGGGTGCTGCAAATACTTCTCCTGCCTACCCACCCATCATCCCAGCCTTGCAGCAGAGTTTCAACAGGAAACAGATGACAGACTCAAAGCATTTAATTGAAAAGAGATTAAGGAAGGAATTATTGACCAAGAATTAACAAAGCTAAGGGACTTTCACATACAGAAACATCAAGGACCATTATAGTCACAGCAGACACTAAAAACCCTGGGATTTTGACTTTGATCCCCTTTAGGAAATAATGTATTTTGAGACCGGTCAGACCTAGAGACACGGAACAGGAACTACTCAAGCGACTCAGTGACTGTGGACAAATACATCGGTGGTTAGAAACTACTGACAAAATCTCAGTAGGAATGTGGATGTGAGGTGGGCGAGGAAGAGGCAAAGTGGCAGTGAGGGGCTGGAGGAAAGGGGATACCTACCACAACCTCCGTCCCTTCCTGTGTATGGTGTCACTCATCCTCTGAACTCAACTGGGAAGCCAGAGCGCCGGAAGCTCAGATGGTTCCATTCCCAGAGACCAGACTGCCAGGGCACGGAGCAAAAAAGAACCGAGACTAGAAGGTAAATAGTTCATACGATAACCGCAGAGTTCAAAGGCATTGAGAGGACAAAGTGCTTGAGTAGAAGAGAAATAAGCCTCTTCTAGAACCATCTATGAAACTTACCCTAGTTAGGGACGCACCACTGGTTATCAGCAATGCCATGTCAGAAACCTAGGCGAACACGTCTGTGTATCTTTCTATAATGTTAGAATTTATTAACAACCCACAAACTATAGAGGTTTCGTTAGTGCAATCTTCCAGGTAGTTCCCATTTCCCTTGCCATTGGCAACCACTTTTCTTTTCCAATCTTAATTTCTTATTGATATCAGCCGCCGTGTACGTAGTAAAAAAATGTCTACAGAAGGGTTAAAGAAGCTGCTAAGTTTAAAGACACCTTACTGGGTAGGAGCAGAGAGCCAGTACGGAGGAGCTGATCCAAAGTCAGCGCAGGCGATTAGATAAGGTTTTGAGGAACCGTGAGCTGGCTCAGCAGGTGAAGGTATGGAAAGCCTGGTGACTCGAGCTAATCCCTCGAAGCCACGTGAGGGAGGCTGGAGAGAAATAACTCCATAGAGGTGTCCATGCGCATCATAGTACATGTGTGTCTGCTGTCACACACACACACACACACACGCACATGCACACGCACGCACCCACGCACGATAAAAAGATAATTATGTAATAAAAATATAATAATAATTAAGTACTGAGGAATCCACTTGGAAAGCTGCTGGAGGTGCACAGTCAGCCCACAGGGTCTAGCGGAGCAGGATTGCAGCAGGACTGTCCAGGTCTACATGCAGGTAGACAGGTGGTCAGAGGGTAACTTGAATGTGTGGATTTAAGAAGTGGGGATTAAGCTGGGCTGAAGCCCCGGGGCAGTGCGGTGTTTTCAGTCTATGCTGATAAGCTCTCAGGTGGAGGTTTTCACTGCAAGGAGTGAGTTCTTCACCCCGCTCATGCCGGGTGCTGGTTGGGCAGCAGGGGCCACGCACACAGGGAGATGCGAGTCATTTCTGCCTCTGCATTTGCACTCAAACCAGAGACAAAGGCTGCTTTGTGAATGGAGTCACACAGCCTGAAAGCCACTTTTTCACGCCATGGGAAACAGGTCCTGGCTGACCTCTGGCCCTTCCCCTCATCCTCTCATGCTGGAGTCTGTATTGACCGTCGTGATGCTTACAATGGGAGAGACCTTGCTGCCCCGGGACATGACATCATTGTGGGTTCAGTCCTGTCTGCCACATGGGGTGAGGATGAGGACCCTGGTGATGACCGCTGGCTGCACCTCTCTCCAGGCTTCTCTCGCCTGAGCCCATCACTCGCTCTTCCTGCAGACTCCAGTAAGACACCTCCAAGTGGATACTCAGGGTCTCATCTTAAGCTCAGCATTTCATAACCAAATTCAAGAACTTCCCCGAACCATTTGACTGCACATGTATGTTGTCTTTCCATTTTCTTGACTGAGTTATTCAAGAATGCTTAATGACAGAGGTCTGCTTGAGTGGTAGAACACGCTTGCCTGGGATATGCAAGTTTAGGTTTGATTCCCAGCACTTTACACCAAACATTACTTTATTCCATTTTTTTTCTCATTCCAGAGAATTAAACCCAGAACCATGCCTAATAGGGAAATATTCTACCACTGAACTATGCTCCCAACCCATTCCAGGATATTTTAATGTTTTTGTTTTTCCCCTGATCCGTCAAATCCCAATTCCCCTTGGTTTTTCAAGACCATTGGATCACCTCTCCTCATCTAGCATCTAATGCCACCCTCAGGATGGTGCACTCGAACTGTGGGATCCCATCTATGCTACCGTGCCCCACCTGTCACTTTGGACCCTTCCTTCTATTCTTCCGCTCACCTTGGATCGACCCATTGTCTCCCCCTTAACGGTAGCAGTAACTTGTTGACTTTTCCAGCTTTCTGCTAACAGATGGTTTCCCTACTGATCCTCCGTTCAGAAGCTTCCCCACCATCTACAGTCCTGTGCTTAGACCACAGTCTACACCAGAAGCCTGGCACCTGCTTCCTCACCCTCTCGTGCTCAGACTGCTCCAAGCATAAGCGCCCACCAGGCAGAGGAGCTGGGGAGGAGAGTTGGAGGCACAAACAATCTGGGAAGGATTCCAAAGCATCAGGTACCACATTGGCCAGGGAACTGAAGGTTGCACATGATCACTAAGGTATAAAATACTGTGGAGCTCATGCCAAAGGATGCCCTGGATACAGAGCTTCGTGACATGAAGGTGTTCATTCTACATCCCAAAGGCAATTCAAAGAGTTGAATTTTTGGAAGAGAGTCTGTTGCTCAATTAAAACTTTGGAAGCATCTTCTGACTGCAAAGCACAGATGAGAGTTGAGGGGAATCAGAAGAGGCAGCGTGGAAGGGTAGAAGAAGGTCATGAATGCTTGCCTCCCAGAAGGAGAATGTGGAGTAAAGCCGTTTGGAGAAGAGGGTGAATTGTCCATTAGATTGGATCACTTTAGAATAGCTGGTTTACTGGCTGGTGGACAATCTCAGGACAGATGTTGGGACTTGAGGTACAGGTCTGGGATCTGACCCCAGAGTTTTCCAGACAGGGGAGCACATGTGTTTACCTGATAAGATGATGAGGGGAAGCTGAGTTTATGGCAAAATTTGCAGAATGTTAAGGGAGGAGTTGAGAATGAGGAGGTCAGGGAAACAGGAAGGAGAACTCTCAAGAGGGAAGGGGTCAAGGAGGGTAAAGTTCATCGGCTTCTGCAAGAAGGAGCCCTTTAGTTTTGCCTGTGGGAGCAGTTTCAGGGAGTAGTAGGAACAGAAGAGGAAAGGAGGAAGAAGAGAGCTAGTCTGAATTGCTCTTGCGCAGTTAAGTCTGGTGAGAAAGTGCTGGCTGGCAGGAGAGCGTTTGAGAGTGGTGGGGATGAAGACCATTCATGGGACAGGTGCCTTGTGAGAACGTTTGAAGGAGTAGGAGAGAACTGATGGAGTGAGGCTGCTGAAGGGACAACATGAAGGGCCATACCACAGAAAGGAAAACAGCTTTCTCAAGTCTTTGCATCTTCACTTCTGAAGGAATCTCTGATACATAAAACTGTTATTAAATAAATGCTATGCTTTTCTCCTACTAACCTATCCTTGTTTATTTTGGACCAAGCTAGGAACCCTGGAAGAGTTAAGGAACCTTTTCCATGCCCACACTTAGCATTTACTTTCCTTAAACATTTCCACATGTCTAGCTCCTGTGTACTTCAATGTCTTCTGTAAAGCATTCATTGTTAACATTCTACTGGGAGCTGCACACTTCCTCTCTTATTCTTCCTTCACTGTAACCTCTCTTACTTTTTCCACTATATTCTACCTTTCACTATACCTGCTGAATTATAAATCTTTCGGTGTCTTTTATGCATTTTAGGTTAAGACTTGAAGGTGCTTTTACTAGATAAAGTTAGGTAATGAACATCAGTCGACTAAGAATAAATGAGTCAATCAATGATAAATGACAGTGTTTCTATGTGAACTCCTCACCTGTCGTTATTCCAGTCTTGTTTCCATCAGTAGTCATGGTATTTGTAGATGATTTGAAAACTGTTTCTAGCCTGAGCTCTCGCCCACAGTCCACTCCACGTATGTTTCTCCTGCATCTGCCAGGTGTACACTGTCACCTTCATGTTGCGTTTCTGCATGTTTCCTACTCAGAGCTGAAGCTAATGATGAAAACCACCTTCTTCTGCATGTCTCTTACATTCTAATTCTTCCTTGCTTAGTACTTTTTTAGAGTTTATTTGATTTACTATTTTGGGATTATCATTGTGTCTTTTCGTTTTCCTTATATACTTTGCCTCCTGACCTAGATAAGAATAGTCAAGCTCAGGGATTTGTGTGTAAATGTGACAGTTCTCTGCAGCTATCCTCTTTCTGGAATCTTTCTCCTCTCTCTTCACCATCAACAGTTCATTCTCCCATTCTTCAGTCACAGGACAAAATCAGCTGCCACCAGAGGGCGATGGAGAGATTGGAAAGCTCAGAGATGAAAAAGGAAAATCCAGTTTTAGCAAAGTCAACATCAGGACTGGAGATTGCTCAGGGGTTAAAGCTTTCGCCTCACGAAGTCATTGTTGTAGTGGAAATAACTAACACTCTCTCCACTTCTTTGCTCTACAGAAAGACTTCAATTTCCTTAATTCTGGCAGCTAGAATTAAGAGGGAAAAGTACTAAGTGCCAAGACCAGCTGACATACAATGCTGGACTGGAACCGTCAGGGAATACAACCTGGAAGAGAAAAAACACTCAGCTTGTAACCATTATCCTTAACTATTGCTGTGAGAGAGCACCCAAAGTCAAGCAACTTAAAGGAGAAAGGGAGATTTATTCAGCTTACGTTTCCAGAGGGGAGAATCAGTCTCTCAAAGCGGAGGCAGCATGGCTGGCTGGCCAAAACTGGAGGAGGCTAAGTCACTGCAGATATCTTGGAAGCTGATAGCTGCAAGACTGCTTGCTGCAAAGGCAGACTTCTCCTGGAGGTAGGAGGGGACTAATCCACCTCAAGGCCCACCCCTTGTGACTGCCTTCCTCCAGCAAGGCTCCACCTTTCAAGGTGCCATGACCTTGCCAAACACATGACACAGCTCAAGCTACACTCAAAATAAAGTTTCTTTTTAATTAAATTTTTAGAAGGAATGGCCGGCACGGAAAATGCATTTGTTCTCTCCAGTGCTCTGTTGTGTAGTGAGGACTCAGGAGAGTTGGATCTAGAACCTATCCCAGTAAGAGGAACTTCTAACTATAATGGTAACTTCTAACTGTAATTGATGACTCTTCTACTTTAAGATCCAGGAGTCTATGATTGACTCATACTTCTAATCCATACCCAGCGACTGGTCCATGAAGCACCTTTCCTTTGATCTTTGTGACCTCAAGGATGAAGTAAACTCACATGCTAACATAACTCATCCAAATGACCCCTCTCACCTGACTGAATCAGGGGCTGACTGATGACTCAAAAATCAGGGGTGTTAGCAGGGATCTGGAGAGGACATGACTTTCAGAAGTCATAAAACAGCAAAGATCAGCAGAGACCCTGGAGAAAAGAGGCACGAACTAATTACTTTAAAAAAAAAATGTGTTGGCAAATATTCCTGATGAAAGCAATGCAAGAAGGAAATGTTTCTTTTGCCTCCTGGTTTGAGCATTAGTCCATCTTGGTGTGGAAGACTTGGTGATAGAAACAAGAGGTCATGTTTCATTCAAAGCCAAGAAGGAGAGGGAGAGAGAGAGAGAGAGAGAGAGAGAGAGAGAGAGAGAGAGAGAGAAAGAGAGAGACTGTGGTCTACTTCTTTTCTCTATCTTGTTTTCTATAAGACCCCCAAACCTGGTAATTGTGCACCTGAATTCAAATTGGGTCTTCCCTCTTCAATTAAATAACTTTCTGGACAGGCATCCATTCACTGCCAACCCAGATTTGCTTTCTAGATGATTCTAAATCTTAGCAAATGGACACCTCAACCTGGCTCAATATGCTAAATATTCATGAGGACCCGAATTGATTCCTAGAACTTATGTTTTAAAGAAACAAACAGGTATCATAGTTTGCATCTGCGAGCACGGGGAAATGGAGAAGGAGCTTGCTGGCCAGCTGGATATTGGCCAGAATGGCAAGTTCAGCAAGTGACCTTGTATCAAAAAGTAGCTGGAGAGCTACAGAGGAAGACATCTGGCATCCACCTCTGGTCTCTGAATTGCACACAAAGATTAGCCATCGCAAGGTAGTTCTGCAGGTGGCAGACCTGAAGAGGTTTTGACCAGTCTCTCTGTTAGAGATTAAGAATAAGAGAGCTGGGAGCCAAACATGGGGTTAATTGTTGTATGTTAAACTATTTCTGAGTTCGAGGAGCAGAAAAACAAGTATTATCAGGTAATCGGTGGAAATTTATCATAAAAATAGACAGAAACAGAAGAAGAGATATCTGGGTGGCGGTGGGAGATTATAGGAGATGTAGCTACAACCCCATGTTACTTCCCCTTTGGGACACAGTGTCAGTCTTTGCCTTGGTATTTCAACACTCGGGACTCTCAGCCATTCTCTCTCCTGCTTTTGCTGTCTATAACTATACTTTCTCTGTTCTCTTTTCTGCTTTTTAAGGGTTTCTGGTTTCACTTCCCTCTCTATGCCTTTGTGTATTTACCCTGCCTAATGGCTACACTCTGTTTTGTGGACTTCTAAGGCATACAGTCAAATATACCCAAGAGAGATTTGTAGGAGTTCCTGCCACTTCTATTGGGCTCCTCTGTTGGGCAAAGTGAATCTGCCAGATCTTGATTTTTTTAAAAGACTATCCGGAAGGCACCACTTAGATAAGGTTGATCTGGCTTCAGCTACAGAGCCAAGAATGAGCGCTGAAGATGAAGAAACCTTCCCAAGGAAGCAATGGAGTTGGAGGTGTAACTCAGTTGGTAAAGGCAGACATTGAGCCCTGGGTTCAATCCCCAGTGGTCCAGGCATGGAGGCACACCCCTGGAATCCCAGCATAGAGGATGTGGAGGCAGGAGGGTTAGAAGTTCAAGTCCCCCTCAGAGAAGCAGTGAGTTAGGAGCCAGCCTGGCTACAAGATGGGGTAGGCAGTCAAGTGTCGGGCATACTACTTCACTAGAAACTTGCAGATGCAAAGTCACATTGTGCCCATGATGATAAAAGGACTGAAGAAATGGTGGGAAATCCTGCCTGAGAAGTCATGTCTTATGGGAAAAGTCGAGAAACTAAGACTCTCCTTTGCCTCTTACAAAGAACTATGAAATAATAATGAGAAGATAAAGATAAAAATAATCGGAATGTATTTTCCCCAGCAATGGCATCCTGGAAAAACGAGAGTAGTTCTCTTTCTTTCTCTGTTTCTCTTTCTGCCTTTCTGTCTCTCTGTCTCTCTGTCTCCCTCCCTCCCTCCCTCCCTCCCTTCCTTCCTTCCCTTTCTTCCTTCCTTCTTTTTCTTTCTTTCCATCCCCCCGAGTCATCTCTCCATCCAGCCTCCCTCACCCCACCTCTGTGATTCTTATTGCTTGCTACCAAGAATGTCTACACACAAACCCTTTTTAAGTTTTTGGCTGTTGCTATTGGGAATCAGTGATATCAATCTTTGGTGGAAAACTGAATTATCTTTGTCACAACTCTGGGAAATCAAGACAGAATCAAGTCTAGGCCCAGAAGATTTAATATCTGAAAACATGCCAGCCCCTTTCAGTTATTTAATAAACACACAATAAAAATAGCCTTTTATATATATATATATATTTTTTTTTCCCAATCTTACAAGCCTAATAGGTACCCAGTCCAAAAATAGCTTTTAAGGGAGAAAGAGCCCCCCACCCAAGACTTTGGAACTTTGATGGTCTTGGACTCAACAATAACTACAAAGTCTTTAATATGCAGGCATCGGGATGGCTAAAACAACTTATCTGGATTTGCTCGATGACATATGACCTACTTTCAATCATTCCAGGCAGTTAATTACCCAAAGCCCATTCTAAAGTGTTAGTCCATAAAACCTTCCTTTCAATAAGACTTCAGAAGCTTCTACATGTTCCTGAGGCACTTCAAAGTCACATTGGTGTCACAGGTGTTTGAAAATGGGTACACATGAGATGCATTCTGGATGTGTTAGGTTTAAGGACAAAGCTGCTGAAACACATGCATATTACGTGTGGGGTTCTGAAAAGCCTCATATTTTGGAAGGCATCATTCATGCTGCAGGGGAGGGGTTTTTATGTCTCCCGGTTCTTGTGTTCAGGAACTGAAGTTTGAAACTAGAACATGAAGTAGAAGATTAAGGAAGAGTTTATTAGAGGAGAGAAAGAACAGAACTGAGGGACATGGATTCCAAGAGGGGCAAGAGATCCCTCTAATGTGCGGTTCCAAAATGTGGCCTTCTTGTGCCAGGGAATTAAAGCTGGAGAGCAGTATGAGAAGATTAGAGAGAAAGAACTCACAGGTGTGGAATCCCATGAGGGGCAAGTGAGCTGGGAAAGAACTCATGGATTCCAGACGTGGAGTCTCATGTAGAGCAAGGGAGCCAAAGATGGCTGCAGGGATCAGGGGTATTTATAAGATTAGGCAGGCCCTGGAAAAGTGGCTCTTCTTTATTGGCTAGCTCCAGTTTCTGTAAACCTGGCTGGAGCTTTTCATCCTCTACATCTTACTGGTCTGTTCATATTGGGGCCCAGCTTATCTGCAGTGAAGAGCTTACCTCCATATCCTTTCATGATGAAAGAATGGGTTAGGGGAAGTTGGGGACCTTATTTCTATGGAGGATTAGAACCACTTCCTTTAGATTAGTAGGGTGTGTTCCTTCATGATAATCCTAGCTGGGGGGGGTCTTCAAAGACTTTTCCCAGAATCATGGCTGCTCTAAAACTGCCTAAACCGGGATGTGAGGGGAGGGGAGTGTTTGAGAGTCGTGGGCTGCTAAGGGTCTTGAGACAAGTAATAGAATCCAAGGTGATTCCTATCCAAGCCAGGCTCTGGTCGTTCTTCTGGAGTTGCTGGAGAACGCTGTCCTCAGAGCACCATGATGGCAGCCATTGCTGTCGCATGGGGACCAGCTCTGACTATCCGCAGGTGGCCCTTGAGACTGGATCTGCCCCTAGCCACTCCAAGAAGGGAGGGATGGGAGGCACATCAGATTCTTACCTGAGAAAGATCGTGGCCCCTCCCTGCCCACAGGCTTATGCAATTCTGCCATGATTGCATCAGATCTCCCTCATTGCACGTGGTCTGGTGGTCTTGGGCAGTGCTGGGGTGTGGAAGGTGAAGTGGAAGTGGGACTCCCCTGCCCCAGCTATGGGACAGTTGTCCTTCATGCCTGGCTTTGTCAGAGAGCCCCACAAACACACTGGTTCCTTAAGTGGGAATTTGGTAGAATTGAATTTTGGTCTGTCCTTGAAGCCTTAGCTGAGGGGAGTAGATGCTTGTTTGTGACTTCTCAGGAAACGGTGTTTGAACGGAAGCCCACCCTGCTCTGATATTACCTGGTCCACTTTTCAGCCTGGATGGGGTGAGCAAGGGCCACAGGTTAGTTGCTCTCTGGTCCCTTTTCCATCTCCTCAGAGCTGTTTGTGCACACTGTAGACAGAGATTATAGTTACTCTAATGTGCTCCATCTGCAAGTTAAATGTCTACTCGTTCACATGCCCAGTCTCTAGAGGGCCTGTGCTTGACAAATGCTTCTCAAATTGGGGTATGTTACAATTAGGGACAATACACTAATTACTGTTCTAGAACTGCACTATCTAACAGGATAACGGCTAACCAAATATGGGTGTTTAAAAGTTAAACTAGGGCTGGAGAGATGGCTCAGGGCTTAAGATTCTGCTTAGCAAGCAGAAGGTCCTGTGTTTGCATCCCAGGTCCCAGGTAAAACAAAACAAAACAGGGGCTGGAGAGGTGGCTCAGGGGTTAAGCCTCTGCCTTGCAGGCGGAAGGTCCTGAGTTCGGATCCTAGACCCCATGTATAGACGCCGGGCGGAAGTGGGGGCAGCCTGCGTTTCTGGTCCTGGTAGGGTGGAGCCTGTGAATCCCCGGGCAGAGTAAACAAGGAAGAGGTGGAGGCGTCCATGGTGGTTCCCGAATTCGTCCGTGGTTCTACACACACACACACACACACACATACACACACACACACATACATGCATACATGTGCACGCACATACATGCACAATTGAATAAATAGTAAAAAATTAAAAAAAACAAAAACAAAAACCCCACAAACATAAACAAAATGCCAGACAAATGGCAGTGGTCTGAACTTCTGGTCCTGGTGGGCAGAGCCTGGGAAATCCTAGAGTGAAGCAAAAAGGAGGTAGAGACAATCCAGGATGATTTCCCAAGTTATCCTTGGTTCTTCATAGGGCACACAATGCCCTGTGATACACACAGACACAAAATTCATCACAGAAACTACATTTCAAGTGCTCACTGGATATTGTAAGTGGCAGTTGGCTCCTGCCTAGACAAGGGAGAGTAACAGACGATAACAGGACATTTCAGCCATTGCAGAAAGTTCCAGAGCACAGTGGCGTTGTAGAATAATGACATCCACTATATCATCCCCCCATGTATATATGTATGTATAAATGCATCAGAGGGCACTATGTGTCCCTGTGGAGAACCAAGGGTGACTTCAAGAATCATCCTGGATTGCTTCTACCTTCTTTTTGCTTCACTTTGGGATTTCCCAGGCTCCTTACACCAGGGCCAGAAGGGCAAGCTGCTGCCCATTTCCACTTGGCATTTTTATGTGAGACCTGGGATCCCAACTCTGGACCTTCTGCTTGAGACTTGCAAGGCAGAGTCTTAACCCCTGAGGTGTCTCTCCAGCTGGTGTGTGTGTGTGTGTGTGTGTGTGTGTGTGTGTGTGTTAATGTAAAAGTGAATAAGAAACTACCCAGGAGATACCTTATTCTTCATGCAAATATTAAAGATCGCTTGTAAAAATTTAGTACTATTAGTTATTCTACTCAGTCTGGAATTCTTTCATTGATAATTGCAATGCTGAATAGTTCATCTATTGTTGTGGGGGGTCACTTTCTAGGAGTCTGTATGTATTCAGGTTCTTGTGTTTGGAGTCGAAGACTGAAACCAGAGCACATATAGAGAATTAAAGTAGAGTTTATTAGCAGAAAGAATAGAACTCATGGACTTCAGACATGGAATCTATGAGGGGCATGGAGCTGGACAAGAATTCATGGACTCCAGGGGCAGGCATATTTATACATTTAGGCAAGGGGGGGAGAAGAGAGAGAGAGAGAGACAGAGAGAGAGACAGACAGACAGAGAGAAATGACTTTAGCTCACTTTGGGGCCCAACCCAGTAGTTCTGGTGCCAGCGTCTGCTCAGGGCTTATCTGTAGAGAATCCATATCCTTTCATAAGCAAAGGGTTGGGTGAATTTGAGCACCTTATCTCTCTGGAGGACTGGAGTCAGTTCCTCCCTACTGGAGGACATCTTCTTCTAGGGGAAAACATTTAGGACTGTTGCTTCAATTATACACCAAGGGAATGCAAAGAAAATCCACACAGGCAGACAGGCAGATCATCCAGGCAAGAATGAAGGTTCCCATTGTTACAGGGTCCCTTTGGGGTCTTTATGTGTCCAGGTTCTTGTGTTTGGGAATTGAAGATTGAAACCAGAACATGCCTAGAACTATTTATTATGGGATAGAAAGAATGGAATTCAGGTATATGGATCCCATAGAGGGGCAAGGAAAAGACGAAAAGGAACTCCTGGACTCCAGACATCAAGTCCCATGAGGGGCAAGGAAGCCAAAGATGGCTGCCAGGTCAGGATTATTTATGAGTCTAGGCAAACCCTGGGAAAGGTGACTTTTCCTCATTGGTTAACTTCAATTTCTGCACACCTGATTGGAGCTTTTGAGTCTCTATATTTCATTGGTCTGTTCATATTGGGGCCCAACCCAATTGGTCTTATAGCTGATCTCTTGGTAGGGTTCATCTACAAAGAGAACTAATTTCCATATCCTTTCATGAACCAAGGGTTGGGAGAAGTTGGTGACTCTATCTCTGTGAAAGATAAGAATCTGTTCCTCCAGAAAAGGGGGGAGGGAGCAAGGAGATCCAGGGAGGGGTGGAGGGAGGGAGGGGAATGGGGTACCTATCAAGTTTGTATGAGTGGAAAAAAAGAATGTGTTCTTTCGGGATATTTCAGCAATAGGGGATGACCTAAGAAGACCTTCAGAGACCTTCCCGTATGTGGCTGCTCTAAAACTGCTTAATCATGGAATCTGTGGAAATTATTTCAACAGTCAGTTTTTATTTCGACTGTGAAGATGGTTGAGCCTTGGGGTTTTGTCGTTCTGGACAAACGTGATTGCCTCAGTCCACATACTTTGGAACTGTATTGTGCTTGTCAAATGCTTGTTTAATTATTAAGTTGTCGGCCTGCCATGCACAAGCAAGGCTGCTCACATTCTCCAGACCTCAGGTTAGATGCTATATGTCGCAGAAGCATGTGACGTATCACAGACACTGTCATGAGCAACTTGCCTGTAATAAGTTGTCAGTACATGTTTTTAAATAGGAGTGTAAAGAACCACGCCTTCAAAATTATGATTGTTAATTTTCATCACAAAGACCGTGTCCATCAAATTTACATTAACAAAACCCAGAAAAACGTAATGCTCCTATTTTAGTCTTTGAAGTTATGCATACAACTTTTTAAAAGAACTTGTAATAACGCTGGAGTTTGAACCTTTGCATTATACAGACTATGTGCTACCTGCTCTGGCTGGACTCGTCCAACACTCAGGTCTGAAAAGGCGGGCTTTTTATGACAGTTTGGTGGGGTGCAAGCGAAGGACATTCTGTAACTTCATTTTGCCCTGGTATCTATCTTACAATGGTTACACCAGCATCATATGTGTGAAAAGCAAAGGGTGTAGCTAATTTACATCGCCAACTTAGTTCCCATGGGTTGGGTAGTAACCAAAGCGAAGTGAACAGCGGTGAACAGCTGGAGGCGGCTGTGCTTATCGCGAATCTGCACAGTCTAAGCCCACTGTTGTTTCGCCCGGCTCAGGGGCATCCTGCAGACAGGGTCCACCCTTCTGGAGCCTGGGAGGGCGGTGGGCGGGGCGCGCAGGAACCGCCCCTCGCGGAAGGGTCTGCTGGGATGCGGCCGGCGGAGCTGTCCCGCTGGACCCCGGCGAGCTGTGGGCGTGGCTTTTTGGGGGCGTGGTCCAGAGCGCGGGTCACGTGTCTGGCCGGGTGCCAACAATTCTGGCGGGCGCGCGCGTTCCCAGGGCCGGCGGCGGGGAGGGCCGGTGTCGCTGCGAAGCCGCCCCGACTCCAGTTCCGCCGCTTCCGCGCTCCGGAACCCCGGGGTGGCTTCGAGGAGCGCCGGCCCGGGTCGGTGACGCCGGCCGCCTCGACGTGGGTCGCGCGGACGCCGAGCCTTGGGTGGGCGTCGCCTGGAAAGCTCCGGGAGGCCCCGGGAGCGGGTAGGTCAGCGCTTCCCGCCGAGCCCGCGGCGTGCGTGCGGGCGCCGGGGGTGTGTCCGCGTCGGGGCGGCGGGCGGGCGGGCGGGCGCGCGGCTCCCGGGCGCCTGGAACCGGTTGGGAGGCAGCGGGGAAGGAAGGGGGTCGTGGATCGCCGTGCGCCGGGGCGTCTGCGGGAGCCGCGGTGGCCCCCGCCGCGGTCCGTGGCGCTCTCCCCGGAGCAGCGATTCACGATGGAAGTCACGCGCCGGGCATGTGACCGATTCCGCGGGGTCGCCTCCGCTCTTGTGCCAAAAGACGGGGAGGTAGCGCCGGTTGATCGATCACAGCCCGTCGGGAAACCGGGAGCCCGTCGCCTGACGCGCTGCCGCCACCCGCGGGACGCGCCCCTCAGGGTGCCGGCTGAGTCTGCAGGTGCCAGGCTGGTTCCACGGATTGCGAAGTGGGGTTGCTGAGGCCCCCGTAGCCCTCTGGGGTCGGCTCGGGTCGTGCAGTTAAAACCAGCTTTGCAAACCAGGGATGTGCTTTTCTTGAAAAAGCGATCAGTGCAGCCCTGTGGTGGATCCATCATCCATGTGCTTATTATAGTTTGTGTTAGTTTCCTTTTCGCATGTGACTTGCTTTGAGGCTTCCCTGTTCACATTGTAACTCTTGTGAGTTTTTTCCCCCTGTCCGCTGAGGTTGATAAAAAGTCTGAATCTCGCAGCTGAAAGGGGGAGGCCTTGTCATTACAGAATCGCTACAAAATCGTTAGTCTTTTGATTCCCTAATTGTAAACTGATGCAACCTACTGGGGCAAATTGATGGTGACATTCACTTTTAAAATAATGTCTGTAGCTCTTCCCGGAGTTAGAGGAACTCCCACCGCTTGGGGCAGCTGATCATCAGAATAGGATTTAACTGCCGGAAACTAAGTCAATTTAGCTTGAAATCGTATTTCAGCGTGCGGTTTTATCAGCGTCCTTTATGGGATGACACTAAGTATTCATTGTGAAGCTACAGGAATTAGCAGCTGGAGGCTGAACCTTTTTGCTCACTTTGGGAATTCAGATCAGCCAGGTAGTATTTCTCTGAACACACTCTTTGTGTGTTCCTTTAAAGGGAAATAACCATTACTGAAGGAAGTAAAAATGATACATCTCTTTTGAGGAATAGTGCGGTGCAGTGTCTAAGTGACCCAATTTCTTCTTCTTCTTTTTTTTTTTTTAATTAGAGGAAGCTGTGTATTGGATTGTAATTTTCATTTAGAGTTTTGTTGCAGTTTTTGCTCTTTTGAGACAAGGTCTGTGTAACCTCCTCCTGCCTCAGCTCTTAAGTGCTGGGATTAGAGGCATGCTCTTCTGCGCTGGCTGGAGGTACACCTTCTTAAGCACTCACTGAAGAAAGTTGGAAAGTGGAAGTCAACACGTAAAGCAGAAGGAATGAGATTATCTCTGCTTGTGAGAAATCTGAATTGCTTGGAACCTTGGCAATTCTTTGAGTTGGTTTGATGGCAGTCAGAAATTTGTGGATAAATTCCTTGCAGTTCCTAGGGGTGTGTCGGTTTTGAAGAATTGTCCTGTTGGTATATTACGACTCATGGAGTTAAAGATGCTGTCATGTGGTCTTTACGGGATAATTACTTGCAAGTAGATGGTTGTAACTTCAGGCTTGTTGCCGTTTTCCTGCCTTGGTTTCTCCCTGCAGCACTCTATTGGTGCTGTCAGTGCCCAGGGGCTGGAAGAGGTGGCACCTAAGAAACAGAGCATTTCCTTGATCATTTGCTTTCTGTGAGTTCCCTTATTCATCAGCCCACAAGAAGGAAAGTCATGCAGGACTGGGTTCTTCCCTCAGCATGAGGCAAAGGAAAGTGAACTACACCCACTCCTTTAGTTTCTCTTTCAAAGCAGCCATGGTGGCACATGCCTGCTGGAATCCTGAGGATGGGGGATCTCTGGAGTCGGGATTAGAGGCCACCTGGGCACCATCGCCAGGCCATGTCCTAAAAAACATTGCTCTTTAAAGAGGAACTTCTGTGATTTTAATGCAGTTTGCAAGATGATATTTAAGTGCAAAATAATCCAAGTGGGAACATTTTGAATTCATCTTGCATAAAGTTTAAGGAACCTTATTAAAAGCTAATAATCCATCAATTTCCTTGTTTTTTTTTTTTAATTAGTAAAATAATGTATCTACTTTGAGCCATCTGTTTCCTTGTGTCTATAGATAGACCCAGGTGTTTTGGAACTGGCTGACTAGAGTTCAGACTCCTGTTTGCAATTCATATCCAGGTGCATGTAGGGTTCCTCCCGAGTTGTCGAAGCAAATGAAAGGGCACCACCCAAAGTTTAAACAGTTTTGGAAAGGAAAGCCTCGATGCTTGTTTGCCTTTTTCCAAACATTCAACCTGCCTGGTGAACATAGATAAAACCAGACAGGGTTGGTCCTTCAATTGTGAGGTATGACTAGAATAAATAACAGACGGAAGGTCCATGAGGCTGTTTGAGCCGGCGAAGTGGATAAAGAAGCCTGTATGCAAACCTGGTGATCTGAGTTCAATCCCCGAGCCCACCTGGTGAAAGGAGAGAATCGACTTCAAACTTTCTTAAGTTGTTCCCTGGCCTCCACAGGCTGCTGTGACACTTGTGTGTACCTGCTTTTTCCTCTTTCAAATAAAATGCCAAAAAAAAAAGGGTAAGGTTCACGTCAGCTTTTCAGTGGGCGAGAGCCTGCAGCTCGGAGCTGTCTTCTGTCTTCTGGAGGAGCATTGTATCTTTGTTATGATGCGGGCATAACTGACAGAAAAAAAAGTTCCGTTAAGTGAAAAAACAATTCGATTTTTAACTATATAACTCAAAACCACAGAGGCAAAGACTTCCCAAATGTTCTTGTAAGTCGCTCTTTTTTTCTTGGTTGGCTGTGGTTTATTTATTTAAAAAGCTTAAAATTCAGGTTTATCTCAGTTCTCATGCAGGAGCCGTGGTTGGAATCAGTGGCATTTGGTGATCTTGATGGCACAGCGAGCTGTGTTGTGTTCCTCATCCCTGGCTTGACAGTCGAGACTCTGGCTTGGCTGTGGCTCTGCCGACAGACACACACATAGCAAGTAACTTTACTGTTATGCTTTTAAAGTTTTCCAGTTATGCTTTATACTGAAAAGCATATGTCAATGTTTGATCAGATAGAAATTGGCCAACGCCAATTTTCTAAATCAAGAAAAAATGCTGCAGGTATGTTTGTGTGTGCGTGTGTGTGATGCACAGCTACATGTGGTGGCTGGTGGTCTTAATGATGGTGTGCTAGTTGGGGCTGAGGAGCCTCAGAGCGCAGGTCTTATCCTCATTGTGGCTTAGCTTTAAGTTTTGATACTGGTGTTAATAGAATATGACTGGTAGAAAAACACCATCCAACACTTAACCACTTTGGATTGCAGAGCTAAATACAGTTTTCTTAAAGAGTTGATGACTTTGTTTATGAAGTGTACGTATTTGTTTAAAATTCACTTTTTTTCCTCACTATTCAAATCCCTAGTACAGTGGATCTAAAATACCGTGTGGATAACATAAATGTCTAGTGTAAAATCAGTATCTACAGATTTTGGGTTTAAATCCAGGTCATGGGGCTGGAGAGGTGGCTCAGTGGTTAAGCCTCTGCCTTGCAGGCGGAAGGTCCTGAGTTCGGATCCTAGACCCCACGTATAGACGCCAGGCAGAAGTGGGGGCGGCCTGGGTTTCTGGTCCTGGTAGGGCGGAGCCTGTGAATCCCGGGGCAGAGTAAACAAGGAGGAGGTGGAGACATCCATGGTGGTTCCCGAATTTGCCTGTGGTTCTGCATACACACATGCGCGTGCGCGCACGCACAATTGAATAAATAATAAAAAATAAATCCAGATCAGGTCCCATCAAGCACGTCTGTTGCCTCAGAGCCACTGGCCCTGGACCTTCAAAATACTACAAATCACAACATAATTGACTTTGATCGCGTTTTGGATAACAAGGCTTCCTAACCTTCTGCAGAGTTTGTTTTGTTAACAAATTCTAACTAATTAAACAGTTCTCCCGTGCTCTTTTCTCAATCACGGGCAGCTGTTACCTTGGCACTTGGAGCAGGGCATCCTTTACACCACCTGCCTGTGGTTTTCCTACTGCAGCCTCCTGATGTTGCGATTGTGGGTGCGTACGTATCATGGCACCTACCAGTTTCCTATCTGAATCCAGCTCCTGTAGCTGTGGGGTGTAAGTGGAGTCACCCAGTCCCTGCCCCTTTATGTCACGTACCCTGCTCAAGGTTTATACGTGTTCCAGCATGTGTCAGAATGTCTGAAGATTATATCGTCCTGCATGTGCTCACCACAGTTTGTTTTCCTGTTCCTCTGTCTGTGGGCATTTGGATATCGTCCCTCTTGGGGATTTTCTGAATAAAATGCTATGTATGTGAATACAAGTATCTGTTTGCTTCCCCTTCAGTTTTTTGGTAGCATTCCCAAGCGTCTGGGTTGGTAGAGGCTGGTGGTCTATGATGCTAACACACTTCAGCAAGTTTCACATGATCATCACAAGAATGTTTGCTCAGACACTGAGGCAGACAGTGAATTGTAACCCAAGCTAATTTCACTCAGGATCTGTAACATTCCAACTCTATATGCCACACAATTCTAATCTGTCAGCCTTGTGGATGGAATCTTTAACATAGACACAGGTGGTTTTTTGTTTGTTTTTTGTTTTTTGAATGAGTGCTCAAACTGTTAAAAGCTAGTCTCTTTTTAAAGTTTTCCAGACAGGACAGGTCCCATGTAGCCAAGGCTAACTTTGAACTCCTGATCCTCCTGCCTCTCAGGTGCTGGATTGACAGGCTGGAGAGCCAGGCTCATCATATAAAGTCTTCAAGAAATAATACTAATTCCTCTTGTATGCGAGGGCCAGAAGACAGCCATGTCGGGTCCTCTTCTGCCACCACCTGGGTTCCGGGACAAGCTCAGGTTTCAGGTTTGGCAGCAAGCACCTGATCCACAGAGCCGTTGCCACACTCGAGTTGCCTGATTTCCTGCGGACATTTCCTTCCTCCAGTCCCTCAGGATCCCAGCCTTCTGGGAAGGTCTTCTGGTGAAGACCAGAATCCTCTGGCTTCTGCGCCTGTGGCGTCATCTCCACCGTTCTGTCTGTCTGTCCGTCCAAGCTGGAGCAGGTGCTCCTGATGGCCTGCAGCTTGCTTGCTTAAGCATCAGCTTACACTTCCCCTCCCGCCCTGCAGGGGGCTCACAGCTTCCCTGTCCGTGGAGTCCACACCCCTTGTCCAATGCTGTGCCTGACATGTGAGCCTGTGAGTCTGAGCATGGGAGCTTCTGAGTGTGGGAGCTGTTACTGCTTCTGGAGGCCCCTGTGACACCTTCTCCCAGCAGCATGTCATTTGTGGACACTTGAGACGGCATTTGTGGCACACATTCTAGTCCAGCTTCAATACCTAAGAGCCAAGTGTTGGTCCCTAGTTTGCTCCCTAGACATTTGATTTTGTTCTTGGAGCGCATTGGGTGGAAAGAAAAAATTGATTTCCGGTTGTGCTCTCACCTCCTGTGATGTGTGTGAGTTCTCAATAAGTTAAACAACTGATTAGCTTTTCGACACAGGATCTGTAGCCTAGGCTGGGTTCAAATTCCCTGTGTAGCTGAGAATGACCTTCAGAACGCACTCTGCGCCCAGTGCTGGATCACAGAGGGGACTCCACCCTGGGCTGCACGAGGTGCTGAGACTGAGCTCAGGTCTTTGTGCCAGATAGACAAGCATTCTACTGACCGGACTTCATCCCTAGTCCTAGGTAAGACTAGTTATTATACAGGAGCATTTCTCTTTGCATTTTCATGCACATGTGGTATATGTGACTGTGTGGGTGCATGCATGTGGTAAATGTGGTTGTATTTATGTGCGTGGTATATATGACTGTATAGCATGTGGTATGTATTACTGTGTGTATTTATATGTGTGGTATATGTGACTGTGTAACATGATATATGTGACTGCTGTATTTGTATATGTGGTATACGGTGACTGTATATTTGTGTTTGTATATGTGACTCTGTAGCATGTGGTATATGTGACTCTGTATTTGTCTATGTGCTGTAGTTACATGCAAATACGTGAGCGCATTCATGTGCATTTGTGCAGAGGCCCGAGGCCTGGGGTATGAGGAGTCGTCGTCATTTGCTCTTCCACTGTGTTCTTTTGAGGCTGAGTCTCCATTCAACCCCGATCTCCCTCATAGGGATAGTCTGCCTACCCAGCTGGCTCTGAGTCCCAGTGTCTGCCTCCCATTGCTGGCGTCTACCCAACGTGGGTGGACATCTGAACTGGGGTCCTTCTGCTAGTGCAACGAGCACTTCAACTGCTGAGTCCTCTCCCCAGCCCTGAAGATTTTTGTTTTTTAATTTCCCTGAGGCCTGTTGTGGTGAAGATCCAAGAATCGTGTTAGTAGAAAACCTGTAGCTTGCCTGCAGATACTTCGTGTGTCCATGAACATGGAAAAAATGTGAAATGAAATTTGTGAGATTCTGCGAGTCTTGACTTCAGTCCTTGGTTATTCTGCTTATTTACTGAAAACATGTGCAGTCATCTGATCAAATGCCTGCTTACTCGATACTCCACCTTGAAAGCCGACAGCCATTTACATTTGCCTGTGACAAGGAAATATCTTTATATTGTAGAAAATTAGAAACTGCAGCTCACAGAAAAGGCATTTAGGGCTAAGCATGCGGCTTAGCATTTGCATCATGTGTGGATTATGTATGTGTTCAGAACCCAGCATGGCAGAGGAAAACCGCCCCCCTCAAAATAAATAAAATCATAAAAATTTCATCACAGGACTGCTGTACTAGTTACAGGTGTCACTTGACAATTGAGACACCGCCTCTGGCGACACTTGAAAATATTAGTCTAGGCAAGCGCTGAGCATGTCTGTGGGAAATAATCTCCTGCCATGGGAAGATCCAGCCCATAGTGTGTGGGGTCGTTCCCTGAGCAGAGGATGAGAGAGGGTTGGAAACTGGCCGAGTGACAGGCTGCTCTTCCTCGGCTTTCCTATGTTGCTGTTTCCCTCAGCCCCTGACAAGAATGCTCACGGGTCTAATGCTAAAAACTAGATGTGTTTCTAATATGGCATAGGAAAATTAATATGTCAAGAAAAGAATTAAAAATAGTTGTGGACTGTAGCCAGAAATTGTAAACCAAAAGTACACCCCCTGTTCTTTTAAATGATGTGTGTCTTTGCTTTGATTCATTCAGCAGCTGGAAGATGAAACTAACACAGCTACTCACTGTTATCCTGATGGTTTTCTCCAGCTGTCTCTGAATGCAGGGAACATACGTAGAGAATATCTCTGCCACATAATGTGTACTAGCAATGAAGTTATCTGACTTGATGTTGCAATGCTAGTTTTAGAATTTCTGTGTGAGTGTGTGTGTGTGTGTGCCTGCCTGGCTGGCTATCTGCATGTGCATGTGTAAGCGAGGCCTGAGGTCAGTGTTTGGCGTCTTGCTTGGCTGCTCTCTGGTTTATTTTTGAGACACGGTCTGCCACTGAACTTGGAACTCTCCTGACTACCACTATCACAACATGGGTCGTCACAGCCAGATTTTTTTTTTCTTTTCCTTTTTAAAGCCTGGATTCTGTGAACTCAAACTTAGGACCTCATCCTTGAGCGGAAAGCACGTTAGGATCTCTTCCTTGTGCAGAAAGCACATTACCAACTGAGCCATCTTCAGCCCTTGGGCGTTTTTAATGGTTTTGTGATCATTTATGCACATGAACCACTCTTTTTTTTACTTGTAATGCTCCAAGGAACATAAGTGTAGTCAAAATCTTGACGTGATTAGTGTAGTTTCAAATAAGTGTAGTTTCAAAATTAGTGAAATATTTCAATAAGTGGTCCCAGGTGATGAAGGAGAGGCGGTTACTGCCACAGGTGTTTGGCCAGCTGTGAGAGGGCACACACCAGGGGCGCTGCTAGAGGGCACACCAGGGGCGCTGTTGGAACCAGGGAAATCCTCTGAGAACATGTCTGTGAAGGGCGGTCTGGGTTTGTCTGCTAGCTAGAGCTGTCAGAAGAAGTGCACAAGCCAGGCCAGGTGAGCTGAGAACGATCTGGCCAGGTGTGCTTCCTGCTAGTGCTGAAGAAGCTTTTGGAAAGGGCCATTGGATGAGTCATTTCTGCCGCTGAGCCAGGAGGGAGGGCGCCTCTGCTTCTCCCGCACAGCTGGAAGCCAAAGCTCTGGGGAGGTGAGGGGGATGTGGGCTCAGCCCACCTTCCAGACACACCTAGTACAGACAAGATGCAGGTCAGGAACGCGCGCCATCGAAGCTACTGCCCTTCACAGGTTGGGGCCCCTTCTGCCCCTTTCCTGTACCTGCATCTTCCTCTCCTGTGAAATCAAAGCTGTACCCCATTGGTTTTCTAAGGAATGAGGTGCAGGAAGTCATGTTTTGGCCGGCGTGTCTAGAAAGGCCGAATACAAGAATGTGCTCGTGTCAGGCCTGGCTTAATCCCCACCACCACCTCCAGTCTAACCCGCAGCCAGTCTTCATTTCACCCATGCTTTGATTAGCTAGTTACAGAATTTGCGATTAAAAATCACTTTCCTTCGAAATTTTTGGGGTATTTTTTCTTAGTTGCTTGTGTTGTAGTTGAAAGTTAGTTGTTGTTTTTTTTTTTCTTGTTTACTACCTGGTTCTCAGAGAATTTTCTTTGAACTTAGAGAATTTTTTTTGTTTTTGCTTCCAAAGTTCTAGGGTTAGGGTAATAGGGTATGGCGGGATCTCTTTCACCTGTGGACAGAGATTTCCTAGATTCGCTCAGTTCTCAGCTGACCTTTCAACTCTTGAGTTTGTCTTCCCTTCCTGGTTGACAATCATTTGGTGTTCTACCTCCAGGTACCTTTCAGTGCTCTCCCTCCCTCTCGCCTTCCCTCCCTCCCTCACTGTCTCTCTCAGTTGTCTGTCCCTCCCTCCGTGTGTTCTTCCCTCCTTTTCTCTCCCTCCCTCCCTTTTTCTCTCCCTCCCCTCTCCCTTTCTCCCCTTCTCTCCCTCCCTTCCTCCTTCCCTCTCTCATTCCCTCCCTCCCTACCTGCCTCCCTCCTTCTCTCCCTCCTTCTCTGCTTCCCTTCTCTTCCTCTTTCCTTCCTTCCTTCCCTCCTTCCCTTCGTCTCCCTTCCTCATTCGTTTATTGATTTTTTTCTCCCACATTTTATTTTTTTCCCCAATCATACAAGCAGTAGGATCCTTAGAGGCAAGGAATTAACAATCATAATAGTATTCCCATGCTAACAGGGCTATGCCACTGAGTCCTTACCTTTCACTAGGGTGGAGGACTCAGAGGGAAGTTTGCCATTCACACAAAAGGATGACCCAGGGAATGAGAGGGAGGGAGGGGGAGGTAATGGGAGAAGGAGAGGGAGGGGGTGAAATGAAGGGAAGGGGGGGAGAGTACAAGGGGGATTGGGGAAGGAAGGAGGGAGGATGGCTTCTGGAGGCTGGTTCTCTTTCCACCAGGCAGGCTCTGGGGACTGAACTCGGGTCTGTGTGCAGGCGCCTCAGCCACTCAGCCGGCTCACCCACCCATCTTCCTTTTTTTTTTTTGACTTTCCTATTTGTGGCTTTATTTTTTTCTGCTTTTAATTTCCAGTGTTCTTTTTTTCCCCTGTAATTTCATATTAAGAATAGTATTTTAGGACCATGGAACTCAGCAGGCAACCTGAGTTCAATCCTTGGAGTCCACATGATAGAGAAAAACAACTTTTGAAAATGGCCCTGTAATCTGTTTGCAGTTTGCCTGCATGTGGCCGGTAAACTCACACCAGTCTAGGAGAAGAGGAGATTTTTTTTTTTTTATTCAATTGTGCGTGTATGCGTGTGTGCATGTGTATGTATGTATGTATGTGTATGTATGTGTGTGTAGAACCACCATGGACGCCTCCACCTCCTCCTTGTTTACTCTGCCCAGGGATTCACAGGCTCCGCCCTACCAGGACCAGAAACGCAGGCCACCCCTGCTTCCGCCCAGCGTCTATTCGTGGGGTCTAGGATCCGAACTCAGGACCTTTTGCCTGCAAGGCAGAGGCTTAACCCCTGAGCCACCTCTCCAGCCCCTAGGAGAAGAGGAGATTTTATTCTTGTTGACAATTCTAGTTAGTCCTTAGTCCAGCTGAACCACAGAGCTCGCACCCACACCAGCAGCCGCGCCGTGTCCACAGGGACTGCTGGGGGAGGGACAGACCTCACTCGCCAGACAGCAGGATGTCAAATGTCCTGAAGAATGCCAGCTTCCGTCCCCCACCTCATCCTACCCGCTTAGGGCATAAATCAATTAACCAATCTGCAGACTTGCTCAGGGACTTCCTTAATTACTAATTCTTGGGCTGGAGAGATCACTCAGGGGTTAAGACCTGTCTGTCTCCCAAACAAAAGGTCCTGAGTTTTGATCCCAGATCCCATGTAAAAATGGCAGAAATGGAAGTGGAACGCCTCACCCCATTGGGTGGAGCCTGGGAAATCCTAGAGCAAAGCAAAAAGGAGGTAAATGCAATCTAGGATGATTCCCAAAGTCATCCTTGGTCTTTCATAGGAAGCCCCCACAGTAATAATAAGGTTTTTAAAAAAGAAATTAAAAATGATTCTTCACAGATCTGCCCAGAGGCCAGCTGTGATTGTCAGTTGACCCCTGTGTATCTGCCTGGCACAGACGTGTGCCGTCCTCTCTCATCTCCGCTCTCACATCTGCTCTCAAACAAAATTAAAAAAAGAAAAGCTTTTGAAATTGTTCTTACAAAGTAGTGTCTTGGCTCAGGGGTTACGCCTCTGTCTTGCAGGCGGAAGGTCCTGAGTTCGGATCCCAGATCCCACGTATAGACACCAGGCGGAAGCGGGGGCGGCCTGCGCTTCTGGTCCTGGTAGGGCGGAGCCTGTGAATCCCGGGGCAGAGGCGTCCATGATGGTTCGCGAATTCGTCCGTGGTTCTACACACACACACACACACACACACACACACACACACACACACACACACACACACACGCGTGCGCGCGCACACACACACACAATTGAATAAATAATAATAAAAAAAAACTTATAAAAAAAGTAGTGTCTTTTGTTCTCCAAAGATGCTGTCTTCACATTTTAGACACTCTCTTCAAATGTGCAGTTCTTAGTAATTAAAACTAGCAAGTTGATGGAAACTTAGAAAGGCAGGCTCTGCCCTGTCACCCTAAACCTCACTACCTTGGCCTTTGTGGCGTATCCATTGCCTTCTGGAGTGTATTCTAGGGCGATTTCCTGGAGGAGACCCCTGCTGACTAGGGCTGGAGGGCCAGGGTTCTGGCATCCACTTTGCCTTTGCCTCTTGGCTGGTATCTTTGGCTAAGGCATGGTGGTCTTTAGCCCCTTGAGGGTTTATTTGTCCAGTCTCCTGTTGAAGGACACGGTGGTATGTCTGACTTTTCCACAGTTAGAAGTGCTGTGTTCTGTGTGCGCGCACCTGTTTCTGCAGGAGTTTTAGGGATAGTCATTCAGTATAGACTGTGCGTGTCTATTCACAGTGTATCTGGTATTGCCAGGTTGTTGCTCTTCCTGCGTTCTGTGCAAAGTACGAAAGATTATGTTTCACACTTTGTATGAACATATATTTTCTGTCCATGCTACCCACACTAGCAGTGTTCAGTTTTTATTAGTCAAAACCCCCTTTTTAATATTATGTTTACTGGTAAGACTGAAGTATTTTTTTTTCTATGAATTGGTATTTTGACATAAATGCCTTAAATGCAGTTAGCTTGTGGCTTGGTAAGGAGATAAAAGATGAAAAAGAAAAAGTCAAGTATAGCCACTCTAGGGTGGCTTATTATCATTGCATTATCTATCATGTATTTTTCTGACCCTGTACAATAATTATGTCTGTCTATGAGCTGCAGAATGAAAAACCTTTTTCCCGTTAGTGCTAACAAGGGTAATATCTGGAAGCTAGTTAATGTTGCTTGATAATAACAGTGCTGTTATTTTTCAGCCTAGCAATGAACACGGAAGCAGAGCAACAGCTTCTCCATCATGCCAGGAACGGCAATGGCGAGGAAGTCAGGCGGCTGTTGGCAGCCGTGGGCAGCAGCGGAGGACCTGATGACATTAATTGCAAAGGTGACTCTGAATGCTGGTTTTTTCTCTGCTCTAAATTTTCATCATGCATTTCACTACTTTTTGATCTTGTCTGCGATGAATCCTTCATCCTTGGAAACCTCCCCATGATGAGTGAAACCTCTCCTTGCCCTGTGAGGTAGAGCAATTGAATGAAACTCATTCTTAAACTTTTATAGATACTAAACCTTTCACATTACACAGTCCAAAGTGTGTTCGCTGATTTTTTTTTTTTTTTTCTTTGTGATGTTGTAGTTGAGCCATTGGGCTTGTACTCGGTGGCTATTTGCCCAGCACGTGAGGGGCTTTGGAGATGCAATGAGAGAGACAGGTGTGATCCCTGCTCTCATCGAGGGTCTCTTGGGTTACTGCAGAAGGCTGCTTCCAGTATAGCGTAGGTGCCGTGGGACCTCACAGGACAGTTAGCAAGTGGAGCTTGAAGGATGACCTTTGTGGGAACGTGAAGTGCACAGGAGGAACGCGCCAGGTGAGATGGACTGGAAGAGGTGAGGACGCGTGGGCCAGGGCTGGGCTGAAGCAGCAGCGCCTGCGGGAAGGAGGTAGAGGAGGCCAGTCTTCATGGAAAGTGGCAGCCAGATCACAGTGTGCCCCGTGGGGAGGCTACAAGCGCGCCCCATGTGTGCC
The DNA here is from genome assembly GCA_023101885.1 of Typhlomys cinereus. Taxonomy (NCBI): domain Eukaryota; kingdom Metazoa; phylum Chordata; class Mammalia; order Rodentia; family Platacanthomyidae; genus Typhlomys; species Typhlomys cinereus. The sequence continues at coordinate 2,201,977 of JALPQD010000242.1, forward strand.
GACAAGTAGAACTGCTCTCCACAGGGGTTAACAAACTCCATCGACATCTTTGGGTATCTCCCACAGCGCTTGTGGCAAATTCCCAGACTCCTCCTATCCCGTGACCCTAAGCGTGAACGTAAAGGAGGGCCTTGCTGCATGCTGGGGTGGTGGAGGTAAGCTGCCCTGAAATCCACGAGGCAGCCTTGGGTTCTGCAGTGACCCCTACCCCTTGTCTTAGGGTGTTCCCTAGCATTTGTAGCTGAAGTGGGCATAGGCGAGCCTGTTTGCCACGTGACATATGTGGTGCCCCTTGGCCAGTCCATGAGACCTCAGTTCTCCGTGGCTTTGTGTCATGCCGAGATCCTGGACTGGCTGGTTCAGCCTGGCCACTCTTCTTTCCTATTTGTCAGGCTTCTTCAGAGAAACACAACAAAGGTATGTAGGTGTGTATTAGATTGGCTCACATGCCCACAATGGTAGCTATAGTCCAGAGAAGGTGGACACCCCAGAAGAGAGAGGGGCGCTGGTGTGTAGTCTCCACTCCGAGGCTGAGCCTGAAAGCCCCTTGCAGAGTTGTAGGTGCAAGTCCATATTCCAGGGCCGACAGAAAGGCAGGGGAAATACAAGAAAGTAGCCCTCAGTCTCAGGAGATTGTGCCTGTCCTGTTGACAGAGCCATGAGAATTCAGGCATCGTGACAATAGCCAAGAGTGCTTACAGAGGCTGTGCTTTCCTAAAGACACCTTGCTAAAGACAGGAAGCGACTTCTTTAGGCCAGTGCCACCTCAAAAATCTACCTCGAAACTTGGTTTACAAAAGAAAATCCCCCAAGGAGTTAATCTTGTTGTAAATGACACTGAGCAATGTTCAGAAGGGGCCGGGCCTCCTCAGCGGCCTTTAGAGATGACATCCTGTGACAGGTCCCGTCTGTACCAGTGTGAAGGCCCTTAATTAGGCTGCGCTGAGGGGTCTTTCCATTACCCTGCGCCCAAACATCTGTGAGGAGTCATCTCCTGCTTCACGTGGGCTCGTCCTGAAACTCTTCATCTGTGCTGCAACTCTTCTGTCTGAATGGAGGCTCCTAAAGGAAAAGGGGGTCTTTGGAGGAGAGGGAAGAGCTTGCCTCTGTCTGTGTCACTCGTGACAGAAGTGGCTGGAGTCTGACATCCACAGGTGACAGCGGCAGCAGTAGAAAACCCCACCTAGAAGGGTCTCACTCCTGGGCCGCATCCTGAATGCGGTTTCATCCTGTTTGCAGTCAATCTGTTGCTAGCGCTGTCATTCAGGGCAGACCTTTCCCGCTCAGTCCACTGGCAGATGCGCTCATCTGTGGACGCAGACACACCAGGAAACATACTTTATCGTTTTCTAGCCGTCCCTCATTAGCTGTGATGGTTAGTATTGCTCACCTGACACCCAGAAAACAAATCTCTAGGCCACCTGAACAGCGTTCTCTAGACTAACGTGGCCTCTGTGCATATCTGCAAAGGATTGTCTGAATCTCATAATTTTCATGTGAGACCCAGCCAGTGGTGCAGTGCAAGCAAGCTTGCATCCAGCCCATGGTGCATTGCAAGCAAGCCTGCATCCAGCCTGTGGTCAGTGCGAGCATGTATCCAGCCCGTGGTGCAGTACAAGCCAGCCTACATCCAGCCCGTGGTGCAGTGCAAGCAAGCATGCATCCAGCCGGTGGTGCAGTGCAAGCAAGCAAGCATGCATCCATTGAGTGCTTCCTGCTCTTGCTGTGAATGTGATGTGACCTGTTCCCTTGGCTGCTGTGGCCGTGTCTTTATAACCCAAAATCAACCCCTTTCCCCTTAGTTACTTGGTCAGACATTTTGTTGCAGCACTTTGAAACTACTAGTAAGGTTTACCCCAGCAAGAAGCCATTACCTCTTTGTTTCTCTTGGGTGACCTGTGGGAGGGAGAACGTCTTTGGTTAGCCTAATTTACCCTTTTCCAACTACATCAGATTCCTGGTGCATGAACGCTTCTGCTGGGCCCTCCTGCATAGATATTGATGTAGGCTGTAGTCTTCTGCAGCCTGATTCCAACTGCAGAAAGCTCTTTGGAGCTGTCTCAGTCTAAGCCTATTAGTCTATCCTTTATGTTTGTTTTTCTAAATGGAAATATATGCTTTAGTTTTTGCAACACTCGGTTGTGTCGGGACCTGGCCTCAGCTTTAGTGTCAGGGCCTGCCATTTTATTGCTTTTGAAACTTTGATCTGGTGATGTAGCAGGACTTTCCAGATGTCTGGAAGTCCAGTCTCCTCGTCAACCGAGATGACATCTGAAGTCAGAGTCTCCATTCAGTCATGGGGAGCAGTCTTGAAAAACTGCAGGAAATAAACTGCAGCACTTGCTCTTGTGGTTCAGGCCTTCAGAACGTGTCTCCCTGCTTCCTGCCACTCAGCCCGGGCTGGTGCACATGCGCAGCATTGCCTGGGATGAAGCGGAGCCGAGACCCGCAGAGTGCAGGGTGGGTAGATGGTCATAGCGCCAGCAGCTGTTGGCTTGTAACCCATGTGCCCTCTGCCCTTCCAAAGAAGGTGGCTGTAGAGGTGTCTCTGGAGCTGATCCCTGCCCTCGAGGTCATTGTTGCTGTGCTGCGAAGCCAGCTGAGGCGCTGCAGTGTGGAGGGCCTGGGCCAGGTGCCTGGGTAGAAAGGCACCTCAAGAAGCATCTAAAGAGCTGGGAGATGCCGAGCAGGTGTGGGCGCCTGCTCACAGCAAGGTGGGCGGAGAGGAATGATTTGCAGAAGTCTGTCTGACCTCTTATGACAGGCAAGTTCTCTGTGTCTCGCTCTTCCTCTCCCTCTCCCTGTCTCTCTCTCCTCATCTCTCTCTCTCTCTCAAGTAAATTATGAAAACATCTAAAGATATCCTTTTCCCCCATTTTTAGGAAGAAGTAAGTCTAATCTGGGCTGGACACCTCTTCATCTGGCGTGCTATTTTGGACATAAACAAGTGGTCCAGGATCTGTTGAAGGTCTATTTATAGCTTTAATTTTTTTAATGACTATAATTCTCTAGGAATTACATGATGAAAGTCTTAGAAAACTGAGTTAGTGGTTTATTTAAAGCAACAGTTCATCCCTTAAAGATAACTTTCTTTACTGAATATATGAATTCAATTATTTAGAAAAACTTGTTTTTCAAATCTTATTTTTACATCATTGACTTTTTAAATGGCAAAGTAGGCATATTAATGAACATAAAATTTTTAGTTTTATAAGTGTGACAGTTATGGAAAAGAATCAAACTACATTATAAATAACTCAAAAATAGTATCAGACTCTCAGTGAATACCGTGCTTAATGAGAACTGAGGTCTCCCATTTCTCTCCTGTTAACTTTTCACATGGGAATGTTTTGAAATGAGGTTACATCTTAATAATTTGTACATTTAAATGATGGCGTCTTTTTAATGTGAAAACTTAACTTGATGGTAGAGGAAATGCTTTTATGTCCAGGAACTGTCCTTTTAAATTAGGATTGCCACTGAAAGAGAGTGAAGCTAAATAGATGATTTTCAGAGAAAAGATCTTTCCTCTGGTGCTTACCTGGTAAGACTTTTGTTTTTAAGACGCCTACTATACATCGACTTTTATTATGCATTGAACTTACTTTTAGTAATGAGAGACAATATTATTTTGATTTTTGAAAGATTGAATGTTGACATGTGGACACAGTCTAAAGTGTCATGTTCGCAGGCTGGCGCGGAAGTCAATGTGCTGAATGACATGGGGGACACGCCGCTGCACCGCGCCGCCTTCACGGGACGAAAGGTGACAAACACTGTGCTTTGATCTTTGCAAGTGAAATACTTGGGATGATTTATTTTCTGTTCAAATGATCTCTCTAGCCACCATAAAGAGCCACAAAAAAAGTCCGAGCCAGCCCACTGGCCCAAGAGACAGAGTATCTTAGCATCAGGTAGTGAGGTCAAACCCCCACCTCCAAGTCCAGGGCGCCCCTCGACCAAGTACGGCAGAGAGTCTGCAGATGAGGAAATGGACACATACAACTCTGGCTGGGTGAATCTGTAAAACCTGCTTTATTGAAATTTTGTAGCAGCTTTTATACTAGAAAATTTTCAGGGCAAAGAAATACATACCTTCCCAGTCTCCTATGCTCAGCAAGAATAAACAATTTTTTAAGAACTTAACGCATTGTTTGAGGGAAAGACACAAACAGATCCTTATTACATATTAACAGGCTTTTTCCCAGTTCCTCAGTCTTTCCAAATCTGTTTTACAATGTCCCACCAAACAGTTACAGGGTCCAAGTCCACATTGTTGTAATTGCATTAACAAAGACTTCATTTGAGATTTAGTTAAAATACACTGAGGTTGAACTCCTTTTTTAATTCATCTATAGAATTTGGATTTTTAAAAGGAAACACATTTTTAATTAACTATGTGTGTGTTATATTTATTATACATTTTTATAAATGGTAAAGGTAGATCTGTTGGAGGGGGTGCATGTTATACATTAAATTTTTCTGTTTGAGGATATGAGAATCTGGCTGCTATCATATAAACTGGCCTATATTAGGTTATAATGGTAGGAACTATATTAGGATTTATTTTATTTTTATTTTTTATTAACTCATGTGTGCTGTAAGAAATAGTTGTGTATTAATTTTATTACTATTTTCTATTAACTTATGTGCTCTTATAAGAAATACTTGTGTACAGATTCTAGGAATTATTACTATTTCTGTTAACTTATGTGTTCTATAGAATTTCTGAATTTCAGCAAGGGAATTTTACCCACTTATGTTTTAGGACTCTTTAAGTTGTTCTCTAATTTCTTTAAAATCAGCGTACACATTCTGGCTAGCAAGTCTATATCCTGTGCATGACTAAGCCTGAAGTTTCTAGTTAGAATTTAATTTAAAGTTAAAAGCAGGCTTGGCTCTTATTTAGAAAAGGAAGCGAAAAGACTTTGTGTAAATTTACTCAAGTCTCCAGTTCAGGAGACAGGAACCATAGGTATAGTTACCCCTGAGAAAAAAACAAAAATGGACCTAGGAAGAGATAGGCACTTCGTATCCACAAAAGGGGAGGAATTGTCTGTCAGAGATAAGAGGTCAGACTCTTAAGGGGCGTGGTTCCTATCAACCGCTCAGGCCCCTGGCAACTGCCCATTCCAAAGCTGCAAGCCTGACATTTCCCACATGTTTTATATTTTTATTATTTATTCCAATAAGCCATGTCCTGTTTCCAGGTGCTTCCCCAGGTTGAGACCTTGTCTACCAGCCTAGTTGGCACAGGACATGATCCCAGACCATCCGTTTATGATGGGAATCTGCCGAGCCTGAGCACTTCTGAAGGAGCCTCTTTTAAAAAGTATTTTCATGGCAGTACGTCTACACTGTAGGATTCACCGCTCAAGTGCAGTTCTTGGCCTGTCGTGCATGCAGACTTGTGCAGCCATCACTGCAGCTGATGGAGCACATCTCTCTTTCCAGAAGTTTCCAGGGGGCTATTTACATTCATTCCTTGTACATGACTCAAGTCTCAGTTTACCATTTTTGTTTGTTTGTTTGTTTGTTTGTTTTCTGGCTTTCCCAGAATTTCTCGGAGGACTCCTGCATACTTGCGCCTGACTTCTTTAATTGATTACAGGGATGAGGTTCATCCTGCAGTGTGTCTTAGAGGCTTGTTCCCCTTAGAGCTGATGGATGATGCTTTGAATCGCCATGCCACGTTTGTTATCTAGTTCCCATTGTTTTGAAAGTTTTTTTAAAATCTTTATTATTTTGTGTATGTATATTAGAGGGGGGCACTGTCCCTGTGGAGGACCAAGGGTAACTTCGGGAATCATTCTGGATTGCTTCTAACTCCTTTCTGCCTCTCTGGGATTTCCCAGGCTCCGCCCACCAGGACCAGTAGTGTAGACCCTGTGGTTTCCACCTGGCATTTTAATGTTTTTAAAGAACATGTTTGGTGGTGGTGGTGGTGGTGATGGTGGTGTGTGTGAGAGAGAGAGAGAGAGAGCACTGTGTGTCCTTGTGGAGGATCAAGGGTGACTTGGAGAATCATCCTGGACTGCTTTTTACCTTCTTGCTTTGCACCGGGATTTCCCAGGCTCCACCCACCAGAGCTGCAAGTGCAGGCCACCACCATTTCCACCTGGCGTTTTTTTACATGGGACCTGGGGTCTGAACTCGGGACCTTCTGCTTGGGAGGCAGAGTCTCCAGTCCTGTCCCCAGTTTTTGAAGCGAATGTCTCTTCACATTGTATTGCCTTCGTGTCGCTGTTCATCCATTCATTGCTGGATGTGGGGAGTGTGAGGCCTCCTTCTAGGGCTGGGGAAGTTGAATCAGAAGAACCTGAGATTTAATGACAGCTCTAACTATATAATGAGAATTTGTCTTAAAGTATGTTGTAAGGATTTTTCATGATTCATTTTCCTTCTTTGAACTGTGTCCTTACGTTGATTTTTACAGAAACTTAATATGTGGTGTGGAGCTCAGACCCACGACCTAGTGACAGTGTGGAGCTGATTTGAACCTGAGCTACGTCCCAGCCCCAGGTGTTTGGAGACAGTTGGGGTATGGCCCAGAGAGGCGTGAGCTGGTTATCTGGATCTCGTGCTCCTCCTGCCTGGAATGCAAATATCACAGGCTTGTGTCACACCCTGGCTTGTAATTAAGCTTTAGTGTGGGATAGTAGGAGTTTTCCAGCTTTTAAAGTTATTTGAGTCATTCTTGGTCCTTCTATAAATGAGTTCAGATGTTTCATCTCTCGGATCTGTAAGTCAGTGTTGCAATTCACCTGCAGGGTTGCTGATACAGTTACCATTGAAGACCTTAAGGGAACAAGGGGTTTATTTTCCCTTATGATTCCTGGTGATTATAGGAGAGCATGCACCATCACCAAAGGCTGAGGGAACTGGCCACATCATCTCCACATAACAGCTGAGAAAGAGACGATCCTTACGTATCAGACCAGCATGTCTGGTCAGGTATATAGAAGGATGCCCACTTTCTCAAACAGTTGCCTACATTTTATTCACCTGCCCAGGGACTAATCACACCCCCCATGGGCTGGACCTTCCTCATCAGCTAGACAGTCTCCTTTTGCTCTGGGCTTAACTACCAATTCTCTACATAGGGGCCCAGAGCTCAAACCCTTAACCGTAAGTTGACAGCGGAGTCTGACTATAGTCAGTTTGGGAAGACTCGCCTTCTTCCCAATTTTGAATCTCTTGATCTGCGAACACGAGTGGCGTCTTTGTTTATGACCTGTTTCTCTCAGCAGTGTTGAAGTTGACTTATGCTTATTGAGTTAGATTTATCAGGTGGCCTGGTTTTAAATATTTCACATGTTTCTGTAGCTCCCTGGTCAGCTGATGTCCCCAGCCAGCACGGGGCCTCCGCTCTGTCTTCTGTGGGGGAGTGCTTCAGGGTTCAGGCATTTTCTCTTCTACCTCTGCTCTTTACATCTGTGTGTTGTAAGCGCAGGAGCTGGTGCGCGTGCAGGGGTTGGTGCGCACAAGTATGTCCGTGAAAGTCCAGGGCTGTGCATGCGGTCAGTGGATAACCTCGAGTAGTCATCTTTGCCTTCCACCTTGTTCGCCTACTTTCTGAAGGGTCTGTTGGCATTCCTCCTGTGTTTGAGTGCTGTTCGCGGGAGCCAAGGCTGTGGGAGCTGACTCTTTTAGTTACTGTAGTTACTCACTCTCAGGGTCCTTCTGTTGGTGTCAGGCTGCTTTGCCTTTTGCTCTGTGTTGTGGGTAGAATAATGGCCTCCAAGGATGTCCACATTGTGCTCTTGGAGGCTTGCGATCTGCCGTGGCCAGGGCATTCAGGGCATTCAAGTGGCAGGTGCAGCAGAGACCGAGTCCGCTGAGATCTCGTGCCCGCACAGGAAGCCTCCCAAGGGTGAGCCGGATGAAGAGGCAGAAGCGCGGCAGGTGGTCAGGGTGGACGCCGCTCTTCTGGTTGGAAGTTGAGGAAGCGGCTGTAGATAAGGAATGTCCACAGCCTGGGAGCTGGAAAGCGGGCCTCCAGTTCTCCGCTGAGCTTCTGGAAGCACCGGCCTGGCTGCTTTGGTTCCAGTCCAGGGAGTCACAGCTCACATTTTTGGGAGTGCAGAACCTTGTCGCACTCCTGAGCCCCCAAGTTGCTAACCTTAGGCTCTCGGGTTTGTTTCCTCCTGCACTGGCGAGGCCTTTGGTGTCGGTTTTTGTTCCAAATACTTTAGTCCCGTCTGTCAGCTCTGCTGGTGGGAGCACTGATGCCAGGGAGAGGTGCCTGCTGCAGCTGGAAGGCTAAAGGTGCCCGTCGCCTGCGCCACGGCTCTGGTCTAGCCCTTCACGGAGGGTCCTGATGCTGCTGCCTCTGGCTGCGGCCGTGACGTGGGGAGGCTCGTGACGTGAGGCAGGGGCAGCACTTGCGTGCTTGGGAGAACAGGCAGGGAGCCGAGCGCGTGAATCCTGTGCTCCCGCAGCCTGTCCTGTCTGCCCAGCAGGCCTGCCCACTGCTCTCGGCGCGCTGGCACTGCCGGGCAGCACCGTGTAGACTTGTCTGCTGTCGGTGGTGATCTTTGAGTCCCAAGCCTGCCCTGTGAGTCAGTTTCCGCCGCGTTTGTGCTCATCTCCCAGCTGTCTCCTCTTGCCCCAGTTGTGCTCACGAGTGGGCGCTTCACGAGGAGTGGGCGCTTCACGAGGAGTGGGCGCTTCACGAGGAGTGGGCGCTTCACGAGGAGTGGGCGCTTCACGAGGAGTGGGCGCTTCACGAGGAGTGGGCGCTTCACGAGCAGTGGGCGCTTCACGAGCAGTGGGCGCTTCACCGTGTCCCAGTGGGCACAGAGCAGCTCTCACCTGTCCAGCTGTACTGCAGCCCAGCCCCGTCTCTGCTGCTACTTGCCTCCTTTTCACAGGTGCGATCCCACACGCCATCGTATTGATCATTCCTTCTGTTTCCTGGAACTCTGAATTCTGTGACCTTGCTGAATGTCGCCTTACCTTGATTTGAATGTTAGCATATCTGTTCTGTTAATCTGTTGTTTCTAAAAATATTTAGTCAAAGCTAAATGGTTATGTCACATATAAATGTTCATGTGCTTAAAAAAAAAACACAAATGTTCATGTGCTTAATAATCAAGCATGATTCAAATTTACCAAAAAGTTTAATGTCTAGCTGTGGTCATGAAAAGAGCTCAACTAATATACTTTTCTTCCCAATGCACTTTTTTTTTTTTTTAGATTTTTTTATTTTTTTATTAAAAATGTAATTATACATTTTAAAATTTTTTTACCAGTTCCTTCCCTCCCCCCTCCTCCCCCCAAGCCTCCTCCTCCCCCTCCTCTCCCTCCCCATCCCCCAGTGCCTCCCCCCAATTCCCAGAGAGTCCTTTATTGTGTACGCCTGACTCTCCACTGGGTTCTCCTCTCCGATGATATATAAGGACCCAGTGGCATTTCCATAAGCCCTTTCTTTTGTTCCCCTTAAGCATAGGAGCACTACTATGGCTGTCAATCCCTTGCCTCCAGGGATCTCGGTGCCCTTAACAGATGCTAGACTTTATGAGGGCAACAGTGCGCTGGACATTGCGCAGGGCATGCAAAGTCCCATTATGATTGCTTTGGCCCCAACTATTGTTGAGAATCTTGCAAATCGTTGTTCCTCCCATCCTTTTGCTCTTACAATCTTACCGCCCCCTCTTCCGCAAATGTCCCTGAGCTCCAGGATGGGGAGAGATTAGGCTGGCCTAGTTCTATGTGATTGATATAGAGTCTCTGAAGTTCTGGATTGTGGTTTGTTGATTTTCTTTTGCAGTTTTGCTGTTCCTGCAATGCCCTTCACTCCATCCTGCTGGGCACTGTCTGTCACCCCCTGGCCAGAGATAAAAAGCTGTTAAACTGGAGTCTTGTTATAATAGCACATTCAAGGGTAGATGTAATAAAAGTAGGAAACCTCAGTGAGGGAGGGGTCCATCACCCATTTGCAAAATGATTACTTTTTATCTGCTAGACTATATGCCCTCTCCTTCTGGTGAGGTCAGAAAAGAACGTCTGTGAACTTAACCAGGTTTCTCATTTCTTACTTGCAGACCTTGATGGAGGCCTATTTTCTCTGCTGTAACATGGTCCCCTCTCTCCTTGTTTCTGGTATGGCCCTCCTACCCCATCTCTCTTGTTCATAATCCTTACAATTACTGTGTGACATAGGTTTACTTTTGAGTGTCTCAATGTGGGCTGGGTGAGTTTGGTACTAGGAGCCACCTATTAGGGAGTACATACGGCGCTTAATTTTCTGGGTTTGGGATACTTCACTTAATATAATTGTTTCTAATGACATCCATTTCCCAGCAAATTCCAGTAATTCATCATTTTTGATGGCTGAGTAGTACTCCATTGTATAGATGTACCACAGTTTCCTTATCCACTCGTCAACTGTTGGACATTTAGGTTGATTCCATGACTTTGCTATTGTAAACAGTGCTGCTATGAACATGGTTGAGCTTGTGCTATCGAGGTGAACCTCTGCTGCATGGGGGGTTATTCCCAAAAGTGGGATAGCAGGGTCATATGGCATTTCAATCTTTAATTTCTTTAAGAATCTCCAGACGGCTTGCCAGAGTGGCTGTATGAGCCTGCATTCCCACCAGCAATGTAGGAGAGTTCCCCTCTCTCCACATCCTCTCCAGCATTTGTCGTTGTTTGTATTGTGGATTTTTGCCATCCTGACCGGGGTGAGATGATACCTCAGGGAAGTTTTGATTTGCATTTCCCTGATGGCTAAGGAAGTGGAGCATTTTTAAAGATATTTGTTAGACATTTTAATTTCATCCCTGATAAAGTTTCTTTTAAGTTCCAGGGCCCATTTTTTAATTGGGGCATTGTTTTCCTTGGAGTTTAGTTTTCTAAGTTCTTTGTGCACTCTGGACAGTAGAGCTTTGTCAGATATGTGGTTAGTGAAGATTTTCTCCCATTCTGTGGGTTGCCTTTGAGCTCGTGTTACAATCTCTTTATCTGAACAGAAGCTCTTTAATTTCACAAGATCCCAACTATTGAGAGTTGGTAGCAGTGACTGTGCCATTGGATGTCTGTTTAGGAACTGTTGGCCTAGCCCAATCAGCTCGAGGGAGTTCCCTATCCTTTCAACTATGGTTTTTAAAGTCTCTGGCCTTAAATCAAGGTCCTTGATCCATTTGGAATTAAGTCTTGTACGTGGTGACAAGTATGGGTCCAGCTTTAATCTTCTGCATGTGGAGATCCAGTTTTGCCAGCACCATTTGTTGAAGATGCTGTTCTTTTTCCATTGAATTCTTTGGGCCCCTTTGTCAAAGACCAAATGGCTGTATTTTTGTGGGCTTATATCTGGGTCTTCAATCCTTATCCATTGATCTGTGTGTCTATTTTGGAGCCAGTACCAGGCAGTTTTTATAACTATGGATTTGTAGTATAGACTGAGGTTTGGTATGGTAATACCTCCAGCATTGTTTTTGTTACTCAGGATTGTCTTTGCTATCCTGGGTCTTTTGTGCCGCCATATGAATTTTGAGATTATTTGGTCAACTTCTTTAAAGAATTGCTTTGGGATTTTAATTGGTATAGCATTGAATTTGTATATTGCCTTTGGTAGGATGGTCATTTTTACAATGTTGATTCTACCAATCCAGGAACATGGGAGGTCTTTCCAGCTTCTGGTGTCTTCTGCTATTTCTTTCTTTAGGGTTTTAAAGTTTTCATTGTAAAGGTCTTTTACCTCCTTGGTTAGGTTTATACCAAGGTATTTCATTTTTTTAGGGGCTATAGTAAATGGGATTGTTTCTCTCAAGGCTTTTTCACTTCTTTCATTCTGGGCATATAGGAAGGCCTCTGATTTTTGCACATTTATTTTGTATCCTGCCACCCTGCTGAACTTCTCAATTAGTTCCAGGAGCTTCCTGGTAGAGTTTTTGGGATCACTCAGGTATAAGATCATGTCATCTGTAAATAGGGATAGCGTGATTTCTTCCTTGCCGATTTGAATCCCTCTTATGTCCCTTTCTTGTCTTATGGCTTCAGCTAAGACTTCAAGTACAATATTGAATAGAAGTGGTGAGAGTGGACAGCCTTGTCTAGTTCCTGATCGAAGTGGGAATGCTTCCAATTGTTCCCCATTGAGCATAATCCTTGCTGTGGGCTTGTTGTATATAGCTTTTATTATATTGATAAAGGTTCCTTCCATTCCTACTGTCTCTAGCGTTTTGATCATAAAAGGCTGTTGGATCTTGTCAAAAGCTTTTTCTGCATCTATCGAGAGTATCATGTGGTCTTGGACTTTGGACTGGTTTACATGATGAATTACATTTATTGATTTGCGTATGTTGAACCAACCTTGTGTGCCGGGGATGAAGCCTACTTGGTCCCCGTGAATGATCTTTTTGATATGTTTTTGAATCCGATTTGCTAAGACTTTCTTGAGAATCTTTGCATCTGTGTTCATCAGAGAGATCGGACTATAGTTTTCTTTTTTAAGTGAATCTTTATTAGGTTTTGGGATTAAGACGATATTAGCTTCATAGAAGGAATTTGGTAGTGTTCCTTCCTTTGCTATTTGATGGAACAGTTTAAGGAGTATTGGTGTTATTAACTCCTTAAATGTCTGGTAGAATTCTGTGCTGAATCCATCTGGCCCAGGACATTTTTTGGTGGGAAGATTCGAGATTACTTCTTCAATTTCCTTGTATGTTATAGGACTATTTAAATAATTCACAACTTCCTGATTCAATTTAGGTAGGTTGTGTTTACTTAGAAATTCATCCATCTCTTTTGTGTTGTCAAACTTCACAGAGTACAAGTTTTTGAAATATGATGTTATAATTCTCTGGATTTCTTGGGTATCCATAGTGATAACTCCATGTTCATTTCTAATTTTGTTAATTTGGGTTTTCTCTCTCTTGCTTTTGGTTAATTTAGCTAGGGGTGTATCAATCTTATTGATTTTTTCAAAGAACCAGCTTTTTGACTGGTTGATTTTTTTCTATCGTTTTCTTAATCTCGATTTCAGATATTTCTCCCCTTATTTTGCTAATCTCCTCTCTTCTACTACTTTTGGGATCAGATTGCTCTAGTTTTTCTAAAGCTTTAAGCTGCATTGTTAAGTTGTTTATTTCTGATGTTTCCATTTTTTTGATGTCGGCATTAAGAACTATGAACTTACCTCTTAGAACAGCTTTCATTGTGTCCCAGAGATTTTGGTAAGTTGTATTTTCGTTATCATTCACTTTCAGGAAATCTTGAATTTCCTTTTTAATTTCTTCCTGAATCCAGTTCTCATTCAGCATCATATTGTTAAGTTTCCAGGAGTTAGTGTATTTTCTCTTGTTTGATGTGTTGTGGATGTCCAGCTTCAGGCCGTGGTGGTCTGATAGGGCACAGGTTAGAATTTCAACTTTTTTGTATATGTGTAGATTCGTTTTGTGGCCCAATATGTGATCTATTTTGGAGAAAGTTCCGTGTGCTACTGAGAAAAATGTGTATTCTTTGGTACGTGGGTGAAAAGTTCGATAGAGATCTGTAAGGTCCATTTCTTTCAGGGTTTGATTAAGTTCCAAAGTGTCTCTGTTAAGCTTTTGAACTGTTGATCTATCCCATGTTGAGAGGGTGGTGTTGAAGTCTCCAAGAATTATCGTTTGGGGGTTGATTTCTTGCTTTAGACGCTGTAGGGTTTTCTTAATGAATGTGGAGGGGCCCGTATTGGGTGCATATATGTTCAGTATTGTGAAGTCTTCCTGGTGAATTGTACCTGTGACTAAAATGTAGTATCCATCCGTGTCTCTTATAATTTTCTTTGGTTTGAAGTCTACTTTGTCTGATAACATAATGGCTACCCCTGCTTGTTTTCTGCTTCCATTAGTTTGTAGAATTGTTGACCAGCCTTTTATTTTTAGAGTGTGCCTATCTTTTGTGGTGAGATGGGTTTCCTGCAGGCAGCAGATTGATGGATTGTGATTTTTAATCCAAGTTTGTAATCTGTGTCTCTTGATCGGTGAATTAATTCCATTAACATTTAGTGTTATAATGGAGAAACTATTTTTAATTCTAGACATTTATTATATTTAGTAGTTTTTATAAGTATATTGCTTCGCTTTTAATGGTGTTATATTTGCCTTCTGTTCTCCTGGATATGCCTGTTTTTTTCTTCACGCTTGAGTATCATTTCTAGCATTTTTTGAAGGCCTGGTTTGGTGGACATGTATCCCTTCAAGTTGTCTTTTTGCTGGAAAGTTTTTCTTTCTCCCTCGATCATGACTGATAGTTTTGCAGGGTAAGTCAGCCTGGGTTGACATTTTTGCTCATTCAGTACTTGAAGTATGTCTCTCCAAGCTCTTCTTGCTTTTACTGTTTCGACTGAGAAGTCATTTGTTATTTTAATAGGTTTACCTTTAAAAGTGACTTGTTTTTTCTCCCTTGAAGCTCTCAGCACCAGTTCTTTATCTTGAATGTGGAGTGTTTTAACTATTATTTGCCGTGGCGTGCTTCTGTTTTGGTCGTATCTGTTTGGGGTGTGGAATGCCTCTTGTATATGGATGGGCCTCTCTTTTTTTAGATGAGGAAAGTTTTCCTTGATGATCGTTTGAAAAATTTCCTCAGGGGTGGTATTTTGAGATTCTTGCTCTGGTATTCCATGAATACGCATGTTAGGCTTCTTCAGGGTGTCCCATACCTCTTGGATATTTCTCTCAAGTATCTTTTTGGCTTTAACAACCTCTTCCATTGAGCTGGTTAGTACTCCCACTTTATCTTCAAGGTCTGAAATTCTGTTTTCTGCTTCTTTAGTTCTGTTGATAAGACTCTCTGTAGAGTTCTGGGTTGAAGATAATTTGTCTTGTAGCTCAGTTTTAAACTCTGCTTGAGTCTGTTTTAACTGCTCTATGCCACTTTTTGTTTCTTGCACTGTTTTTCTCAACTCCTCCAGATGTCTGTTGTGTTCCTCTTCAAAGCGATTGATTCGATTATGTAATTCCTCCCTGATTTCCTCTTTCATAGTATTGAACATGGTAATGATCATATTTTGAAAGTCGTTATTCGGGGTCAGGCTTTCTTGGCCTTTTTCCACGGGTTTGTTCTGGTTGGAGTCTAACATTATGGGATTAATTTCTTCAGTGGGAGATTTGTTTACTTGAGTGTTGCTTCTCATGGATTTGCACTTTGACTTTGGCATTGTTGTTTTAACTCTTAAGATCTTTCAATTTCACTAAACTGAATTATTTGGCCTGGGGTTCTGGGGGTGGGCAGGGACAGAGCTTACCTAGGTCACAGGTGAGGCCCGGTTGGACCACGCGTCCAGACCAGTGGAGCGGGGTGGGGTAAAGGGAGGATGGGGGCGTCGGAGTGGAGCTATTTAACCCGAGGGCAGCTGGGGCGGGGCCCGGGCTCAGGGGGAGGTCCTCCTCGTCCCTAGGCTCTGGGCGTGGCTCTGGCTGGATGGCTGGAGTCCGAGCCGGGTCCCTTTGGGCTGACCTGGGGTTCTGGTGGGCGGGCGCGGCCAGGGCTTACCTAGAGTCGCAGGGTGAGGCCAGGCTGGACCGCGCCGCGCGCGTGTCCTGACATGGCGGAACGGGGTGGGAGTGAAAGGGAGCCCCAATGCACTTTTAAATAACTTATTTTTAAATTCAGTCAGTTTTGTACAATATTGAGTTGAAAAGGGATTTTTTTTATTTATTGAAAGATGGTTTGGATTTTTTTCCTCTGGAATGTTTAAAGACAACTTCCCAAATTATGAGAATTTTGTGCTCTTCATGGTACATTAGCGACCCCTAGTGTTCCAGACTGAAGATTTTCATACCAGAATTTACTTCATTTGGCACTTGTTCCTGCTTTACTTTTGACATAAAGTTAGAATTCTGGAATTTTTATAGCTTTTATTAATTGCTTCAATATTTATTCACTCTATAGTAAATATTTGTGTTGTGGTATTATTTTAGTTGAAATGAGAATACAATTAGACCAAATGCTTCCTGTGTTCTGTGCCTCCGGAATCATCTCTCTCTGCACATACAGAATTGATGTAGGATCCTGTTTGTGCCAGGACTTCCTCTGACACCTTCAGTATGTGTCACTCACCTTGCAGACAGGCTGCCGCATGTCCTGGCAAGCAGCGGTCCCCTAGCATTGCCGTGGTTCTCGGGAAGCAGCAGAGGTGGAGATGGGCGAGGAGCAGGCTGTGAGAGTGGGATCACAGTTGTGGAGAGAGGGGAGAGTGGCAGAGAAAGGATTGGGCTGTAGTGGTCCCAGGGGGCCAACCTCACAGCTGAACCCACCTGGGGTGAGGGTCCATTGCTCTCTTTTTAAAAAAATTTAAAATGTTTTATTGATTGATATTTGTTTTCTGTATATGTGTGTGTCTGTCAGAGGGCACTGTGTGTCCCTATGGAGGACCAAGGGTGACTTTGGGAATCATCCTGGATCTCTTCTACTTCTTCTTCCTTTGTTCTGGGATTTCCCAGGCTCCACCCCACAGGGCCAGAAGTGGGACCCCTTGCCACTTCTGCCTGGTGTTTTTTACAGTGGGACCTGGAATCTGAACTCAGGATCTTCTGCTCGAGAGACAGTAACCCTGAGCTGTCTCTCCATCCTAGAATCCACTACTTTTTACCCTTGGTTCTAGATGGTTCTAGATACAGCCTGCTGCAAAGGAGGTGTGACGGCGACATGGCTGTCTTCATCTAGACTGTCCTTGAGTGGGTACTCCCCCAGATTGCCTTCATACACGCTCAGCAGCTTCCGGCTCCAGCGTCCTCTCCTGGGTAGAGAGGACAGATGCCACAACGACACATTCCCCACTCTGCCAGTTGCTGCAATGAATCAGTCCCCCTCTCTACTCCGCATTCTAGATTCTTCGCTCGGTCTGCTGAAGCCTTTCCTGGGGTGCGACTCAGGCTCTCAGCGCTGATAACCCTGGTCACCTGTCTGCTCCCAGGATACTGTACTGGTCCAAATGCAGTCAGTGGACAAGAGCTGCGTGTTGGGGTGCGCACCTGTACTCCCAGCACTCAGGAAGCAGAACAGAATCATCATGTTCCAGGCTGGTCTGGGCTACATAGGGAAATGCCCCCCCAAAAAGAAACAGAAAAAGACATGAACATACTGAAGTCCCTGAGTTTGTCTTCTGCAAGGCCTGCCGTCTTCTACTTTCATGCTCCCCTATTTCTCCCGATGACCAGACTCAGTTACCTCTACGCTGATTTTCTTTGTTCTGTGCTCATTCGTTGGCATATGATCCCAGTGTTCCGGAAGCCTGCGCGCCTCCTGGTGCGTTACTCCAAGTCTAACATTGGATGGAGAGCAGGTGACTGAAAACCCTGTGGCGGCCAACCAGACACCGTGCTCTGTTTCCTGTCCCGGGAAGTAAAAGTTGCCATAATCCTGTGCTTATTTTTCTTCTTTGTAGTGGGGATTGAACCCAGGACCTTATCATGCTAGGTGGATGCTCTGAGCTGTGTCCCCAACTGTTGGCTTTGAAGAAAATACCCTGGCATTCCTGGGGCCACTGACGCGGCAGAGCCCCTTCATTGTAAGGGTCCCTCCCTTTCAGTGTTCTGGCCATCTGATTCTATTGCACACTGTCTTTGATAAAGTGTCCTGCAGGGGGTTCTGTAGGAGGCCAGATGGTGGGAAGCAAAGCTGTAAATGAATACCGTTGTCCTTGTGAATGCACACTGTCCTTGATCTTCTGTTCCCCATAGGGATGGGAAACAATGCACTTGCTGCACCCCATGCAGTGGCTGCACCTCATGCAGTGGCTGCACCCCATGCCCTTAGGGTAGTTTTCACTTCTCTGACAAGATGGCGCATTAGCAGGAATGGCTGGAATCGAAGCAATGCTGTACAGTTGAGTTTGTGGAAATTCCTTGGCTTCTGTGGAGCAGGCAGGTGAGCTACGTGGAAACAGGATGGACTGTGCTCAGCGCATCTCCCCACCCCCACCCTGGCTCGGTGGGGTGCTGCTGTGCGGGGCGACATCTCCCTCCAGCCCTTTTGAGGTTTGAAAGTGGCACTGACTCGTGCTGTTCTTTGATGCGTCCTGGTCAGTGGCTGAAGAGGCCTGTGGGTTATAGACCGTGGCAGCAACACAGGGGTCATGTCAACCTCTAGGACACTGTGCCTGCTGGTAGTGTCCATGGATCCGTGCTGCACCGCGCGACCCCAGCCAGGAAGATGCCCATTGTGCTCCAACAAGGGGACCTGGTGATACCGCTGGCCTCACAGTGTCACTTCTGACCTTACGTGTAATAGTTCTTGAAGGTGTTGGACTGTTTCCTCCAGCAGTACAGTTGTCTAGAGAGATGGTCATCGGTTCTTTCAGGAGCAGCAGCCTGGGACGGTATGGAAGGGTCTTTTCTTCTGGACTGGGTCTCTCTTTTAATAAATAGTGTGGTAAATAGTCTGACTTATTTCTAGAAACTAGACTAGGTGATCTCACATCTTTTACCGTGGCAATTACCTACAACTTCTAACACTTTTCTAACATTGATTTTCTTTGATATAAACTAAGGTTCACCTTGACAGTTCCCAGCAGTGTGAAAAAAGTACCAACCCCCATTAAGAAATGCCGTGATGCCAGAATTACCAATGCACGGCAGCGAGCATGTAGGCCGGAGAGTGTGAAAGGAGATGCTGTGAGCTGCCCACAGGGCCCAGATGTACATCGTTCTCCACAGCAGAGAACACTGTGGGTGGTGATCCCCTGTGGCTCTGACGTCCACTGCAGTTCCAAGGTCACTGGTCCCAGTGGGGAGCAGCGTCTGGGGCATCCAGGCCAGGCCGTGGCATCACGCCAAGCAGATGCAACTCTGATGCTGAGCCGCAGGGTCAGAGTGGGGACGGTTGGCGAACTGAGAGTTAGGACAAGGGAAGAGAATGTGGCATTTTTAAGGCAAAATGACACAGACCTGTGTAGGAGATACTCTGATCATTTTGTCACTGAATTCTTTTCTCTTACGTTTTCCGTGGTGCTAGGGATCCAACCTAGGGCCACACATCCCGGGCAGGGCCCTGACCCTGGCCCACACTCTCACGTACCTCCGAAGTCTCTCTCCTTCTCCGGCCTCTCTCTCTCTCAGCCTTGCCACCGGTGAGCTGGCACTCAGAGCACCGAGCTCAGGTTTCAGCACACCAGCTTGCCCTGCACCTTGGTTTTCCCATAATTTCAAGAAGTTATGATGTTGCACTTTTTTTTTCTTAATAAAGCAAGGTGGCACTGTCTAGTGTTCTGAGTTCTAGGTAGACTCCAAAAGTCCTAATTAGGGAACAGGCTTTTCTGATTACTAAAAAAAAAAAAAAAAAAAACCCTTGCATGCATGTATTTTTGAGTGTGCATGCATGTATTCTGAGTGCATGCGTGTATTATGAGTGCATGTGTGTATTCTTTATGTGTACATGCACATATTCTTTATGTGTGCATGCTTGTGGAGGCCAAAGACGGCCCTGGTTTGTCTCTGACCTCCACCTTGAGACAGGCCCACTTACTTTCTCTGTGCGTAAGCCAGACTAGCAGACCCCTGAGCCTCTGTAGATTTCGCAGTTCTTGTCTGGCATCTCCCCACAGTGACAGCAAGAGCACAGATGTGTTTGCTACTGTGTGTGGCTCTAGTGTTCTGGATATTTGAACTGAGGTTTTCATGCCAGTAGGGCAAGCTCCACCCTCTGAACCAACTGCCTCCACCCACGGCCTCGCTTTTCTAACTTTTAAGTGTACTTAAAATGACGTGCTTCAATGCAGTCGTGCATAGTCATCAGTGCATGAGACCTCAAGGCATCCTTGGGACCCCCCCCCGACCAGTTGGGAGGCTTGCACAGATGTGCAGCATGAGTGTGACCTGTGCTTTAGTCTCTGCGGACCTGCACACAACCTCTTCAGGCATTACCAGCAGCGTGTGCAGAAAGCAGTAAAGAGATTCCTGTTAAAGACTGGAGTTCATGGGCCATGGCAAAGAAGAGCCTGGAAATTCTTGGCTTGTCTGTCACCTGGAAAATGGATTTCTCACACCAGGAAATTGAGAAGACTCTGGATTTTTCCAACCAAAGCTGTGAAGATAATTATGGGATTTGATAAGTTTGGGAGCAAACTGTTGTTTCTTCCTTCTTCATGTTTCCCTCTAAAAGAAAAATTATTACTCCTGCTTCCAGGTGACTTCTCACTTGGTTCTGGCATCTTACAGGAATGAGGTGTGCTAAAGCTAAACAAGTTCATAGTGTGGAGTCAGCTTTAGATACACCTTAGATGTCAATAATGATAGCATGGGCAGGATGATCAGAGTTGCCTGACATCTTGACACTTACGGGGTTCACTGTTGATGATTGCAATTGGTTGGGCCCTTTTTCCTCTCAGGGGCTAATGCTCTGAGAAGGGATCTGGGCACGACAGTTTCGATCAATGCTTGGAAGCACGACTGTATTTTTATATAGTAGTTATGATTGCTGGTGGCCTGGGTTTGCAAAGAGGAAGACAGCTTTTACCAGTTCCTGTCTTAACAAGAGGTGTCTGATTAATGTGTGAAAGATTCAAGAATATTGACATGAACACAGCTTCAGAGCTGATAGCACAGTTCATAGTTAGGATATTTGGAAGGCTTTGGAAGAACACAAAGACTTGCTGTTGCCAGCTTTCAACTCATGTTAATGAATTCAGTCAGTCTGCATAGCATAAAAAGGCCCAAATACCACACGTGGTCAAGTGAGGGAAAGGTGCTTATGTTTGTGGGCCTTCCCTGCACTGTAATGTCTGTAATCATGATGATGAATAAATTGTAAATGACAAATGACTTGTGTGTCCTGTGCATGTGACACCAAGAGTGGGTAAAACTGACAAGGAGTGAGCTCCCTCTGGTTCTTGCGGGGTGCCGTGTTGAGGGGCACTTCGTCTCTCAAGTTGCATTTCTGATGCTAGCACTGGCCTCTTGAGCCCAGGCAAGCAAAATGTCACTGAGCTGCAGCCTCAGCCATAACACTTTGTGTATAAATAACACGCGAGGCTCCTTTCCTTTTAAACTTCAGATTTTATACTGGCTTGTCTCTAGCAGGCAAGTGATTCTTTCTTGTTTCTCCTTGCCTGGAACTATTTCATTTTCCTCATTCTCTTAATCTATAAATAGATCTTGACTAGTACTGTCTATATTATGGTTATGCACGCTGAAGACACATAGAGTCCTGTGTCTGTTTTCTTTTGACATACAACTTGTTTTTCACAACACCTCTGGACTTAGGATTTCTTGAAATTTCTTCAAAAGGTCTTTCCCCATGTAACATTAATTTTGTTTTTTTAAGCTTTCACAGATGAATACAATGAATGTATGTTTTCACCCCTTGCCCCCTCACATCCCACCCTGTAGGTTTTCCTTTCCTCCAGTGTCCTTTCCTCCATGCTCCTCTGCATGTGGGGTCGGTCCATTGGGCCATTAGGGGGCTGCATGGGCAAGCTCTTGCGTGCAGAAGCTCTTCTTTCCTGTCGAATGGGGCTGGATCTCCTGGGTTCCCATCCTGCGTGGTGGACTGTTGGGGGGCCAGCTGTGGTGAGGGACCAAGCGCTGACTTGTGAGCATCCACCCTGCCGTTTTCTCTTCCGGAACAATGTCACTGTCACTTTTTGGAGCCTCTTTCATCCTGTTGCCTTATAGAGGAGCTGTGTGTAGTTGTCATTCAGAAGCCGAAATTCCCAGTCATCCACGAAGTCTTTGTCACTCATCTTCTGTTTCCCGGGTCTCATGCCTTCTTGAAGTCAGGAGCCCCCCCACCCCACCCCTTTTGTTTTTAGATAGGCCTTCACACTGTAGTTTAGGCGGCCTAGAACGTCCTCAGTCCTCGTCCCTCTTGGGATTGCAGGTGTGACAATCATGCTTGGCTTGTCCGCCTCTTTGAGGACTGACTTTAATTTTTTTTCCCATGACGAGCAATCTCCCTTTATTAAAGTCCTTTGTGCTGGCTGACACGCCTCTACCCAAAGTAAGATCAGTTCAGCTTCCGGAGGCGGGTGGGCAGTGCACGTTGAGATGGCCAGGCATTTTATCTCCTCAGTGTCAAAGCCCGAGTTCCTTGCATTTAAAAATGTTATTCCGAGTGTGTGTCTGTGTATGTCAGAAGCACTGTATGCCCGTGGACATCCACGGGTGACTTTGGAAATCAGCCTGGATTGTGCTGCCTCCTACTTGAGCTGCTCTGAGTTTTCCCAGGCCCGGGGAGAGGGGGGAGGGAAGGGGGGGTTCCAGGGCTGAAAGTGTAGGCCACTGTCATTTCCATCTGTTGTTTTTTTAGGTGGACTCTAGGATCTGAACTCAGCACCTTCTGCTTGTGTGGCAGGCTTAACCCCTGAGCCATCTCTCCAGCTTTGCTCCTTGCTTTTAGAACAGTCTCCTCTGTTTTAAGAATTACTCAGTTTCTGGGGCTGGAGAGGTGGCTCAGGGGTTAAGCCTCCGCCTTGCAGGCAGAAGGTCCCGAGTTCGGATCCCAGATCCCACGTATAGACGCCAGGCGGAAGCGGGGGCGGCCTGCGCTTCTGGTCCTGGTAGGGCGGAGCCTGTGAATCCCAGGGCAGAAGGAGGTGGAGGCGTCCATGGTGGTTCGCGAATTCGTCCGTGGTTCTACACACACACACACACACACACACACACACAGACACAGACACACACACACAGACGCGCGCACATACACACACATATGCACACAGTTGAATAAATAATAATAATAATAAAAAAATATTTAAAAAAAAAAAAAGAATTACTCAGTTTCCTCTATAAAATTTCAAGCGGTCGGATGTTAAACCTTCAGATAGGCCTGTCCCCTTCCTGTCAATTTCGTTCTATTAGCTCTCACCTTTGTTCTTAGAAGAAACCCTCAAGTTTATCTTATGATCTTTATAGTGAATATTTTATTTTGGCTCTAGTTCTTGGTGTATAAAGGTTCTTTTTGTCTTGATGTCCCTATTTTGTAGCACTCAGTTCTTGGTTGATAAAAGCATTGCGTCTCTCTGAGGGTTTCTTGGTCCTGTGTGTGTGTGTGTGTGTGTGTGTGTGTGTGTGTGTGTGTTTGCGTGTTTGCTTCCTTCCAACTCATTCCTCCTCTGACTTGACTGCCCATGCCGTCGGTTAGGATGGCCGCTCGGATGTGTGTGTGTGTGTTTGCGTGTTTGCTTCCTTCCGGCTCATTCCTCCTCTGACTTGACTGCCCACGCTGTCAGTTAGGATGGCCGCTCAAAGGGCTCAGAAGCTCTGTGTCCTTGGGACGAACCCTCAGGCTCCTTGAGTTCACATAGTGTGCTTCTGCACTTTTAAAGGGTGTTTTCTTACGCAGATGTATAAGGCCTGTTTCTAATAATCTTACTTTTCTGTCAGTATTTATAAAGACAGATATGGTAGCAGTTCATACCGCAAAAGATTTTTGTCAAGATTTGACTAGTAAAACTCTAGTAGTGTCTGGTATGTAATAAATGCTAACTAAATATTGGCTGCTTTTTATTCCTATTTTAAATGTTATTTAAAAATGTTTTTATTGTGTGTGTGTGTGTGTGTGTGTGTGTGTGTGTGTGTGTGTGTCCCAGAGGGCACTGTGTGTCCTTGTAGAGACCCAAGGGTAGCTTTGGGAATCATCCTAAATCACTTCTACCTTCTATCTGCTTTATTCTGGAGTTTCCCAGTCTCCGCCTTCCATAACCAGACGTAAAGGTGCTGCCATTTCTGCTTGGCCTTTTTGTGTGGGATCTGAAATCTGAACTCAGGACATTCTGCTTTGAGGCAGAGGCTTAACCCCTGAGTCATCTCTCAGGCCCTGTTTTTCGTTGTTGTTAAAAAATAAATTTTGACTCTGATCTTCAAATTATTCATAGCTTTTTTTTTTCTTTTAAAAATAAATCCAGCATCATTTTCCAAGTAGTCTTACTTGGTTAATATCCTTTAACCAATTTTGAATTTCGGAATTTTATTTGCCAGTGGTTGAAAATTTATTTCTGCATATCAAGGATACCAGATAATTATAACTTAGGCTTTTAAATAACCAGCTTTTTTTTTAATATAACCATAGTGATAACTAAAATTTAAATATTTTAACACATTTAAATTCATTAAAATACATTTGCATGCAATATATCAACATAATGAAATTCAAAATGTATTCTGATATTTTCCTTAGAATTGTGTTAAATATAGCACTCATTTAAATAATTTTCTTGAGCCTCTCCCTATATTTTTATAGAGTTCATTAACCTCAAAATATTTATAGAAAATTTTTTATAGCTTTGGTAAAACCAACATTAGTAAATTAGTAAGTAAAACTTTTCGTGTGGAATTTGTTAAAAATAGGTAAAAAAAATTTAAAGACAAATCAATAGGGAAATATTCATGACAACCAAAAATAGAAACAACTCAAGTATCTATCTGTTAATAAATGAACAGACTCAGCTTGGAACCCATGCATCTACGTGCTTCACAGCGTAAATAAACCTTGAGTCATGTTAGTGAAAGAAACCACACATGCAAGGCAACATGTAGTGCGATTCCTTTATGGATGTTCCTTTTCTGGAAATTTCTCTAGAGACTGAAAGTAGCCCTGGGGAAAGGGTGTGAAACAGGGAGGGACTTAGTGGGTACAGGGTTTCCTTTCAAAGGTGAGGAGATGTTCTGAAATTAGCGTGGATTCCCGTATACCTCTGCGAGGGACGCCAGAAGAGTCAGATACATGAGCAGGGTGGCATTTATGGTGTCGCCAGCTCTATATAACGAGGTGCTCAGGAAGCAATCTGGGCGTGGGGATGTTTCCTTCTCCCCCTTCCCAGATGGTGAGTCTTGTGATGGCAGCCACACTGCACTGGGCATGATTGACAGTATGTGGAGCACAGTTAGGGCAGCTGGGGATGGGACTCACGGCTTTGTTAACCCTCCTGTACTGTCGTGCACTGTTGTTAGTCCTAGGGGGTGACATCTCCCATTTCACCTCATACCCCTCTGCAGGCATCCGGGGGGCTCTTCCTGTGGGCTGCTTGAGGTCCTTCCCGGTGCAGCTGGGGGGCTGCTTGTTGATGTCTTTCAGTCTCATGTACCTAGAGGGGTTCATCTCCTGCACACTCCATCCGTGTGCAGTGTCTGTTGGTGCTTTAAATAGTTCCAGTGTGACCCCTTTATGCTGCCTGTATCTGGGAACAAGCCCATTGCTCTTCACCCAGATTTCATCTCTTCATTTTACCTTGTACAGGACTGCCTCGGTGGTTAGCCTGACTTCAGCTCCAATTTTGTCGGAGTACTGTCTTAAATCTCTGTCTCACACACACACACACACACACACACACACACACACACACACACACACTTTTTTCCCCAGTGCTGAGGATTGAACCCAGGATCCCATGCATGTAAGGAACCATTGAACTACACCTTTACTGTTCCTTCAGATACCTTTTATAGGAACTGGGAAAATGCACTAAGAGAAAGGAGCTCTCTGAGGAAAAAGTGCGTGGAGTTGTACTCTTAAAGCACTAAGGACGGTTCAGGATGAGAGGTTGGATTTCAGATCTGAGGGGTGATGAAGATGATAGCGAACTATTTTTCATTTGTATGAATGTTATAAAATGCTAAGGTTTTTTTAATTTGGGCACAGAGAATCACAGTTGGACTTCCAGAGCAGGTTTTAAATCAAAGACTGATTTGCAGTATTCTTGACAATGAAAGCGAGATATTCAAAGCAGCCCGAGGTGATCTCTTGAGTATCAGCACTATCCATCGAGGGTCGGAATGCAGTCGAGCCCTGAGGTCGTTGCCTTCTGCCCCCTAATTCAGCTCTGAACAGCAGATGATTCTGATCTTTTCTCTTTTCTGAGAGCCGGACGAATTCTCAAAGCAGAGAGGCTGGGTAGGCCTGACTCAGGGGGTCTGAGACCGAGTTCCCTTTCAGCTTGTAACATTACCTTCTCCATTTTACTTATTTTTAAAATTTATTTACTTTTGTTTGATTGTGGATTCAGAATTGCTTCAGCAGCGTCAGTTACCAAGACAATTAGCGGATTCATGTGTTTTAAGACATGATTGATGTGATAGGAGCCTTTCAAAGTAATTTGATCTTAGAAACTATAGTAATTAGCAGCTTGCAAAAGGGCTAGAATACACTGAGCTTAATGACAGCTTTAGTTTCTCTTCTTTAGGAGCTGGTAATGCTTCTCTTAGAATACAATGCGGATGCTACAGTGGTAAATGGGAGTGGACAGAGAGCCAAAGAAGCCACTCATGACAAAGAAATCAGAACTATGCTCGAGGGTAAGTGTGGAGTGATCTTTAAAAGTAATTATAACTAAAGTCCAGAAATGAGCAAAAATAGCTTTTTGAGTCACCAGAGTGGAGGACAGCAAATGCGCTCAGCTGACGAAGTCACTGTGATTTCCTGAGAGTTTTCTCACTGGTTAGTTTCTCCTCTTGTCACTGAGGCAGAACGCCCGAGGAAAGTGACTCAGAGACGAAGGATCTGGGCGGCCAGTTGAGGGGCCACGGCCCCTCATGGCAGGGAAGGCGTGGTGGCCAGCAGCTTCAGGGCAGGGGTGCATGCATCTGCGGCTGTTTTTACATCCTCAGTGAAAAGAAAGCCGGGTGGATCCAAGTGGTGCAGGACTTTGAGGTTCAGGTCAGTCCCTCAGCTGCCCACTTCCCCCCTCTAGGTCCAAGTGCCCGAAGATTCCATAATTTCCCAGGATGGAGTCATCAGTGAGGGAGCAAGTGTGCGAACACCGTGAGTCCGTAGGGGGCGTTCCACATCCCAACGGGTGCTCATAACTTTTAAAATCTTTGTTGATAAAAAATTGCAACCAGCTTAGACGTTAAGTCCTTTAAATACACAGCAAAATGAGTAGCATAAAATTGAAGACATGGGGCGGCTGATAAATTGCTGAAGTCTGGTAAGAAAAGTAATGGGACTTGTGGGCAGAGTGACTGCTGCACGTGTAGCTCTGAGGGTCATCTGATAAAATTAGTCTGTAGTACGAAGCGAGGCTTCTTGTGCAGCGGCGAGCTGTCCTCGTTCCTCACGGAATAGAATCCATACTCTGGATTATTAGGATACTTGATCCACTGTATGTGCCGTGTAAAGACCAGACATATGTTCAGGGAGCAGCGAGGAGTGGTGGTGTTCAGTGCCGACACTAAATGTTTTTATTGGCATTTTCAATATGGGGCTGCTCCGATGCAGGGTCTGAGACCCCTGGCTCTTAAAGGCTGACTATATGATCAATATTTGAAGAAATTTTAAAGTATTTATCAATTTAATTTTATTTTGGGTGCATATGTATGTGTATGGAGCACCAAGGGTAACCTCGGGAGTCATCCTGGATTGCTTCTACTTCTTTTTGGCTTCACTTTGGGATTTCTCAGGCTCTGTCCATCTTCTAGGACTGGGAGTGCAGGCCGCTACCATTTCCGCCTGGCATTTTTTTGTGGGACCTGGGATCTGAACCCAGGTGCTTCTACTTAAGGCAGAGTCTTAACCCCTGAGCCGCCTCTCCAGCCCATCACACATTTTATATGCAGATTTACCGTTTAAATAATAATGTCCTCCCTAACCACATTGCTCACCAATCTGGGGTCTAATCTGTAATTGCCTGCTCGTCTTTTCAGTCCCTTTTGTCTGCGACAGTTCCTTAGTCCTGGTTTCTCATGTTGACCTTTTTGAAGAGAAAGCAGATGTTGATGAGGAAAAGGGTCACCTCAAGTTTGAGTCCAGGCCAGCCAGGTCTGCATAGGACTGGCAGGGAGGGGAAAGCTGTTGAGTTTTCTGTAGAGTGCCCCTCAGTTTGGGCTCTTGTCTTCAGATGGGGGGAGCTGGATTCGCACTGGTGCAATGTTACCTGTGCGGCTGGGTTAGGTTAGGAGACATGCAGTACCCCCTGCCCTACTATTGGTGGTGGTGCCTCTGTGAACTCTGCCCTGAGGTCTGCAGGTTGTAACTAGTCAGTGGACTGGAGAGAAGAAACACTGCATGAATAACTTCCGCACCACTAAAACCTTCAGTCTGTGGCTTTAGTGCTCTGTGATACTTGCTCATATCATTTATTCCTAGGTGCTTGCAAAGTAGACTTTGTCTTAAAGTCCGTTTCTCAGATACTGTTCTGCATTTCAATGTACTAGTATTTTACCTAGTCTTTGAACGAATCTGTTGTCAGCAGGAAGAAGGTATATTTTTATCCTAACTAACTCTGGGTTTTCATTGAACTAAAAGACCAGGTCATTTTAAGTTATTTCTGTTTTTATTTGTATGGGTGTGTGAGGTGCTTGGGATTACAAGAATATACCACCACACCTAGTTAAAGGAATACTTACTGGGCTGGAGAGATGGCTCAGGGGTTAAGACTCTGTCTAGCAAGCAGAAGGTCCTGAATTTGGATCCCAGGTCCCATGTAAAAATGCCAAGTGGAAATGGCAAAGGCCTACACTTCTGGCCCTATCTGAAGCCTGGGAAATCCCAGAGGGAAGCAAGAAGGAGGTAGAAGCAATCTAGGATGATTCCTGAAGTCACCCTTGGTCTTCACAGAGACAGACAGACAGACAGATAGACAGACACACACACACACACACACACACACACACATTAAATAAAATATCAAAAGGAATACTTACCAATTCATTCATATTCTCTCTCTCTCATGCTGCGATTGAACCTAGGGCCTAACACATGCTAGGCACATATTCTAAATATGATTTTTTTCTTCCACATTTTATTTTTTTCCCAATTATACAAGCTCAATAGGTACCCCTTCCTTTCCCTTCCTTCCCCCCTCCCCAATCCTCCCTTACACTCTGCCTCCCTTTTCCCCTTTTCTTTCACCCTCCCTCCCTCCACTTCTCCCAGTGCCTCCCCCTTCCTCCCTCTCATCCCCTGGAGCATCCTTTTGTGTGGATGCCAAACCTCCCTCTGAGTCCTCCACCCTAGTAAGGGGTAAAGACTCAGTGGTATAACCCAGAGCCCTTTCTTGGGGTCCCCATTAGTATGGGAACTCTATTATGACTGTTAATCCATTGCCTCTAAGGATCCTACTGCCTGGAGCCTTCTCCCCTGTGATCCATGCTAGCCTTTGGGGGGGGTCTTTGATATGTCAGCCATTTTGCAGGTCATGCAAAGACCGATTATGGCTACTGCAGCCCTAACTTATGTGGGGTATCTTGCTTATCATTGCTCCTCCCCATGTTTAGACTCTTACAATCTTGCCACCCCCTCTTCCGCAAGGTTCCCTGAGCTTTAGGATGGGGAGAGATTTGGCTGGTCTGGTTCCAGGTGATTAATGTAGGGTCTTCGGTGTTTTGAATTATGGTTTATTGTTGTTTTCAATTTTGCTTTTCCTGCACTGCCCTTGGCTCCATCCTGCTTGGTATCAAAGGTCACCTCCTAACCAAAGATAAAAGGCTGTTTAAATGAAGATATTTTAATATAAGAGGAGACTCAAAGGTAGATGGAATAGAAATAGAACACAGCAGTGAAAGGGACTCACTATCCCATTTGCAGGATGGTTACCGTCTGTCTGCCAGTCCTTATACCCTCTCTGGTTGGTGAGATCAAACCTCTTTAGTCGCAGGTGACCAGGAAAGGAAGTGAGAGTGAGCTTCACCAGATGTCTCACTACTTACATGCAATACTTGCCAGTGATCTATTTTCTTTACTGAAGCATGATCCTCTCTCTCCTTTTTTCTGGGGGGGGGCTCCTTCCCGTTCCCTTCTGTTTATAATCTTTGCAATTACAGTAGGTATTTGTATTAGTTAGGGTTCTCTAGAGTCATGGAATTCACAGAATGGATATATATATATCCTATATATAATATATATAGGAAATTTATTGAGTGAATGGATATATATATCTTTTTTTTAATTTTTTTATTATCATTTAAAATTTTTTATTATTATTTATTATTTATTCAATTGTGCATGTATGCATGTGTGTGCATGTAGAACCATGGACGAATTCAGGAATCACCATGGACCACTTCCATCTCCTCCTTGTTTACTCTGCCCCGGGATTCCCAGGCTCCGCCCTACCGGGACCAGAAACACAGGCCGCCCCCGCTTCCACCCGGTGTCTATACGTGGGATCTGGGATCCGAACTCGGGACCTTCCGCCTGCAAGGCAGAGGCTTAACCCCTGAGCCACCTCTCCAGCCCCAATATATATATCTTATATATAATATATAGAGGAAATTTATTGAGTTGGCTTACAGATATGGCCGAAGTAGTCCAGCGAAGGCTGCCAGTAGCTGAGGTAGTCAACGATGGCTGCCAATAGCTACCTGTTCAGTTCGGTAGTCAAGTGGGTGATGGCTGAAGGCTGGAGAACTCCTAGAGTCTTAGTCTAGTCGAAAGCTAGAAGATCGAAGAAACCGGGGGGGGGGGGGCTGGAAGGAAGAACGATTCCTAGCACAGCTGCAAGAAGGCATCTGTTCTCCTTGGTGGCTCCTTTTTATATGATGCAGTATTGGAAGAATCCTTTGAGAGCTTTGGAGTTCTGATAGGATCTGGGGCGTGTATAATCCTTTCAAGTGGTCTCAGTTGATCCTTTTCCAGAGGTGGTCTCAGCCCAGCTTAGTTAATATAGGTGTGTCAAGTTGACACCCAGGCTTAACTACCACAGTATTACAGAGATTTACCTTTGAATATGTCATTAAGTGGGTTTGGTACTAGGATCCATCTATTAGGGAGTACATACAGTCTAATTTTCTGTGTCTAGGATACCTAATCCATGTTTGTAACCTGTGTCTTTTGAATGGTGAGTTAATTCCATTGACATTTAGTGTTATAATGGAGAAATTACTTTTATTTCCTGACATTTTTTGTGTTTAGTGGCTTTCATAGTGTATTATTTAGCTTGTAGGTTTTGGTGGTATTGTACTTCCCTTCTGTCCTCCTGGATATGCTTGTTCTTGAGTATCTTTTTTAGCATTTTTTGAAGGCTTGGTTTGGTGG
The DNA here is from genome assembly GCA_023101885.1 of Typhlomys cinereus. Lineage (NCBI taxonomy): Eukaryota > Metazoa > Chordata > Mammalia > Rodentia > Platacanthomyidae > Typhlomys > Typhlomys cinereus. The sequence goes on from JALPQD010000242.1 coordinate 2,232,874, forward strand.
TCATGTAAGCCTTCAAGTTGTCTTTATGGTAGAAAATTTTTCTTTTACCCTCCATCATGACTGATAGTTTTGCTGGGTATATCAGACTGAGTTGACATTTGTGCTCATTCAATACTTGAAGTACATTTCTCCAAGCTCTACTGGTTTTTACTGTTTTCATTGGAAAATCATTTGTTATTTTAATAGGTTTACTTTTAAAAGTGACTAGTTTTTTTTTCTCTTGAAGCTCTTTGTCTTGTACATAGTGTTTTGATTGTTATTTGCTATGGCAAGTTTCTATTTTGGTCATACTTGTTTGGGGTATGGAATGCCTCTTGTATTTGATGGGCCTCTCTTTTCTTCAGATGTGGAAAGTTTTCCTTTATGATAATTTGAAAAATTTCCTTGTTCTGGTATTCCATGAATGTGAATGTTAGGCTTCTTCAAGGTATCCTATAACTCTTGAATATTCCTCTCAAGTATCTTTTTGGCTTTAACAACCTCTTCAATTGAACTGGTTAGTTCTTCCACTTTGTCTTCAAGATCTGATATTCTATTTTTTGCTTCATTAGTTCTGCTAATAAGACTCTCTGTTGAGTTCCGGGTTGAAGATAGCTTGTCTTTTAGTTCAGTTTTAAACTCTGCTTGAGATTGTTTTAACTGCTCTATGCTTATTTTTGTTTCTTCAACTGTTTTTCTCATCTCCTCCACCTGCCTGTTGTGTTCCTGTTCAAAGTGGTTGATGTGGTTTTTTTCAACTCCTCCTGGATTTCATCTTTCATTGTTTTGATCATAGTAAAGATCAGGCTTTGAAAATCATTATCTTGGGTATGGCTTTCTTGGCTATTTTCTGTGAATTTGTTCTGGTTGGATTCCATCATTATGAGGTTAATTCTTTTGGTAGGAGATTTGTTGGTTTGGTATTTGTTTCTCGTTGATTTGTGCTGTGACCTGGGCATTTTTGTTTTATCTCTTATGACCTTCTTTTTGTTTCTGTGTTTTTGAGTGAACTGAATTAGTACTACACTTGAGCAGTCATTGCTAGTGTTTGCCTTGGAGTTAGGTATGCTTTTCTGGTGTTAGTGTTATTGCCTATATGAGGCTATCGGACTGTTAGTACATCAATTAAGTCAGGTTTAGTAGACAGGGTATGAAGATTAGTATGATAGTGCACTTTATAGGTTTACTTTTTTTGGTGATACGTGAGGGTGAATGGGTATAGTCCCTGAAGTTGTATGGGTTTTTGGTTGGTATTTGGAAATGTTAAACTACAGTGACTAATAATTGAGAGGAACAAGATGGTAAAAGGGTTTATTTATCTTAGAGTTGGATGTGAAGATTCTCTCCTGTATGATGGGATGATTTTAGAGGACTTCAGATGAATGGTGTTGGTCCCTAGAGCTTTGCTTGGGTTTTCTCTGGACTCTGTTGAATTCTGAGGAGCAGGGAATCTGCCCTCGTCTGGGTCTGGGACAGAAAGGCAGAGTGGCTAGTGGGGCGGGCGTGGTCTAGGGAGCTTACCTGAGGAGAAGGGTCTGGGGCAGAAAGCTAAATATGATTTTTGTTTCCTGGCTTTGCTCTGGCAGTGCTGGGTTGGAGCCTTACACATGGCCCAGTGCACCCTGGGTGAAACAGAGCCCAGCTGGAAATGTTTTCACAAGTCAAAAGAGGACAGGTTCAGCCTGAATGAGACCGGATTTGAAATACTTCACTCTTGAGCCGGTTGCCAGCTGCTCTTCTCCTGCAGTCAGAGCCCCGTCACCAAGAGCAGCCTGCTCAAGCTCAAGCTCCAGCCCAGCTCCTCACTGTGGGCCCTGACATCCTCGATACCTGCTGCCTTGAGAAATGATGTCTCCTCAGCTGAGTTACAGAGATGCCATCAGTTTACATTTCTAAAGTGCATATCACGTGGTATATAGCAAGTGCTGTCACATTTGTTAGTTATTTCCTGGGTCAGGGAGATGGATTTTAAAGTGCTTGCTGTGCAAGCAAAAGGAACAGAGTTCCCACGTCCCACATAAGAATATCTGGTAGGCTTAGAGATCACCTCTATTTCTATCCCCATGCAGTATAGCCTAGGAATCCCCAAAGCAGGTACATTGGCCAGACTAGCCCTAAGGAGTTCTCTGTTAGAAACCCAGCCTCAAAACAGTAATGTAGAAGGCGTTCATGGAGGGTTCCAAGTACCACCTTGGCCTCCACACACAAGTGCGCTCACATCTATGTGCACTGTCTACACACATCCACCCACAGGCAGCACACACATAACACACATAATGTAAAAAGCCATATGCACACACATGAAAAATGAAAAGAATTATTTTCTTTCATGAAATTACATGTTAATCGGCATCTATTTACTTGATATTACTAAGTACTGGGTATTTATATGATTTTTGCATCTTTTTTTATAAGCCAAATGTAGAATTTTGATATGCAAAAGAAGTTAAGTATTTGTGGTATCATGGTCGATAAGTGTCAGTTCCTAATGAAATGTACTGTCATCTGAATCTGATGGGAACAGCACTTAATCTGACATGACAAATAGTGAAGCTCAGAATCTACAGCATTTGAGTTATAGTCCATCTTTATTTTCCTCACTTCGCCTTTGCTCACTGTGCATCTTCCAGGGAGCTTCCGTAAGATTATGATTGCCAGTAGCATAATACATACTTTCCTTTTGCAGCTGTGGAAAGAACTCAACAAAGAAAGCTTGAAGAACTGCTTCTAGCAGCAGCAAGAGAAGGAAAGACAGCTGAACTCACGGCTCTGGTAATAAGAAGCAATATTTCTCTATTTATCAGGAAACATTTTACCTAAATGTCATGTTCATAATTTACTGAATTGTGTAACACGCTTGCCATTATCTCAATAATAGAAGTTTTCAAATATATAGTAACATTTATCATGGTAATAGTCCAAGCAGGTCACATCTGAAGATATTTTTCTTAACTTAAACAATTTATATCCTCACTTTCTACCAAACATTCATGTGTAAAAAACTGGTTTTTTTCATAGCAAATTGTTAAGGAAAACAAAAATAATTATTTTTCAGCTTAAACTTATTTAAAATTGAAACATAATAAACAGGATCCTGTAAAGGAGTAAGTTTTTCTAATTCTGATGAGCAGTTATTTCCAAAGTGAATGCTTTGCCTGTAGACAAGTAGCCCATCAAGAAGAGGTGGTATTTGCAATGCCTCGTTCACTCTGAGCAGGTTGAAAGCTTTGCCTGCCTTTTTTTTTTTTTTTTTTTTTTTGTTATTTTTCTTCCTTGGAGACTTACTTTCTAGTTTCCATATCCTGCATGGTCTCATTATACATGAAACTCTAAATTTGTTCTGAATTCAAGACCAAAGCATTGCCATTTGCTTTAAAGTTATTTCGGCTCATTTGAGAAAGCTGCTTTGGTTTCTAAGTATAGCACCTGCAACACTTAAAGATTTTGTGAAATGGAGGCTATATAGAGAAAGTTTTAAAGCAGTAAGGTGGGAAAGCAAATTCAATAGAACTTGGACATTTATACTTTTAACATCCCTAATGTGAAGTGCAAGACTGATAAGGGTGGGCAAACCTTAGTGAAATCTTGATGTCCAGGGTAGATGGCCTCAGGTTGCTGTCATCAGGGCATGTGGGAACAGGACACCGGCCTGAGATCTCTTGATCCCCAGGATAACCCGGGAGATGCAGCATTGAGTGTTGTTGTGACTGAAATATTAGTCCAACTGCCCATGCGCCCCGATGCTCTCCAGGCTGCTGGACACCTTTGAGTCCTGAGGACAGGTCTGCCTTGGTGCTAACTGCCTTCCGTTTCTCTGCTAGCTCAGCAGGCCCAATCCTCCTGATGTTAACTGTTCGGATCAGCTAGGAAATACTCCCTTGCATTGTGCAGCTTACCGGGCCCATAAGCAGTGTGCCTTAAAGCTTCTAAGAAGTGGAGCCAACCCTAACCTGAAGAACAAAAATGGTAAGCATCTCAGTGGAAGCCTTTGCTCAGCATCTGGGTGCCACAAAATAAAGTCAGCACAGTATGAAGTCCTGTTGTTTTGGTATCCTAACTAAGCTGGATTGTCTCTGATTTTGAAATGGAGACATTTGCAAAGAAAATCAACATTTTCTTCTTTATTGAGACTATCTAGTAATGTGCTTCCTACTCCAAATGAGAAACCATGTTCATTTAGATACTGTCTGAGTGGAACAAGATAGATGATTATTGCTTCTTGCAGTAGTCAAATTCCAGTATCAGTAAATTATGAACCATTGCTCCTAGGGAGACCCAGGGTTAGATTCCCAGGAGTCTCAGTCACCACTTTCATCCAGAGCAATAACACCTTCTTTCAGAGGCACTACTGTTTAACACCATGTTTAGCATGTAAGTTGCCCCATGGGAGCGCAGGTCATGGCCTACATTACCTTACCGCAGGTCTGAGCCTTTCTTCTGTGGGACACAGCACTTGTACACTTAGGAGCACTATGCAGGGTCAACACCGTAGGTCATTTGTATAGTAAAATCAAAACGCACTGAAACGTGACACTAAGTAGACAGTCATAGAGACACGCCTGTTATGAGAACTGAAGCAAGAAACATGCCCGACCTTATTCTGCCTGAACTTGTAGAACAAGCTGAGAAAAGTCAGTGTTTTGTAACTCTAGTTTTTTTTTTCTATCCACTCCAGGAATCTCTTTAAAAGACAGAAATTCCCACAAAGATTGATTTTGGGATTACACGTACATTTTAACAATAAGTAGATTTGCTGTACAGAGCCCACACATGAGAATCAGCTCTACTTCATGACAGCGTCAAAGCCAACACTGGGAAGCCAGAAGGCAGTGCTGGGGCTCAAGGGGGAGGACGTCCCACCGGGGACTTGCACGTGGTCTCTCTAGTGCTTCCTGCTGCTGCCTAGATGGCGCGTCAGCAGTCCTAGTGAGGATGTAGTATAGGCGGCTATTCACCTAGCACCCCTGTCTAGGGCTTAGTGTAGACGGCCACCAGAGCCTGGATCTCCCCCTGCTATTCACCCAGCACCCCTGTCTAGGGCTTAGTGTAGATGGCCACCAGAACCTGGATCTCCCAGTTATTCATTCAGTACCCCTGTCTAGGGCTCAGTGTAGACGGCTCACCCCAGCTGTGCACTCAGCACTTGGATCAGTATGGCACTCATGGCCCCTGTAAAGCTGTGGAATGATCAGAACTGTTGCTGGAGCAAATGGGTATTTGACGTTGACTCTGAAATCCAAGTAGGGTTTAAAGAAAAAGACTGCAAATAAGGTTTGTTTCTCTAACCAAAGGTCCCTTCCACATAGTTTTCCTTTGGAAATAAAAACACAATGCCATCATCTAGTAAGATTTCAGCCAGGAATTTTTGAGTATTATCATAACAGACATTAAAAGGCAGAAGTGTGGACTAGGGAGACAGCTACTTAGCATGCAAGTGCAGAGACCTGAGTTTATCCCTAGAAACTGCACAGAGTGAAGTGCGTGCTGTAACCCAGCACTGGGAAGTTAAGGTGGGTGGAGTTCTAAGGCTCACCGGCCAGCCGGCCTCGTTTACCTTAGGAGCTGTAGTGAGACGGTCTCAAAGCGGTGATGGTAGTCCTGAGGGATGCGTGCACTTCCTGCAGAACTATCCCGCTAGGTGACTCAGGTTGGCACATCAAAGAGACCGTTTTAGAGTAGTCCTAGGTAGTCCTGTAAATACACGCTACATGCGTGTAGTGGCCCTTCACTTGGAAGGTCACACGAACACACAACAAGAAGCAGTGGCCAGTGCAGAACAGTGAGGAGCAGAGAAGCGCTCAGAGGACAGGAGTCTCGGGACACTGCAGGGCGAAGGGCGGGCCGCATCCCCGAGACTGTGGAGGGGAAGCACGAGAGGGGGCTCTGAGTTCAGCATGCTGGTCGGTGCCAGGGGTCACTTCTGAAAGAGCACTTTGTTGAGTAGTTGGACAAAGGCTAGGTTAAGGCGTAGGGACCCAGTAGGAAGTGAAGAAGCCGTGTGGTCACTTACATTTCAGGGCGGCCAGCCGGGGTGGTTCTTTGCTTGCTTTGTGGGGCTGGTTACAGCCAGCTTTCTTCCACTGGCCTCATCACAGTCTTCAGACATAGTTTTCAAGTCAACGGGACATTTAAGCCTATTTAAAGGAAAGCACTAAAGCAAAGAGTTTGACAGTGGTGACAAAAGATGCGGTGTTTCTGATAATAGCAAAAACACGTGCAAATTTAGTTGATAAAAGATGCTTAGTTTTGTTTTTTTTTACATAGCTGATAAATAGCTAAGGAATACAGACATCATCCGAAAACATGGTGGAGAATAACTCAACGTTGAAACATGACACCCAAGTTGTTTTACTGCTGCAGAGGAGTGCTAGTCAGAATTCTCAGAATTCTTCAGAACTGGCTGGGTCGGCTGATTCTAAATTTATATATAGGAAAGCCAACAGCTCCGCATTTTAAAGTGCAAGACAAATGGAATTTTGCTGGTTAAAAGGACTAGTAACGGGCTTAAGGGAATGAAGACATTGTCATTTAACAGATTCTTACTAAGGGGTCAGGTGACTTTACTGGGGTAGAACAAGAAGATACAGGCGCCATGGAGCGGGCCAGCCTGTTTCCATGGCACCTATAGCTCTGTGCGATGGGAGGAAGTGGGAGCAGCACTGGTAGGATACAGTTTTGTTAAACAAGGATCATCTTGTCGAGTAGGTAGGGGCCTCAGGATTGCAGGGCTGAAGGCTAGCAGTGAAGAACTGCTAATAATGCTGATGGCTCATGGTGGGAAGGATGGTCCTTTAGTGGTTGGGTTTAAAAACAACTTTATTTACTGTATGTGCATGATGTGTGTATGGGTGCATCAGAGGGCACTGTGTGTCTCTGGAGGACCAAAGGTGACTTCAGGAATCATCCTGGATTGCTACTACCTCTTTTTTGCTTTGCTCTGGGATTTTTTCAGGCTCCTTCCAACAGTACAGGCTACTGCTATTTCGACCTGGCATTTTTTAAGTGAGACCTGGGATCCAAACTTAGGACTTTCTGCTTGAGAGACAGAGTCTCAACCCCTGAGCTATCTCTCCAGCCCTAGTGTTTAAGGCAGAGTGGTTGGCATTCCTGGTGGTATGGATGTAAGGTAGTCAAAGATGGCAGTCAGCGTTTAGCTTAGACACCCTAAATAGTTTACTGAAGAAGGAAAGATAGAAGGGTAGAATTTGCTGGGAATTAAGAATCTGATGTATAAAGATACTTAGAATTTTAAAATTAATGAAACCAAATGAGACAGTTTGATGAAAGTTAGAGGCTAATGGAAACTTCTGGGTGGAAAGTGAGAATTGGGAATTGTCACATATAGTTGCTTATATTGAAAAGGAATAAGCTCTCTCAGCAGGACCTGGACACTGGTTCAGAGTAGATGACTAGTGACACAAAGAAGTCTAGGAAGAAAGGTGTGTCATTGTGGGAATGTGGCTGAGGACAGATGGCATTGCAAGAGAGTGGGCTGGAGCTGGGTTAGTAACGCTGGGATGGCTGACTGTCCGTTAAGATCTTGGGTGTTTTTAGATGCTTTTTCCCTTCCTGGTGCTTACTAAATTCCAGCTTTTTAAAACAACCATAAAATACGAACTTTAAAACATCAAGAAAACTGGTCTACCTATTAAGTTTGTATGAGCGGAAATAATAAAAAATGTATAAAAAAAAACATCAAGAAAGCCTATTGATTCAGTCATGGTAGTATCACAGGGGCTGATCTACATCTCTCCCTACAAATGTTGTGTTATAAGTCCTAGCCTCAGCAAGAAAGGAAGAAAAAGTAACAAAAGACATGAGACTGAATTTACAGATGCTGCGATCCTTGTGTAAGTTTAGATGCCGCGATCCCCGTGTGTTTAGATGCCGTGATCCCCATGTGTTTAGATGCTGTGATCCCCGTGTGTTTACAAATGCCGCGATCCCCGTGTGTTTACAGATGCCGCGATCCCCGTGTGTTTACAGATGCTGTGATCCCTGTGTGTTTACAGATGCCGTGATCCCTGTGTGTTTACAGATGCCATGATCCCCGTGTGTTTACAGATGCCGTGATCCCCGTGTGTTTAGATGCCGTGATCCCCGTGTGTTTAGATGCCGTGATCCCCGTGTGTTTAGATGCCGTGATCCCTGTGTGTTTAGACGCCGTGATCCCCGTGTGTTTAGATGTCTGTGATCATGATCCTTGTGTGTTGACATGCTGTGATTTCCTATGTCACAAAAGAAATTCAGAGCCAAGTACAGCCTACAGATATTGGTTATATTTCTGAATGTTCGCCAGAAACTGGAAAAGAAAACCATTAATGTTTCCTGCAACATGTAGAAGGTACCATGGGAAGACAGAATACACTGAAAACCAAAGAACACTGGTGAGAGAATCTAAGACCATCTCAGTTAATGGAGAAGGATTTGGAGCGTTCACTGCTAAGGAGTCAGTTACTGTATGATCCAGGATTGTCCTGGACAAAATTCCCATAAAATTTTAGAAATTTTTGAAAATTTTGTGTGGAAATACAAACCTAGCATTCCTACCACCAATTCCTCAACCAATTTTCAAAAAGTAAAAGTGACAAGACTTGAGTCTTAGGACAATGTACCCGAAGAGAGTAAATCAGCCCATTAAAATATAGACAGTGGAGCGTTGACACAGATGTTAAGGCAAACGATTGTAAAGGATCAACTTTTTTACAAGTTGATATTGGAAGCAATAAAACAAGCTACTCTTGTCTTTACACATGTATGGAAATTAGCTGTATATAGATCACAGAAATGAGTAGAATTGAACTTATATAGATAGAAGTCGGTAGCTTGTATCCAAAACCTGTTTAAATCAGTAAGGTAAGTTAACTCAGTTTTGAAGTGGTTAAAACAGATGTTTCCTCCAAGAAAGATGTACATATCCTAAATCAGAGCAAGACACACAGAAAGCATCACATAGAACTATGAAACCTGAGCTAAAATACATTCACATGAAAACAATCCTGACATACGTAAGGAATGTGTATTGCGTGATGTGTTTCAGCTGTGCTTGGTGGAAAACGAAGTCGAGCTGAGCTCCTTAGAACTGTGGTTTGTTCTTGAAACAATACAGCGAGAACTAGAGTGATACACCTCAGTGTAAGGAAATGAGAGCTGTTGAGTGACCAGAAGATTCAGGAAAACTGTATCTCACCATAACCTTATCATCTATAATGATCAAAAGGATTTTGTTTATGGACATAATGCTGCATAAGGTATATGAGCATGTGGCTTGCTTTCAAAATTAGTGGCATTTGTAGAAAGATTGAACACAGAATAGCACACTTCTGAGAATAGCCGGAGGATATGGATACATTATTGAAAGGCTTTCTCTAAAGGGCTTCAGCTACTGGAGAGCAGACAAGCCGGGACAGTGTTTTAAAAAGACCATAAAACAATAAAGCTGGTCTTTTTTTAAAACCAATTTGTCAGGTCTGAATAGTTTTTCTCTGTGATGATTTATACTCACTATTGGAATATATTGGGTCTGTATCTATTTTTGTGCTTGTTTAAAGAGCATCTTCAGTTAGAACAAAGCAATAAAGTTACCAGAAAAATTTGTAATCCAAATATCCAAAGCTCAGCTTTGAGTCTTCCCTTTGTTTTTGACCCTTGCATCTCACACACGCACTGCACTAGATTATGTTCTTGAATTCATAAAACAGATTGTAAAAGGGTTTAAGTAATACTAAATCAAGATTGTAGGCAAAAGTCAAAGGTGGTGTATGTTAATTTAAGATTAACAGGGTTGCAGGAATGCTCACAAAAACGTGCTTGCCTGGCATGCTTGGGCCCCTGCCTTACATCCCACCACAAGCAAAGAGGTGCCTTGGATATTACAGAGCAGGGAATGTCAGGAGTCACGCAGGACGGAATGGGACAGCAGACAGCTGTTAAGAACCGAGATGGCTGCCAGCGAGAGGCTCTGTGCATCTTTCGCTGCACCTCAGGACAGACCATGTCTGAGCACCAGCCATGTTGTGTTCCAGTAAAGTGGAAGATGGTTGTCATTGCTTCATTCAGCAGTGCACAGCTTCTTCACTCGCTTGGGCGGCGATCTTAGGGTGCCTACTTTTGAACTGCACCCATTTTGTTCTGTGTGGTCCAGTTCACATGATGGGACAGGGCCGCCACGACTTCTGCTAGGGAACATGGAAAAGGGGTCGGGTTGTCCTCAGAGAATGGAGAATGAGCTGGCAAGCACTTTGCTTTGTCACACTGGTAAGACTGACATTAAAACAATTTATCAAGTATCAATAGTTTTTTTTCTCTAAAGTTTAATGTTCATATCATATAATTCTTACTAAGTCATTGGTAATTCAATGGCTATGTTTGTATTTCTTAGATATTAAAAAATACTTTGAAGTGTGTAATTAAATTTGTTGTCTCGTTTCTTTGATTTTCTGTATGATTTTAAACATTTTAAGTAGTGACTTGGTAGTGTTGACTTTTGTATTTTCCTGATTGCTTCCCTTAGTCACATTCATTCAGTAAGTAAATGCCAAGCCTTTACTGTATCCCAAGACTTTGCAGGGACCTGAGGTCCCACAGCCACAGCCCAGTAGACTTCAAGATGGTTTTCTGACGCGGTCTCACTCTGTCTAGGCTGTGTTTGTGGTGATCCTCCTGCCTCAGCTTCTTGAGTACTGGGTTCTAGGTGAGACCAACTCCAGCCTGGCACTTTTCTGTGATGAGCTCTGTGTTGCCCACATGGGGCCCAAGTGGGCCTTGCATTTTGGCTTCTAAGGATCTAGGCCTACAGATACATACCACCTTGCCCATTTGATTTGGCGTTCTTGGGCATCACACATACACATATGCAGTGTGAGGTACAGAAAAGTCAAGTAGATGAAGGGGATTGAGACTAACAGAAGGGAAGGAAGCCTCCAGCTAGAATTTAAGAGAAGGACTTGGAGCAAGGCCAATGCTGAGGCTGGGTTGGGACTCTGCAGATTTCTCAGGGAAGCTGGTGTGGGCTGTGAGTGCGAAGCACGTGAGATATATGAGGAAAAATCCCGCAGACCAGAGTCGCAGCCTCGAGACCAGGGCTCCCCGGACCAGGTGGAGCATAGAACACACACAACTCTCCAGGCCGAGTGAATTCTGAACCCATTTATTGAAACTTTTATGACAGCTTTTATACAGAAAATTTTGGGGTAAAGAATGTTACACCTACAATAGACATATAATTTTCTAGTCAGCAAAAATCACCTTCAGGGTGGACATTTTTTCAAGAACTTAACCCATTGCTTGAGGGTAAAGGCACTTAACAGAAACATTCTCCCAGTATTTCCAAACCTAGCTAATCTATAATGCTTTACCGGATAGCCATGGGGCTGAGCCTACATAGTTGACATTTTTAACAGAGACTGCTTTTTTAAAATACACAGAGGAGGAATGATTTCCTTTTGATTTCAGTAAGGAACATATTTTACAATTAACTATAGGAGTCCCCAACACCCCATAAGTCCCAGCGTGAGCTTTTGCTGTTGTCCTCTCCAGGTTGATCCTCTCAGTCAGGCAGGTTGACATGGGCACCAGACATGGCAGCAGGTTCTAGCTTGGGAAGGTGCATGCAGCTCATGCAGTCTCTGCTATCCAAGCTTGAACCACGTCTCTAGGGGGGCCATGGCTTGGATATTTAAGGCCATAGTGCCTATAGCATGGTTCTGTTAATGAAGCACTATTGAGATATGTACTGAAGAAAACACTTAAGCAATATAATTATTAAAAGAATAATTCCTCTTATAATAGCATCCTTCTATTCCTTTAATAGTAAGGTTGCCTTATGTCGTCCTTTGAGGAATTCCAGAAGTGTATTGTCATCAGTTAGATGACCCATCTGTGAACCATGCATTCTCCAAACCTGGGGTCCAATCAGGCCCCATATGCCATGGGTGTCTCTTCCGGGCAGAGGCGATCATTGGTGGGAGTGCACTCGAATGGTCCATCTCTGCGATTTCTCATAAGAGTGCTGTTTGGGATAGGAAAGACATGGCCCCCTTTGCTTCTGACATGGATACTCCCAGTTTGGATTGCAAATACCAACTCCAGGGACAGTCTTGGCATCTAGACTTTCTGGCATGATGGTCTCTTCCTTGGCCTTCAGCCAAAGTAAGAGGGTATCACAGTTTCTTTTAAGATTCTAGTGGACTGATAGCATAATCTTATACTTAGTAAATAGGTGGGAATTTTACCTACCTATGCTTTAAGACTCTAGAAGTTATTCTCTAATTTCTTTAAAATCAGTGCACACATTCTGGCTAACAAGTCTACTTATTGTAAGTGACTAGACATGAAATCTCTATTTAGAATTTGACTTAAAAAGCAGGCTTCTCTAGATCGGAGAACAGGAAGCTAGTTCCAAAAAACCTAAGAGGAAGTAAAAGGCACTCCTAATTCCCAGAAGAATTCCTCCTGCCAGAGACAAAACTTAAATTACCTGAGGAATACTTAGCACCTGTCCATGGGAGGTATTGTGACATTCCAAGAAATTCCTAGCACCTGCCCACGGGGTTATTGTGACCTTCCCAGGGAACAGGCTTTAGGCCTGAACTGAAAAGAAACACCAAGGCCTGACAATTCCCATATTTTTCCTTATTTCTCTTAAATAAAGCCATGTCCTTATCCCAAAAGATGTTTCTTTGAATCCATCTTTTCCAAACTGAGACATATTCTACCAGATTGTTCGGATAAGGATGCGGCAGAAAAAAGCAGCCTGAGTGCCTGGATCTGGGAGCGCGTAGAGCTGCCTGTATGCTGGAGGCTGGACAGGAAAGCGATATGACCCAGCTTGCTGAGCACCGTACGCCTTTCATCAAAGAGCTCTCCTGACTCCTCCTCCTCCTCTGGCCTTTGCCATGTAGTTTGAGGATTTCTTCTTATGTCTTGGCTGTCAAAATCATCCTTGGCTAGTATTTGCTTTCAGTGATTGTTTGATTTTGATGTGAGCAGGTTTCCCCCTACCACTTTCATTCATTGACATTCTCATCTGCATATTCTGCCCATGACACTTGGGTTCCTGGTAAAAATGCCATTGGAGTTTAATTGAAATTTTATTCATGCAAGTTAACTTGACTAGAAATGACAATGTGTTTCTGTTGTCTCCCTAATACATTTCAGTATATTAGTAAAGATAAGGATTCCTTGAGAAATAACATGGGAGAGTTTACAACTCTGCACACTTTAAATTAGTGAATTGTATGGTGTGTGAATTTGTATCTCAACTATTTTAAAGACAGAAGTGCACTAACACCATCAGTTAATATTGTAGTCATTTCTCACAGTCATGACACGGCTAAAGCTTACATCTTCCCAGTTACCCATTTTTAAACACTTTGACAGAGTTTTAAATGTAAGTTAAATCATACTTTTTTTGGCTTTAAACCCTTCAGAGACTGTCCATAATGTTTTGAAAAACAAAACCAAAGATACCACATACTGGCTCTCAATGTGCACTTACAGAGTCCCTCTTGACAGGCCCCTGACTGTGTTTGTCACTCAGTATTTTATCTGTTTGGACAGCCAGCTCCGCTGTGCATGAAGCTGAATACTTTACTCTCTGACCAGCCCTTTATAGGTCTTTCCAAACCAGTCTCTCAGCTTCTAGTCTAAAATCGAGTCATTGTCTGAAATCTCTCATTAAAATACCTCGCCCTGCATGATTTATTGTCTTCTGTGCCTTTTCTATTTATACATTTTTTGTCTTTTCAAATAATTTTCTTCCTGTTCTGTCTGTAACTGCCCATAACAGAAAGAAGAAATGTAGACAAAAAAATTACCAGTGCGCAGCAGATGTTGGGTATTTTTAAGAATAAGGTTATATGAGGGTTTAACAAATGGACTGGAAGATTACACACTTGTATTGTTTTAACTGGTAAGTTCGTGGCAATTTGTTACAGCAGTCAGAAAATGAACTCAGAAAATACAGCATTAAGGCAGGAAAGTCTGGTCACTGAACAGTACAGAATGTTTTGAGGATAATCTGATTTCTGGGCTTCAACAGCCTCCAAAAGGAGAGGCCAAAAGGGCATTGCAGGAGCAGCAAAACCGAAAAAAAAAAAATCAACAAACCATAATTGAGAACATCAGAGACTCTATATCAACCACCTGGAACTGGGCCAGCCTAATCTCTCTCTCCCCATCCTGAAGCTCAGGGAAATTTGCGGCAGAGGGGGCGGTAAGATTGTAAGAGCACAAGGATGGGAGGAGTCATGATATGCAAGATACTCCACACAAGTTAGGGCCGAAGCAATCATAATAGGACTTTGCATGACCTGCGCTATGTCCAACACATTATTGACCCCACAAAGTCTAGCATGGACTAAAGGCACTAGGATCCTTGGAGGCTAGGGACTGACATTCACAGTAGTGTTCTTAAGCTTAAGGGGAACACAGGAAAGGGTTCTGGGAAATGCCGCTGGGTCCTTGTACCTCATCGGAGAGGAGGACCCAGAGGAGAGTTTGGCATGCACAGTAAAGGATGCTCCAGGGATTGGGGGGCGGGGGAGAGGTACTGGGGGGATGGGAAGGGAGAGGAGAGGGGAGGGGGGAGCAGGGGGGTTGGAGAGAAGTGGAGGGAGGGAGGGGACCGGTGTACCTGTTAAGTTTGTATGAGTGGAAATAATAATAAAAGTGCTTGAAAAAACAAAAAAGAAGAGGCCAAAAGAAACTGAGAGGGCAGAGGGTTTTCTTGGTGTGGTGAGCAAGCAGTAGTTGGTAGAAAAGGAAGAAATGTTTTGTGGTAGTCACACAAATGTTATATCCTTAAGCTCCCAGTGAATTCTTTTTCCTTGTGTTTTTCACAGATCAGAAACCTGTTGACCTTGCCCAGGTGGCTGAAATGAAGCATATTTTGGTTGGCAATAAGGTGCGTCGTCATGGCCTAAATCTATAACTTCTAGGATATGGTCTGAGTGCATGCTGACATGTAAAGGAGCTTCTAATGAAAGGTGTTTCTGACAGGTCATCTACAAAGCAGTGAAACGGTATGAAGGCCCTCTCTGGAAGGTAGGACGGGGTATTTTTTAACTCTGAAAATGGAAAGAATTCTCAAGGGTTCATTTCTGTTAAAAATACTTGCAGTCATTCTCGGCTTATGACGTTTCGATTTATGATTTTTCTCTTGCCTTTTAATTGCTGTAAAGGCACATTCAGTAGAAGTCCTGCTGTTCTTTTGAACGTGGGTCATTTCCTGGGCTGCTTTCCTGAGATGCTGGGCAGTGATGTCCAGCTGGGATTCCCCAGCACCCACGGGACCTTGAGAGAAGCAAACCAGCCCCAGAAGAGTTGTGTGTTGACAGTGGGTTCAGCCTGGTGACTTTTCCTGGTGCTGTGGTTTATCGGGTCAGTTCGTGCCTGGCAGGTTCTTGCCCACTGAGCTCCAGCTCAGCTGTCGGTTTATACCCTGTTGTCACTACAAACACCCATCTGTCTACGCACAAGAGATACTTTTTAGTTCGTTATGAAATAGACTTTTTGGTCCATAGATAATACCATTGTTAGTGTTCTGAGCAGGCTGAAGGGTAAGTTTAGTTACGCTGCAGTGTTGGCAAGCTTAGTGTATTTATTCTGTGCTAGGTAAGATCTCTACTGCACAATTGTATCACCAGCTCTTAAATGTGGGATTTTAAGAAAAACTTACAGTATTCTTCACTTACAATGAATTAATTGGTACATACCTCATCAGTCAGGGAGAATCTGTACACAGATTAGTCATTCTTGGGTCTTAAAATATAGACCATTTTTATATTCTTGGATTTAAAGAGGTTTCCTTTCATTGGATTGATCACCTTATTTAGTGCTGGTTGTCTATGCTTTTGTGTGACTGTTTAACAGGAGTGGAAGAAAGTACGTTTTCTCACTAAATCATATAATTATAGTACTTTTTTTTGGTTGTTGTTGTTACAAGCACCAGACTGTGGACAACTTGGAAGAAAGTTAATATCTGAATTATCAGGATGGCAAAATTTCTCAGAATTCTAAACATTTCTATATGTCATAGAATTTAATTGTTTTCAAGAATTTTCAGGGCACATGGCGTCTTTCACTGTGTGTGTGTGTGTGTGTGTGTGTGTGTGTGTGTGCGTGTGCGTGTATCAGAGGGCATTGTGTGTCCCTGTGGAGAACCAAAGGTGACTTGGGTAATCATCCTGGATTGCTTCTACCTCTTTTTTGTTTTGCTTTGGAGTTTACCGGGCTCTGCCCACCAGGGCTATAAGTGTAACCCCATCCTCATCCCCATTTACCCCGAGCTCAGGACCTTCTGCTTGAGAGGCAGTCTTAACCCCTGAGCCGTCTCTCCAGCCCGGCTTCTACTTTTGTAAGCAATTCCTCTACATAAATTTGTGTTCTTGTTTATGATATTCACGACTTTGAGGAAATAGTGTTGGAAATCCAGAACTGTTTTTTTTTTTTTTTTCTGATAAGCATTTCTGAGCCGTACTATCAGAAACACAAACTGCTCATCACTGATGTTACCATGTCTTCTGTTCCCATAGTCAAAGTATTTTCATTACTCACTTAGTACCTAAGTTCATACTTTCGTGCTCTCTACTGTTCATACTGAGCATATGCTTTTGTTACTTACTTCATACCGACGTTCGTGTTGTCCAGCTGAAAGATAGGTGTATCTGTGTGAAGTTAACTATTTTTTTTGACCAGCTGCATCAGCATGGAAAGTCTTTGTCATTTTTCCTTTAGAGTTCGCGGTTTCTTGGCTGGAGGTTATTCTGGGTAGTGCTAGAACATGGAGTCCTTTCCTGGTACAGGAAACAGTAAGTATCGTGATCCTTATGCTGACAGTTTCAACGTATAAATTTAAAGTACTAACAGTCTTCCCTTGTTGCTGCCTTCTGTCTTGATACGGTCTATTGCTTTCCTTGCAGGCCTGATGCTGCCCGTAGTGCTTATCGTCAGGGCTGCAAGCACCTGACACAAGCCGTGTGCACGGTAAGATGAGACCCATGTCTTCCTGCAGACTTGGAGTCAGTGCTGCCAGTGGTTTATGTAGCACTGAGATCTATGGGATGAACTTGTATATTTTACATTTGGAAACAACTGAAATTATAGAATGTCTTTTTACACACACATATGCCCCCACACAAATTCAACTCATCCGTCACTATATACTGTGTTAGAAATGATGACCTAGGGGGCTTTGTGTTTGTCTTTGTACCTGGGTGTATGTGGATGGTGGAGGTTTCTCTGTGTTACGGTACAAATCATGCATGTTAGGCTCTTATAGTCACTTCTGGGTATTTTCTTTTGCCAGTCAAGGGAATAGGTGAGATTCAGGAACTGGGCTAACCTGGAGCCCAGACATCCTTATTTCTGTTTCACTAGTTGTTGTCATACTTTATTTTAATTACTTAAACTTTATTTCCTTTAGTTTTTGAAAATATGTATGAGAACTTTTAAGTGTCAGACTCGTTTGCTAGTTTGCTGCCCCCCCCCCCCAGTGCCTGTTCCTCCTGTGCTGTGCTGTTGGCTTTGCCTGGTTGTTCGCTACTTTTTTTCTTTTTCTCCTTCCATGTATGGGTGTGGATAGAAGCAGGCTTTGAGTGTGTGTGCCAGTGGAAGCTCAAAGGTGACTTCAAGAATTCTCCTGGATTGCTGTACCTCCATATTACCTTGTTCTTGGGGTTTCCCAGGCTCCTAGAGCCGGAAGTGCAGACCACTGCCATTTTTTCCTGGTGTTTTTACATAAGGATTTGGGGTTCGAACTCAGGTCTTTTTGCTTGCAAGGCAACCTGAGCCTGACAGTACCTCTGAATATGAAAGTTATTTTCCTATCATTTAAAGTCACCCAGCTCGAGGACATGCCCCATGGTAAAACTGCTGTGGAGTCCAGGGGTGTGGGAAGCAGAGCAGCCCCGCGTACAACATCCGTGATTTCTTCTCGGGGAACCAATTTCTTTTTCCCATCCTTTTATTTTTTAATGTTGCATACACAAATATAGTGAATTCATAATATTTTATTTGAACCCTTTAGTCTCAAGTCCCATCCTCCATCCTTTTCTTCTGACAATCCCTCATTTCCCCTGCCAGACTCCCTCTTGTTTTCAAATATTTTTACTTGTGCAGTCCACTGCGTTTCATCTAGTTTGTCCTTGATGACTTCGCCTGACCTGATTCACGTTCCAGCACCCATCCTCGATCAGTTGATAGACCATTGAGGAAAGCTTTACTTTACTTCCTCCTTTACTTCCTCATCACATGAGTCCTCATCAGTCTCTCAGAGACATGTAGAACTACTTGAGATCACCTTTATCGTGAGATGTTGAGGAGTTCCGTTCAATTTTTGCACAAAATATACACCTGCCATGAAATCTTGTGTATCACAACTCTGTTGTGTTGTGTCACGTGCCACCAGTGTCTCACTTCAGGCGTTTACAGTCTTAACCACCCCCTCTTCCACGATGTTCCTCCAGCCCGAGATGGGGTAGGTGAAGTAGTATGTCCAGTTTAGGGACAAGCAGTTCACAGTCACTTGTTTTCTACATTTTGGCAAATGGTGCTTTTCAGCAATAAACTCCTGCTGCAGAAAGAGGCTTCTAGGTTGGATGCTGAGTGCGTTTTCAATCTATAGGATAATAACAGGTATTTACAAAGCAATTTGGTGTACTGTCTTTCTGAAGATTCGCAGTCATTAGTTTCTTGTCTTCTCAAAATGAATACTTTTCAGTTTTTGTATGTCTGATGACTTTGTATTCTTAATTCTTATTTTGACTGAGATTTTGTTGAATACATAGGTCTGTTTGTGGTGAATCTCTTGCTGTCCGTTGGTTGAAATATTTAACTTAATTATATAGTATTTTATAGTTTTTTGTGAAATATAACATTTATTTTTAGAATATATTTTAAATCATCTGAGTTTTTTTCTAATTTTTTTGCAGTTCTTTGCTTTTAATACTTTTCTAGTACTTTGTCCTACAACCTTCATAAATTCATTTATTCTGCTATGTTGTAGATTCCTTGTATATGGCTGTGCATTTCCTTGATATGTAATATTCATATTGTCAGCAAACAAGGGTTGCTATATTTTTTCCAGACGTTTCTTTATTGTACTGACTATGACCTCCAGTGGGATTTTGAGAGCAGCTGGAAAGAGTCGACATCCATTGTTTCTCCTGTTCCAGTGCAAGGCCTTCATCATCCAATTGTCACCATGAGATTCCCGAGGTGTGCCTAACTGCTTGAGGGGGTCCTACTTCCTGTTTATCAGGGTGCTTTCATCATGAAAACCTTTGGGTTTTGTAACATAGCTTTCCTGTCTTTAAATATGGGGAAAGGCCCTGACAACTTTAGGATGTTAGTAGCCAATGTTTTCCTGAGATAAGTCCCATTGGCAATGATCTATTAGCTTTTTAATATATTGAGTGTTTTGTTTTATTTTGTTGTGAATCAGTCTCAATGTGTGCAGCTGAGGCTGGCCAGGAACTGATTGCAAACCTCCTTGCTTTGGCTTCCCAAGTGCTGGGATTGCAGGAAGAGACTTCATGCCCAGTCTCCATTGCTAATGCTTTGGTAATAGGGCTTTTTTTTTGTTTGTTTGTTTGTTCAAAGTTTTCTTGTGATCCATTGGTTAATCTTCGACCTAGTTTTAGAATCAGAATCACACTTGTCTCATTTGATGAATTGGAGAATGTTCCCTACTTAGGCTTTTGGAAAAGTTTATGTAGCGTTCAATTTATTTCTTCCTTGATTACTTGGCGGGACTGACCAGTGAGGCCGTATAAGCCAGGAGTTTTCTTTGTGGGCAGATTGTAATTATAATTAGAGTTTTCTAGTTGCCAATTTGCTACTTCTTGAGTGATTGGGGGTAATTTTTGTCTCTTAAGAAACTTGTCTATTTTCTTTAGTTTAACAAACTTACTGTCAATATTCCTTTGTTGTCTGTCAGAGATACAGGTGTCAACTTGATAGTCGAGGTTTCAAACTCTGGGCACATATGCAGAGAAATAGTAGTTGTGTTAAGCCCAGAATAAATCTGTAGGAGATTGTCTAGTTGTTGGGAAAGAGCCAGACCATGGTGGGACAGAATAGGCCCTGGGCAGGTGACTAAGATGGAGGAAACTGGTTGAGAAAGTGGACATCTTTCTCTGTACTTGACTGGACATGCTATTCAGGCAAGTAAGGATTGTCCCTCTCTCAGCTGTTATGTGGATTTGATATGGCTAGTTCCCTTAGCCTTCGGTGTTGCTATG
Source organism: Typhlomys cinereus (assembly GCA_023101885.1). Classification (NCBI taxonomy): domain Eukaryota; kingdom Metazoa; phylum Chordata; class Mammalia; order Rodentia; family Platacanthomyidae; genus Typhlomys; species Typhlomys cinereus. Next base: position 2,253,096 of record JALPQD010000242.1, read on the forward strand.
GACTCTTCTGCCAAGCTGGACAAGAAACTGTAACCAGGAATCATAAGGCGAGAACACAAATCATTTTTCGATACTAAGCTGTTTTGTCGAATTTATCAGCAAAAATTCAGGCTAAATGCAATAGTGCTTAACATTATTATATCCTTGTCCATTTTTATATTAATACTTCTATTTTTTCCTAAAGTGCCTAGCAATTTTTAAAATTTTATTTATCTTCAATTTTTCATGATGGAACATATTTTGATCACATTCACTGAGCCCCTTTCTCTTCCCCAGTCTTTCCCTAATACATTCAAGTCTCCTTTCCCTGATGTGGTGAGTTACATAGGAATGCTTACAGGACCATGCAGAGAGCTTTTTTATAGGAGCGTGCACACCTTACCAGTGACTGTACCACTGAAGAACATGCTCCTGCCTTCCCCAGCAACCCATAACTGCAGAAAAGTCCTTAGGGAGGGCCCGTGAGCTAGCTCAGAGGTTGACACTGCTCAGAAGCCTGGCAGCCTGATTTAATTCCCTGGAAGCTCAATGGTGCATGCGTGTGCACCCCCAATAAATAAATAGATAAATAAAGTATTAAAAAAATAGATGAGGGGTAGCACCTTGTGAACCCCTCCTGCTCCATGACAGGATGGCGTCAAGCCTGGTCATGTTCATGTTTCCGTGGCTGATTTCACTTGCTGTGAGTTCAAAATGTAATGGACATACAGTTTCCAGAAGCTAGTGTTCCCCATTACCCTCACCTTTGGAGCGCAAAGTCTCTTCATTCTTTCTACCTTTTCTTCTGTGATGTTCCCTGAGTCTTTGGTATAGGTACATAGATGTGGAATGATAAGTATGTCTCATATATAGGTGAGCACTTGACTCCCTTTTTCTTATCATTTGGGCCATTAAAGGTCCTTTCAATTACCTCTGCTTACCCTGAAAACAAGCTTGTCTGACCAATGATACCTTGTTTTGAAATTATTTTGTTGGTATTAATATGACCAGTCTGGCCTTCTCAACATGTCTCTTTTTCTTCCATTTAATTTGAATGTATTTTCTGTCTTTTGTAGATAGTTTTATTTTAGTTCCTATTTCCATTCTGACTTTCCCCTTTTAATTAAACCTTTGTGAACGTGTCAGACTCTGCTGTCGGGTATGTCAGGCTTTTATCTTTAGTGTGATTGCTGTTAAGTTCTGGAGAGTCTGGAGTCTGTTACTTGGCTTTGTGAAATATTTCTTTCTGTGTTTGTGCAAGTCGCTTTTGGGGCTTGACTTGGAATGTAATCTCTGGTGTCCTGTGCAACAACTCTGGTCGCCATTTGATTGGTTGAATTTCACTGAATTGTTTTGAGTCTTTGTTGTACCTGTATGGTCTGAGAATCCTGAGTAGGAAACTCGGATGTGGGGGTTCCTGTCTCTTTGGGAAGTTGGCTGTCCTTTGAATGAGTGTCTCTGCCCCATTTACCTTGTTTCCAGAGATGGAAAGCTTGGGTGTTGCATCTGTGCCCTCCTGTGTGGCATCTTCCTGTGTGGACTGCACTCCTGTGTGGACTGCACTCAGGCCCCGGAGAAGCTACGGAAGATTCTTTAGCTGCTTGCTGCCTTTCCTCCAAGAATTGTGTGCTCCTCGTTCATCCGGCAGTGTGTTTGTTGCTATGGTTTATGTTTTGAAATAGCCTTGTAGTTTTTTTCTCTACAAGGAACACAACACACACACACACACACACACACACACACACACACAGAGGTAGGTCACTGTGTATGCCTGTGTAAACCCAAAGGTAACTTTGACAATCATCTTGGAATGCTCTACCTTTTAGCTTAGCTCTGGTCTTTCCAGACTCAGCATTCCAGGAAGAATTACAGGTCGGCCATTTCTACCCGGCATTTTTACGTGGCATCTGGAATAAGAACTCAGGTCCTTATGCATTTGAGGCAGAGGCTTAACCCTAAGCCGTATCTCCCACTCCCCCCTTTCCATTATGAAAGTTCCTCCCTGCTTGATACTTTCTTTGAAAATATTTATTTATTCTTCTTATCATCTTTACCTTTTCTCTTTCTCAATTTTTTATTAATATTTTCTTTTACAAGCATATTGAATATTCATCCCAGCTTCCCTCCTTCCCCCATCCCTCTGCTCTTCTCCCTTCCCTTCACCATTCCCTCTCATACTTTCCCACCCTTCTGCCTGTATGATTCTATGAATCTCAGGATTCACTCTGGCTTGTCTGCTTCTGTTAGGGTTCAGGCCTGCATAGTGTAACAAGTTGCCTGTCTTCAGGCCACCCACTGATGCATGCATTTCTTCCTCAAATCTTTTCTGCTACTGTATACTCAGCTCAAACATTTTCTTTGTTGCAGAGTGGTATGAAAAAGGAATCGGAGCCTCATCTGTAGAGTCTTGTAGCCTGTTACACACTGAGCTCTACTTGCGAGAAGGCTCAAGCTGCACACCCAGGTGTGCTCTGAAGGACAGAGGAGGTTCCTGCCAGATTGGACATAGACGAGCCACCTTGCCCCTGATAACCCACTCATTCCGTTCCCTTGCTTTTCCCAGTCAGGGTCTCAGATCGTGAGTAAAGGAGTATCACTTTAATGCGTCTGTGTGTATAGGTAAATTTGCATCTTTTTATGTGAGTGAATCCTGTTTTCTGATTTCTTTGTGTCCAGGTGAAATCCACTGACAGCTGCCTCTTCTTTATCAAATGCTTTGATGACACCATTCATGGCTTCAGGGTTCCTAAGAACAACCTTCAGCAGTCAAGAGAGGTAATCGTTTGTGTTCATATATCTATCATAGAGCTTAAAAGTGTAGCCCAATATTAACATCTAAGATCGTGCCAATTATACTGTTAAAAATAGGGTTTCTGATTCATTTGTTCCTGTGTAGATATGGTCCTGTGTATATATGTGTGCAGGGGGGTGTGTGAGCACTTTTCTGGAGGCCACAGGACAACTTTGTGGCTGTCCTCAGGTGTTGTGTCTACCCTTTTTTTTTTTTTTGGAGATAGATTTCTCACTCGAGCTAGAACTCAGACCTTGCCATTTAGACAGACAGATCGGAGAGCCCCATTGATCTCTCTTTTCTCCACAGTGCTGGAATTATAAACTCAAACCACCATGCCTAGCTTTTTACGTGGATTCTGGAGCCTGAAGTCAGATCCTAGTGCTTGGGCAACCAGGGAACATCCCCAGTTTTTGTTGTACTTTTTAAATGCAAGCAATGGTTTACTTTGGTTCCAAATAGAACCCTAAATTATCCAAATCCTGACTGTTTGAATATCGTATGAAAATGTAGTATTTGACCATGTATAACACTGTAAGAAAATAAGACAGAAGAAGTAGTTTTGGTTCCTGTATTTGAAGTTGTAATGTAAGAGTTTCAGGGCAGTGTTTACCATCTAAAATGAGCTAAGCTTCGTGCATTTCTAATTTGATTGTAATATTATAAAATTGGATATATGTGTAATTATTCATTATCATTGGAAACTTATTTTAAGTGAAAAGCTTCATTCATAGTTTAACTCCTATAATATGTTTGAGTATTACTGTGCATACCATTTGATGCTATTTTTAATTTATTTGTTGATTGTGTATATGGTGTCAGAGAATGGGCACGTGTCCCTGGCATAATAGTATGCAGCCCTCAGAGGGCAAGTTGGTGGAGTCAGGATGCTTTTCTCGATCCTCTTTTACGTGTGTTCTGGGGTTTGAACTTGGATCATCAGGATTGTACAGCAAACATTTTTACCTCTTGAGCATCTTGCTCATATTGATGATAGTTTTAAAAGCAGTAGACCTGTTTTTATCCAGACATGTCTAGATAGGCAAGAGGCTTAATCTTTTCATAAATAAAAAAAATATTCATTTCCCCCATGTAAATTGTGCTTTACAGCCCATTGTCATATTATCTCTTTGGATAAAAATGCTTTTATTAAATTCTTGGATCATTTCAGAAGTGGCTAGAAGCAATCGAGGAACATTCTGCGTACAGCACTCACTACTGCTCCCAGGACCAGCTGACTGATGACGATGACGACGACGATGATGTGGTTTCTGCTGTGGACATGAAGCAGTCCTTAGAGGTATGGACTTATTCTGACCTCGCGTCTAACCCTGTAGAGCAGATTTTAATTAAGAACTACTTTTCATTAAGAGGGAATGTTTTGAAATTATGGTTCCTGACAGTGGAAATGCTGCTCTGTGTCTAGCCATCATCCAGGTCACATTTAAAATGTCTCTATATACATGCTGTATAGACCTGTAGCTATGTGAATCTTTAATCCTTCATATTCCTGTAACCATCGTTTTTGTATTGAAAACTGTCTCTAGTGGGTAGAGTATGCACAGTTTACCTGCTCCTTTTGTGACTTCATTGCATGTCTCAGAGTTTAGATAATGTGGTCATAGTGACACATTGCTGTCAGTGGTTTCACTCAAGCCTGCTCGAGTGTCACTTCAGGGTAAGGCAAAGCCTGTAACGAGCAGAGACGTCTTCATCTGAAGTGACCTCTGTGCCTTGTCCATACCTGACACAGTGGGTGTGCGGAAAGAGAGGGGGCATCAGTTTTCCAGCTGTAGCTTTTAAATGCACCTTGTTTTCAGCGAAGTATTGAGTTAGGAATTTAGAACCACAAATGATGCTGAATTTCAGTGTAAGTAATTATTTCTAAGATTACAAATTTTTACTAACATAAATTGAATAGAATATTTGCTGATTCTCATGTTTCTAAATGAGCAATTCTAATGTTAGACTTTTTACTGAGATAAAGCTCTATAAACTTAACACAAAAAAGGAATTCGGGGCTTTTTTGGTTCCTAATCTTCATTAGTGATAGAACGTCAGAGAATTTGACCTGTCTGTGTTTTGCTGAAGACATTTGTTAGAATTTGTTGATAGCTGCCTTGTACTACTTTACGACTTAATGCATAATGTGGAAATCATAAATGTAATTCATAAATAAGTGAATTTTACAAAAGTAACATTGTAGGAGCATTTAGAAAAATAGCATTAAGACTTGGAAAACGGGGAAGATTTTAAACATGTGGCTATAATCATGTTAACAATTTAAATATACTTCATGTTGTAAAATATAGTCAGTATTTTAGCTGAAAAATCCTTCTGTATTTATCTTCCTCAGCTAATGAATGATAAAAGCCTAGAAGGGTTTGCAAAGCAGACCAGTGTTTGTTGACATAATTGCTACAATTTTTAAAACTTTTGAATGGAAACTACATGTAAAATAAAAGTATACAAACTTACTTACCATTCAGCAACATTTATGAGGTTTCCTTAAAATAATTTTCTAATTTCTAGATTATTCATTTAGCTATCACTTTTCATTTTATTCCTTGGTCGAATGGCTTTCACATATGTACTTTTAAGCCCTGCAATTTTCCTTAAAGCGTTTCTGGTATCTGAAAACCAGTTTCGTGGACCACCTGTAACTCCAGCCTTCAGGGGGCCCAGGCAGCAGGATTGTCTTGAGTGGAGGCCAGCAGGGGTCCGCAGCGAGGGCCCGTCCACCCGAGTTGCATAGCGCGGCCTGGTACCTGCCACCGGGCACAACGCTGCAGACACGTGCAGAAAGCCGTCCTGCGCGTGTTTCTGGAGCAGGCTGCCTCTAAGGCAGCTGTAGACCTGGCGCAACTGCCAGGTGCCTTCACTAGAACTTCATGTCGTGGAGTCACGCAGCAGCTGCTCTCGCTCCCTGTGAAGTGTGTATCTGTACTTAACCTTTTAAGTATTATTCTTCTGTTTTTAAAATTAATTAGTGTGTGGATGCGCGTGCGTGCATGCGTCTCAGAGGGCACTATATACCCCTGTGGATGATCAGGGGTGACTTTGGGAATCACCCTGGATTGTTTCTACCTCCTTTTTTATTTTATTTTATTTTATTTTATTTTATTATTATTATTATTTTTTATTTCAGCTCATACAAACTTATTAGGTACACCAGTTCCCTCCATCCCTCCTCCTCCCCCCGTACCCCCTGCTCCCCCTCCCCACCCCTCTCGCTCCCCATCCCCTAGTGCCTCCCACCAGAGAGTCCTTTCTTGTGCATGTCTGATTTTCCTCTGGGCCCTCTACCTCCTTTTTGCTTATTAGTTCTGGGATTTCTCAGGCTTCATCCACCTGGGCCAGAAGTGCAGGTCTCTGTTTTAAGTGGGACCTTGGATCTGAACTTAGGACTTTCTGCTTTCAAGGCAGAGTCTTACCCCCCGAAGCATCTCTTTAGTCCTGTTTTTCTGGTTTTTATTTTTTATTGATTAATTGATTGATTGTGTGTGTATGTGTATCAGAGGGCACTGTGTGTCCCTGTGAGGGACCCACCTATTTTTCTGTTTTTAACTAACCACGTATATAACCACGCAAATAAGTGAAGAACCTCCTTGCTGTATCCGTGGATACAGTTCTGAGCAGCCTGTAGGTCAGGACAAGGAGAGCGTCATGCTGTGTAGACAGAACTCGAACAGGGGATGGGTGTCCTTTCTGTTGCTCACTGCTCGTGATTGGAGCCCTCTGGCTACTGGGCCTGTGTGCTGTGCTGTCATCCTTGTGTGTAGGGGCTCTGCATGGATAACTGTCGCATGACATGCGTGTAGGGGCTCTGCACGGATAACTGTTGCATGATGTGCATGTAGGGGCTCTGCACGGATAACCGTCGCATGATGTGCGTATAGAGGCTGTGCACGGATAACTGTCGCATGACGTGCGTGTAGGGGCTCTGCACGGATAACCGTCGCATGACGTGCATGTAGGGGCTGTGCACGGATAACTGTCGCATGACGTGCGTGTAGGGGCTCTGCACTAGGTGCTCTGCACAGATATATTGTCACATGACTTGTGTGTAGGTGCTCTGCACAGGTAACTGTCACATGACTTATGTATAGGTGCTCTGCACAGATAACTTAAAAGATTACTGTCACATGAGAGCATCAGAACACTATCTGTAGTGGGATCTGCCTATGTAGAATGGACGGATACAAGCCCTTTACACAGTGTGGGTGGCATAGAAAGAAGTCAAGAACTCACCAGCATTTGCATTTAGTTGTCTCTCAGTGGCCTGAACTGCTGGCTGCTCCTTTCTTAGCTTCCCAGATTCCAGGACTGTCAGATGTGTGGTCCCCGTCCCTGCCCAGCATTAACTTTCATGAGTTGGTTTTTAGATTTTCAGAATGTTATGGGGAGATTACAGCAAATTAGAGAATGTGCTGTGTTTTGTTGTACAATAGCCTCTTTGTTCTCATTTCAGTTAAGCAACATCGAATTGTTCAGATAGAACAGACATGCTGTGCTGTCTTAACACAGTGCGTGTGCACTGACTGCTCATTAGTGGACCTATCACGTAACTTTTTAAATCACTGATCAAGGAATCAGTTTTTTATTTGCACTTCAGATAAAGTTAAGGGCAGATGAATGTGGTTCTAATGCTCCTCAGTAGCACACAGAGAGTGTTTCCTGCTTTCAATTGCAACTGCAGGAGCTAGACGGGGCTTTGATTTGCTGGCTGCACGTGGAGGCTGCGCTTCCTCCTGTGGCCTGAGCCAGTGCTCACTGTGGAAAGGGAACAACGCAGCAATGGTGCTGACTTGGTCTTGAGCAGGGATATTGGAAGTGTGGGACTGAAAAGGGCAGTTTCTTTAATAAATCATTATTGGTTGCAGCGTGTTTCCACATTAAGTAGCCCCCATCATCAGCCCAAATTCACAGGCTGTGTCTGAAAAAAAATTACAAGCATACTGCCTTACTGTTTATGGGCTTTTAAACTGCATGAAATAGGTATTCCCCTCCGAAGTAAACGAGCAAGCACGAGTTCTATTTAGATGCCATTAGAAGTCTCAGACGAGAACAGAGCCTGCCACTGATGTGGTTCCGTAAGTGAGTCTGCTGTGCGGAGCCGTAGCCGTGCTCCCAAGAGCCGTGCTCCCGGGAGCTGCAAGACGATGGTGTGGTTCCATCTATCCGATGTTGCAGGGCTCTTGTGTTCAGAGTCGAAGGTTGAAACCAGAACACGGGTAGAGGACTAAGGCAGGGTTTATTAGAGGAGAGAAACAACAGAATTCACGGCCTCCAGATGTGTAGGGCCATGAAGGGCAGGCGCCAAAGATGGCTGCCAAAGTTAGGTATATTTATCCCCATTGGTTAGCTCACATTGGAGGCGGGACCTGTGCGGAAAGGAGAGCTAATCTCCATATTCTTTCATAAACAAAGGGTTGGAGGAAGTTGGCAGAGGATGTTTTCCTTCTGGGTAACCACAGCAGAGGGGGTGACCTTCCAAGACCTGCAGAGACCTTCCCCATGGCTGCTCTGAGCCTGCTTTATTGCCTTGCCCTGTGCTGATGCAGACTCGGTGTTGAATGAGCATATGTTGTGTGACAGGCTGGTCAAGGTTGGAACACCAGGTGGGAAGCTTCAGGCCAACACCACAGCCTCCTACAACAGAGTGACACTCATATTTATAATGTCATGGTTTGAGAAGATTTTCATTTGCTGTAGCCAAGCCACTCACCAATAGGACTTTCCTACGTTCTCTTCCCTCTCGTTAAGGGAAACGGTGTGAAACCAACTTTCAAGTGACTTTGATTTTTATTCTGTCCTTTTTGAGTCTGAGCTAAACTGAGCAACTTAGATGGTACACTTTTTGTATTAGTATTTTTCTCACAGGGATTTTGGCAAGTAGAGTTTTAAAATGTCAGGGGAGGGGCTGGCAAAATGACTTTGGGTAACGGTGCTTGCCGCCAAGCCTGAGGACCTAGGATCCACACGATGGAAAGAGAGAACCAGCGTTAGTAACCTGTCCTCTGACCTCCACACCTGTGTGAGGCCTGGTGTACACATCCCAGTCACCTAGCAACAGCCCCATTTACTTCTTCCATCCTCACCGTCATATCACAGTTGGGCTGCAGGTATAGTTACTGGCAAAGTACACACTTACTGTTCAACATCCTGGATTTGGTCTTCATGCACGCATACATGCAAACAAATAAATATGAAAATAATTAAAATTTCAAGAATGCTGTCTGTAATTGATTTCACTTATTTTTATAAGCCTTGCCTTGCTAAGAAAAATGTCCTGCTTGGTCTGGTGATATGGGTGGCAACAGTGTGCATATAAAATGCTGAATGAAAAATCAGCTTGTGATTTCCAAATGTTAGGACCATCTGGATTGTTTCATACAAAAATAGTTCTTAAAATACATTCTTAGGGATGCATTTTATAATTTTGAATTTAATCAGATGTAACAAACAGAACTATAACTCATGCATGTATGACCTAAAAAGATGGCATTATTAATTCATGCAGTTGTGTGATGCCTACATGACAGACAATGAGTGTATTTGGAATTAAGAAAAGCTTATTTTTATTAAACTAGTTGATTATTAAATGTTTTTCTAAAGATTATCTTACATATATCTTTAAATTGAATGTTTTGATAGAAACATTAAAGCAATATAATATAAAAATCCTTCATTGCTCTGTTATAATTTTGTCTCTTCTCTTTTTCTAGAAAGCACAAGTATGTCAACAAAGACTAGATAAGGAAATTTCCAGCTTTCTCAAAATGATTAAAGAGTGTGATGTGGCTAAAGGTAAAAAAAAAAAAAAATAAGAACTCGAACCTAAGCTTGTTCCTTTGCTGTTTTTTTCAGCATGTTTTAGACAATTTTTGGATTGGGTAAAACTATTTTGAAATATATAAAAGACTGTTTTTTAAAATTCTTTTAGTTTGTGTGTGTGTGTATGTATCAGAGGGCACTGTGTGTCCCTGTGGAGAACCAAGGATGACTTCGGTTATCATCCTGGATTGCTTCTACTTTGTTTTTGCTTCCCTCTGGCATTTCTCAGGCTCTGTCCACCAGGGCCAGAAGTGCAGGCCATTGCCATTTCCACCTGTTGTTTTTTAAGTGAGACCTAGGATCCGAACTCAGGACCTTCTACTTGAGAGGCAGAGTCTTAACCCCTGAGCCATCCATCTTTCCAGTCCCCCAAAAGACTATTTTAAAACTTCTCCCTGGAGATACGTACCTTATAAATGAATAATGTTTCATTCTTTAAAAAAAAAAAAAAAAAGACAGGTTGAGATTTGTTGTCTGGAATCCATTTTGGCCACACAGCGGGAATGCTACTTGAGGTGCCACAAGACTCAGGGTCCATCAGCTTCTCCCTTGTTGTCCTTTTAATTTCCCTCATCTGTAAATCAGGGCAATTGTTCTAGACCCTTGGCTTTTCCTGAGTTTGTAAATGTAGATATGAATTCATTTAATTTGTTAATCTTCCATTTCTGTTAATAATGAATAGTCAAGAATTGACAACACAGTAGCTAAAAATCAAAAGTATTGAGAAAAATGTTTAATCATAAAATATGTTCTCCAGACTGTAAACTTTTATTTTATTCAATTGTGCGTGTGTGCACATGTGTGTGTGTCTGTGTGTGTGTGTGTGTGTGTGTGTGTGTAGAACTACGGACGAATTCGGGAACCACCATGGACCACCTCCACCTCCTATTCGGGAACCACCATGGACGCCTCCACCTCCTCCTTGTTTACTCTGCCCCGGGATTCACAGGCTCCGCCCTACCAGGACCAGAAGCGCAGGCTGCCCCCGCTTCCGCCTGGCGTCTATAGGTGGGGTCTAGGATTCGAACTCAGGACCTTCCGCCTGCAAGGCAGAGGCTTAACCCCTGAGCCACCTCTCCAGCCCCCAGACTGTAAACTCTTAACAGTTGCTTTAGATTTTGGTCTTAATGTGCATATAGATACTACAAAAATGTAATTGATGTCGCTATGTTACTTTATGATGACCAGTTTTATTTCAAACTCCCTTTTTTGTAGGGAACTCCCAGGTTCAGTTATGTTGTCCAGAGAATGTAAAGAGATATTAATCCTTAATGCTTGTTTTCCTAACACCATCTCTTCATATTTACTTGAACATACCTTTACTTTGGTTTAACAAACTTTTTATTTTTAAATTACGAGCAGTGCTGATTTTGAATTGGACAACAACTAAGTCATATTAGTTGCAAGGTTGGAATATTGCATTACTTGGCATTGTACATTCTCAGTAGACTTCTAAGTAATATCTTCCTTGAATATAATTCATAATGTTAAAATTTATCATGTGAAGTTTGCAATTTAGTATATTTCTTCGTATTCACTTTCACAGTTAATATAATCAGAGAGATTTTTAAAACAATGACATGAAGGGCTTTAGACATAAAAATGCCAGGTGGAACCGCCAGGGCCTGTGCTTACATTCCTGGTGGGTGGAGCCTGGGAAATCCAGAATGAAGCAAGGAGATAGAAGCATGATGATTACTGACTTCAACCTTGGGCCTCCATGGGGACACACAGTGCCCTCTGACACACACACACACACCAAAAATAAGTAAAATATTAAAAAGACATATCTTTACCAGGAACCATCTAAAGAAGTAAGAAATGCTAGCAAAATTGACTGTAAAAAAAAGTTCAGAGGTAGCTGAAATACAAAGATTAATTCCTTTTAATCTACCTGAGCAACACATATATCAGCAGAACAACTAACCTAATTGCTTTTTACCCTTGAGTCCAGGATCTGGTTCACATTACCGGCCTGAACTGACACTCGTAGTGAGGGTAACCATGTTTGTATTCATAAGGGTTGAAGGAACTGACGAATCACCCTTGTTCCTGGTGTGGAAGCTTATGTCTGACCTCCTAGCACTCGGAAAGATGAGGCAGGTGGATTGCAAATTCAAGGCCAACGTACAGTTACACAGGGAGACTCTCTCTCTTTATTTTTGTTCCCCCCAAATAGAAAACTCTTCAAAGTGCTTTTTAGCACATTAAAGGCATTTAAGGCAAAGTCCTGTTGACTTTGGAACCCCCCTCCTCCCCGTCATGTCCCCTCAGCCCTCTCCAGCTCCACTGCTGGCCGTCCTCGACATTCCCATGCTCATGGTGGATATGCCGGCCCCTCTTCCTCCTGGGGGTTCTGTCACAAGGTTTCTTTGGTCCAGTGTTGTCTTTACTCCTTGCGCTGGCTGCTCCTCCGTATCCACCAACGCATCGTGCTGCATTATCAAGACCTCCTTGTACTTGAACTTCTGGTGGACTCAACACAGGAGGCCTTGTGAGGGGCCTGTGCAGTGGAACACAGCGGGTCTGCCTCTTGGTGACCTGACAGCCCCGAAGTATAGCGAGATTATCAGAGTATCGCACAGTGGAGCTATTTAAAGAGATCCATATGGTGAGAGACCCACATATGTGTATGTATGAAAGCGCATGTAGTAGCTAGCTCATTCCTGAGCATGTTTAATTCAAGGTTTATGTTTCTGGACATATTTTATTCAAAAAGAAAGATGTCTGATTCATTTTTGTTCTGGGCATTGTTTTCTTCTGGCTGGTTACCCAGATAGAACCCCAGTGACTTGGTGATCTTGGCTGCTGCTTGTTTCTCCAGAGAACTTTAGCTGAAATAAAAGAAGCAGTTGGGAAGCTGGATTTCCAGTTTTTCTCAAGGACGGCAGCTCCTCCCAAACATAGGTGCCCGTCCCTGCTGGTGCCCGCCTTCCCTCCTGCAGGTGCCCGCCTTCCCTCCTGCAGGTGCCCTCCTTCCTTCCTGCAGGTGCCCTCCTTCCTTCCTGCAGGTGCCCGCCTTCCTCCTGCTGGTGCCCTCCTTCCTTCCTGCTGGTGCCCTCCTTCCTTCCTGCAGGTGCCCTCCTTCCTTCCTGCAGGTGCCCGCCTTCCTCCTGCTGGTGCCCTCCTTCCTTCCTGCTGGTGCCCTCCTTCCCTCCTGCTGGTGCCCTCCTTCCTGCTGGTGCCCGCCTTCCATCCTGCTGGTGCCCTCCTTCCTGCTGGTGCCCGCCTTCCATCCTGCTGGTGCCCGCCTTCCCTCCTGCTGGTGCCCGCCTTCCTCCTGCAGGTGCCCTCCTTCCTTCCTGCTGGTGCCCTCCTTCCTTCCTGCTGGTGCCCGCCTTCCTCCTGCAGGTGCCCGCCTTCCTTCCTGCTGGTGCCCGCCTTCCTTCCTGCTGGTGCCCGCCTTCCTCCTGCAGGTGCCCGCCTTCCATCCTGCAGGTGCCCTCCTTCCCTCCTGCAGGTGCCCGCCTTCCCTCCTGCAGGTGCCCGCCTTCCATCCTGCAGGTGCCCTCCTTCCCTCCTGCTTCCCTCCGTGCCACAGCTGCCTCCACCTGCCCCGTGGCCTAGTTCTGTGATCCCACTCCTCACTGCACGTAACAGCGCTTCCCGCCCCTGCAGACCCAGGGTGGTCCCTGTCCGTCTGCTAGTTCGCTTGGCCTGCTACCTCTGGGAATGGGCTCCGTTAAAATTCTTCTCAGCTCTCAGCTCCCCTTGCCAAGCTCCTCCTGATAGGCGCTTCCTCTCTGGGTCAGCTCTCTCAGTCGCACCAACTGTCCCTCTCTCTACTCGGGTTGATGGTGTTTCCCTGAGATTTCGTGTATATGCCATGCGTGTATATAAATGAAATCTTCTGCTGCCTGCTTCTCCTCCCTTTTTTCTCTGTTTCTTCTTTCTTGTTCTCTCCTCCTCCCCATGAATGAAATGAATGACCTACTTACCTAGCTTATAAATTTGCAACTTCTCTCAGACTCTGGAGAAAGGAATAGTAAATGTGTTCTGTCTGGGTAGTAGTGTGAGGTCTTACAAGTAGCTGAGATGCTTCGAGAAGGAAGCAAAGTGGGAACAAAGCCAGGACAAACAGACAGGTTGTGTTCTGCTCATAGGCCCCGAGTTCTATGTCCCTGTCCTGTCCAGTGGATCCGCTGGTTTCTAACTGGGGCGAATTGTTCAGTAACTCTTTCACTGAGTGTCTGTGAATTGTAAATTCTTATATCTCTTATTTAAATTTCTATGGGTATTTTCTTTTTTATTATTTAGTGTATGTGTGGAGGACCAAGGGTGACATCAGGAATCATCCTGGATTGCTTCTACCTCCTTTTTGCTTCACTGTGGGATTTCTCTCTTTCTGTTGAGCCTGTGTGTGTGTGTGCGTGTGTGTGTGTGTATGTGTGTGTGTGTGTGTGTGTACTCGCATCTGTGGAGGCCGAAGGGAATTGTATCATACTGGATTGCTCTACCTCCTTACTGTCTTTGCTCTGGGGTTTCCCAGGTTCTGTCTTCATCAACCATTCCATCATCATTTTTATATGGAATTTGGGGGATCTGAACTCACGTCCTTTTGCTTGTGAGGCAAAGACTTTAACCCCTTACACATCTGTCCAGCCTCTGGTTGATCCTTGTAAGTTTCGATTTCAAGTAGATGAGGCAGTCACAAACTAGGGCTCCAAATGATTCTGGTTTCAGCTGGAGAAGTTTGCAGAACATGCCTACTCTGCTGCTGGGCCCAGGGCAAATTTTAAATCACCAGTTTTCCTTTTTCCCCTCCCTTCCTCCCTTCCCGTGTCTCCTTTTTTTCTCCTCTGTCCCTCTCTCCCTCTTGATCCTCCTGCCCTTTCCCTCCAAGGCCTTATTTGCTTGGTTTGTGAAAGCAGCGTTTCTGTATAGTAAGCTCCCATTTCTTCATCTGAGATTGTGTGCTGACTGACACCCACTCTGTCCTTGGCCCTGTTCTCCGCAGCCTTGACATTTCACACTTGTCACAGATCAGGAGTTTCCTTCTTTTAAGCTCTGCTACATGTTACTTTCTTGTTGCTATTTTACGCAGCCTCTGCATGGGTTACAGCTGGCGTTCTTCCTGGTGTGAAGCTAGTATGATAGCAAACACATGGAGCTATTCATTATGTATTGGTTGGTAGACCTTCCATGTGGTACCTGGTACCCTGTGACAGCCCTTACTCAAGCCCAAGTGTCGCATATTTCACAGGCGAGCTGACTAAGGCACAGGGAGCCTAGGCAACTGGCCTAGTGGTTAGTGAAAACTAAAGTCAGCATACGCTGCTCTTAACCAATAGTCTAGAATCACTTGTGAATTCTGGTTTTACTCTTGAACATTTGATTTATAGGCTGGAGAAATTGGCAGATTTATAACCAGATTTCCAGTGTGAGGCCTGCTTTGTGGAGGGCGATCGAGTTAGCTTATGTGCTGTGGTTGGAGGCGCTCAGCTCCTTCCTCCTGCTTACAAGTTTGAAGGGAGGGCGGGATTAACATACGCTTCTACTCTGCAGTAACAAAGTCCTTTTGCTTTTTGGTCAGCCTTGTTCTCCCCGCCCAGCATCTCTCCCACCCTCGTGTCTGTACCACCCTCAGGTCTGTACCACCCTCAGGTCTATTCCACCTTCCCGTTTTTGCTACAGCTTTTCACATTGCAGATGGGTCATCAGTTTGGTTCCAAACCTTGGGTCATTCTTGGTTTCTCCTTGTGCAGCTGCGGTCAGCAGCCATGTGTCCTGCCTGTCTCTGTCCTTCAGTTCCCCGTCCTGTCTCTTGCAGAGTTCTAAAGCAGGCCATTGCTATCTTCCCCACAAGTTTCAGGCAGTGCTTACTCCATCTGTCTCTGCTCAGTGTTCTCTAGAGCAATTAGAGAGGCCTCTTGCAGATCAGGCCTTGTTCTGTCTTTTCCAGAAGCCTTGGTGCCCTGTGGCTTTGCATAGGCTGGACAGGTTTTGTGACCAAGCCTACTCACTTCAGCATTCTCATTAGTTAACTCTTCCCTTCTTGGATTCTTTTCAGTAGCATGAACTTTTGTACCAGGTTCTTAGCGTGTTGTTGGTAAGGTGTGAAATAGCAACTTTTTCTCCCCTTTTTACATGTAGATTTCAAAAATTTTTCTGGTGTGTCTAGGGAGCTTAAGTGTTCTTCCTACATGTTTTAAATCACTTTGCACTTTGCCTCATCGCATCCTGAGAAACCCTCACACAACATTTTTTGTATTTGTTTTCTTCTTTGGGCAGGCCTACCCCTCTCAGGCCTTGGAAAGATCCAAGATCCTGAAAAGTGCACAGCACAGCAGTGTCTTGTAATCAGCCCCGTTGTGAAGGTTGCTGCAGACAGAGACTCTCAGGAGGGGAAGGAATTGGTGATGCAGTGTTTCTGCATAAGTGAACAACAGTTCATTCTTACTGTCCATGTTTTGAAGTCAGGTAAACATTGCATCCTGAAATTCCTTAAACATGTAGCCGGAGTTCATTGCTGGACACATTCTCAGTTTCTTTCAACACCTGGTTCTTTGTGGCGTTACTCATCAAGACTTGGTGCCTGACCTGCCACAGGTGGGGCTCTTTTGTCATTCGTAGTTCTGTCCTAATTACTGCTTACATCATCGTTCTGTTTTTCTTATAAGGTCATTATCAGAAGGTGAAGAATTCATTGGACAGGTCAGTCAGGAGTGATGCAAACCAATTAGTAGCCTTGAGTTGATTTTATTCCACTGGATTGAAACAAATCTTCTCCTGTCTCTTTCTTTACTCCTATTTGCAAAGAATGCAAAATGTACCTTCTAGTTGAGCCGGTTGCTCCTTTACCCCACAGCATCTCTTGGGCTGAGACTTCTCTCTACATTTTTAAACATCATCCATTTCACTCATATTAGATTTTTCTTCCTGCTCCTTTAAACTCTCTAAGGTACTTGTTTTGTTTTCCTCCATACACAGCAAGTTCTTCATGGACAGACTGCTCTCTTGTTCTTACATTGTAGTCTCCAGCTTGGTGCCCGCTGCATGGTCTCCACTCCATAAATGATAGAGAAATCTCGCCTTTCATTCTCATTGATCTTAGTTCTAACATTGTCTTCCTCTCAGGAGTAGTACTTTTGTTGCTATTTGAAAGTAGTATTTTTAGGTATTTTAGATCTAATTATTTCATTTAAATCATATTTAGCAATAGAAACATTACTTGTTCTATAAGATTCATCTTGGTCCTTGACTTGTTTTTCAAATCCATGACAATTCACTTCACTGAGTAGTTGAGATTTTTTAAAGAATGCCCAATTTGGAACTGGAGAGGTGGCTCAGGGATTAAGCCTCTGCCTTGGAGGCAGAAGATCCTCAGTTCGGATTCTAGACCCCACGTATAGACACCGTCCGAAAGCCGGGCAGCCTGTGTTTCTGGTCCTGGTAGGATGGAGCCTGTGAATCCCAAGGCAGAGTAAACGAGGAGGAGGTGGAGGCGTCCATGGTGGTTCCCGAATTTGTCCGTGGTTCTACACACGCACGCACGCACGCGCGCACACACACACGTACAATTGAATAATAAAAAATATTAAAGAAAAGAATGCCTAATTTAATTGCTATTTATGTCTTATAACATAATTGATCTATTTTTATTCTCAGTTCATTTAATAATCCTACTTTGAATTATATATTTTTAAATCACCTAGTTCAATTAATGTATATATGTGTGTGTATATATATGCATATATATGCCGATAACATAGAGCATTTACAGGTGCTTGTTTAGCCAATTGTATTCAAATGAGCATTTTAGCTTTAACAAAATAGTACATTTATATTCTTGTGTCATATGTAATGTACTTCTTGAAATTTATGCTAAAATTTTATGTAGATGTTTTCAAAAGATTGATTTTTTTTTTTTTTTTGTACAAGTATCTTTCCATTTTGAGAGGAGTGCTTATTTTCGGGAGTTTGTATAATTCTGAACTGGTATTAAAGTTATTTATCCAGGTTTTGTGTCCTAAAGATTTTTCCCAGATGATGGAAATACTTTTTTTTTATTTTTTTTTTATTTATTCAATTGTGAGTTTATGTGTGTGTGTGCGCATGTGTATGTATGTATGAGTGTGTGTATAGAACCACGGACGAATTCGGGAACCACCATGGATGCCTTCACCTCCTTCTGCCCCGGGATTCACAGGCTCCGCCCTACCAGGACCAGAAACGCAGGCCGCCCCCGCTTCTGCCCGGCGTCTATACGTGGGGTCTAGGATCCGAACTCAGGACCTTCTGCCTGCAAGGCAGAGGCTTAACCCTTGAGCCACTTCTCCAGCCCCTGATGGAAATACTTAAAAGTGACACTGGAAAAGTAACAAAATGTATTTTCTTGGTCCTCGTTAGAAAACTAAATGTAGTTTAAAATTACTTGTGTTTCTATCTGCCCTAATAAGCAAATTTATAGTAACAGCAGTTGTAATATTTCTTAAATAAAAATGTTTTCATCTTAATTTTTTAGGTAAAAAAATTCTTTTAGTGTAAAATGAACTAATCCAAAATCTTGAGTTTTTTATGGAAAGCACAAAAATAAAATATTTTGGTCATTTCCTCATTCATTTACATACAAAAGTCTTTTCTTTGTTCATAACTCAGGCTGGGCCTTTCAGGTTTTAAAGAAGTTAAGCAGGTAAACCTGGGTTACAGGCGACATGTGTGTTTGATTGCAAATGCTCTGGTCACCAGAGTCAGGTGTCAACCCTGGTCCCACACTGATTTTTGAGGGTCACTTCAATGGGTGGATGGCTTTTGAACTTGGCTTGAAAAACAAGATGATTTTTGTCAAGTGAAGACATTTATGGATGGTAATACTTACTTGCGAAGTACAGAGAAGTCACATGTTCACCAAAGGCGTGGCTCAGACTGTGCTGGAACATCTTAAATGGCACAAAGTGGGGATTTTCTATGGTAGGAAAATCAAGTTGGAATTTAATTTGTTAACATACAGAGAAACAAGTCCTTTCCCACTGTTTTTTAAAAACTTAACCAATTAAAAATTGTACAGTGTAATCTTGAAAAAATGACAGATTGTGAGCTTTTTATATATCTCTAAAGTTAAGCTTTTCCAATATCATCTTCTAACAGCTTTTATAACTTCAGAAATATTTTTAGTACAAAAAAATTTTTCCCTCAAAATTAGCAGTCAGATTCCTATAGGAGGCCAAGCAAAGTAACATGATGGCCATTTACATTTATTCATAGCTGTTTAGTTTATAAATATTAACTGCCCAAGAAATAATTTTCAGTGATGCCCAGTTGATCATTTCCCTAGTAGCTCTGTTTGTTTTCAGCTGCAGTTTGCAAAGGTCACTATTTGTCAATGGGAGCGGATCCCCCTCGTTCAGTGCTGCAGTTCTGCCATGCCAGAGTTCATGAGTTCTCAGATTGCGCCACTGTGCAAGTTGACATGTATCTCAAGACTTGTTTTAACACGAGGTTACCCAAGCAATGAGATAGCTTTTCTGTACATGCACCATCGGGAGTTGAGCCCTACACGTGCCGCGCTCTCATACGCTGAGTGTGTTAGCTTCCATTGCGACACTAGTGGTGGTGTGTGTGTGTGTTTGTGTGTGTGCGTGTGGAGAGAGAGGGAGAGCGCTTGTAGATCATCATTGTTCATGTGCATTTGCAATTCCTAATAATAGTATGTGAACAGTTGATATTTATGTTAACCAAACATCTAAAGTATAAGTTACCTGAAGCATTTTTGTGTTGGGGATGGTTATGTGATGATAATCTAGCAAGGGAAATAGACCATGATTCCTTCGCTGTGCCTTCAGAATGGAAAATTACTAGATTACCCAGAAAATTAATGGAAGATAGAGGCTGGGTCTGTTTTTCTTGCATAGCTCCAGTACTGGAGCCACAGTTCTGTGTGACATCTGCTGAGGTACTATTGCTGGAGTCACGTGGCATCCAGCATATGGTACTTCTCTGTTCTGTTTAGCAGCTGAATAGAGAATAAATCTTCACAGCGTGTAGTCAAAGATTGAAAATGAAATATGAAAGTGTATAAATTCAGATTCACTCTAGAATATGGCAGCTCTCAATTACTATATTTTATTTAGAGCCATCACTGGGCAACCGTATTGTGTAAGGTGGAAAATACAGTGAAATGCTATTTGATCTTTATCTCCTGACATAAAAGGAAGATGTTTTCATTCTTCCATTTACTCGGTTTATCCTTTATATTTAAAGAAATCCTATATCCTATATATTTAAAGAAATTTGAAAAAAGGAAGATTCATGCTTACGGTTTTATCACCCTGAAATAAGGAGTACAGATAATTGGGAATCCTACAGTGTGTTTTCCTCTCATCCACCATATTGCATCTTAGTGGGAGCAACATGTGCGAGCTTTTGATGTCTGGATCTGCTTCCTCTCCTTGGGCCATCGTCCTCTTCTCTCGGTCTTAGCACTGTTTTAAATAACATTATTTTAAGTGCAAAGACTGCTACAGGCTTGTCTTTCTGTTTTTCAGTTACATTTTAATGAAAAGCTTTACATACACACACACACACACACACACACACACACACACACACACTCTGAATCTAAGTGGTTTACACCCCATGTTACCTGATCCCATCTCCCCTGACCTCCTTGAGTCCCTTTAAACCTTCCCAGCAGGGTTTCTTCTTCTTTGATTTTTGGGGGGGTGGGATGGGGATGGTAAGTTCCATCTCTGTAGCTCTGTGTAGAGTACTTCTTTTGACAAGCTCTCTTGAATATGAAGATTTTCATTGATGAAAATGCAAAGTTAGCCAATTTCAATGTGTAATTAACAAAAAGTCAAGCTATTTCAACCAGCTGCCTTTTCTTTCACAGCCCTTGGGACAGGGTGTGTGCGGCATTTTAGTTACCTTGACCCATACAGGTGTGTTTTGCAGTTAGTTTGGCCAGCAGTTGTTTTGTATTTATTGTTTTATTTTCAATGGCAGTAAATAGCCCACAATTATTTTCCTTATTAGTTCTGATAAGATACTGAAGCTGCTGTTTATTTCTTTGTCTCTGACTGAAATGCGCTGTCACAGGTTTGCTCAGGGATGCATTTTTCAAAGTGAAAATATCTGTGCCAAACATGTTCAAATAAGAGCTAGAAGAAGCTGAATTAATGCCGCCTTCAGATACTTTAGCTTCCATATTAACTACAGATTTATTTTTATTCCTTTTTAGCACTTTGCTTTTGAATACAATTAGTTACCTAACATGGTATATATACCAAGAAGAAAATGTTGGTCTTAAAAGTGCTCTTTGTCTTCTCGTTGACTGGTTTTCTAAACATTGTAATATTTTCTAATTCTTGTAAGCTTTCAGGGTCTCAGGTTTCTCACGGTGCAGGCCGCTTGGGAGGACTCATCTTGTCCTGCACTAACTCACAGTAGGGCGTGGGGTTGGTGTCCTGGGGACATGGTGGTATGTGCTTTGCCAAGCATCTCAGAACAAAGCATGAGCTTAGTGGATGTGAAACAATTTCTGTGGTTTCCCCCTAAGAGTCTTTAAAACCCCACTCATTATATTTATCCTTTTATTTTTTGTTTGTAGAAATGCTTCCATCATTCCTTCAGAAAGTTGAAGTTATCTCTGAAGCTTCTAGAGAGACTTGTACAGCGCTGAGTGATTGCGTCAGTCTCTTCACCAAACAAGAAGGGGTAGGTGAAGCCCCTAAAATGCTGATTGTGTCACAGCCATTGTGTTCAAATTGTTCAGAAGTAGAAAGAAGTCAATCTTCAGTAAGCAAACGAGAGCTTCCTTTCCGTCACCATTTACGACTTACCTTGATTAAACAGGGTAATTCAGAAATGAACTGTGTTCATGTGTTTCAAATTTATTGATATATTTAAAAAACACATTCAGAACTGACCTGCTCAATGTCATTGCAATGTTTCAGTAAGATGAATATGAAAATGCTCTGTAAAAAATGGTCCTCACTGGCTCAGAGCTGTGTTCAGGAGAGTGTTGTACTTGCCCTGGAAAACAGAGGTCCTTGGGCGAGGGCTCCCCTTGGTCTCCTCCTGTTACACAGTTTGCCGTTGGCTTCCCAGATTGGAGTAAGAGCAGCATTTGAATCCATTATTCTTTGTGTATGGATCAGAAGTCATAAAGATGTATTTTGGTTACATGTTTTTTTTTGTCTTTTCCATTCTTTTTTTTTTTTAATGTAACTAAAGTGATAAATTGACTTTCTTTTCCATTTGTTAATTTCTATCTATACGTTTAATTTTTTAAAGATACTTAGCTTCTTTTTGTTATAATTTTCCTGTTTCTTTGGCTAAAGATTATAATTTGATAAAATAGCTTTATGTGCCTTTTATGTGTAATAGTACAATATATGCAAATACTGAAATTTTTTTCCTGCTATTATGCATTCACGTACAAATTTTCAAAATGCTATATTTGTATGTGAACACAGATTGATTGCATACATAATATGTGCAGATATGACATGCAGATATGACACGTTCATCTAGAAGAGGAATGTGGGAATACTAATAAAAATTTATTTGAAACAAAGTGTTTTAGGAGAATTCTGTTACCTCAGGAAGAAACACGATAGCTCATTTAGCATTTTATTTGTTTATCTAGTTTTCTGAGATAGGCTCTTGTGATATAACCCTGGCTGCCCTCAAATCTGTGATCTCCCCTCTTGCCTTCACCTCTCTACTTGGTGGGGTTACAAGTGAGCATCAGCATTTGGACGTATTATGTCATATGCAGAGACAGACATGCTTGTCTCTTCATGGTATCACAGCTTACGGACAGTAATATGATCACAAGCAAAGTCAGTTTCATTGACTGTAATTCACCAAATTTTCCTGATTCTGCTTGACAGATTGGCCATTAGCAGTCACAAGTTTTTTATTCCAATTTTAATACTAATTGTCAGATCATGAATTCCATTTTACACAATGAAATAAAGTCTACCAAATAGTAAGGAAAGGGCTAAAGAGTCTTTTTTTTTTTTAATCTAGGGATGTATGATTTTAAAGCTGAACAGCAGGGTAAATTTGGTATATGTTTAATTTCTGGAAAACATACACATACCTAATGAAGACAGGAGCCCAGAGCTGATGTAGATTCAGAGTCAAGACAGGTCACTCAGTAAGACATCAAGAAACCCAGTCATCAAGCTGTAGTGATGAGACAGAGCATCAGGTAGGGTCTGTTCAAAGCAGATCTCGTTCAGAGTGGAGAGTCAGGACTGCCTGAGTGGCAGTTTAGTGTGCTGGGCCAGAGGGCTGTTACGCTAAGTTGAAACTCAGGAAGAGAGGCCGAAATTCTGTGACAGCCAATCTTTGAAGCGTGCACCTGCTGGCGTGAGGTTATCCCAGTCTGAGGGTCCCTCCTCTTAAAGTGATACAGGTGAGGGCGGTGGCATCCTTCATTGATCGTTTCATTTTTAGCTTTATTGTTATATATTGTGTCTACATAGCGGGTACATGTATGTAGACATGTGTGCCGCAGCACGTGTGTGGAGGTCAAAAGGACACTTTGTGGACTGGTTCTGTCTTCTTCCTTTAGGGGGTTCTGGGAATTCAGCTCAGATTGTCAGGGTTGCAGGGCCAGTGCCTTTAGCTGCTCAGTCACTCATTAACCCCTGTTGAGGGTTTTGATATTCCCGTGTGCCATGCTGATTCCCGCGGTAAGTTCATGGATCATAATGCTTTTGTTTATGAGTTGGTCTGTTGGTCTGTGTCATGCTTGGTGCTGGCCAGATGGTGGTTGCTCCCCTGCGCAGGCCAGGTCCGCAGTCAGCATTCTTTCTCAGAATGTAGGAAGCTGCTGTTCGGTGTAGAGGTGTCACTCAGCAAGGCACAAGCCAGAAAGACGCTGCTTAGCACACTGGAGGGCCAGAGTGGGGCCAGCCTCTCCTCTTCCACCAGCTTAATGATTCTAAATCTCCTTTCTCAGCATTCCTGTTGGTGGATTGTGCAGAGTTAGTTTGTTTACACGAGGAGTCACGTGGTGTGCTAAGTGGATCTGAACTGGGGTCTTGGTCTTGCAGAATCTTTGAAATTAGCAAATTACGCTGTCCCTGGATTCATGGACCATTTAGCATGTTACAAAACCAAGTTTACTTCTCATTTCTTCTGTGATCCTATGATGCTTTTTTGGTCCTAACAACATGCAAAGCTGAGGTTGAATAATTGTGTTAGGCTGGTATGTGTTAATTTTCTGGAAAATAATACGTGGGTTTTAATTTTGAAACTAGTTGTTTAATAAAAAAGTTTGGGAATAATCCAGAAGGTAAATTATTAGTCTAATATTAAGACTAGTTTTAACCTCTTTTAGCTTCTACCATTGGTCTTGAGGATCACAAGAAACCATGTCAGCACAGTTCTCTAGTACCGGAGGGCTTGTGATCCTCACGGGCTTCTAAATACTTAGCCCGGTTCTGCTAATGCCATTTGACTTCTCGTTGCCCCTTGGCTTTTATATCGAATGTGTGGCCGACTCTGGTCTAGAACTGATTCTTCTTACTCTGCTGATCCCTGTATAAGAAAAATAGGAAACCAAACTTGGTGAACCATGTCCATGGTAAGAGTACGCTGACTCTGGCATTTAGGTGTTTTCAGTGGATGTGGACCTTGTGCTTGAGTCTTGTGTGCGAGTGCCTGTATTTGTGGATGTTTTTTACTTTGGGCGGAGGGAAGTGGTCATGGGGCCTACACGCTGAAGTTGTCATTTCGTGCTGCTGCTGCTGAGGTATTGTTCCCTGTAGGTTTACTCTAAGCTATTTGAGTAGTTGAGGAACCTGCAGAATCCAATGAGGTGCAAAGTTTGTTGTTGGTCCCAAGCATGTGTGTGTATATGTACATGTGTGTATGTGCGTACCTGTGTGTATGTGTGTGCATGCGTGTATGTGCATATTGCATGTGTATGTGGGAGTCTGTAGGTCAGAATGCAACTCTAGTTGTTTCTCAGGTACCGCCCACCTTGTTTTTTTGAGAGTCTGTCATTGACCTGGAATTCCTTCTTCAGGTAACCAGGCCGACCGGCGGGGCAGCCTGGATCATCTGCCTCCCGCCTCCCCAGGACCGTCTTTCCACTTCTGGGGTTGGAATCAGGTCCCTGTGCTGCACAGCTCGCGTCACCAGCTCAGCCATCGCCCTAACTCTTGTTTTTTTAGGGAGAAGGCTGCTGACTGATTTCAGAGATGGGCTTGGGGAAATACTGCCTTTTTTTTCTTTTGACTTTGTCTGAGACTTCATTCAAAAGGCTAGAAAATGGTTTTATGAATTGTGCTTATTTCTAGTGTTTCCTGTACCAGAACTGGTCCCCAAATGAGCCATTATTGATATTCTCCTTGTTCAGGTATTTTCAGCTCTGGAGCTTAGTCAATGAAGTTTTTGCACGTTAGGAACTTGGTGCCTATTTAAGTTGCCAGGCAGAAGCTCACTCACGAAACACCATGTACGTTCATGTTCGCCTTCTGCCGGGGACACGCGACCATTGTGGCATTGGACGCTGGTGGTGCTGAGCCCGTGGTGTAGTGGAAAGATCCAGATTGAACTGGAGTGAGCGGAAAGGCTGGAGTTTGACCTGCTCCTCCAGACAGAACACTGATGTCTCTGAAGAGAGACGTATGTTCGCACGAGTGTTCACAGGAGCTCGCCGCTCTCCCAGGTCAGGACGTCTGACGTCTTCAGCTCGCTGTGCTTTCCAGCAGGGCTCTGCTGTTCTCCTTCCCTAATTTTGACGACCGTTCCTCCAGCCACTACCCTGTCAATGATACAAAGAGCAGTGTCTAGGCTAGACACAGGAAGTCATTGTATAGGCCATCCGTCCATACCATGCAGTACCCTTAGTGCCATGGGTACCAGCTCCCATCCGTCCATACCATGCAGTACCCTTAGTGCCATGGGCACCAGCTCCCGTCCGTCCATACCATGCAGTACCCCTAGTGCCGTGGGCACCAGCTCCCATCCGTCCATACCATGCAGTACCCCTAGTGCGCGTGGGCACCAGCTCCCATCCGTCCATACCTGCTCTCATCCCAATGTGCGTTACATCAGCTCCCATCTGTCCATACTGCGCGTTCACCTGGGCTGTATCTACATCACCTCCAACCCTTTCTTCTTTTGTTGCAGGTGTTTATGTCTTTCCATCCTGCTGCAACCCCCTTCTTTAAAATGCTCTTATTTGTAGTTTTATCCGTGTACACTCTTTAATAGTTGCATTCCTGAAAATAAGAAGCGTTCCCTCTCAGCTTCATTCCTACCTAGTCCAAAGAAAGGATTCTTGCTAATGTCGTCTCATGAGTAAAGCAGAGGTTGGTGCTGCTGCTGTTCCAGACAAGGCTTCCTGGATCCCAGGTTGGCTTCAAGTTTGCTATTCAGTTGACGATGATGTTGAACTCTTGATAATTCTCCCGAATTACAGGCAAGACCATTTCATATTGGAGAAGGACACTTGAATTGATCTCGATTTTGTTCTTCTGACAGGCCTGTCATTTGACCGCTTCCAGCTCTTTGGAGTTTTCTTTGCTCGTTGTGGTGCACCTTTGTCTTGACTTCTCTGTCCCTTGTAGATTTGCCTTCTGAAGCATTGTGTCCCATGCCTGTGCTTTCTATATCTGTTGTGTAGGTAGTCTTCCCTTAACATTCTCTCGGAATGATTGCATTCCTGTCATTAAAAATTACCTTTCCTGAGCTCTGAACCCGCATGCCAGCTGCCTTGTAAACATTTACGTTTTGTTACAGCTGAGGGATTTCAAAACCAGTGTGTCTAAAACCAAGTTCTTCAATGTTTTGAAGCACCATCTGTTCAGTGACGGAAGCCAAGGCCACGTGAACTGTCTGTAGCCTTCTTCCTCATTTCCATTTTTCGACCTGTCGGTCTGATATCCCGCTGGTTTTCATTCCCTTCATTGCCATTTCCCATGGTTGCTATGCTGCAGTCCCAGGACTGCTTTGGATGGTCACTGTTTCCCAGTCCCCGCCTCCACCTGACAACTAGGTTAGGTGTCCCACCCGTTCCAGGACTCCTTGTTGCCACAGTACTTACAATACTGTGTCATTATATAGTTTACCAAACTGGGCTCTTGAAGGAAGCAAGTATAATTTCATTTATGTGTATGCAGCTAGAGCTTCGCCTGAGTAAGCGAGTGCAAAGGAAAGAAGAGCCAGCGCATGCTTTACGCCAGACCGGTCTGCACCCAAACTCTGCTGATGCAGCCTCAAGGAAACTAATAACGTGTAGGAATTGCATCTCTCAGTCTGAAAGTGAGAACACGTTAGTTTATGTGGAGGGGTCTAATTCAGTGCTCGCTCAACACATTTGAGGCGCTTTACCAGTTGCTTCTAAACACAGCAGTGTTTGTTGCTGCTCCTCGCGCTGCTTGCTGATCGCTGCCTCTGTAAGCAGAATTCTTCTCCAAATAGAAGCCTTCTTCCAAATAGAAGGCTTCTCTCCAAAGAGAAAGGTTTTGTAGCAGGGGCATCCCCTTTAATGGCAAGTGTGACTTTCCCAAGTTATCAATTAATAAATTAAGGAAAAAGGAGACAACGAAGTGGCTTTTCAAGAACACCATCACACTTGCCTGATGTGAAGTGCAGGTTTTCCGCGACCTTGTGTACCTTTCTGTTGTTTGTATCTGAACTGCAAGTGCACTCACTGCCGATTGTAAAGGACAGAAAGTAACTGAGGAGTTGACCAGCTGAAGGCCGGCCTTAAAGTTTGTTATTATAAATTTGATGTGGAGGATAGATGTACAGATGTTAGAATTTCTTTTTTTAAAGCTTTTTAAAATTATTTTATTATTTATTCAATTGTGCATGTGTGCGTGTATGTATATGTGTGCGTGTGTGTGTGTGTGTGTGTGTGTGTGTGTGTGTGTGTGTGTAGAACCACGGACAAATTCCGGAACCACCATGGAGGCCTCCACCTCCTTGTTTACTCTGCCCCGGGATTCACAGGCTCCGCCCTACCAGGACCAGAAACGCAGGCCGCCCCCGCTTCCACCAGGTGTCTATACATGGAGTCTAGGATCTGAACTCAGGACCTTCCACCTGCAAGGCTTAACCTCTGAGCCACCTCTCCAGCTCCTAGAATTTCTTAAGAAGTATTTGAGAGTAAGATAGAGCGTGCACACGTGTGTCTTCAGTGCACACATGGATGTTTCAGAAGTTCGTTTCCTTCTTCTACCATGTGGACTTTGGGAATTAAGTTCAGGTTGCAATGCAGGTGCTTTTACCTGCACTGTAGTTGGGGTACCCAGACCCCCATAAAAATGCTGGCCAGGTCTAGTGGCTGTCTGTGATCCAGCACTGCCCCCCCTCCTGAAACTGACTAGGGAGTGTAGCTTCTGGTCTTGCTGATCTCTGCCTCAATATAGGGGAGAACAATTGAGGAAGACACCTGACCTCAGGTTTTGTCTTCCTCATTCATGGGCACACACATGCCTATGCATATGTAAACCCATGTACACGACGTGCCCTCCCACCAAAAAATTCCCCCAAGCTGGAAAAAAAATCATTTTTACTTCTTCCCTGCAGCCTTACAGCTAAGCAGAGTCTCTTGAGTGTGGGCTCTGTCAGCAGATATGGGCGCGGGCATCTGGGTCTCCTTCAGGTCCCCCTCACCGCGTGGGGCAGAGCAGGGCTCTCCTGGCTCCGCCTGCCTCCACGAGTGCGCAGAGGTTGCAGTCGCACAAGTTTTCCCAGCCACGACAAATGTAAACCCTTCCCTCCGCAGATGCCCACGTGTAGCAGACAAGACCGCCTAGAAAAGGGTTCCTTTGTCTACCCAAGTTTCTTCAGAGGCGGGCTGGCCCTTTAGAAGTTGTGCTGCGTGGGCACAGGCCACTCTAGGACCTTGCAGGCACCGTGGCGCGGTCCCTTGCCTTCCTCCCCTTCCGCGGGCTGGCTCCGCGGGCGGGCGGCGGGCAGCTCCCGGCTCTACCTGCCTGTCTCTGGAGCCGGAGCTCGGGGCGGGAGGAGGGACCAGCAGAGGGAGCCGCCTGCCGCCGGCTGCAGGCCACGCTGTGTGCTGCTCGGCGCTCCGAGCCCGAGGGCGGGTCTGCGGCTGAGCCCAGCCACCCCGGAGGGGCGCACCCGACATCTGCGGCCCGGCGGCCCCGGACTCCTGAGCCGTGGACGGGCCGTGCGGGTGCCCGACCTCGACCTCCGGCGGAGGCGGCGCTGCTGCCCGCGGAGCCAGGGGCGGGCCGAGAAGGTGACTTAGGGAGACCTTGCGGAGCCGCCCTGGGTCGCGCCTCCGCTCCGCTGAGCTGGAGAGGAGACGAGGCCGAAGGCATCCGTACGGGAGACGGAGAAGCCCGGGGTGCGTGCGCCAGCCAGGGTCCGAGACCCTGTCCAGGTGGGTGTGTGCGCCTGCCCTTCCCTTCCCGGCCAGGGAGGGGGAGCTGCCAGATGTGATCTAGGGATGCGAAGAGGTCTAAGAATACTTGGAGTGTTGGTGCCAAGCCCAGTGGAGCCACGGGTGCCTGGGAGGGGCGAAGCGTCAGGGAGACCCAGAACCCCATTCTGGCCGCGGGGGCTTCTGCTTTTGTGTGCCTAGGAAGAGCCTCTGGGGAAAAGCCCTTGGCTGTTATTTATTTCATTGAGATATAGTGTATTAGGTCTGGGGGGTGCTGGAGTGGGAGGACTAAGATAGTGAAGGGCGTCATTGTCCTAAATAACCTTCTAAGTTAGAGTTGTTTTTTTTTTGACTGTTTCTGCGCTGACATTGACATGAGATTAACCACCACAGCTTCAAATGTCACCGAAATTCAAGACTAGGCGGGGAAAGACATGGTGCAAATCATGTGGATGCCAGCCAGTGGGCAGTGGCTTTCAACTCTATTTGGAGCAAGGATTTCTGATTACTCATAGGCTTTCTTTGTAGCCTCGGCCGGTTCAGAAGATCATGTTCCCCAGCGTTCAGAGCTTGGATGGTCTTGTGTTTGCCCGGGGCTGTGTTTTTCCCTGATTTGGAGGGAGGTGGTCAGGAGAGAAGGAAGCCTGCATAGAGCTGAGTAGAGCGCCTCAGAGTTGTCAGCCCCGCCCAGTTTCCCTACTCCGTTCAAGAACAGAATGAAGGCATTTGACTTTAAAAAAGCAGGGCATCTCTCAGCAGGAAGCTATGTGAAAGAAGAATGCCTGCAATGTGAGTTGGTGGACAAACGTGTAGGCTGGAATATAGGGAACTAAATGTAAACTTTCTGTTCCTTTGACACAGTGAACTTTCTTTTTTCTCCATTTAATGTTTGATTTTTTTTAAGCACTGAAGTGGGTGACTTGCAAGGTCGCTCTAATGGGATGTCTATACCTAAAGACCCCACAAACTGTTTCAGCTCTGCCAGATGGGAGTTTTGAAAGAATCTCTACCATTTTGAATGTAGTTGCTTGACTCTGGTCTTCGTTTTTTTTTTTTTTTAAAGGACCCCTTTAAAGGTCAATTTTCAGGGTTTTTGTCAGAGGTAAAAATCACATTCACTCTGCAGACAGGGAACATGAAAAAACCCGTTTAGGTTTTCTAAAACCAAATGTATTTACTCAAATCCTTAGCTGGTAAGTACAGGAGAAGCACATTTTAAATATTGTGTGTGGAATAACTTATTATGAGCATGCCTGGAATGCCAGTCCTCTGGAATCTAGGCAGAGTGATGCTAAGGGTTCAGAGCCAGCTTGGGCTACCTGTCATTTTCCAGCTGTGCGGTCGGTGCTGCAGGGCATGACACCAGTGTAATACCTAAAAAAAAAAAAAAAAAAAATTTTAGCTCCATGTTATTTTTGTTCGTTCTTTAAGAGAAATTGATAAATTTGTTAACTATTGCTGATACTCAGATCACAATTCATTAGTTCTGAAATTCTAAGAAAAAACTACCTTCAAAAATCAAAGTTTAATATTCACTTGGTCCACAGTATTTGACATCTGTTTAGTTTTTATCTTGCTTTATATGCAATCCAGACATATACTGCTACAAATTATTTTTGAAGCACTAGGTCATTATTCACAAACAAAAAGTATGTGAAATGAAGCTGTATTTTTTTTATAAATTCTAGGAAAATTTTCAATAAAAACATGTAGCAGGAGTGAGTGAGGAAGTGTGTGTCTGTGCACACACGTACATGTGTATGTTATGTTTGCTGTGCTTGGTGTGACCTGAGATCTATTTTGGCCAGTTCCAAGTCTCACAGAGGGATAAGTCTGTGACCAGCACAATTTCTCATTTTGTTTCCTGCCAGCATTCTACTCCCGCTATAGAGTACAGTGCCTGCTTTGTACTCTGGTGAATACTGAATTGTATATAGATTTCCTTTGATTTTAATTTCATGGTATGCTGTGGATTATGTGATTTCGTTGTTACAGAATGCTTTTCTTATCTGTTCCTATAAAACTTAGTGATTTCTGCAGCACAAGTGAGTATGAAGATTCCTTCAGAAGCTACAACCTGAAAGCAACAGAAAAGGATGATGTTTAGGG
This sequence comes from Typhlomys cinereus, assembly GCA_023101885.1. NCBI lineage: Eukaryota > Metazoa > Chordata > Mammalia > Rodentia > Platacanthomyidae > Typhlomys > Typhlomys cinereus. Next base: position 2,284,136 of record JALPQD010000242.1, read on the forward strand.
ATCATTCATTACAACTGGAGCCTAGGAGGGAGGAAAGTCAAGTCTAGATGATGATGAGCAAGATCCTTCAAAGGACTTGGAGTTTGAAACATAGTAGCTGTGGGCAGCTAACATCAGTGAAAGATTTTAATCAGGATAGAAAGTTAATCAGATTTGCTTCTTAGAAGGATTTAGAGGACAGGCCTGAAATCAGGGCATCCAGGTTCAGGAATTCAAGAGTGATAATGGGCCAGAGTTTGTGACTGAAGAACAAACAGGAAAGGAAGATACAGAGCAGAAAGAGACTTTGCAACAAGGCAGAAGAGAAGGCGGAGTTATAGTTGACTCCCAGCCTTGTGGCGTAGTCACGGGATATGAGGTCACCCAGGTGGGAAACAGGAAGGTGGTTAGACGAGTTAGTTCTTTTTGGATATGTTGACATGCCCTTGTGTGTCCCATAAAAGTCTGGGGATCATTGCTGCCAGTCACCTAGATGGAAGTCCTCATTATCACAGCCCAAGGAGTGAACAATACCAGTATAGCTTGAAAAAGTTTGGAATCAAAGGAATGAATTCTGGCATTTAAAAGCTGAAGGAGGCCAAGACAAGCATCCGGGAGGCCTAGAGCCAGGCATTCCAAGAGCAGATAAGATCTGAAGCCTGTCCTGGAAGTTACAGTCAGGTAATCAATGGAGTCTTTGACAGAAACATGTACACAAATGACTGACATGGGAGGAAGCCTTGTGGCAGTCAGCTCTGAAGTAATTGTGAAGAGGAGGTAGTGATTCCTCTTTAAACTTGTACAATTACTGTTACGAATATTTAATAAATACCTTTTATCCTATTAATGATACTCACTTTTCATTCTTATGTTGAACTGTTGTTTTAATCAGGAAAAACTTTAAATTTTTTTAAGCTTCCCCCCTGCCTACGATTTGCCCATGAGTAGTTTTTTTATCATCTCATGTATTCTTCTGGGCTTAGTACAGAGTTCCTCATGGCCTCACAGGAGTTGGTAGTGTCTCCTGCTGCTCTCTGGAAGAGCATATGTAAACTCAACCATCTCTCCTTGGAATTTAGCCGTAGAGCACTCTCCCATGAGTCTTTCCGCTCCTGATTAAATATATTTGATTATGTTGACTATCCATGTTTTCAGATTCTCTTTGAGTCAACTTTGTCAAGTTATACATTTCTAGAGATTTATCCTTTCCATTGAAGTTTTAAAATTTATTCAGTTCCAAGAAGCCCACATAGTACATATATGTATCTTTCTGTAATAAAGAGAGAAATAAAAGTAACACTTCTGAATTTAAAACAAGTTTGTTCCTATAAAGGCGCTCACAGTATTCTTTTCTTATCTTTTCAGCTTCTTTTCCTACTCTTTACATTTTTCTTCCCTGAGATTTCTCTGAATTTTTCTGGGTAAACCTTTTCTCTATCCTAATGAATTGCCACCCCCAGACTTCTTTTATTAAAGTTTCGATTTTTTCATTTAAGAGCGCTGTCTTTATTTTGGTATCTGCTGCATCTCGCAGTCATTTCCTTGCTGTCTCTCTCTCTCTCTCTGTCTCCTTTTTTTCCCCCTGGAACTGGGTCTTTGTTTAAAAATTACTTTTTTCTGGATTTTCAAAGCTATTTGTTTGAAGGGGCTCGTGCCTGTGCTACAGTGTGTGTGGGGGGGAATCAGTTCTCTCCTTCTACCGGTCCCTCCTGGAATCAACTCAGTCACTACATTTGCACACAAGGACCCTTTACCGACGAGCCTCCTCACAAGCCCCCTTTTCTGGATTATAGTTGTATGTTTCTTTCTTGTAATTTATACAACAGTTATTTTTTAGCCATTACTTAATTTTATAGAATCTAATATTGTATTTTTATGGAAAACATCTTGATAAGTTGGAGTTGACTGAAGTATGTAGTATAAATATTTTTCTAATTTTAAAATGTTTATTTAATAGAGACGTTGGACAGGTGTGTGTGTGTGAGCCATGGTGGGTGTTTGGAGATCACAGGACAACTTTTGGGGGTCAGTTTTCTCCTTGCACCATGTGCACTCCTGGGCTTGAACTCGGGTCGCTAGAATCGCAAGCAGGTGCCTTCACCATATTGCGCCCTCGTGATGGCCCTGTCTTCTACTACTTAAAAAACTAAAACTCACAGGAAGCTTGGATGGCTTTTCCTATTCCTGGGTCTACTGCTGGCAGTTCCTTATAATCCCTTCCCCTCATCGCACACGCTTTGCCTTCTGCACCTTGGTGATTGGAATGGAAGAACGGCCATCTCCTCAGTCCTCCCCACACATATCTTACCTCTCTTTCTGTCTCGCTGTACTTGATTTTTCCGTCATCTGTTCAACATACTCTGTCTCGCTCTTTCTGTCTCATCGAACATTGATTCCATCACTAGAGAAGCAAAAGCCAGGATGACTTGCATCTGATCTTCTTTAAATGCTCAACAACCCAACATTATGTTATAATCTTGTTACTTCTTACATAATCCAATGTGGGAGCGCCTAGGAAGAATGCTGAGATGGCAGAAGACCCACAGCTTGGTGTCCTGGGGCCCCAGTCAAAGGACAGAGTTCTCGCCTTTTGACTCTGGCCAGGCAGACAAGTTCATATTCTGCTTGTAGTTCAACCCCTGTCTACACTGTGCAAGAGACAGTTGTGATGAGACTGAAATGGGAGGAGGCTGAACTTCTTGGCTTTGTGGTACGCTCTGTTCTCTGGAAAATATTTTCAAATGGGAATCTGCACACTCCAGGCCCAGGGTGACAGGGCCAGGGCATGGAGTGTTGGGGGAGAGATGGCGTGGGTGGAAGCACGGTGGTGGCAGGAGTAACGAGCGCAGTGGCATGAGAGACGGGGAAGCCCATCCCCTGAGAAGGACGCAGGCGTGGACATGTGCTTGTGGACTTCCATATTACGCCTACCGTGAGGACACTAGACTTTTGTGCTTAATTTCTCAGAGCCATCGACCTTCACTTATAATAATGTTTCTGTGATGCAGATTGTGTCATTTCTCTGGGTTCTAAACAGCCAAATTAGGAACAATAGTTTATGAGTATAATTGTTAGCATGGTTTTGCATGTCATAGAAATGATTTCATTTTGAGAACATTCTTACTTTTATTTTACTTGTGCTATAGAGTTCTTACTTGAACTCTCAAAGTATGGAATTATGCTTGTTTTATTCTTATGTGACAGGTTTCAGTGCCTTTATTAGCTAAAAATGAAAGCGCCTCTGATCGGCCAGGGCCACCCCTTGGAAAGGTTGGATCTGATGATCGCGTTCTCTTACAGAGGAGTCTGGCTCCTGGAGGGAGCGCTGCTTTCTTGCCCAAGCCTCTGTAGGTAGGAGGATGCAAAACTTAGAGCTAAACCCAGGATCTCGCCTCCACATTTAGTGCCAGAGAACAAGCCAGCTGTATCCGCACAGTGTGAAGTAGCAAAGTCCATCTATACACTGGCTCAGGCAGTCCACTTTTTTTTCAAAACTGATGTGGCCATTTTACGTAAGTTCCTGCATCAGCCTGACAGAAGGATGCCAAGTGTAGAAATCTTAAGCAGCTGGCCAACAATATTGACATGGCTTTAGATTCTGCACTTGGTACTTGTCTTCCAGTTGCTGCACAGAACACTGTTCATCTTTTTGGGAAAATTCTACCTGGTAGTGAAAGTTGCATTTTAGAAGAAAGCAGGAACTGTCCATTTCCCTGGAAGATTAAGCCATGTTGTCAGAATGCTTTATCCTGGACTCTATCTTCTTGATTTTCATAAGAATGGACTTTGGTGGGTGGATTGCTAGAGTGACACTTCGCTTTCTGTCTGGGGGTGACTGTTGGGTGACATCGCACTTTCTACCAGGCATTTTTGCAGCGGGAGCACCAGTGACTTCTTTGGTATTTTTGGTGCTTTTAATTCTCTACATGTTGCCCCAGATGAGAAGTCGATGCCCCGAATGAAGAGGGAATTGGTTTTCCCTAAAGAACTGTTGTTATTTTTTCCTTTATCCTGGTGGACAATTAAAACTCATAATCGATTATATTTCTCTTTCTGTTTCAGCCTTCAGAGAATTCAGGGCCAGGTTTATGACTTCCCCATAGCTGCCTGCTTAGCCCTGCCACCTAGGGGTCCTACTCCAAGAGCATTTCAGAGTTCTTGCATGTTCTCATAACTTCACCATTGGGCAGTTTCTAGATGTTCTCTTGTGAGTTTCACATGGACATGGTTTTGCCTCAGAGAACATTCAGTCCTGCTAATTAGATTTGGAGACTTTTCTCTGAATAGTATTATAATTGTTAATTTTTTTTTACTTTTTACTATGGTTCTATTTAATGTCAAGAATATGTGCATTTTGATGTTGGCTTCAATTAAACATGGCAAATAATGCAGTGGCTTTTTTCATGTTGATGTGAGTCAATTTAATATATATAAGGTTTTGTACACTCATGAGTGTGCAGGTGTCATGAGGTAAGTGTGGAGTCAGGACGACTGTCCACGAGACAGCGCTTACCTGCACCACCCCGGGCACGGCAGGGTCTCTCCATGGTGAATGTTACTGGCTGCACACACAGGTGTCAGACGAGTCCACTCCTTACAGTGGACACATAAGGCACTGTGCTAGCTTTTAATTTTCATTTTTTCATATAGGTTCTGGGTACCAAAGTCTTTTCATCTTGTGAACTGAAGCTCAGTGTTCTTGAAACAGTAAACCTCCATTGTGTTCTCCATCTATATGAAATTGACTGCTGTGTGAATGTTCAATAAATTGATTAGTGGAATCATGCATTATTTCTGTTTGACTGACTTTCATCCATGTTGTACATAGGTCAGAGTTTTTAAATATACTTTATTACAGAGAGAATGCATGTCTCTGTCATGATGTATTTGAGGCCAGGCGCTTTTACCCACTGAGCTTCTGAGCCTGCCCAGTGTCGGACTTTCTAGGGCTAATGATTCCCCACTGTACAGTGTGTGCTATGTGTCATTCGTCCTTTACTTGGGATTGTAAGGAATGCCACCAAAGCACGATGATCAAGTGCCCTTGACTATGTCTTTATTTCTCGTGAATATCTAGGAATAGAATTGCTGGGTTGTACTATTTGGTTTTGAGGAAGAAGTACGTTTCTCGAAGCTGGTCCGCCACTGTACATGCCAAGGGCTCTGGTTTCTCTTGATCCTTATCTGCCCTGGATTTGTTTTGTTGTCATAGTAGCCATCTATTCTAATGGGTGTGAAGCATGAGAAAATTACTGTAAATAGGATCATTAGCATTATCTAAGTAGACCCCCAATTTTCCAGATCACCCCTTTTTATATATAATTGCTCTTCAAAGTAGGAAGTTTATGTTCTTGAAACCGTTTTGTGTTTGTTCTGTAGATGTGTGCTGGAAAGGTACAACTTACCATATAAATTTAAGACTGGGCTTAAATTTATATAATTTTTATTACATTTCATAGTATCTTTCTGTTTTATGACTAGTAAGTGTTGATTTGAAGTTACATCTTAAAGGACCGTTACTTAATTGAAAATAATTTTGTGCCTGAAGAGCTAGCAGAAGTAAAACGCATGGTGAATGGATGTGCGGAGAGCAGTTCATCCTTCCCACCAACCAGGAATCCGTGCATATGAATTCAGCACAACATATTTCATATTGACATTATTTGTTTTTTAGTTACAAGTACGAAGTTTCTAGAAATCTCAAAAGAAAGGAACATTTTAAGATTGAAACTTCAGAAAACGAAACCGTAGAATTATAAAGGAGATCTTAGAGGGCATCTGATTTCCTCACCTGTCCACATCTCTCCTCTGCCGCTTCCAGCCGCACACCGTGAACATCCCACGGAGGATCACATGTGCACGCAGTACTCGAGGGCCCGGGCCTGAGTCACGTGGGCGCAAGCTGAACACAGTTCCGCCGTTTGCTGGTTGGCAGTGCTCGCACCATGTGATTGCACCTTGCTTGGGTTTCCCCATGTGTGCTGACTAGTCACAGGCTGTGGGCAGGAGGTTGGGTGGGATGAGTAAGCAGTATGGACATCACTTCCTGATATCCCTGAAGGGTCCCTTGTGTGGTAGGTGCACTGTCAGAAGATGCAAGGTCACGGCAGAACAGTTTCATCCCCCTTCTTTTCCACCTCCTGGTGCAATCTGCCCTGCAGTCTTTACTCTCTGGAGACAAATATTTGAACAGTTGGGAGACATCTCTTTTCCCCCAGCCATACCTCTCTAAGTTCTTTTGATGTCATGACCCGTTAAGCTTTCCTGTTCACCAAGGAGAGGTCTTTTTCTTGCAAGGTGCCTACGAGCAGTGTTGCCCAGGGAGGCCGAGCGTGGAGCATGGCGCTTCGCACGTGGGTTTCTACCTGCTTTCCAGGAGCTTCAGGGCCTGTGCCACCCCTTTGCCCTCCCCAGCCCTCTGCCCTCCCCACCCCTCTGCCCTCCTCACCCCTCTTCTCTGAGATGCTCCCCCTGCCCTTGCTGTGTCCGAGGACTGGTCCCCGGCTGCTTGCAGGTGTGCACCCCTCCCTACGGAAGAACCTTTCCTTCTGCCCGAGCGTGCTCCAGGCGCGGGGTGTCCCTGCCTTCTCTCTCTAGCCTTGGCTCCAGCTCGCGCCCCGGCCTCGCTGTGGCTTCTTGGCTCCGAGGAGTCCCTTTCCCCATTGTAGTTGCTTTTACACGGTGCGTTCTTCAGTCAACATCCAGCACGGCACCTGTGTAGACCCGGTGTCTTTCCATAGTGGGCTATAAGGCTGTAGATGCCTTTTGCACTGAGCGTTCTCCAGCAGCCAGCACACAGTCGTCTGCCTGTCCCCCTCAGGTCTGTCCTCCCAGAGGACCGTAAAAAGGAGTGCAGGATTGTGGTCTGTGGTACTCACTGTGTATCCCCAGGGCCCGGAAGGCCTGGCATGATGTGGGGGTTGACAGGTACCTGTTGGGTAAACAGCCCCAGGAATGAGCCACTCCTACCTCATGAGTTGCATAAAACTGCCCTTGAAAGAGCCCAAGGACCCATTCCAGCCACTAGTAAAGTTTCTTTCTTGTGTTCGAAAAAAAAAGAAGTCTGCTTAAAGATGGGGAAATAAGCCAAGCTCATTGTATTTAGGAAATTTCAAGTCAATTTGACTGCTTGGCATTATGAATTAATATTTTATATAAAACTGAACTTTCCAAGTAGTAATCTAAGGTAAACGATCTCTTTAGCTGTTAAGGCAGCTGCAGAAACACTGTTGTTGACGGAGTTTAGCCCAACTGGTTAATTCCATAATTTCATCTCTCCTAGTTAGAAATCACAAAGATGCTTCCCAGAGCAGAATGAAGCATTGGCGTTTGAGCTCTGGCATGTCGCTCTTTCTGGACTTAATAGCACAGAAAGCTAGTCACAAGACAGGCATCTTGTGTGTGCGTGAGGGCCAGAGGTGGGCACTGGACATTGTCATCTCTTGTTCTCTATCCTATTTTGTGAGTCATGGTCTCCCGCTGAACCGAGAGCTCACTGATTGGCTACACTGGCTGGCCAGCAAGCCCTGGAGCTCGCTGATTGGCTAAACCGGCTGGCCAGCAAGCCCTGGGAATCCTCCTGATTCTGTCTCCTCAGTGTTGGAATAACAGGCTTGCTGCTCCATGGCTGATTTTTTCCATGAGCGTTGGAGATCTGAACTCAGGCCCTCAGGCTTATGCTGCAAGCACTTTACCCGCTGAGCCGGGTCTCCAGGCTCTGTAGGCATTTAGAAAGTGACCTGGGGACTCAAGGACAGGTTTACCTGGGGTAGTCCTCAGCAGTCAGAAGAAAAGATCTTACTCTTGCAACCATGTGGGTGAATCTGGAAAAAAGAATTCTTGTCTGTATATTTCAAGTTCAGGAACAGAAAATCCCAAGCTAGAGTTGAAGAAATCAGAGCAGCCGTCTGGACTCGCACTGGGTTACGTGGGGTGAGTGTTGCCAGGCTTCGCTGCCCTCTATCCTTAAGCAGACGGGTTATATATAATCTCAGGTAAAGTTGACTAGAAGTAAAGTTAGAGTTGCCGTGGGATGACTTCTGCTATAAACAGCATTTTCTTGTTTGCATCAGTAGAGCTGTAAACTCCAAAGCCCCCGAGCAGCTTCTGCCATAAGATTTTGTTAGTCTTAAAATGGAACTTCTTTGCCTTTAAAAACGATAGCTTACCTGTTAGAGCATAGTTCTAAAAAGGACTTGTGTTAAAGGAGCATCCAGTGGACCCGGCTGTGGAGGACGGTTACATAAGAGCGGGCTATTTTTAGGAGCGGCGCTGTGCAGCCTCAGCATTGCACCTCCCCACGTCTCAGCCCAGCTCCTGTCGCAGAGGCCTGAGCAGGCCCCGCGTGCTGCCGCTTTCAGAGGACCTGGGAAGCACTGCGCGCATCTGACAGACACGTTGCACCTTTGACAGAAGTATGTGATGCAAACAGTGAATGCAAAGTAGTCAAATTAAGCAATTTTTTTTTTTTTGCTAATTCTGGAACTGTAAGAGATATAGACATAGATGGAAGATGTACAGGAGCGTGTGGAAAGCTATTCTTTCTTTAGAACTGAGTATGAAAATCAGAATCCAAGATCCATGGACAAGGTTTCTGCTTGGCGTCCATCTGTGTCTGACACGGACAGCAGTGCGCGTCCTGGGTTAACGGTCTCACTGATTTCTGTTACAGTGAGTGTCTTTGCATACCTCTTCTCTGAAAATGAAGACTACGAAGAAGAGTATTGCTTTGACTTCACCAATAGACTGTCTTGTTACTGTGTCTATCACTGTTTTTTTTTTAAAACTTTGCTGGTTATTATTTTTGTGTGATAAGCTGCACTTGTTGAAGGTATAGTTTAATGCGCTTCATGCTGTGGAATGGTCCCCTCAGCCAAGATGAGGGGCGCTTTTAGTCACTCCTCCTTCCATCCCTAGCCATAGTTTTTTATCTCTCGTAGACATCTAGTGCAGTTGCTACAGCCTTGTTTAAATGCAATCTGTGATTGCGGGGACTAGAGCCTGGCTTCTCAAGCTCACCCGTGTCGTTGCCTGCATCAGTGTTTCATTTTTATTGCTGAATGGTATTCCATTCACACCAGTACCACAGTTACCCTCTCGCCTGCTGATAGACATTTGGGTTGTTCCAGTTTGGCCTATAAAAACGTATGACATTTCTATGTATTTAAAACGTATGTGTATGTTTATGTTTAACAAATGCTTGTTTCACTTCTCTTAGGCAAAACCTGAGAAGACAAAGTCCGGTCGTGTGATAAATGCAAAACAAAACGCATGACATTTCTATGTATTTAAAACGTATGTGTATGTTTATGTTTAACAAATGCTTGTTTCACTTCTCTTAGGCAAAACCTGAGAAGACAAAGTCCGGTCGTGTGATAAATGCGTATTTGCTTCTGCTTTCTTGAATTCTTCCAGAAGTGTGTTTAAAATTGAGGTGGAACCTCCAGTATGAAGCCAGCTCTGGAGCTGTGTGTGAACTTAGTGTGCGCAAGTGTAGCCGTCACCGCTTCCGTCCTCGGAAGTGTCTTTGCAAAAGGGGGCCATCATCGGTGCATCAGGGACTCCCATCTCAGTCCTGGAAACTGCTTTAAGGGTTCACCTCCTGGGGGCTGTGACACAGCCTCATCGTGTAACACCCAAGCTCTTGAGATGTTTCACCCATCTCGTCCATTTTCTTTGCACTTTCCTTACAACATTAGCTCCCAGCCAAGCGAGACAAGAGCTCTCATTGCAGAAATAGATGGAACTTCTATCAAATAGGTCATTGGTTTCCAAACCGTTTGGTTGTATACTTAGGAATGAATTTCTGGGTCAAGGGTTATTCGTTTCACATTGCAGGGACTGGTAGGTTATTTTGCTTTTCACTCCCATTCGTAGCAGAGAATGCTTCTGCTTTCTCCACATCCTGTCAAGCAGTTATTTAGAGGGAGGAGTGTGTGAAGTCTCCCCATTACCACAGATACCAAGCAGCATTTCATGTGTTTCCCAGTTAGTTTTTCTAGCTTTTTTTTTTTTTTGTCTGTTTTTTAGATTGAGTTTTAATTGGGTGGCTGTTGTACTTTCGAGGTCCAGGGGTTCTTTCATTACAATCTGTTTGCTTTACTAAATATATAATTTATGAATATTTTCTCTCATTCTATAGATTGTCTTTTACCTTTATGATAGTTTTCTTTTGAGGTCTCAAAGGTCTATATTTCTGTTGCTTTACTCTTGGTAGATTTTTAAAATTCCTTCATAGTAATTGTTATGTGGCCAGCATGTATCTGTGCATTTAGTAATCAGGGAAGATTGCTTGATGTGTCCGTCATCTCATTACCGATCATTCCTGCCATTGGGAATCCTCTCTCCTAAGTATTTTGAAATATATAATTAAATGTTGTCAACCATAGTTACTCTGCTATGCCTGCAGCATTATTAAGTTGTTCCTCCTGGTCAGTTGCACCCTCTGTGTAATTTTTAGCTACGCTGACTGTCTTCTAGGTAAGCATTTATCCCGTGGTCATATAGCATAGTCCATGGTGCTTTATAAAATCATAGAATGTGTCAGTATTTGTGTTAGCAATTGTTAAAATAGAAATCTCCATGCCTTCCTCCAAAAAGAAGGCTTCAATGAGTCAGGGCATTTCCCTCCTTTACTTTAAAGAAGACAGGAGGTGAGCACTTGGGTCAGGTATGGCAGTTACAGGTGTGGGTGGCTGTGCCCTGTGTTGCATTCTGGTCCACAGGAGTGATGGCTGTGTGATTCCTCTGTAGGTAGATAGGTTAGACTTGCACTGTACTTCTGGTCTTGTTAGCCAGACCACGTAAGCACAGCGCAAGAGACTGAGAAGCGACTCACAGCTGGAAGATGGTGTGGTCAGGTGACAGATTCAGGCTCTTAGCAAAGAAAGGGGGGGGATCAGAATTGGCTGAAATCAACTCTCTGCCCCAACACACTGGTCTCGTTTGTTCTTGGAATTTCTGAGCTTCTTCTGATCTGGAGAAACAGGGAGGCAAACGTGACTCCTGTGAGACTGTGGGTTGGAAGCTCAGCTCCGAGCCAGGCGCTCACTGGGCAGGTTCCTGGAGCAAAGAGAAGAGCGGTCTCCAGGCCTTGTGTCAGCGGCTTCCTGCTGTGCGCCCCCAGCCCCTAGCGGTGTGGCCCTTGAGGAGCCACTAAGGAGGGGCCAGGTGAAGAGGGCAGATACCTGTATATTCTTCATGGTGTTAGAAGGACTGAATGATCTGACAGTACCTGGAAGTTCCTGTTGAGCAATAAAATGCGATGCGTCTACATAGCCACACTAATAGAAGCAGTTCTGTGCACAGAACCCTTCATACAACGCTCATGAAAGGATATCACTTTGTTTTTTCATACCCCAGGTAATCTGTCAGAACAAAGTTTGGGATAATAAAAAAATTTTGAGGCATTTTTGCTGACGGTCCATTACTACTTCCTAGTAAGTAATTAAAAAAACTTACCGGAAAAAAAAAATCTATCTTGTATTGCTTCATCTCCACCTCTGCTGTCTCCTTAATGTTCAATCAAAAATTATTTTTCAACATTGGCTTTGAGCTTGTATGTCCAGGCTAGCAATACAATTTGAACAAATATTTAATAGAAACTGAATATGTGCCTAAAAAAATTAGACCTCAAGAAATTTCAAGGCTGGGTGTTGGTGTATGCCTCTATTCCTAGGCCGTGGGAGGTGGAGATGAGAGACCAGGAATTTAAGGCTATCCTCAGCTATGTAAGTTCTAGTCTATCCTTGAGTACATAAGACCCTGTCTCAAAAAAAAAAAAAAAAAGCAAACAAAAACTTCTAAAATTCCAGTCTTTGTTGAATAGATTAGTTTGGAATTGTACTGTATTTATATTGGCAACATTGACTTTTATGTTACATTAAAATGTGTTTGAAATGTATTTTACATCGACCATCTTGTATATTTATTTTCTTATGTAATTTTTGTGATGATCCCTAAAACCACTTGAAAGTTTTAACAACTATTAATATGAAAGAGTGTGAAAATTACATACTGAAATGCATCGTCCTTTTAGGAAAATAGCCCTTCAGTGCTCCTTTGCACTGTAAATGTCAGAATGAAATTATTCCTCCCATAAGCTTACGATCAATGTAAGTACTTCAGCTTTCCCGTTATAGAGCAAGGTCTTTGGAGTTTGTGGACCAAATTATTTTTAAGCTTGTTTTTCCTTTCTGTTTTTTGTAAAGAAATATATAAAACAAGTTTATTTGCCATTTGTATGCAACACTAGTTGTCTACTAATTCCATTTTAAGGGAAGTTATTTTTAGATCATTCTAACAGAAGTATCAGGTTTTCTGGATTTTTATAGATTTTTTTCCAAATTTCGTTATCACCTCATTTTTTACTTTTTCCCAATAATATTCCAAGTATCTCTCCTTTCACATACTGCTCTTTAGTTCTCGAGAAATAATTTTTCTAACTCAGCTAAGTATCCTTCCCCTTCCCCCAGTCATGGCGCCTAAGGGAGGGAAGACCTCTGAAGGCATGAGGAAGATGACTGTAAGACGGGACTTTTTTAGTGGTGCCAGTGCCAGCCCCAGCTGTAAGGTGAGGTTGACCAGGGTCCTGGGGTGCGCCTGTGGGAGGCTTGAGGCCCGTCTTGCTTGGACTCTCCGCGCATGCTTTCTTCACACTGTGTCGTCTTTGTCGGGGACACTCTGGGCTTCCTGCCTCCCTGGTCACGGGGGTCTCTGTCCCGCTATCTCTGTTCTTCATGCACAAGGAGACTCAGGAGGGAGACGCTTAGATCCCGCTGTTTGCCTGTGTGAGTCACCCACATATTCTGCATTTCTTGGAGAGCGTGGACTGCCAGGCCCTTAGCAGGGACCTGAGGATCCCTGGGGATCCTTGGGTCTCAGGAAGGTCACCCCAGCAAGCCTTCTTCGTGGTGACCCTCTGCGTCGTCTCCCCAGTGACACCCTAAGCCCGTGTGCTGGCTGGTGCTGCTGGGTGTAGAAGCACCTAGAAAACGCACCTTCAATGAGGCGGTTTCCAGACAGGGCTACTGAGGCGGAAGACCATGCTGAACTTGGGCTGCAAGCACCCCACGGGCTGGGTCCCCACCTGACCTCAGAGGGACAGGAGAAAGCAGTGGGGTGGCAGCGGTATTCCTCTGGCTTCCTGAGGCCTGTCGCGGTATGACCACGACCCCAAGGCTCCCTGTCACAGCAAACCCTCAAGGGATGAGCCAGATACCCTCCCCCAGCTACTTCTTGTCAGATACTTGGTCACAATAGGTCGAAACCAACGTGCTGCCCATTCCCCTTTGAGCACCTTCCCTCTTGTCCAGAAGATGCACTCTGCTGCATCCTGCGTCCTTTCAGGCTCTGCAGTGTCACTGCCTCCTCTTGGGGCCTTGGGGTTCTGGTGACTTAGATGTCCTGTTAAGGGCTGAGTTTCTTCCTTCCTGCCAGTTATGGTTTCCTGTAACAAACACCTGCTGTTTCCAAAGGAAGTTTCTGGGTTTGTATTTCTGTTTCCATGTCCGAAGGCCACATGCTGGATAATTTCATGAAGAGGGATTTACTCTGCTCACAGCTCTGAGGGCGGCCATCTGCTGAGTGGCTGGCAGCCCTGTGCAGTGCAGGGTGTCACCTGCTGTAGCCTTCATCATCCAGTATAGTCAGTGATGTCAGGAAGCCTCCTACCTCTCACATGACCTTATCTAATTGCAATGACTTTCCAAAGGCGCCTTTCCAGATACGGTTGTCATAGGGCTTTGGGGATTAAGCTCCCACAAGGAAATTTGGAGAACCTCTTGAAACCATGGCAGTCCACCTTCATCTGAACAGTGTGGGGGGCAGAAGAGCTCGAAACCAGCTGTAAGTAATGCAGCTTGCTTATCTTTCTTTATAGTCTTTGTCGCAGCAACTGCAAGTGACTTAAGCTCATACATTGAAAAAGCTTAAAGTGAGAGTATTATTGGCCCTGTAACTATAAAGAGAAAACTAGATTAAAGTTCTTCATTCAGTGCATGATCCAAACATTCATCCTCAGATGTGTCATCGTTGTGTACACAGAGCAGACATGAGGAAGGCTGGTGTCGCTGAGCTGACCGTGTACTTTATAATTTTATCTGTTTTAATTGAGTCATCGTGTGTGGTGTTCTGTGAATACTAACCAGTTCTCTACTTATTAGTGTTTATTAGACAAATGATTGTTATCCCTGCCTCATTTAACCCCATGAAATGTTGGAAAATAATAAGATACTTTCTAGAAGGAAAGATGAAATGTGTATAGGCTGGTTAGCACGTGGCTGTTTTTAAAACTAGTTTATGTAGCATCTGTTCACTTTGAATTTCACCTTACACGAGCAGTGCATGTGCTTGCTGTCAACTGCACGATGGTTCACTCCTTTTTTCTAAGGAGTGTAATATTGATTCTGCTATGAACCTTACTCTCAAATGTTCTAGTGTACTTGTAAACACACGTTGAGTTCATTGCTTCTGTGATAAAATGCTTCACAATACCTAGAATAGTTGTTACAGCTTGAACATTTTAAAAGTCTTGTAACCAGTATGCGTGTGTTTATCAAATTCCCTAACCTGGAATCGTTACACGGGAGGTGCCATTTCTGTCACAATGTAGGGTCCAAACTAGCGAGTGGACATTTGGAAACAGTTTGAAGGAGTATTTATGTAGTTGTCTTCTGCAGTGTCTTTGCTGACACTGATTTTTAAGGGCAAGAATTCTTCCTAGGTATGTTCAAAATGCTGCGCGCACAGAGGCTTTGAGGCCATGCTGTTCCTGGGATCCCTCCATGGGCCCGACCCTGCCAGTGTGGCCATTCCATGACCCTTATGAGACGCTTTATATGGCTCTTCAGAGTGGCAACAAAGCTCCTTGCCTCTTGCATTCTTGCTTCTGTCATGTGTTTCACGCACATAGAGAGGCATTACTAGGGGGATGAGGTCGCCATTTTGTGGGTAGTTTTGTCATGCGGTTTCCTATGTGCAGTAAGTGCTGCCGTACTAGCAAGGCCGGAAACAGCGGCCGGAGCAGCTGCCCTCCAGGTTGACTCTTTTCTTGAGCACACGGGATAGATGCCATTGTGGAGGAAGGAAGTGGTGCTTCTCTGGGTGGGTGAAGACTAGATGTCTCTGGAATAAGGTTTGTCCAGAGGACTAGATGTTTGAGGGCCTTGATCATTGACTTAGCTATTTATGAATACATGTATGTATGTGCACAGTTTAGGCTGTAAATGCATGCATTTGTTAAGCAGAAGGGATTCTTCTTGCTCTGTTATTTAAAGGAGCAGAATCCATTGCACATTTGCATTTTCATATGTGTAAAGTTATGTAAGTTAAATCTAAAGAGGGAGGGAAGAGTTTAGATTCTGGGTGTTGTTTTTAGAATCCACAAATTCAACACTTCTGGTAGATCTTGTCAGAGAAAGTGTCGTTTGGACCTGCTGTGCCGTTCAGTCACCTGTACTGCTGTTGATGTAAACTGTTCATTGAACTCAGAAGGAGGAAGAAAAGCTTTTTCTGTTAATTCATTTATTTTAATTCTAGCCACAGTCTAAGTATGTCCTTCTCTGGACATTTTTAGTTACAGTATTTGCAATACTTTTTCCAATTGCTCTGAAATATGATTATATGGGTATTGAAGTTTTTTAGTTGTGTCTCTTCACTGTTCCACCATCTACTGCTATTAGTAATACAGTCTTACTGCTTTAATGATGAACCCTGAGGACTGGGCTGCTCCACAAACAAGGGCTCAACCCTGCTTGTCTGGGGACCTGAGCTTTGCGGACAAACTGTCCTTTACGTTCCCCCGGGACAGCTATTGTCCTGTGGCCCTCAGGACCACGGGGCTCTGAAGTCAGAAGCCAGAGGACTGAACTTCCGTCTTCTGGGCTACTGGGAATAAGAGGGAACATCAGGAAGTAGAGTCATTGTGAGCAAGGCTGCGCTGAGAGTGCTCGCTCCTGGTGCTGGACGAGACCCAAGGTTTGACCGGAAGAACTGAACCGGGAGGCAGCTGCTTGTCCCAGTACATTTCAGACTGTCCGAAGAGCCCCCCTGGGCTGAGCACTCATGTCTCTGATTGCACAGCAGGGGGAGAAGGAAGTCAAAGAAGCGAGGCTCCCAGTGCACGGCCAGCTTCCGCCACCTGCTTCTGCTTTCGAACACGTTGATTTTTATAGGGGGTCATGCTGGTTTCTCCTCTTCCTCTCTTCTTCCTTCCTCTCTCCTTCCCTTTGTGTATTGTCTGTCTGTCTGTCTGGTCTCACTCTCTAGCCACAGAGAGGTCTCAAACCCTCGATCCTCCGAGCTAGGCGAGGCATGAGTCACCATGCGGCCGTTCTATGCATGAGGATTGCATCTGAGAGACATTATGTTGCTACAGTGAAAATATCGCAGCGCTGAACACGACCCAATAGATTCAGAGGAGATGGTGGGAACCTCTTACAGGCAGGAGAGAGGAAGAAGAGACTTTGAAGCAGCCACTGTGGAGCAGAGATTCTGTGGCTTCCATGCAGCATTGACTTTTATCCAAGCAAGATGAAGGACTGGCAGTGATATCTAGTGTTCTCCATGCAGAAATAGGTGGAACCTCCTGTCAAACATGTGCTGTCTCGTGAGGTTAAGGTACCTACAGTACAGGATTCAGAACCATGCAGATACACCAATAACTCTTGAATCATGTGCAGGGAATAAAAGGATCTTCAAAGGCAGAATAATCTAACCAGGCTTTTACTTTTCCTAGAATCTTGTCTTTTTTGAGTACTAAACTAAAGACAAAATGTAGAGTTTAAATATATAATTAAAAATTGTTTACACTTGTTACTTAGCAACTTGTTTTCCTTTATTTCTCATGCCAACTATTTTGGAAGGAAACTGAAAGACTATCGAGTTTGATAAACATTGTAACATTTAGGATCCTTTTAATTCTCTTATTTTGTTAAAAAACTTGCTGAGATGACTCTTTATCTCATGGTTAATGTCAATATTTTTAAAATATTAACTATTCTAAAACATTTCTAAATCTACTAATGCATTTAAAAAAAACTAGAATATTGGTCATTTGAGTTGAATTTGTTTGGTAGGTCTTAATCTGTTTTCATTAGCTATGCTGTTATGAGAAAGGGCCCCATGGGAAGAACAGAATTAGCATAGTAATTTTGCTCATTCATCTGTGTGCATAACACAACTGTTTGCATTTCTTATATTGCAGAACTAGATCAAAAGCAAATCCCTTTCACATCCTGTGAGGTGGCCTGAATCGCCTGCCACTTGAACTCTTTTGTGTATCGTTCCTTCTAGGTGAGGAATTTCAAGTTGGAACAAGAACAAGAAAAAAACAAAATTTTGTCAGAAGCCCTGGAGACTTTAGCCACGGAACATCATGAACTAGAGCGGTCGCTGGCCGAAGGGTCCCCACCCCTCAGCATCTTCAGCGAGGACGAGTTCTATGATGCACTTTCAGGTAACTCCAGACTCCTGTGTCTGTCTACCCTGTTGAAGTGCAAGAGTGATGTCACCTGAAGCTTCCAGAATGAACAGAGATGTGTCAGTCTCGTGGCCCAAACTGCTTCCATTTTTTTGTTTTGTATCATGTTGCTCAGGCAAAAGTCAGGAAGTCTGAGACAAATCCTTCATGTCATCTTCCAGCTTTGATGCATGTGCTATGCTGGGACTGAAGCACTGTGAAAACTACATGCACGTTTGATTTGCTGCTTTCTTAGTGATCACCTCCACGTGCCAGGCACTGCCACTGTTCTCCAGAAAGTGATGCTTGGTTACAGTCCATGGGCCCCGATCCAAAGTGGACGGGAGGCCAGGGCTGGTCAGAGCGCAGCAAGGTCTCGACGGAAACGCGTGTTAGCTTGGCGTCATATGTTGAGCCCAGAGCCAGAGCCTCCAACCCTGAGGACAGGCCTGTCGGGTGCTCAGTGTGAGAAGCAGGGGAGGGGGGAGGAAGACAGGCGCAGAGACAACTGGGAGGAGGGGCGCTCCTGAGACCTCCCCTCACCCCCAGTCTCATCTGTAATCTAGGCTGGCCCTGAACTTCATCTTCTACCAGCCGATGCTGGGATTACTGGCACGCACCACTGAGTCACTGAGTCTTAGGCCTTAGAAGTTTTGAGGTTGATGTGGTAAGGGAGGGGAGGCCAAAAGAGCGGTGATTCGGAACCAGGGAGGCTGAGACGGTGTATTTTAGGTAGAAAGTAAACACGCGCACTGAGTTTCTGGGAGCCTGACCATGGATGCAGGACGCCCATGAAGGATCAAGCTTGTGTGGAATGAACGTGGAGCAGCAGTGAGAGGGGGCAGGAACGAGCGTGGACGATGCTCACGAAGGGAGGTGAAGGAAGTGGGAGGGCATGTGGCAGGAAGAGGGTGTCGGCCAGAGGGATTCACTGGTTGCGACAAAATCAATATCAGAGAAATTAAATCACAAGGAACATTGATTTTTGGTAGCCAGCTTTGGGACTATCCAAGAAGACTGAAGTGAGGTGGGGTGGTGAGCAGTATGGGATACGAGGGCTAAGACTCGGGGGAAGGAAGAAGTGGGTTCAAAAGCAGCAGCATGAGCAACAAGGGAAGGAGGTGGTGGGAGCCCATGAGGTTGAGGCTGGCAGCTGGGCAGGGGAGTGAAAACCCTGATGTTTCTCACACGTCAGTCCTGGGCGCCTCCACTGGGGTCTCATACACGAGGGAAGGATCGTAGTATAAACGCAGAGTCTTCGGTTATATTCTCTCTCTCTCTCTCTCTCTCTCTCATGTATTTTTTTGCCTGTGTGTGGTGTGTGTATGTACAAGAAGGCGTGTGTGTGTATGCCTGTATAGCCCCAAGGGTGACATCAGGAGTCCTCCTGGATTGCTGTACCTCCTTAATGCTTTGCTCTGGGGTCTCCCAGGCTCTGCCTTCCAGAGCCGATGGTGCAAGGCACCGCCATTTCCACCTGGCACTTTTACCTTGGATCTGCGATCTGAACTAAGGTCATCTGCTTGCAAGACAAAGGCTTTATTTGACCCCTGAATCCTCAGATTCTATATTCTTAATAACAAGAGACTGTCAAAAACTCCATAGATCCTTCATGTTTTTGATAAATAGTTCAATATAAGAATAACTGCAGAGTCCAATGAAATTCTCTTCATCACTTATCAGTCATACATTTTTCCTCTGAAGTTATCAATGGCCAGATACTGTCCTAGACTGTCTTTTGGACATGTGTGTGTGTGTGTGTGTGTGTGTGTGTGTGTGTGTGTGTGTGTGCGCGTGTGTGCGTGCATGCATGCATGCATACTTACATGCACATGAACTCAATTAAAAATGACTGTCAGGGGGCTGGAGAGGTGGCTCAGAAGTTAAGCCTCTGCCTTGCAGGCGGAAGGTCCTGCGATCGGATCCTAGACCCCACGTATAGATGCCGGGCGGAAGCGGGGGCGGCCTGCGTTTCTAGTCCTGGTAGGGCGGAACCTGTGAATCCTGGGGCAGAGTAAACAAGGAGGAGGTGGAGGCGGTCCATGGTGGTTCCCGAATTCGCCCATGATTCTATACACACACACACACACACACACACACACACACACACACACACACACAAGCACAATTGAGTAAATAATAAAAAAATTTTAAAAAAATGACTGTCAGTAGCTTAATTCTTCTGGATCAGCCTTATCACTTAACAGCTGTTTGGGGAATTTTTCCCTTCAGTATTATACATTCAGCTTACTTTCTTATGTGATTATAGTGCACAGTCTTTAAGTGTTTGTTTTTTCATGGTTAGTGTCAATGTTTTTGAAATATTCAGTATTTGAAAAATATATTTCTTTGTATGACTGTTGCACATTAGCACATAATTCTTAATTTTTTTTTTTAAGAGACCACAACTGCTTTCACTCTCCTACTTCTCAGGCTTGTTTTAACATTCACTTATGGGAGAAGGAAGGTAAAAAAAGAAAGCAAGCAACTTCCAACCCCTAGGCCAGGGCTCCAGAACACACCTCCACACCCATAGTCTCGTTGCCGTTCAGTTGGATTTGCACACCTGCTGCTTTGTGGACTGCTGAGCGAGGTGGCTCCTGAGACTGAACTGAGGCACCCGCCAGTCCTCACTCCTGTGCGTGGAGGAAGGGCGGCAGGGCCTCGAAGGCACGCTGCACGGAAGGCCATACGTCCCACACCTGCTGTTTCCTCCCACACACGGTGGCAGTCGTCTGCAGCAGCGCAGAAGTTGATGTGCCGTCAGTTCAGATCCTGACCTGCCATGGACGCCACGCTTCAGGTGGCTGACGTGACTCCAGGACGCAGACAACTGGACAAGGGCTTTGTCTTCCTACAGTTTTGGGTTACAGTCATCCGCATGGTGGCGGCGTTTCTAGCAATCAGGAAGTAGAGCAAGGGGCTGAGAGAGGGACATACTTTCCAGCCTGCCAGCATGCCTGTGTGGCGAGTGCACCAATATAATGAAACGGCTCTCTCCATCCTACCTGGAGCGTGGTTCCACCTCCCTGGGCAGGTCTTCCTCCATCAGTTACATAATCACCCGCAGGCTGTCTCAGTGCTAGCGCTGACTGCTCATTCTTCATAGATTGGCTCAAAGGCTTCGTCTTCAGTTGTCACATTGTCGTCTCCACTAACGGCCACAGCAGACACACAGCTTAGCGAGCTCACACAGCCTGCTCAGGATGGCCTCACTCACCCACCACAGTCTCCACACGAAAGGCCAGGCGGTCTTTGTGCTTCCACTTCTGGTGTGAAAGAGGACACGTCCCTTTAAATGAGCTGTCCCTTTAAATGGGCTGTCTCTTTAAATGAGCTGTAGCTCCTCTGTCCCTTCCTCATCTGCCCTGGTCCCTTCTCCTTCATGCCTTTCCAAGGACTCTGTGTTTTTTAGTTGCATCTTTCATTGCCATATAAATTTTAAATATTAAACTAAAGTTGGACTTGAACAGTGAAGACTGATTCCTAGACTTCCAGGGTCAGGAGCCTGAAGTCCCAGTGTCAGGCAGCAGGCCGCGCTCGTTCACATGGCTCTAGGTCTGATTCTTGCTTTTCCGGCTTCTGTTATCCTGCTTGCATTATGTGGCTCAAGGCCGCCCTCCAGGTCCTTCCTGCTTAAGACCACCGTGTCTCCTCTGCAGTCTCCAGCTGCCTACTCGCTTCCCTTTTTCCATTCTCTCTTCTTTTTTTTTTTTTTTAAAGCTATCTCTTTTTTATGAGAAAGAGAGAGAGAGAGCCCTCAGAGGGGCTCGCCAGTGTAGGTCTGTGTGTATGTACACGCGATGCGCACACCACGGCTGTGTAGAAGTCAGAGGACAGGTTTTGAAAGTAGGCTCTCTTTCCACCATGGACTTCTGGGATTGAACACAGGTCATTAGTTTGTGACAGGCGCCTTCACCCATGAAGCTGTCTCACATCCCTCTTTTTTTTCCATTTTCATGTGTGTGTGTGTTGAGGGGGTGTGGTGTTATGTGTGTGTGCACAAGCACACACGTCTGGGCATATAGAGGCTTGAGTTTGCTCCCTCTTCTTCTGAGACATGATCCCTAATCAAATCCAGCACTAGCCCGTTTGGTGTTCTAGGATTCCCCTCTCGGCCTTCCGTGGCTGGGCTCACAGGCTAGCTGCCGTGTGCTTCTGGCATTTCACGCACTACCCAGGCATCTGAACTCGTTGCTTTGGCTTGCATGGCGAGCACTCCCCTCCCTTTTGGAAAGACCCTTGTGATTGAGTGCCTGGCATTCACCAGGGGCTGGAAATGGCAGGTGGCATCTTCAGATGCGAAGCCATTGTTGTAGGGACCACACTTTGAAAGTCTGCGCTCCCAAATCCTCCTGCTAGAGGCTTGTGTACTCCACTGTGATCTTGATATGTATGCAGTCTCTCTTAATGGTCTTTGTCCAGAGCCTGTTCCAGGGCTGGAGAGAGGCTCAGGGGTTAAGACTACACCTCGCAGATCCTGTTTCTTGTGGGATTTGACTCACTTAGTGATTGAGTTCTCTTTCATCTCCGGAGGCAGAAATCAAGGCTTTGTCAGGACAGTCTTAGGTCTTGACCACAGCATTGAGGCTATGACCTGTCCATTCAACTGAGGATGGCGTCTCGAGTTCATCTGTGTTCTGCTGGCATAGAGGGTGAAAGTCTAGATGCCCAGTCTGAAGATTGACAGGTCGTCAGTCTGTCTATAACTGTACGTTTATTCTTCTCCTTGTATCATTTCTTCATCAGCCAGCGCCTCATAGCTCTCTGTGGAGTCTTAAGACTGAGGAATGAGTTAACTTGATAAAGCACTTGCCTTGAAAGCATAGCATGTGCTTTCAGCCCAGACCTAAGAAAAGCAATGCCCAGGGTGTGAGGGCGCTTGTAGTCCCACTTCTGGGCAAGTGGAGACAGGAGAGTCCCCGGACCTCGCTGGCCAGCCAGCCTAAGTGACCTCCAAGCCAGCTAGAAGCTGGTTTCAGAGGAGGTGGGGGTGCATTTCTGAGGATGATGCCCCAAAGTTGTCATCTGTCCTCACATTCAGGTTCACACCTCCCACACCTGTACCTGTACACACTAGTGCCCCCCCAATGAACATGCAGACAGCACACATGATGAAGGAATGATGCACACTTATACTGCGTCTCAGCCACTTGTGAACAGAGGTGCTGGCTCCTCATTGCCTGAACTGTACCTGCTCTGAACTTGTCTTCTGAGTTGATTCTGACTCATCTGCCACAGTGAGCCTGTATAGATGGTCGCCATTGCCTTCCCCTGCATCGAAGATACCTCACTCTGTTGAGAATAAAATGTAGCCAGGAT
The DNA here is from genome assembly GCA_023101885.1 of Typhlomys cinereus. Classification (NCBI taxonomy): domain Eukaryota; kingdom Metazoa; phylum Chordata; class Mammalia; order Rodentia; family Platacanthomyidae; genus Typhlomys; species Typhlomys cinereus. The sequence continues at coordinate 2,306,895 of JALPQD010000242.1, forward strand.
AGCAGGTGCTCCCAAGGCTTCCCGTGATCCAGACTCTGTTGTCTCTTCAATCTTGTCCTCTAAGCTCTTCCTCTACTTGCTTCCTCCTGGCCACAGGATCTTGTCTTCCAGGCCTCAAATGCCATTGTATCAGCCAATTGAATGTGCAGCTAAGCAAGAGCAGGGGAAAGTCTACAAATCTTTATCCTGTCAGATTCCTAATTTTAATTCCTAAATCAGAAGCATACATTAAACTAACTAATCTGAAAATTGAGAGGATACAAAAAACTGTGTGTGTGTGTGTGTGTGTGTGTGTGTGTGTGTGTGTGTGTGTGCGCGCGCGCATGCGTGCGTGTGTGCATGTTGTATGTGCCTGAGTCCCATACCTGCAGACACCAGAAGAGGATATCAGTGTCTTCCTCTGTGACCTTCCACCTTCTTCGGGGTCTCTCACTGAGCCAGCAGCCCACCGCTTCTGCCAGGCTTGCTGGCTACTGAACCCCTAGGGTGTGTGCTTGTCTCCATACTCCAGTGCTGGGGTGATGGGCGGGCACAGCCACACTTGGCTCTATAAATAGATTACTGAGCATTGAACTTAGATCCTCACACTTCCATAGCAAGTATTCCGACCTCCTGACCATCTCTCCAGGCCCTGGGAAAAATTATTTTAAAGACTCTTCACTTAGAACATTTTAAAGTCTTCTTTACTGTTTGCTCTTCCTTTAAGAAGCACTACCCTGTGTCACCTTTTCGAAAGCAAGGGATCATTTGATTTGCCTGGATAAGGTTGCATGTGATTTCCTGTTTCCCTTTGCCATGTCCCCTTAAGTGTTTGCAGCTGCTCAGGATCAGTGGAAAGCTACCAACAGGCAGGTGGCTGAAATCTTGATGCGAAGCCAGGATGTAATAACTTTTCCAGCCCCGTCAGGTCTCTTGAGAAAACTGTGTTTCCAGTAAGGTCAGTGGACAAAGATTTCACAAAATTTCATAAAGTATGTTTTTTCCCTCTTAATTTTTGATTGCAGTCCCTTGGGTAGCATTATTTATGAGAGACTGGGGCAAGGCGGGAAGATGAAGTGGTTATGTGCCATAAAGGTTAAAGCATAACTAAATAACTCTTGACCAGAAAAAGGCTAATAGTCTTCAATGCATATTGAAGCAACAAGACTCCCTGAGAAACTAAACGCTACCTAGTTCTGTGGAAAACTTTATTCTGCAGGTAAAGTTGTAGAAATGCTTCATGGATAAAGAGAGCAGTTCTTTCTACTGATTCATACCCAATCCTTTTCATCTTGTTCTCTGAGCTCTCCTTGTTTTAATGGATGTCCTCAGACATTCTCTCCTCTGAGTGCTCTTTCCTGACTTCCTTCAGGGGACCCTCTTACAGAGTCTTCCACTGTGTCATGCTTGTGTCTTTGGGATGAGCGGGTGTATGATGGGAAGAGACGACATCAAAAGTTAAAGCCCAGGAGTGAGATGCTTTCCATCCAGGTACCGTGAGATCTCGCAAGTGGGAAGAAGCTCCAGCTTGAGACACCGAGGGGTAGACTTCATCGTCTGCTCACCTTGCACGGAATGAGTTTTGGTTTTTAATTTTTTTCGTTCTTTTTTTTAATGTTGCATACATAAGTATTGTGGATTCATAATATTTTCAATTTGCACCCCTTAGTCCCAAGTCCTCTTACCTCCTCCTTTTCCTCTCTCAATCTTTCATCTCCCTTGCCAGAATCTCTCCTATTTTCAAGTCTTTTCAAGCCCATTGTGTTTCATCTCGTTTGTCTTTGATGCCTGACATGCTTCATATTCCAGCAAGTCTCATAGGTCAGCGCGCACCACAGAGGGGGCATCCTAGGTCAGCGCGCACCACGGAGGGGAGCATTCCCCTTTCATCCCCATCAGTCTCTCAGAGGTGTAGATCTTCTTACAGACTTCCTGCTTTCATGGTGAGATGTCAGGACAGATCCCATGCAATTCTTATGTAAGTATGCATATCTGCTTTGAAGTCTTGTTTATCACAACTGTCATGTTTAAGACATAATGTCTGGCCCACTGCTGACTGATCAAGAACACAAAAAGCATCAAATGCTGGAAAAAAATGTAGAGGGCTGAGTTTTGAAGCACTTGTTAACATTTATATAATGCCATGACTTTTTAAGAGGTAGGACTAGCCTGAGGCAGCAGTTTCCTGAAGAATAAATACCTATCCTGTGAATATTGTGAACTCAATTTAGTATTATTATTTATTTATTTTTTACTGTGTGTTCACTTCCTTCTTAGAAATATGTTGAGGGAAGGAGAGAAAGAAGAACAGGTGGGGGAAGGAACCAAGGAAGGAATGAAGGCAGAAAGTGAGAGACACGGGAGGAAAAGAAACAACAGCTACAAAAATGCAGCAGTCGAGCCTTTCTGTCCTAGTGAATCTGAAAATCTGAGAGAAGTTAGCAGCAAGAAAGATGGCCAACCACGTGAAAATGCTTCTGCGACTGTTTCCTCCCCATTATTACTATGCCAGAAAGAGAGAACGCGGGCAGCTTCATGCATCGTCTTGAATTTCTTTAAAGAAAATTATGTGAGAAAGTAACTATGAAAGCCATGACTTTTCTTTCAGTAATTATATACTCTCCAAAAAAATGTGTATATATGTTGAGATCAACTGCTCAAGAAAATCTTTCTTTTAACACTGTTTTGATTGACACATGTTTGAATAATGCATATAATCCAGAGTGCAAACTGGCAGAACCAGTGTATGATTATGTCATGAAACTGAAGCCAGCATTGCATTTCTCAGCAGGTCTTTGTTAAATCATGTCTTTTCAAGTGAAAACCTTGAAGACAAAGTGATAATGGAAGAGCTTTGGTTCGGTGTGGGTATCAGTGTCATAGAATCGCTGGGACCTGTGTGAGTCAGTTTTCCCAGCCAATGTAGGAGGTAATAGCTGGTAAGAGCTAAGGGCATCTCACTTGTGGGAGATTCGATCTGAGCAAGGTCGCGCGTGTTGTTGCTAAAGAACATCGGGACCGTTGAGTAAGGCACTTTTCACACTAGTCTTTATAGTTGGCTTGCTCAGAATTCCTTCCTTCTATGCCTTTTTTAGCAGGTGGAGTTTTTACTCTTGTCCGTGTCTCTCCTGGGCTCTGGACAGGGCTAGTGTTTGGGGATCTTAGCCTCCTCTGCATTTGGACACTTCCATTTGCTGATGAGCCCGGTGCTGCTTTGTCCTTGACTTTCACTCTGTGTAGAGGGTTTTTCTGTTTGTTTGTTTGTTTGTTTGCTTATATCTCTTTTAACCTCCAGGGCTGCATTCCTTAAAAACAGAGACTTTGCATTAACTTTGTGTTTCTTCTATTCCTAAGTTACTTGCTGATGCAAAGTGTAGCAAATGCAGTGTCTGAAAATGCGACAGTTCTAAACCTCCCTGTAATGTGTGTGTACAGCCTCCTGGAGAGTCAGCGCGGTGGAAGGGGCTAGTGATCTAGTTCTGTGTCTGTAGCATCAAAATTGTTACTTTGATCTCAGATGGGCCTCTTCTCCAGATGATGGAGAGGATGGTCCCTCTTGTGGCCTCCTCCCTTCTCAGAGCCATGGAGTGTGCCGGAACCCGCTAAGCCTGTCTCTCCCCATCAGTTTTCACTTGACAAAACTGCAGCCCTGCTTCTCCCTCTCCCCCGCCCATGCCTGGCCCGGGCTGATGGTTTCACTCTCTGACTGTTAGCACCTGCTATTCCCTTCTCCCCCCACACTCCCTATCCCTCTTTGTTTATCTTCTGCCCAGCAGTCTTCTTATGTTCCTTCAATAAGTTTTCTCTGTACTTATTTCATACTTCTTATCTGACCAAAAGTTTCCGTTCTGCTCCATCCAATGGGGACATTATTACGCGACCTAGAAACTCGTAGCACAGCCACCAGCACAGGTACGTGCATTCCGTATGTTTCCTTCTCTGTTGTGTAGCGATGGATGTTAGGAGCCGCACTGCAGCCAGGATCCTGTCCCCACCGCACATGCGAGGATGTGTGAGTCTCTCTTCGTAGCAGTTATTTCTGGCCCCAACTCTTGACTGTGCCTTCCTGCTCCTGAGCCCCTCTGTGCGTTCGTTCCGCAGCACCCAGTCCTCTCCTGCCTGCTGGAGTGATCTCTCCTCACTCTGCCTCTCTTCAGGCAGGCACAGCCACTGAATCCCTCCTCTGGACCCACAGGTGATGTGAAACCACAGGTAGCCAAAAGTAGCTCTGAAATGTGGCCCAACTCAAAACTCAATTTACTTTTAAAAAATTGACATGGTTCCTTAACTGTCTGTGAGAACATATAAATGTCATTAATGTCTGAAAGGAAGGTTTTGAGTTCTTCAATAGGCCTTCCCCCTTCGCAGGTAGACTTTCATACCTGGCAAGCAGACAGCCTTCTATGTTTTCCACCTATGGAGACCAAGGCCAAGAACCTTTGGAATATCCATCACAGACTCTGCAAGCCGTTCCTCCAAAACACATTCACTCCCTCTCGTCCTGTCACATCGGCTTTAAAGAACCACAGAGTCTGGCTAGGCCTCCTGTTCTGCCTGCAGCCCGGGGCAAGTCATCTGTCTCCAGGGGCCCAGTGGCTCTCTGGTGTCCTTGCTTGTGCCCGTCTCTAACAGTACTCGACACCGTGTTCCCAGCGATGGCTTCAAGCATGAGTGAATCTGTTTGCACCGGCTCTGCCCAGAGCTCTCCAATGACTTTGCTTCTCAGCCAGAGTAAATGCCAGTGCCCCTGGGGGCCTGGCCCCCTGCCACCTCCCTAGAGCTGCCTTGCCCCTCGCTCTCCAGCCATACTGACATCATTGCTAGCTTTCGAATCAGCCAAGCGTGCCTGCCTGCCTCAGGCCTTTGTTCTTCATCGCTTCCTCTTCCCGGAAGTCTCCGGCCCCGGGAATCAGTGTCTCCGTGGTTATAATGTCTCTCTTTCCGCTGAGAGTCCTCAGTCTTGTTTCTCCCCTCTCCCCTCCCGCAGCAGCACCGTTCACATAGTAAGCATTGCTTGTTGATTGCCCCCGACTAGAGTAGGACATGGCGGGAGATGCTCCTGCCCAGTTCACAGGTGAGTTTCTAGCTCCCAGAACGAGGCGAGTCAGACACAGGTGCTCAGAATGATGGATGGGTGAGCACCACTACATGGCCTGTAGAGGAACTAAAGCAATCGGGAGAGGCAGCTGCAGGGGAGGTAGGAGGAGACACATAGCTGGGGCTACCAGCCACCTCTGGGGCAGCAGCAGGTTCTCCATAGGTGAGGGACGGAGAACGTTCTCGGGGAGGGCGGAGCGCATGCAGAAGTGGAGCAAAAGTTTTCAGAACCATCATGAAAATGATCCGTGGCTGAAAGAGGACGCATTGTAGATGCTGATGGTACTGACGGGAGGTAGAACCACAGTGGTATTCAGGAACCGTTTGTAACAAGTCCCATTAGGAAAGCATTTGAGGTTCAGCATGTGAGTTAGTGAAAGCCAAGCGGTAAGTGCACAGAGAGATTCCCGATACTCTTTCCAAAGACTTCATCCTCACTGTGGGATCTTACAATATGCATGTACTAGTAAAAACTGGATTTTTAAATGCATAGTCCCTCCTCAAGAATTCATATACCATAGAATATGTACATTTTAGTAGTGGGTTGATTTGACGCCAAGGTTATAGCCAAGTAGAGTTTTATAAAAGCAGTGCCCGTGAGAATGGAAGTTTTTCTCCTCCACCTTTTCATATTAACTGGAAAGCGTCCTTCGTGCTCCACCCGGGGTCAGGGACACCTGGCGGAGATTTTGTACTTGTTTATTTAGTTGATTTTTACCAGCCTTGCACCTCAGCCAAGCAGTAGATTCCATGAGGAACTGTTCGTCCGTGATGGCTGGCGTAGGTTCTGTACACTTAAAGGGTAGTTGAGGATTGAGTTGTGGGGATAAGGTAGTCTTAGGATTTTCTGCCCCCTTTTATTGCCCCAAAATTTCCATGTGGCCCAAAGAATCCAGAAACCCGTATGATGGAAAATGTATATGCTGTCACTGTGCCCCGTGGTCCGTGTGCCCCGTAGTCCGTGTGCCCCTGTGGCTCTCGTGCTGGGTGATGGGAAGCTTTGCACTGGGAAGGCTGTGAGCCCGAAGGTCACCTGATGGTTGCTCACTGAGATGGTCCCTCCTTCTGACACCACAGATGCTGGCGCTGCCTTCCTGCAGGTCTCCCGCCTCATTCTTTGTCCCTGCCCACCTTCGACACTGCATATTACTGGGTGTGTATGCTAACAAGTCTCTCAGACATTTGTTCCCTCCTAATTCCTGGAACTTCATGACATCTTAACAGTAAACCATCTTTTCAGATATGATTAAAGATTCATGGATTGCCCCAGTTATTCCAGATCTCCTTTCAAGAGACAGGCAGAGGGAGGTGTAGCCACACAGGAACGGAACCTGAAGGTGCTGGCAGGAAGGGAGTGCTGTGGCACAAACCTGGGACGCTGGCAGTCAGAGCAGATGCGGCTTGAAGAGACTGCAGAGCCTCGGGCGCATGAACCCTCAGCTTAGCGAACTGACCTAAAGAATCAAACGGCATTTCCTGTCCCTGAAGCTACAGATGTGTGGTGATCGCCCCAGTGGACATAGGAAAGGGGGCATGTAAACCCTAAGGCCAATGTAGGTCTTTTTTTTTTTTTTTTGAGAAAGTACCCACTAGTTCCCATCACCTGTCCTCTGACTCCAAACTCATTTCTGAGCCTATTCACCACCAGCCTCCCAGGGCCTGTCTTGGGGTCACCTTCTGCAGCCATGCCGTTTACTCTTGCCACACACACACTTGTGTACCCATCATCTTCTGTCTTACCTTGAAATCTTTTCCGTCTTCCCACTGTAGCTCGTGTGACATGTCTCTGGATGCTGGTCCTGGTTCCCAGAGAGTAACTGCTTCCCCTGCTCGCAAGCACATGTGTTTAAGCATACACTGTGTGTGTGTGTTCCATTAAAGTGGACGCTGAGTACTTGAAGGATGCCAACCATGTTGCACTAATCCCTCTGGTCTTTGAACCTAGTCCTTTTCCCAGCATGTTAACAGTGACTTCATGAATGTTGATTGGTTGAAACTCCTTTTCCAAATGAAGGATTATTCTGTAACTGGCCTTTAGTCATAGAATTGTTTTCTTTGTAGAGTAAATCTTCCTGAAAGTACTTTTGAGAAAGGGTGTCAACTATTGGGGAAACCAGGGATTTAGTATCCAAATGGTTACATACAGGCTTTTCAGTAGCCCAGGTGTTACGGTTCGTGTAGTTACTGAGCTACATGTGAAGATTGTGCAAGTGAGAAAAGATAGTGGTAGACTTGCTTCTCTGGGTCCAAGCCTAGTATTTGGGAAAACTGTCACAAGCATCACTGTCCGTTGCAGCAAGCTTCGACCTCAGACTATCCACAGAGGATGTGTGGGTGTCTCTGACTCTTGCTCGTGGCAAAGACTCTTTCACAAACTTTGTCACTTATTAGTAACAGTGAGTGGTCTCTTGTCAGCCACATCTGGACTCATCTTGGTTTTCATAATTTCAAAATTATAGATATTGTGGTAGGTTTTGTTCATGTGATATGCACATTTGATGGGTCGTTTCTGAGCCAATGCAAAATGAAGCAAAATAGAAATTTGGCATTGATATTTGAAGCTATGCCTTGTATTATACTGGACATTTTCAGAGTATGATCAGTTCATGGGAAACTGAACAATAAAGATTTTTAGTTGGGCCTGTGTTCATGGCCAGTTCCTATTTCCTTACGTAGCGGGGGAAGTGCGTTCAGCGTCCACACTTTCAGTGATAGTGGGGGACATGCGTTCAGCGTCCACACTTCCAGTGATAGTGGGGGACATGCGTTCAGCGTCCACACTTTCAGTGATAGTGGGGGACATGCGTTCAGCGTCCACACTTCCAGTGATAGTGGGGGACATGCGTTCAGCATCCACACTTCCAGTGATAGTGGGGGACATGCGTTCAGCGTTCATACTTCCAGTGATAGTGGGGGACATGCGTTCAGCATTCATACTTCCAGTGATAATGGAGGACATGCGTTCAGCATCCACACTTCAGCTCTTGCTCTCTCTGTCATGCTTTTGCTCCACAATAAAGTGCTTATCAGGATAATTCAGGAGAATCATTGGCATTTATATTGTGATTTTGCTGACCTGCTCTTTCAGTCCTCAATGGTAAGAAAGATCAACTAATTAATAATCACATGGAAAATAACTTAGAAATGTAGGGTAGAGGTAAGGATCATCTTTTACTCAAGAATGATGTTGAAGTCACCGTGACTCAGTCACAATCATTGGTTTCCGTGCTGTTAAAGTGAAGGCGACATTTTGTCACGGGACAAATAACTTCACAAATCGATTGGAGTTCATGAGGTTGGAGGCTTTGGCTGGCGGCTGGCTCCATTACAGTGGACCTGGAGACAGAACACTAGTGTCACGTGACAGCAGGCTGCTCACCTCGTGATGGTCAGAAGCTGGGGGTTGGGGAGAAACGCGGAGGACACAGGCACCTTCACAGCTACCCCACCAGCAGACTACTCTGTGAGTCTGATGTCCATGGGCCATCTAGGCGGTTCTGTGAAGCTCCACCTGCAGACACTGAATTGAACCACATCTGTTCAAAGGACGTTGCATGTTCAAACGATAATACTGACAGTAATCAGAATAACTGAGTTTCAGTATGGCCAGAGGTTTATGGAGTCGCTGCAGATTTCCCTTGTCTGTGTAAGTCAGCTTAGGCAGGTAGCTTAGTATTTGTAGCAGATAGCTTACAGGAGAAAAGACTTGTTTTGGCTTGCAGTTTCGGGGGTGAGAGCCCATTATCAGTTGGTCCTTTCAATTTAGGCAAATACATGGCAGCATATCATGTGGGAGCACGTATCACCTCATGACTGGGAAGTTAAAGAGAGGAGGGGGATGAGGAGAGGAAGGAGATGAGAGGAGGGGATGAGGGCAGGAGGAGATTAGGAGAGGAGGGGACAAGGACAGGAGGAGATTAGGAGAGGAGGGGATGAGAACAGGAGGGGACGAGGAGAGGAAGGAGATGAGAGGGAGGGGATGAGGACAGGAGGGGACGAGGAGAGGAGTGGATGAGGACAGGAGGGGACGAGGAGAGGAAGGAGATGAGAGGGAGGGGATGAGGACAGGAGGGGACGAGGACAGGAGGGATAAGGAGAGGAGGGGATGAGGACAGGAGGGGATGAGGAGAGGGAGGAGATGAGGAGAGGAGGGGACGAGGAGAGGAGGGGACGAGGAGGGGATGAGGAGAGGAAGGGACGAGGAGAGGAAGGGACGAGGAGAAGAGGAGATGAGAGGAAGGGACGAGGAGAGGAGGGGACGAGGAGAGGAGGGGACAGGAGAGGAGGGGACGAGGACAGGAGGGGACGAGGACAGGAGGGGACGAGGACAGGAGGGGACGAGGACAGGAGGGGATGAGGCCCTACGGCGTCCCACTAGGCCCTGCCGCTTAAACTTTCTGCCGCCTTGAATGGCTCTGACCCAGGAATATTTACAGGGACATTTAAGAGCCAACCAAATCTCCATCTTCCTGTAGAACTCTTACCATCCACCTGAAACTCCAACTGTACTAAGCATTCAGCCCATCGCTGTCAATTCTGGTTGTGTGTTTTGTTTTCGAGCAAATGTTTCTGCTTCGACTTGTGTAGAATGGTCCAGCCGGGACACAGACAGGCAACATCTCCTCCTGGGTACTGTTTCTCCTTCTAAGGCATAAACACATTGCCCATAGCAGTGGAGAGGCGATACGGCCTGGCCTGGCTTGACACTGTGCATGCCACTCAGGGTCACTGAAGTCTATCACTGAATTACTTACAGGCATCTCAAGTCACTTCTGTGGGTGGACTTTGGTCATGGTCACAAACCTCCACGGAGACTCCGGCCTTGGGCTCATGATAGACACACAGGCTTACACAGGAAGCACACTGGAGAAGGGCTGCCATTGTTGAACACGTTTGCATTTAAATACACCAGAACCGTGGGTCCTCATACGAAGGAATACTGCTCTCGAAGCAGATGCTGTGATTTCTGAGAAGGTAGGAGCCTGTTGCCAGTAAAGGTAGTCCATCTCTCACCGCGCATCATTTTTCTTCATCTTACCAGAAATGACTAAGCACGTGTTTCAGGCAACTACTTTTTACTTCATGGGTACTATCAGCCGTGCAGTTGCTCGTGTTTGTATCTTTCTTATTGGAGACAGACAGCTCACTATAGTAAGTATAGAATATCTGGTATTTAGTGGTAAACAGCCTCATTCCTGGCTTCATTTCAACACCCTCTTTGTTCTTCCTGCTTTTGATTCTTTATCCTTTATCCTTCATAGCACGCCGTGTGACTGGTTGGCAGCCTCTTTCCTTCCCACACTCCATTCTGCGTCTTCCTTGCTGCCTTACTGAACGCCCCATTGCTCCCCAAAATGGCTCTTGCTGTTCCTGTGCCTGAAACAGTTGCTGTGTCACAGCTGTTCTCCTCTCGCCACTCGTGCTGATGGTCTCTCCTCATTCGAAGGCCATGGCCATTCCTGACCCTCTTCTCTGCTGCGAAGTGGACTGATGTCTCCTTTTTGGCCATTCTGATCCTGTTGATACACTGGAGAAATTCACAGAACGAATTCTCTCCCTGAATACCATGAGCAGGAACCGGATCTCAACTGTCCTGAATCCGATATACCTCCCTTGCACGTGAGAACAAGGCAGGGAGGAACAAATCAGCAGCCTTGGTTAGTAGAATAGTCACAGTCAGAATTCAAAATGTCCATCTGACTTTGGAAAGTGAGACCCTTTAAGGAAAGATAGGCCAGCCTTTAGAGACGGTAGACAGGACTCAGCACTGAGAAACAGGGGCAGAGACAGGAGACGCAACAGGGAGAAGGATGTGGGCAGTGGGGTCAGGTGCCGCTAGCAGAGAGGACACAGGTGTCAGGGCCGTCCCATCAGGTGTACCTGTGGTGAGCTTTGTGGTGCACGTGTCCTAAAATGATGGATGCAGATAAGCAAGTGAGCCTTCAACTGGCACGTGAGCTTCGCTGGAATTTTGTGTGGGGCTCAGCTTTGCTTCATAAAAGCTCTTACTTCCTCTTCTTTAGTGTTTACCATACATCTTCTTTTTGGTAAAAGATTGAAGAAAAGGAACAAAACCTTTTTAAGTGGGCAAGTCCCCTTACAATCTGTCTCTCTTCAATTTCAAGCACATAATAATAACTCCAAGGGCATAATAATGCTTAAGAAATGCTGGAGATTTTTTGTATTGCTTTTTGATTTTTTTTGACACCTAAATTATAAACTACAAATGCATTCTAAGTAGCACTAACAAAGACAAAACAATTTGACTCTTAAATTCTCTATGTTTTTCATGTGAAACATGTTGCACACGCTTTGGTTGATGTTTGGCCTCTGCAACCCTTTGAACAAGGCTTTCACTTGCTTAACGTTGACCGCTGAGCGCCTGAGGATGCATGAAATGCATGCATGGGGAGCATGGAGTGAGGTTCCATTCTCTCAGAAAGGAGCGCAGCTGTAAACCTTGGAAGTGGCTTGTTTCTGGACTTCCTTAGTAATGCTTCAGAAGCACAGTCAGCTTCAGGTAACCGGAGCCATGGAAAGCAAAACCATGCCCAAGGAGGACTTGTACTGGGAGGACCAGGAGAGAACACAGCTGCAGGCCATGTGCAAGTGACTCGCCTCATTCCAAGGGTCCAGCCTGGGACGAAGCTCAAGTTGTGCTGTGTCATATACCAGCAGTTGCTTCTCTGGGTGAGCCTGCTGCGATGCTGGGACACTCCATGGGAACACAGTGGGGGACAAGGGCAGAGAGAAAGTTGAGCTGTAATATGCACTGAGCATATTGCCGTAAATGTGTTTAAACAAGTTTCCTTGAATGAATGTCCTCGTCTTTTCTACAGCAGAGGACAAACGAGTGAAGAGTCGAAATAGGAAATAATTGCCCATCTTGAATTTCCATTTTAATAACAGTGAGATTCCATGTAAATTCTGTTGAGGATATGTGACTACTGTTTTGATCTAAAATAAACTTGCATTAGGAGTTAAGAAAGTGAGTTCAGATCATGGGTCTGTCACTCACAGTTCTTGAGACCATTAGCATACTTGAGAACCAGTGGTGGGCCACACCTTCCCCAAAGCATTCTGGGACACCCTGAGAAGACTATGGAAGCATTCAAAATCTACATGGATGGTACAAAAATGAGTCACCTTATTATTCTCAGGCAGGCAGATGGCTCCATTCCGAACACAGCCAAGTGGAAATGTGGCATTTCCATCCTCAGAATGCCTGCCTGATAATTGATGCATGGACATAAGGATTAAAATAGCATCATATTGGAAAATGTTTTTCAATGTATTTTTAAGTTACTTTTTCTTATTACAGTGTCATGCTATTTAAACTTCTACAAGGATAACTATTAACCCTTCAAGATTTTCCATTATACATTAGTTTTAAAAATTGAGTCTTTTGGGGGGTAAGCTAAGATGCCGTGAAAGGGAAGAGAATAGAAATTGGGGGAGAATGTGACCACTGAGTATGATGTCTTAAAGAATCGGGTGATCTTTGCATATATCTTTCAGGATACAAAACCGGTTTACTTGTAATTTAGGTACATGCACTCGTGCTGCATTGGAAGCAGGTCCTCTGATCCCTTAGGACGCGTTTGCCGACAGACTGGGAAAAGGACAGAGTAGGCTGCTTGGGTTTCAAAGCTGGTGCCAGGGGGAGAATCTCCATTGTTGCAAAGCCCCGCACCACGTTCACCGTGTTCTTCATGCACCTGTTCTGCCACAGATTCCGAGTCCGAGAAGTCCCTGAGTCAACTGGCCGCCAGCGACGACACACTCCTCTGAAGAGGACGAGCCCTTGAGCGGTGGAATACACAGAATGTCCGAAGGAAAGGAGGATTGCGGTGCAGGAGACGCGCTCTCCAACGGCATCAAGAAACACAGGTGGGGTGGCCTCGAGCGGCTGTCACTTGTCACTGTCACTGTCCCCCGCGCTCAGGTGGCCTCTTCTCCGTTTCTCCCGGTGCTGGGTGTGGTTGCTTCCTGCGCACCCCCCGGATGAATCTTCAGGGATGCGCTTGTCCCGTCTCCTCTCCAGGAATGCCTTCTGCTGAGCAGAAAGCTTGGCTTTAGCCAGCAGGTGTTGAGAGAAGGCACAGATCTCCAGCTGGACGCTACGAGACTCTTCAGAACTGCCTCGAAGCTTCTCTCTGGTCTTTTTTACCATTCATCTTTCATGACTGTCTCCCTATGCTATTTTAGTGCCTAGTCATCTGATCTTCCTGTTGGTTTCATTAAGAATGAATAGCAGCGTTGCCAGCCCACTGACACACGTTAGCTACATTTAGACAGAGGCTGTTATTAAGATCCTGAGTGTGCTGAGTGCTTTGTACATGTTTAGTGACATTAGTATGATTTCATTCTCCTGCCAGGATAGTCATAGAGATTGTCTCAGATGAATGAGCTGTAACAGACACCACAGATCTCTGGTTTTGTACAATTTACAGACGCAGTGCGTTGGTATTCACATGGAGAAATATTGTATAAAATTATCTGAGGATATCCTGTTGTCTTTGTAAAATCACTTTTCAGGTAAGGCGATACATGCTAATGGTTAATTCCTGCAACAGTCTTTTGTCCGTTTTATATCTGTAGGTCGTGTAACACCATGATTCTAAGCACAGATGGCCTGGAGTGTCACCAGGGCCCAGGGCACACATCACCTCCCTGATGTATGTGCACTTTTCCCATGTTAAGAAAATGTCTTGGGTTGTTTTTATTTTTAGATTGTTGAATTTTAATTTAAAATTAAATTATAACTATAATTAAATTATAAGTATAAAATTGATGTGGACTTTAAGAACTAACCAGATAAAAGAGAAACTTAATTTTGTTAGGTTCTGTTCTTCGCTGAGGCTTACCATTTCAAATAATGTGGCTACTAGCATTGGGTGTCTTTTCTGATTCTTTCTGCAGTCACCCTTAGCTTCTTTGGAGTCTAGGAATGATATATGTCTAGCACATAAAAATACCTAGGAGACCATCAATTTCTAAGTGAGATATTGTAAGTCTCACCTTATAGTGAGATGACAAATTAAATGTTTGGAAAGGTCAAAAAAACGATAGGAGTTGTTTATGGAAATTTAAAAAATGAGTCCATTATCATGTACCTCGACCTGTGCCTTATACCTTTTCAAGGGATTCGAGTCCTTCTGTATGTGTGTGTATGTGTGTGTACATGTAGACTCATGTACGTATGAGGCTTATAACAGCAGCTGTTTGCTTCAGCAGAATTATACTATGCTCATGTATTCCGTACTGTCTTAATCACACCTAGAATGGTGTAAACATGAAACCTGAAATTGTTCAAAGACAATGAAGCAGCACTAGGAAGGGGTACGAGGAAACTTAGTTAAGTGGGGGGTCTAACCAGAAAAGCTAACTACAAATCTCCACTTACTTGCATCAAAGGTAGGACATTGGAAAACTGTCTGAAGCTTAGTGCATGGAAAACAGTAATTTCCTGTTTTAAAAAGTAATTTTAAAAGACTTTTTAAATGTCTAAACTTTTCTACTGAAGTTCCTCTATAGTGAAATGAGCAGTGCATACCACGTGTATTTTTTTTTTTTTAAAGTTAGAATGTTCAGTGCCACCAGTTACTCTTGCCGGCCTCCTGAATTCTGCTTAACTAATAGGACTTACTGTCCTATTAGTGTATTACTGGCACTTAGTATATCAATAGGAAGCATAATTATATTGATATGAATTGTGGTATTTTAGAAAAGCAGACAAATTATGTGATCCAGGTGTCACTGAAAATCTAGCCTTAAGTGACTGAAATTTATTTGAGGTCCTATATTTCATTTTCATTCATTTAAACTGTGTTTGGTATTCCACATTTTTAGTATTAATAATTTATGAGGCCAGAGAGATGGCTTAGGGTTAAGCCTCTGCCTTGTAAGTAGAAGGTCCTGAGTTCGGATCCCAGATCCAAGGTAAAAATGTCAGGTGGAAACAGCAGGAGTCTGCACTTCTGGTCCTGGAAGGCAGAGCCTGGGAAAGGCCAGAACAAAGCAAAGAGGAGGTGGAGCAATCCAGGGTGAGTCCCGAAGTCACTCTTAAGCCTTCACAGGCACACATAGCACCCTCTAATACACACAGATAAACATACAGAAACACACACACACACACACACACACACACACACATGCAAAAGTAAAAAATATTAAAAAGGTAAAAAAATAACTTATTTACCATTTGCATAACTTTTTCATATAAATCTTAAGTTTACCCCTTTCTTCATCCTATTATCCTCTAGTAATTTCACACTAACATTGAGGGAAGGAAACATGAAAGTGTGTAGATTTTAAAGGAAAGATATTTTTTAGACGGGAAGAAAATTATAAACCAAACTTAGCTGGTTTGTTGATGCAATTTTAAAAGCGTTTTCTACCCTTTTTTTAAGCTATAAAATTAGCTAACAGAAACTTAGTATAGAAATTATTAAAATTCCACTACATTTTCGAAGTTATTTAGTGTGTGAGAAAAGGGACTTGTGGAGAGATGGAGGAGAGAGTAAGAGGCAGCAGTGCATGTAGCCAGCGGCGCGAGGGCCCTTTGGGAATCATCCCTTCCTTCCACCATATGGGCTCTGGGCTGTGAACTCAGGTCACTGTGCTTGTGCGCAGATGCTCTGACCTGCTCAGCCATCTCTTTGCCTCACACTGTGTTCATTTGACAACACCTTTTCTCTCATACAGTATACAAGGTTGGCATGAAAGAAATGGCCCACCTCACTGCCAGCAGTTGTACTGACAGTTTGTGCCCCACAGGAGTATTCTCTGAACTTGGGCCTCTTTTTTTTTTTTTGAGAATCAAGCTTCTAAGTTACAGTACTTTTGCCTAAATTAGTACATTTTGTGAAGGTGTGGATATTTGTTTCAGCACAAATGGATATAGTGGAAAAGATATCACAGTAACCTCAATGTAGCACCTGAAAATGCCAAGCTGTGTTCCCGTTCTATGGTATAGCTCGCCTTGTCCATAGATGGAGAAAACAAGATGATGGTCTTCTTAGGTAAGGGTTCCAGTAACATTCACACATTATTAGTGAGTATCTTGAGGACGATAAACAGAAGAGAATATTCTTAATCAGTTAAAAGCTACAAAAAAACAAAATGGTGGCGAGAGAGGAAAATGCCATGTAATACCAGAAAACAAGACAGTATTTCCAGTCTTCCCTGTTCCCTGGAGCATATAGTCAGAGACATACCATGCAGAAACACTTAGAATTAGTCTTCATTATCCACAGATGACATGTTTGTCTACGTTGGAAATCTGTAGTGTGAATAGAAGTCGTGGAAGTAAGAACTTTGAACAAGGCTGCCGTATTCAACAGCATACCATTGGCATAGGTTGACATTAAAGCCAGAGAGCTATCACAAGGTGATTAGTCTAAGCCAAACAGAGCAACTCCTCTCCTCTCAAAGCAAACACACAGGAGAAGAGAGTGCATAAGAAAATGGACTAAAGAAGAAAGCTTGTTGTCTTAAGGTCGTTCTTGCCAGAGTGATCTGTAGATGTGATAGAACTTCAGTTAAAATCACCAGTGTCTTTATTTCTTGGAAAGTTCGAAGTAAATTCTGTAATGTGTGTGCAAGTCCAAAGGGCTTTTGAAGAGCCAAGCCCAGGAAACATGACAGGCAAGGATTGTGTTTGTCTTACTAAATGTCAAGGCTGCTGGCGAAGCTGCAGTCAGGATTTCCGAGGAGACAGAATGACCTGTTGGGATGAGGAAGACTCAGTGGTGAAAAGCCAGTACATGTAATAAAGCTAGTGTAATAATCGGAGAAGAAAAGAATGGATGACTTGAAAATGATAATATTCTTTGCCATGAGGGTAAGAAATGGCCACTCAGTGCACATGTGATGGTCTCTCCATATTTAAGCACTATTTATTGAGAGGAACATTGAGCATATACAGTTTTTTCTTATTAGTCTCCAAATAATATTAACATAACTGCTTACTAGCATTATGTTAAGTAGTCTCAGTAACCCAAAGATGATTGACATCAACAAGAGGGTGTGCACGGGTTCTGTGAAAACAACAGTTTTATGTCGGGACTTGAACATCTGCAGATCTGCATCTGGAATGGTGAGATTCTGGACCTGGTTCCCTGCAGATGACCACACGTGATTATAAAATCTTGAGTTTCAAGCACAGTGTGGGAAGGCCAAACTTAACTAATTTCAGAATAAAATATAAAATAGATTTACAACTTTGAAGTGGGGGGGCTGGAGAGATGGCTCAGGGGTTAAGCCTCTGCCTTGCAGGCGGAAGGTCCTGAGTTCAGATCCTAGACCCCACGTATAGACGCCAGGCAGAAGCGGGGGCGGCCTGCGTTTCTGGTCCTGGTAGGGCGGAGCCTGTGAATCCCAGGGCAGAGTAAACAAGGAGGTGGAGGCGGACCATGGTGGTTGCCGAATTCGCCCGTGGTTCTACACATACATGCACACACATACATACACACACGTGCACACATGCATACATGCACAATTGAATAAATAATAAAAAAAAACAATTTTGACGTGGGGGACAATTTCTCAAACTAAATATGATAGGGACTTTTTTTTTTCATCCGACTGTGCAACTTACATGCCCTTGGTCTGCTGACTTGAATGAAGCTCTACAGTAAATGTGGCTGAAAATCTCCAAGGTTTCCTGTGTGAACATGACTCATCTGTCATAGTCAGATACAGCTTTCAGCTTGAGACTTGAGGGTTTGAGCTCTGGGCATATTTGAAGAGAACTGGTAGTTGATGAACTAAGCTCAGAGCGGACCTGCAGAAGATTGTTCAGTTGATGGGGAGGGCCCAGTGAATGGTGGGTGGGCTAGTCCCTGGGCAGGTGAATAAGATGGAGAAAAGTGTTGGAGAAAGTGGACGTCCTTGTGTACACTTGGCCAGACATGTTGGTCTGGCAAGTAAGGATCGTCCCTCTCTCAGCTGTTATGTGAAGATGACATGGGCATTTACTTCGGCCCTGGTGTTGGTGTGAGCTCTCCTACCAAGCTGGACTAAGAACTACAGCTGGACTGACATAAGAGAATAAACCTCTTGTTCTCTTCAATTGTTCGGCGGTGATTTATCAGCAACCACGCGGGTGAATGGCTACATTATCCTTCATGACTGCTTTTGATATGGATTCTTTTTTTTCTCTCTCTGTCTTTTCTTTATATGGATTCTTAAGCCAAAGAGAAAGGAGTGTACTAACGGTTGTGTTTGGTGTGTGAGGAATTCATATGAGGAATAAACTGAGACGTTGGAGTTCACATGTCAGGACAGTGTCTTCCAGGGGGACCAGTGCATTGAGAAAGTTACGTGGGGTAAAGTGCTCAGTTTGGAATCGAATCACTAGAGCCATCAAGGGCCTTGCTCAGAAGGCCCTTGGCAGCTACAGATGGCAGTGGTCCCAAAGACACGGCCCGTGCTGCCTCCTCAGCAGCCCACACTCTGCTCCTGGGTCTGTCTTACCCTCGAAGATGTAGAGTTGCAATAAAAAGTAAGAGCAGGACTGTAGATCACCATCTTGGGCGTCCACACCAAGCCTGTGTCAGCAGCCCGGGAGACTGGACGTGGAGGCTCAAGCCAGGTGCTTGATGAGGACCAGTAGAAATGAGAAGGTGCTTGACCCTTATGACCCTCTGAGGTTGGGGGAGGACACCCCAGCGAGGTCAAATGTGGCGGTCAAACTGCAGGAACCAGTTCCTGGCGGCCAGTGCAAATTCGACTCTGAACAGATGGACAAATTGGTGGCCAGAGATGAAGCCAAGGACTGAAGCCCAGCAGGTGCCTGGCATGCAGGGCATCTCCACAGAGGAGGTGCCAACCTGGCAGATGGGGCTAGTCAGTAGGGTTCAGATGTAAACACTTAATCTAGGAGCAACACACCGACAGGGCATGGGGTCACCTGGAGTCCATTAGGAAGTCACAGGCACCACGGGCCTAAATTCATGGTGGTCTCCTTCACAGAGGCCGGGGGCCTTGCAGGGCTTGTGGCCAGGAGGTCCTGGGGAACTGCAGTGTTTTCCCACAGAGCCTTCACCTGTTCCTGTTCCAAGGGGTGGAGCAGAGAGAAGAGAAGCCGGTCAGATGGTCCGAGGCTCAGGCCCTGAGGTCGAGGCTCCTGTTGCTTTCCGCCTCCTTCCAGGGCCTCCTCGTGGCCGGAGAGCCTGCTTAGCACGCTGCGGAGCGACGCGAGACCTTGCTGGTTGTGGCAGCGTGAGAGCAGTAGATGTGACCCCCCAGGCTTGTTCTAGTCTGTTGTGGACAGACGCTTGTTGTGGACAAGTAGGAGCTAACTTCTGGGACGGCCGTGGTCTGTAAAGCTCCGCCTAAGTGAGCTGGGCCTCAAGGAGCAAGCGAGATGCTGTTCTTTATCAGGCCTTGAAAAATAGAAAAATAAAGGGTATTTTTTTTTTTTTGAGGTGCATAATTCCATCTTCAGTTGATGATACTTTCAGAGTCTCCTAGAGGTAGAGAAGACTATTGTGAGCCCTATGTGTCAGCCTCGTCGCTTACCACATGTTCATCCTGTAATTCTAAGGCACATCTAAAATGCACCATCTTCATTTTATTTTGGAAAGAATTAAGTATAGCATATTTTGCTGTATGTGTTCATTGTACTAAACGTTGCTAGTGAACATACAAATTAACTTGATTTTTTTGTCATGAACATAACTAAAATCCGAGTGTTTTTTTCTATCTTGCAGTACATTGCTAATGATTATAAGCATGATATGCATAGACATCTTTTAAAAAGTCCTAAAAAGCATGCAGTGCTTTGTGAGCATGTGTTGTGAACATGTTATACACAACGTGTGTTGGGACCATGCCAATCATCTTTTTGTAGTTCAGTTCCTGGTTTTAGTGCTGCCACAGCGAATGTTTTTCCTCTCTAAAATTCTCCGAGTATATTTCTGAAGCAGATTGTTTCTCCCTTAAATCACAGTGCCATCATAATAATAGTTTATTATCACTGAACACTTAACAATATTCAGACTTCTGCTTGTCTCATCAGCCATTTTTTGGCTCTGAAATATCATTTAGTGTTTCGGATCCAGAAGCTTCACATCTTGGGCTTCTGTGTCTTCAGAGTCGTTCCCCCCCCTTCCCCCTGTCCCATCCCCCTGTCCCGTCGTCCCCCCCCATTCCTTCTGTTTCCTCTTGCTGTATATTTCTTCAGAGAACCTTGTCGCGTTCTGAGCACAGCAGCAAGTGCGAATGTGGTTGGCTGCCCTCATGGCTGTCATTTTTCCATCTTTTACGCCTTTTTTCTTTTAACCAGTAGAAGCTTGACCGGATCAGGCATGATTTTGAGAAGGTTTTTGGTGTAGTGTTTTTCACAGATAAACACAAGCATTTATAGGTTTTCCTCTTGCTATATCAGTTGGAAGGCATATGCCATCTGGTTTTCTTTTTGTCTTACTAATATTGGTTCCCGATTTTAGACATTGTGAGTCTGACAGTCTTGAAATGATGCTAGAAGTCAGGTTGATCATTGGCCACACCCTCAGGATCTTACCTCTGGGTTTGATTAGAGACCCTGCCTCAAAAGAATAAAGTGGAAGAGTGACTATGGATGATTCTTATTACTAATACTAAGTTTCCACACATACATGTACCTACGCATACAAACATATGAACATGCGTATGTATATAACCTTCTCATTCAGGCATGATGTGAGCTTAGATTCCTAGCACCATGTGCAAAGCCAGACTTGCAAGATGACTCAGTGAGTAAAGTGCTTGCCGTGTTTGGAAGGACCAGAGTTTGGATGCAGATCACCTTGTGAATTCCAGGCAGCATGGCGACCCACCTGTAATCCTAGTGCTCAGGAGGCAGAGACGAGGCATCCCCAGGGCAAGCGGGGCAGCTAAACTCGACCAGTCAGTGAGGTCCAAGTCATGTGAATTTGCATCAGTATGTAGTGGTAGAGCGAACGAGGAAGACAACTGCTTGCTTCCACCTTGGCCTCTGCACACACGTGCACGTTTATGCAACCCCCATGTGTGCACACCATACACACATGTTTAAAAAAAGCCAGTACACTTGTGTGTGCCTGTTCACCCAACACTAAGGAGGCACAAACAGGTGGACCCATGCCGCCCTCCACCCAGTCAGTCTTCCCAAATTGATAACTCCAGGTTCAGTGAGTAACTTTGTCTCAATAATTAAGCTAGTAGGTCTGGGCTGTAGTCAGTGGTAGATGCATGGTGCCCCGGGTTAAATCCTCAGGATGGATGGATGGATGGAGAGAATGATTGAGGAAGACATTAATTTCTTGCCTGTGCATGTGGACACACTCCACACATAGACATATACATGAACTCCCAAGTTTTCTTTACAGAATAGTAATATATTAATTGTCTAGCATCCTTCAAAGATCATGCATAAACAACTGGGCTGAATTTGTTTAAACCTCTCACAGCTGTTCACCTCTGGTCAGAGAAAGCTCTCCTGTGTGCATTTGGCAAGATTCTCTGTGTGTGTTGTGTGCGTCAGGGTTAACCATGGATGTGGTCCCTGTATTGGAGACGGGGGCTTTCAGTTGGCCTGGAGCTTGGCACAGCTGCGCCACATGGAGAATTGAACTCCGGTCATCACAGTTGCAAGGCCAGTGCTTCAGGGGCGGAGCCGCGCCCAACCCCTTCCATGTGCACTCTTTGTGTGTGCTGCTTTTGAGAACACCCTCCCTGCCTTTCGGATGCTTTGGTGTCTGCCCCCAAACCAGAGACAGCCCTGTCTCTCTGGAGCTCTGCTCCATTTGGTGGGAAATGCTATTGCAAAATGTCCGTATAACCTGTGGGCTATTTGTAGTTTATTATGTGCAAAGAAACTGATTCTTCTATTGTTTTTCCTTAGGGAACAGATAACCACTTTTTATTTCTCTTCCTTTCTTGGCCAGTAGTGGTTGTAATTGTGTTATTCCTGTGCAACGCTAAACAAATTTATGTCTATGCATTTAATTTAGAGATTATCGTTAATACTGTCTGTGGCTCAGAATTCTGAAGCACAATTAAGTATGTTTTGCAAATTTTAGTTCCTATGCACTGTTCTGAAGGAATGTTGAATTTCCCAGTGTTTGAGTTGTAGGGAAAATCCCCTTTCCCATGTAGTACCAGTTGAAAATATTTTTCCATGTTTCTCAAATGGAAAGATATTTTTATTCTTACTGTAAAGCAAGAAATGTATTTACTAAAAGGATTTAAGATATGAAATTTAAGGTTTCTGGGGCTTTTCCTTATTTTTACATACATCTGTATAGTTTTCTTTTGAAAAGTAGGAAATATTGGTAGATTAATGTAGTTATTAAAAGCTTCTCAGGTTTGACTACTATATGATAGCATTTTCCTGGTGTGTGGACAAGGTATAATTTCTTTGAAAATTGTTTCTGTGTCTCTAAAATGGCAGAAGGGCTAGCCTTAGCTGGCCCGGCTGATGAGGAAGTGAGAGGATCCATGTGAAGTATGCAGTGATGGTTTTCTTGCACGAAATGCTGCCTCACTGTTGAGAATTGGTGGACGCTTATGCTCCAACTTCATCCTTTCTTGTAACTTCCTTCAAAGCCTATAAACAGACTCTGGAAGTTAATTTTGTCCTTTGAAGATGGAATTTGGAACAGCGGTGGCTAAAGTACAAGTATTGTTTTCTTTAGATAAACATGAAATAGGAAAACACTGTCTTTGTTTTAAAAGTACACTGTTTTTGATGGCCATTGGATTTTGTATGCTGTTTTATGTGTAAGTCTGTGGAGAGCTGGAAAGGGGGGCTCCTCTAGACTGGTGGCGAAGTCACAGTGAGCCCTGAACGAGGTGGCGGAGCCCCCGTCCCCCCATGCCTTTCCCCGCAGAGCTTCCTTGCCCTCTCCTGTGGCCCCTGGACCTTCTCTGTCTCTTTATAAATGTCCCATTTGTCACTCGTTCATTTCATAAACTCAGTGCTTAACATTGTCACAAGAAAGTTAAATACAATCCTGAATGTGTGGTTCTGTCTTCGTGAACTAACTTTCAGATTGACGTTGAAGTGATAGACTTCATTAGGATGTGTTCATACATGTATTGTCACTGCACTTTTTTTCTTACTCGTTGCTTTCCCTCTTTGCCCCCCCTGTGCTGCTTTGCTCAGAGTCTTGCTCTGTTTATTTGACAATGTTCCCTCCATGGCCCACAGCCCTGCTTGTACACACACACACACAAGGATTTGCACACTGGTCTGTTCTGTTTCAGTGAGCCACGATTCCTTCAGGCGGCCTCCTGAACCTGTTTACTCTGTGCTTTACAGTAAGCCACAGCTTGGGTGTCTTGACTTCTGATGACATAAGGGATTTGGTCTCCAGGAGTATTACTATATTGAAGTGTCTCTTGCCCTTTGGAATTGTGCCAATCTAAAATTTGCCTCCAGGAGAAAACCGCCTCAGGGGACCTACCTAGAGTTCTTCGGTTTTGTTTTCTTCGCTTGTTAGCTCAAGAAGAATTTTCCTCTTGCACAAAACACCCTCTCCAGCAGAAGAGATAATAAGTTGGAGAAGTGATTTTCAAAACTCCAGAGGGTCTTTGCACATGTGTTAGGTTGTTGGCTCTGTCTGTAGATGTGAAAGGAAATGGCTGGACGGCTGGTACCACCTGCCTGTGCGCCGTGCAGACAGCACGTTGAGGAGCCAGGACTTGAGATTCACAGAACTCTCGTCCAGCCAGGTGGTCCCAGAGCCTTCCCAGGAAGGTGGCAGCACTTCACAGGGTCACTCTGGTGCCCAGTGCCGCCGCATAGGGCCCACAACAGGGCGCATTCGACCAGGCCAAGACCTCGTACCGTTCTCGGGGGCTGTAGGGCCGCTGGTCTGAGCAGAGACGTATACCTGGCTTCTAGCAAGATCTAGAGAGCGTGTTAGCCCGGCCCCAGTGCTCAATACAGCTCCTGTTGGGGAGCAGTGCTCGTGTGGTCAGGGCTTCAAAATAGCGTTTTGCTTGGTGCTTTGCTGTCTCCATTGTCCTAAGAGCTCACACAGGAAGCACGAGGCTCCTCGGCTGAAGGGGATGCCATCTGCCTTCCCTCCCGAGCTGGCCGCTGTCCTGTGATTTAAGGTCGTGACTAGTCGTGGCAGCCATTTTGCTCTTCAGGCCTTAGCTGCTGCTGCTCTAAGTTCAGTTAGAACCCATCAAGTCACACCATGGCTGGAGATGGACCCCAACACAGAGCCA
Source organism: Typhlomys cinereus (assembly GCA_023101885.1). Taxonomy (NCBI): domain Eukaryota; kingdom Metazoa; phylum Chordata; class Mammalia; order Rodentia; family Platacanthomyidae; genus Typhlomys; species Typhlomys cinereus. The sequence continues at coordinate 2,331,177 of JALPQD010000242.1, forward strand.
GGCTTAGTGCAGTTTCATGCTTGGACGTGGCAACAAAGTCATGCTGAGAGTGCAACTCGGTATTTCTATAAGTCACTTTCTCGTTCTCAGAATGCCTCTGAATGACAAGGAAGGCAGGTATCCTCCTCAGTTTTACAGATGAGGAAATCGAGGCACAAGCAAGGACACACGAAGCGCAGAGCCCTGTGGGTGAAGGTACTCATGAGGATTTACAGTCTGAGTCAGATCCCGGAACCCGCGTGCAGGTGGAAGGAGAAAACTTCATCCACAGACTTGTCTTCTGCCCTCCACGTATGACACATGCGCCGGCATGCACATTCACACACGTACGCACAGAAGTAAAATACCTTTCTGTTTTGAAAAATGAAGTCATTTGTCCTAATTTGTATTCATATGGTTCCATCTGCTTAACTTAGAGAGAAGTAGCATTATGGTTGCAAGATGGGTGTTAGGACCTAGACAGAAACACACGCACATTGAAAGCTGTGCTGCCCGTAGACTCTGAGATGAAGGTACATTCTGCAACAGCCCTGGAAAACATTGTCTTCCCATCACCAACTTCCTCCCAAAGTAGAATATTCCAAGGGTAGGAAAATGGTTAATGCGATGATGTTTTCCTGGAAATTGGGTATTTTCCTCAGTGACAGCACAGTTCTCTCCATTCTGGTGAAAGGCGGGCCTTTGCCTCTCTTCCATGGGTGCAGGACGCGGCCCATCTTCAGGGCAGCAGGGGCCGGCTCGGCTCGCCTCTCCCTCGGCTCAGCGCTGGGTCTCACTAGTCCTCTCAGCGCTTTTGCTGTGCTGCCCTTCTCAGCCGAACCAGCCGCTTTAGGAAGTCATCCGTGTGCTCGGTGCCGCCAGAAAGGAGACGAAAGGGAATCTGGTGAATCTGACAGAGGGTCCTATATGTCACAGGGCGGGAAGGAGCCAGAACTTCAAATCTGTCTCTAGAAATCCTTCCTCTGGGTGGTTGAGAAGTCAGAAGCATAACGCATCATTTTTTTTCTCCCATATTTTATTTTTTTTCCTAATCATACAAGCTCAATAGATACTACCATCCTCTCCCTTCCTCCTCTTCTCCCCCGTCATCACCCTTGCACTCTCCCTCCTTTCTTTCACCCTCTTCTTTCCTCCCCCTCACCCATTGCCTCCCTCTTCCTCCCTCCCATCCCCTGAAGCATCCTTTTGTATGAATGCTAAACCTCCCTCTGAGTCCTCCCCTAGTGAGGGTTCAGGACTCAGTGGCATAGCCTGGAGCCCCTTCTTGGGCTCCCCGGTTAGCATGGGAACTCTATTATGACTGTTAATCCCTTGTCTCTAAAGATCTTACTGCCTGGAGCCTTCTCCCCTGTGATCCATGCTAGACTTGGGGGATCGTTTGACATGTCAGCCATTGTGCAGATCAGGCAAAGTCCAATTCTGGCTGCTGCAGCCCTAACTTGTGTAGAGTATCTGGCATATTGTTGGTCCTCCCTATCTTTAGGCTCTTACAATCTCGCCACTCCTCTCTTCCCCAAGATTCTCTGAGCTTTAGGATGGGGAGAGATTTGGCTGCTCTGGTTCCAGATGATTAATGTAGGATCTTTGGTGTTCTGAATTATGGATTGTTGTTGTTTTCAGTTTTGCTTTCTGAATTATGGATTGTTGTTTTCAGTTTTGCTTTTCCTGCACCACCCTTGGCTGCATCCTGATTGGTATGGAAGGTCACCTCCCAACCAAAGATAAAAGACGGTTTAAATGAAGATCTTAATATAAGAGGAGACTCAAAGGTAGATGGAACAATAGGAGTAGGACACAGCAGTGAGGGATGTGGGTCAGTCTTCTATTTCATAGCACATTGTTAAAAGGAAAGTTAAGGCAGGATGTTGAATTAGCTCAAAAGAAAGTCGCAAACAAGTTGTTACTATTCCTTCTGAAAAGTGCTTGAAGGGAAGTTAGTCTGGCAGGTTCAGAGACACCGAGTACAATTACTGGCGGACTTGTATCTGTTCCCTTCACCTCTGCTCTTGGCTCTTCTTGCTGTCAGGTAATTCAGGGCAGGCAGTCTGGGTTGCCGTGTTCAGGCTATCCAGCTGTTACCAACCATCTTGCTCCAGATGTGTTCAAGGATCAGCTATGTCCATTAATCACCAAGTCCTGAGATCTAGGGGAGAACGCCAGATCTCCAGCATATTCCTGATCAAGCCGAGGCATGTTCAGGTTCTTAGAATAGGGCCCAGGGAATTTCTAGGTAGAAAGGATGTGCTCTCCCTTCAGCTCCAACAAAGGACCCCTGCTGATATCCCAGCCCCCTTGAACAACGGGCCCTGGTGGACAATGCGTGCTGACCCCATCATGCTGCCTGGATGGAGCACGCTGCAGGCCGTGCACAGGAAGCAGCATGTGGCTTTGATGGGCGCGGCACCCACCACGCATGCCCCTGGCCTTCCCTCCATTAACCCACTTCCTGGTGTGGGCAGAGCTCAGTCTCCAGTTCGTGTTCTACTTCGCCTCTGCAACTTCATGTCTCTTCTGTTGCTGAATGAGTGACACCTTGGGGTGTTCGTCCTTCTTCAGCTTTGCTGAACTCTGGGGTACCCCTCCCTCCAGCTTAGGAATGGCTCAGGGCTGTAGCTAGTCATCAGTATGGCTTGGCTTTAAAATGATACCTTTCTACAAGTTCTCACGCTAGCACAGTCACAGCAATAATCAGAAGTAGAAGTAAAGTTACTGTGCTCTGGAAGGTTAGCAGTGAATTCAGAGCTTCAGAATCCTTGAAAATCAGTACATATGTTTTGTAAATTCACTTTAAATCTGAATCAAAACAAATAAACCCTCTTGTAAAATAAGGAAGGACATCCTAGCCCCTTTGCTTCACAGAGCTAGTATCTTAAAGTGACAATTAAGACTATAAATACACAGTTGAAAACATTGGCAAATGAAAAGTCTCATTATCAAAATTCATAGCAAAATCAAATAGTCATTCCAGGTAGTTGTGTAAAATTGCTACACATGAAGCAGTAAGCCAAGTGCTCGGAACTGTACAGATGTGAGTAATGCTATGGGTTCTCTGCTAATTCAGCTGACAGTGTCTAAGAGCAGCTGCTGAGCGAACCTCATGGCCTTATAGTATGACTCAGTTGTAACTTGCTGTGTTGGTGTGTACTAGAGTTTAGAGTGTGCTGTGGATAAGCGTTTGTGATTCCTGTGTGTCTCTGAATTCAAAACTGGAATTAGGTAGAGGCTGTATGGCATTAATGATAGAAAACAAGTTTACACGATGTTGTTTCTTTTTTTTTTTTTATTCAATTGTGCGTGCGTGCGTGTGTGTGTGTGTGTGTGTGTGCGCATGTGCGTGTGTATGTAGAACCACGGACGAATTCGGGAACCACCATGGACACCTCCACTGCGTCCTTGTTTACTCTGCCCCGGGATTCACAGGCTCCGCCCCACCAGGACCGGAAACGCAGGCCGCCCCGTTTCAGCCCGGCGTACATACGTGGGGTCTAGGATCCAAACTCAGGACCTTCTGCCTGCAAGGCAGAGGCTTAACCCCTGAGCCACCTCTCCAGGCCCCAACGATGTTGTTTCTAAGACCACCTCAAACTCTGGTTCTGTTGAGATGAGCAGGTAAATTTAGAAAACTTATCGTGTAGGTAAATTAAGAAGCTGCAATTCAGGTGATCTGAATTTACTAAACTCAACAGATATTTCAAATGCATACGATGTCTTTAAATACAAGTCAACTTATTACACTAAGTTTTTAATTAATGTTACATGAAGAGTAAAAGTATTTTATTTTAATTGAGAGAGAGAGAAAGGGAGAGGGGGTGGAGAGAGAGAAAGGGAAGAGAGAGGAGAAAGAAAGAGAGAACAGGTACATGCCGTAGTGTTTGGGAAAAGAGGACAACTTTCCCAAGTCACTTCTCTCCTTCTTTCCACCACTTGGGCTTCTGGGACTAAACTTGGGTCTCCAGATCTGCAAGTAGGCATCTTACACATGCAACTATTTGGCCAGTCTAAATAAGAGTATTTTTAAGATTGGAAATAAGTCATCATCTTTGGGGAACAAACTTTCCTCTTGTATGAGGGAATTATTCTTATGATAGAGTCTGATTGCACTCAACTCAAACTGAAGTTCTCTGAGTTGCATAGCCAAAGAAATTAGTTTTACTCTCAGATTTAATATTCAGAAGACTAAGGACATGACTTAGTGGTAGAGTACTTGAGTAGCGTGTATAAGACCCTGGGTTCTATCTTTACACTCACTTGAGAAGTCACAGGCTTCAAAAATATTTTTTTAAAGAAAAAAAAAAAACTTCATTTGTTTATTTAGCATGCGTGTATCAGAGGGCACTATGTGTCCCTGTGGAGGACCACAGATGATTTTAGGAATCATCCTGGATTGCTTCTTCCTTCTTGCTTTGCTCTGGGATTTCCCAGACTTTGCCTACTAGAGCTGGAGGCACGGGCTGCAGCCCTTTCTATATAGCATTTTTATGTAGCACCTAGGATTGGAACTCAGGACCCTGAGCTTACGAGGCAAAGTCTTAACCCTCTCTCCAGCCCGGCTTTAAAAATCTTAAAAGAGAATTCAGAAATGAAACAACATTTTAAAGCAAAAGTATTTCAATTTTAAATATTGTTGGGTATTTTGTTGATGCAGCTTTTTTTAAATTTAATTTTATTATTTTTTGCATGTGTGTCTTGTGTATGTCTGTGTGTATCAGAGGGTACTGTGTATACCTGTGGAGGCACAAGGGTAAGTTTGGGAATCATCCTGGATTGTGTCTACCTCCTATTTGTCTTGCTTTGGAGTTTCCCAGACTGTCTTACAGGACTGTAAGTACAGCCCTGCCATTTCTGCATAGCATTTTTATGTGAGCACCAGGATCTGAACTCCGGAACTTCTGCTTGCAAAATAGAACCTCAACCCCTAAGCCATCTCTCTGGCCCTGATCCAGAATTTTCAAAAGCCAATCATAGTTGAAACATAGTCACTATGTGTTGAGCAGATAGATTTTTTTTTCTTTACTTTTCCCAAAGTTTCTGCCATGTTCCAAAGTTTTTGAAAGTTTTAAAGTTTTAAAAGATACCTTCTGAAAGAAGACTCCCTCTCTACCAAATGTGTTTGCACCATTGGTGTGTGTGCACCGTGTGCCCATGTATGTGTGTGCACGCATTCTTGGGTGTGTTTGGAAGTCAGAGGACAACTCAAGCTCTTTTCTGAACTGTTTGGTGGCGGGGCCTCCTGTGCTTTGCTGCTTCGTGCGCCTGCCTAGCTGGCCTGTGAGTGTCCAGGGTCCTCCTGTCGCCAAGGCATCTGCCATCAGAGTGCTGGGATTGAGTGCTGCTGGCCTCGGGGGTCCACACTTACGCCTCGGGGGTCCACACTTACGCCTCGGGGGTCCACACTTAGGCCTCCTGCTTCTGTGACAGGAGTTTTATTCATTGACTCCCCCCACGCCCGCGCCTGTTCCATTAGAAAATGGGACTTTTTGAACTGTAGAGATGATTTCAGGGAGCCACGAGTGCAAACAGCTTTAATCATCCTGCAAAAACATTTCTTTTTACATACCACCCCAAACTCACAGGCTTCCTTTAGGCTACGTGACGTGGAAGGCCCCAGCTAGAACACAGAAGCAGCCGCGAGAATCTAGTAGTCTCTTGTTAATCTGCTCACTAAGGAGATCACAAGAAACAACCATGTTCTGTGTTTTCCTGAAAATGTGTTTTAGGTTAACGTGCTGGTTTCATCACTACTAAATGATTAGCTTGCCAAATAAAAAGATATGAAATTATAGGGTTTTTTTAACTTGTTCATGGTAGACATAATCTGAATTAAAAGAAACTACCATTTTGGTGCTTCAGAAATGTTTTTCTGTTGTTTTTAGAGAGTCACGTGTATAGAAGGCCTTGTGAACATATTCAACTCTGCTACTCTCTGTTATCACTTTTATTTTTTATTTGTGTGTGCATGTTCATGTATGATGTGTGAGCTTAGGTGTCTAACTGCACACATGTGGAATTAGGCAGAGGACATGCTTAGGTGTCTGAATGTGGAAGTAGAGAACACGCTTCCTCGCCTTTCACTTGGACGCTGAGTCCCTTCGCCAGTGCCACGTGAGTCAGCTGGCTGGACCATGAGTTGCTGGAGGTCCGTGGGTCTCCGGCTTCCCTTGCCCATTGGCATGCAGAGATTACCAACGCTCAGTGCCACTGTGACCAGCATTTGCGTGTTCCTTCCAAATTCTCTCCCTTACACTTTTCTCAGCAAGCATTTTACTAGCTGAGCAACCTTTTCTGCTCCACTTTACACTTTACACTCCTTTCTTTCCATCTAGTGCCCTGTGTGTGTATGTGTGCGCATGTGCACGCATGCAGGCAGATGACCCCTTCAGTGCATTTGTGATGGCAAGGACAGTTTCATAGTGCTTCTACCTCTCTTCTGTCACTAGTATTTTTTAAAGAGTTAATCTTGAAATCAAAAAGTTTTTGCAAGTTCAGTACTGGAAAATTTATTTTATTTGCATGTGCAATGAAACTTAGAAATCTTATGTCTATGATTTTGGTACCTGGGACAAACACATGTTCCCGTGTATCTAACTGGCCAGTTGAGAGGTGGGTGCTTCTGTCACTCCAGTAGATTCCCTCTAACTGCCACTCAGCCAGTCCATCCCTGCTGTAGACAGGCACTGTCATTCTGGGTTACTCTGGAGCTGAATACTAGCGGAATAAAGCTGATGTGTTTGAGCTTCACGTAGCCTACTCAACATGCTGTTTTAGAGACATCCTTAGCCTTAGATACGGAACATTCTCTTGCCTTGGTAAGCGTTGGCCATTGTTTGGATGTGCGGCCGTTTGCTTATTTCTGCTTCCTGTGTGGGATACTTAGATTGGTTATAAGTAAAGCCTTTGTAATTGCTCCTACATTTCTTATGGCTGTTTTTTTATTCCTGTCACTTTCAGTAGTAGAATAGTGACTCATAAAGGAGGTGCATGCTTTAGCTTTAGCTGTTACCTACAATACTGTTTCCCAAAGTTGTGTCATTTTCCATTCCAGCAGCAGTACATGTGACTCTTAGCTCCCATCCTGTCCAACCTGGTATTTGTGGGTATGACTTGATGTCTTGTGTTTTAGATATCCTTTCTTTAGTGATAATATGTATTTGTCTAAATGCTTTTTGACTGCTATTCTTTCTTTACATGATGTTCAAAGGTTTCATTTGTTTTAAATTATCTGTTTTTATTTTATTGGTTAGAAGTTGTTTATATATCATGGCTACAAGTCCAGTATTGGATACAGATAGATAGATGGATAGATAGGTAATGAGTATTTCCTCCTTCTGATGACTTGGTTTTTATCTCCTTAATAATGAAAGAAGACTTTAGTTTACTTAAGCAGGAGTTTTTAGGTTTTGATCGAGTGCACTCCACAGTTTCTCTCTCCTTTTATAGGTCCTTCTCTAAGAAGTCTTTGCTTGAGGAAAAGGTCTTTGCCTACGTCACCTTTTCAGCCCCTTCTTTTGTGTTCTTCAGTCTCACTGATGCTTGCTTTTCTAATAAATTGACCAGTGTTTCTGATGAAAGTGACAGAGAATGAAAACTATTTAAAGCACATGAAATCCTGCAGTGTGACATTTGAATTTCTCAGAATACACAGATTTTTTGTGTTGTTGATGCCAGAAGTGTTATTTTGTGTTATAAATGCAATGTGAGGCAGTTTACTCATCCTGGAGCCATAATTAATAGAAAACCAACTGGTATGAAGTTGATCTCAGCATCAAATACCGAATATCCATTGTGCCTCCTATTTACAGCAGGTGGAGCAGAGCTTAGCAGTGGGTGGGAATAAGCATTGAGGTAAGTGGGAAGTGACAGCCTTGCATGTGTTTGAGAAGTGAGCTTTCCTGTTGTGTGTGGCGGAGAGAGAGCTGTTCTGTGTGGTCTTGTGTCCTGTGCAGGACAATGGAGAAACAGCAGGAAGTTCCTGGAGGTGCATCGTAGGCCTGTGCACACAGAGCTTAGTAGGGCTGTGCATACATCATTCTCTGTTTAACCCCGCCCCCCGCTCTCCCCCCTCCCCGCATGTGTGTGCGCGCGCACACGCGTGTGTCCTGGTTTTTGCTTTGCTCTGGAGTGTTCCAGGCTCTACCTTGCAGGCTTGGCTTTGTTGGCTCAAGCCATTTCTGCCGGGCATTTTTATGTGGACTCTGGGCATCTAAACCTAAGACCTGTGATCCTAAGGCTTTAGACACCGATCCATCTCCTTGGGCCCCTTTTTCAGCCTCTTTTTGAAGACTAGATCTGTGATCTGTACCCTATACGAACGTGCATAAAGATTTTTAAGCAATTTTTAAACTTTGTTTGTGATATATAAATGAATTAAGACCTTACGATGCTAGGTAGTATTTTAAAATCTGATCTTCCATTTTCTGAATATGAATTTATAGGTTAGCTCTAGTCACCTTGTAATGCAGACTTTCAGTTGGGTTCTCATTGAATGCTAGTAGAGCAATAGAAAGATCAAGCTGCGTCTGGTGAGAGCATTTAATTGGGATGTATTGGGTGCGAGGAGGAAGTAGTCTGATAGCTAAGAAGTGATAGCTGCATACAGCTAGGAATTAAATGCATAAGCACAGAACATGATGAAAATAACATGTTCATGTCGTCGTAATTACCCAGCCATGGAAGTTGGTTTCTCTATTTAGTTATTAGAAAACTTTGTTGTTCTTTCAGTCCTCAATTAGAGGTAAAAAAAAATTGAGTAGTTTATTCCTCCTTTCCCCCTCCCTTTCCCCTTTCCCCCTCCCTTTCCCCTTTCCCCCTCTTCTTTCGCTCTTTTTCCCTCTCTCCTTCCTCCCCCTCCCCCTCTCTATCTAAAGAGTATGTTGTTACCTAAAATCATGGTTACTGCACTGCAGAACACTTAATAGCACCAAGTGTTTTCAGTGCAAGCAAACATGTTTTAAAGAAGCTAGGTTTGAAATTCGATCTTTACATTGTTTTTCTGGTGTATGTATGATCATGCTGACAACATGTCATGTGTATGCATGTAGGTTGGCAGACGGCGTGAAGGGGTCAGTCCTCTTTCCACCATTCGAGCTCCAGAGATCAAATTTAGCTTGTAAGGCTTGGTTGTAAGCATCTTTAGCCACTGAGTCATCTTGCTGTCCCAAAATATGTTTCATTTGGTTTAGAGCCAAGTGATTCTTTTGTTCTTTCGACCTCATTTGTTGCTTACTTGTATCATATTTTCGGTTCCTCCCTTTTTTTCTGGCTCCATTTTTCATTGAACAGACATTAGGTAAAACCATTTATTTTAAAACATTGATTATCCACCCCTACGCCAAACTCTTGGCTCCATGGAGAGGTAGAGAAGCCCAAGATGTTCTCTCCAACTTCCAAGGGGATTGCAATCTAGCAATCAGAAGGTCTGCGCGAAAATAACAGAGGAGACGAAAACTGGAAGAGTCAGGATAGAGTGCACCAGCTGACCTCGTGGTATTGAGTTGGGCAGCGGAGTTGCTTTTCCAATCCTACTGTGGGTCCAGATCTGTGTTCACCTCCCCCCAAGGCGTGTTGTTGAGAGGAAGTTTCCTGACAGTCAGTTCATACCATTCAGCAATGTCACGGACTGCCTCACCCTGGGCAAAATGAAATGTGGAGTTTATTATTCTCTGTCATCATTTCAATTAAATGAAACGTCTATTTGGGACAGAATCAGCATGGTATTTGAATCGGGTCATAAGTCGTTAAAACAAAGAATGCCAGTGAACTATTAAGTGTCGGGAAAGAAAGGACGTCACTGAATCCCATTCTTCCTAGTGTCGTTGGAACCTTAATCACAGCCTAGCTCGGGCCAGGCCCCCTCATCCTGCCCCCTCAGTACTTCTCGGAGGGAACTTGTGAATCCTAGGCTGGGCCCACTTGACTTAAGCCCCCATGGAGAGTGAATCTTTCTCATGTTCTCATGGAGTGCAGCAGTGTAGAACCCATGTCCCCACTACTTTTCTCTTGGATGACACAAGGGACTTCATATGTCACTTTCTGTGCATACTTTTATAAGCTTTGGAGGATGATTCCATAAGTAGACCCTTTTCCAAATCACCATATGAACTGAATTAGTAAAGTTTTAGTGGTTTTAATATTTGGCACCTTGGACTGAAACATGAGCTGTGTTTTCCAGAAGTCATACAATAGAATATCCATATCTGTATGTTGACATTTTCTACCTGCCTAGCTCTGGGCTGTCAGTGAGCCGGCAGAGCATGACAGTGCTCACCTCACGAGTATTCTAGCGCCTTCTCTCCCTCCCCTCCCCTCCCCTCTCCTCCCTTCCCCTCCTCTCCCCTCCCCTTCTCTCCTCTCCCCTTTCTTTTCTTTTCTTTAAAATTGTTGGTGTGTGTGTGGTGTGTGTGTGTGTGTGTGTGTGTGTGTATGGCCCTGTGGAAACCAAGGGTGACTTTGGGAGTCATCCTGGAATACTTCTACCCTCTTCTTGCTTCACTCTGGGATTTCCCAGGCTCCACCCACCAAAGTTGGAACTGTTTGTATACATGCAAGCTATACATGTTACCATTGGTAAAATATGGAAAAAGAGAATCTTTTCATCGTGGTTTATCAGATGGCCCTGCAATTAGAAGTAAAAGAAAGGTTATTTTTAAAACAAAACCCAAAGGTTTGGGAGTGAAGCTCGGGGCCAACATGCTTACCTAAAATTCATGGTCCCCAGCACCCCAAAATAAAAAAAGACTGAACATCAAGCATGACACATTGCTTACATGAGGGTCATGACCTATGCATGCAGAGGGCACTTGGCACTTTCCTTTGCTGTACACGCGAGCGCGCGCGCGCGCGCACACACACACACACACACACACACACACACACACACACACACAAGACTTTTAATTTCATGAAGTCCCATTTGTCAATGGTTAGCCTTATTTCCTGGGCCACTGGAGTTCTATTTAGAAAGTCCATAAATTACGTCTATACTTTGAAGTATGTTTCCTACTTTTTCACAATGTGAGACTTTACATTAAGGTCCTCAGTGTGTTCGAAAAGTTCTAGTTGCATTCTTATATATGTGGAGACCAGTTTCCCCAGCACTGCTTGAAAAAGAGCTGCCTTTTCTCCAGTGAGTGTTTTAACAGTTTTTTCCCACAAAACAAGTGGCTGTGGCTGCATGGGCTTGTATCTGGGTCTTCCATTCTCTGATCTGCATGTCTGGTTTTTGTGCCAGCCCCACACAATTTTTATTACTGTGGTTCCGTAACACACCTTGAAATCAGGTATGGTGTTACCTCTAACTTTATGATGATTACTTGCTCAGGATTGCTCTGGCTATTGAGGTATTTTGTGGAGGTCCTGCTACAAGAAGCATCCCTTTCCTTTCTGTTTCTTGTTCCATTTTTTCGTGTGTGTGTGTGTGTGTGTGTGTGTGTGTGTGTGTGTGTGTGTAGAGGATGCATGAGAGTGTGTGTGTATACATATGTGGTGCTTGTGTGTACATGTGTTGCCTATGTGGGACACAGGTATATTTGTGCATATGTCGAGACCTGAGGTTGATCCTGGGAATCTTCCATCGCTCTTCACTTTAAATTTTGAGGCTGAGTTTCTAATTAAGCCCAGAGCTTGCCTTTAGGGCTGTTCTGGCCATTTTGTCCTGCAGAGCTCAGACTCGTTCCAGGACTGGAATTACAGGTGGCCGTCACAGCCACGTGCATCTTAGGTGTTACCTGGGGATGCGAACCTTTAGTCTTCTGCATGCACGGAAAGTGCCTTGGCTGCCAAGCCATCTTCTTTTGCCCTGTTTTTCTCTGAGGACTGTTTCTGGCTTGTGTAGCATCCAGGCCAAGTTCTTGGTCTGAATCTGGCTTCTGCTCTGGCTCTGGCTCAAGGTCAGACTCGATCTGGTTGTGCAAGAGAGTTCCTCCTACCTTTCAGAACGCGCTTTGGAATACCTTCAGTGAGCGAGCGTTTGGATTGGTGCTTGATGTTTCCCCAGCTTAGCTCATCTTGGCTCAGTGTGGTGCTGTGTAAAGTTCAGACATGGAGACAGTCGGTGCTGATTGGTGGGTGGAAACTGGAATGTTCTGGGCCAGCTAGGCGGCCTGGTCCAGGCGGGGCAGCTGACAGGTGCCGCATGCGGTCTTTGACTCCGCAGGTGGTTCACACAGGCAGGCAAGGCAGCCACGTGATATTTTCTTTATTGGATATGTTTTAGACTTAATGTAGAACTTGAATTTCTAAAACTAAAAGATAAGCATAGATCTAGGTATCAGATAAGGTGACTTGTGCAACAGCAGGGGATTGACTTGGGAATTTGCTCTCGTTTTCGGCGAAACAGCATGTAGCAAGAGTGCTACATGCGGCTCCGGTTTCTGTCCCCGGCATGCACGGCACACACCATGTTGAACACCCCCACTCTGTGTGCACGTGGCTCTGGTTCCTATTCCAGGCATGTACACGTGCATATCATGCATAAGACCCCCACCACATGTGCATACGTGTCTCTGTCCTAGGCATACAGGCACGCAGGCATGCACGCCGTGGCAAACATCCCCACATGTGTGCCTGTGGCTCTGGTTCCCATCCCAGGCATAAAACACACCTGCCATGCGGAAGACCCCACCACATGTGCATGTGTGGCTCTGGTCCAGTTCCACGCAGAGCATAGTTTTACCAGCCCTGTCTTATTAGCTTCCCCTTTTCCAGAGGCTTATGAGAGCAGGCGGTGGTGCGTGGTTAACCTGGCGAGGTAGGAAGCAGGAAGCAGGAAGGCAGCGTGTGCTTTCTGCAGGGTGGTAAAGTGGCTGTGGGCAGCTGTCCGAAGGAGCCTTCTGTGGGGTTTCTGCCCTCCAGCTACGGATTAAGCCTACAGTCAGGATGCGGGCAGTCATCTCCAGGTCTTGTTCAACTTCTTTCACAAAAGGATGCTTTGAGGCTGGCATGTCCTTAAGGCTTCCTAACTTAAGTTCATGTGTTTCAATGTAGCCTGTCTGCAAGCACGTGTAGCAAGGAGATAGATAATGGCGGGCTGGATGACAAGTGGAGCCTTTCCCATCGCAACAAAACTCACTGTGAGGAGACGTCTCACTGATGCCTGCTGTGTGACAGTCATAATGTCGTCTGTTGGGTCCCGGATAGAGCCTGGCATCGCGCTGCCGGTCCCTGGTACAGGGTGTTTTCTGTCTGTGAAGAAAAGGAAGCATAGAGCGCAGGGTAGTGCCCATCAGGAGCCCGGGAGGAGAGGCGCGGCCCCTGCAGCTCTGACTGCGACTCGCTGTGTGGGTCCCAGGCCAGAGCAGCCTGCATCCAGCACACAGGGATCGTTTGCTTTGGCTTTGTCTCCAGTGGACAATGTAAGCATCAATTAAACAGAAGCGTGTCTTCTCAAGACATTTTTTGAAATCTTAGCCTACCTATTCGTCTCTTCCCTCTCCATAGCACTGCAGAAGAGATGGCTTTTTGGAAGAGCGCGCTGTGGCTGGGATTCTCTTCTCTCGCTGTCTTTGGACCCCTGTAGTTGAGATGCTTTTTGCTCCTTCTGCATAGTCTTGAAATGATCCCATCCTGTCCAGCCTGTCCAGCTCTGCAAAGCAGATACAGAGACTAGGGACCAAGTACAGCCTTTAGAAGCACACCGTTGACCTACTGCCTCAAGTAGGCTCCACTTCCTATCTCAAAACAGCACTGCCCACTGGGGACCAGTTGTTCAGTGTGAGCTTGTGGAGTATTTCATATTCATTACTAAAATTCGGTTACTTTGTTCCTTTTTGCTTGTTTAGTGACTGCTGCCTGAGGCAATGCCTGGTGCTTGAGTTGCAGTCCTCCAGCAGGGCCTCTGACCCTTTGACCTTGGGGCAGATTACTCTTCCTGACTGATCAGTCTGTCCCCCTTAGGCCGTCCTGCAGCACAGGTCCTCTGGTCTGACTGGCGCAGACCAGTTTTCCTGCCCTGTGTGGGAGTGCCTGGGGCAGCCTCTGCCAGAAACCCTTCCCAAGGTAAAGTCTCTGTCCTCTTGTTAAAATGCCTTGGAAAGGAACCCTTCGGTCGGCATCCTGTTGTCACCTTGCACAGGGCACACACACCCTGCTCCTGCTAGTAGCACAGAGTAAACCACCTGCCTTAACAAAGAGATGATGTCTGCTGACAGGCTTATAAATTCCAAAGTTTATTCAACAAATGCTTCTGCTCTTTGGTAAGCATCGTAATAAGCAGTCAGCTGCAGCAGTAGATAAAATGTAAGTTCCTGGGAGTTTACATATCAACTGGTCCCATAGTCTCAGCTGGACAAGATTATACCTGTGTTATGTGTCAGTCGTTCTATAGGGAGAGGTGAGGCAGATGGGTATAGAGGGTGGGCCACGTGTGCAGGGCTGTTACGACACTGGCCGTCCCAGGCCTTGCTCTGTGGTACCCCAGCCTCCTGTTTCCTGTGCTTCTTGCACACTGCCCATTTCCTTCACCGTTGCTTATAAGAACTGCTGTGTGGACACTCACTTTAGCCTCTGGTAAGCCCCCCACAGGGGGACTTTGAACTTGGCAGCGATCTGGATCTGGGTCCCGCCCCAAAGACTGAGGCTCCTCAGGCTTGTGCCGCCCGTGCCTTCTACGATGGCACCTGGCTTTCTGGAGCCTCCTCAGCCTTTGACTTAGGTCATGATCAGCAACACTGAGGTCATTTGCTCAACCGACTTGAACTTCATGTCCTGCGGACGAGCGTTTCTCTTCTCAGCCTTTCTGGTCAGTTCATCCACACACAGGGCACTGAGTTTGTTTATACCTGACTCTGCATGTCTCAACAAGAAAATAACGGGCCTTAAAACACCGTCTGCCTTTCATTCCTGAATTCTGGTTGTTCGAAAGAGATGTTGGCTTCCTCATAGATGAGTAATGATGCATTTTCTTAAGATACCACAAAAAGGCCTGTGTATTAGTAGAGGGGTTTCCCAGTGAGACTTGGTAGTTTCTCAACTGACAGTGTGGAGCTTGCGCTCCCTACATGCGTCGGAGGAACACCTCGAAGAGCCAGTGTGCAGGCGTACACGCACAGCTTCGTCACTGTAGAAGCAGGAGAGTTGAGAGTGCAAAACCAATCAGTTACATAGAGAATTTGAGGTCACCCAGACTGCTTGGCGAAATTGTTGCAAAAGCTTCTAAGAACTGCCGTTGCCATCAGTCTGTGCCCTAGGACAATCCTGATCCCTTCGTCTCCATGAAGCTCATGGGTCTTACTCATGCTGCTGACACCGTGGCATGAACATGCGAGGTCATGGCGGGAATCCGTAGCCCTGGATCTGTTGTGCGTGTTGCCGAGATCCGTAGTCTTGGAGAGCGGGGATGTGGTTGAAAGACCATGTGGGGCTGCTGCTCCAGCAGGTCCGTGAGATGACAGATCTGCCAATGAGATAAGAAGTAGCCAGAAGTATTTCATCATGTAGGATTTTAAATATTTATTTTAGAATCTTCAAATTTATTAACTTGTATAATTCAAAATTTTAATGTATAGTAGGTGCTTTAGAAGGCTATTTAATAGAGTAGTTTTGATTCTTGTGTGTTTAGTGGAGTGATTGTGTTTTTGCCTGGAGACAGGGCCTTGACATTTGCCGTCCTCTTTCCTGTCGCGGTCCCCAGTGCGAGATCACAGGCATGCAACGATACCATTCTCTCCAGTAATTTTAGTCACGTGAACATACGTCACAAGGCAGCTAGAAAACTGCCATCCCTTGTTTGGCCCTAGGTCACTGTGAAAAGAATTGTCCCCATATTTTAGGGAGTTGTTTTGGGTATACATGCCCCCGTCCCATAGGGCTGCTCTTCCATCTGTGGGAGAGGCTAGACCCCTGCCAAGCCTCAGAACCCCTCCACTGATCATGGTCCCTGTGCCTGCTGGGACCTCTGCCCTCTAGTGTCCTTTCGTGAGGGCCAGTATGCCCAGGAGTCCCTGTGTGAGTTTCTGGGGGGTGGGAATGTGGGATGCGAGCCTCAACTTCACTTTGGCTTTGATCATTTGTTCGTGTTTTCCACTTAATTTCCTAAAAATCTTGGGGCCTGAGGCAGCATTTTGTCTCTGGCATTCAGCAGCTGGCCTGATATGTTGGCATGTGGCAGGTGGTCTCGAGCAGAGAGGTGTGCCAGCACAGGGCAGGACGGGTCCCCTGGCACAGTGGAGGCAGCAGGACATCACCACACTGCTATCAGAGGACCTTCGTTTGCTACGATGCCGGAACAGCAGAAACCCAGGGGGCACCTCTGCTGTGCTCCTGTGTCCCCGTGTCTTCACTTGCAAGTTAACAACAACCTTTTCATTCCAACATTAACTTTTTTCTTTTCTTTCAGAACAAGTTTGCCGTCTCCTATGTTTTCCAGAAATGACTTCAGCATCTGGAGCATCCTCCGAAAATGTATTGGAATGGTAAATGAGCTACTTTCTCGTGGCCTCAGGCAGATGCCGTTTAATTGCATACCCTTGGGAAGGGCACCTTAGCCTAGGGAATAGAGGCTGGACAGTGTGCAGGGCGTCGTGTGTAAAAGCGGGTTGTGGGAGCTGCCGCAAGCACAGTGCACCAGCCTTATTCCTACCTGAAGTGGCTCTACATTGACCGTTCATTAAGATTCTGGAAAGGGGGCCTGGGGAGAGGTGGCTCAGGGGTTAAGCCTCTGCCTTGCAGGTGGAAGGTCCCGAGTTCGGATCCTAGACCCCACGTATAGACGCCAGGCGGAAGCAGGGGCAGCCTGCGTTTCTGGTCCTGATAGGGTGAAGTAAACAAGGAGAAGGTGGAGGCGTCCATGGTGGTTCCCGAATTCATCCATGGTTCTACATACATACGCATACATACACACACACACACGCATATACGCACAATTGAATAAATAATAATAAAAAATTTAAAAAAAGATTCTGGAAAGGCCAATGTAGGCTTAAATCCAGGATAATTACGCAGTCTCTCATTAGATTTAAGCCTAATTATAAGCCACTAGTACTGTCTTTAATAATAGTCTCTTGGAATTAAAGCTCAAGACAAAAAAAAAGAATATTTGCATTCTGCAGAATGTTTCTCCATCCTTAGTAAGCATATTTGTCTTTGTGGTGCAATAATATGTGCATGTGCAAACCAAAATTAAAACCAGTTTCACAAGAGAATATGTATGATTACCTCAGTGATTTTAATTAAAGTAACTGGTTCTAACTCATCAAATCAGTTTTACAACTTGCTGATGGTCCAGGTCCTGGATCTGAACCTCTGTTCTGTTTTCAAGCTGCGCGAATACTGGGTGAAGTCGTCGGTGCACGGACTTCAGGCAGAGCTGTCTCTGGAAGTTGCCTTTTGTCTGAGTCTGTGCAGTGTGGCATCGTGTCCTGAATTTGTTCATGGGGGTGCTCATCAAGCTGCCCAGCTGTGCCTTTAGCAAACCTCTGTCTGAATCAGAACTACCCGTTCTATTAAAAGTCAGGAAATAACTTTATATGGCATTTAAAATACATGACTTTGGCCACTCACAAAGGATGCTTATCTGCCAGGAGTAGACTGTGTCCAGTTGGAAAGCCCCTGGTTGTTTACTTTCGGCACCTGCCACCTTGCATCTCCGTGACCCAGCACCCTTTTCAACACAGCTCACCCCATTCCCCACCCCAATCCCAACTCACCAAGTTTTGCTTTGTTTCCAAAACAGTGTCTTGGATGTCTCAGATCAATGACAGATTTCTTTGCTTCTCCCAGTCTGTTTTAATTAGGGTTACGTTACCAAATTATACTCCACAAAGGAAGCACTTTACATAACTGGAATCCAATCCTAAATCCCCGTGCTTACAGCTTTGGCTCACAGGGACCCACTCGCCAGCTCCAGTGGTGGCACTGGCTAGCTGAAGCCTTCTCCGCTGTCCTTGCCAGAGGGCTCCCTGGCCACAGCCCTCGTGTTCTCAGACACAAGATGTGCGATGCGTTCTCCACAGACCCTCCCTCAGCTTCGGCCCGACTGCCATGCCTGCGTCCTATGCAAACCAGCGCCGGGGCTAGACGTAAGACCCCAGTAAGTGAGGTCATGCCAGGGCTGGTCCTGTGTGTGCCCCCACATGGGGCACCGGGATCCTAGTGCTGATCACTGTAAGAGAGGGCCGAGGGCCGGGATGTGGCAAATGGTCATTTTCATTTTAAAAGTGACAGTGGCGTGACCCCTCAGATCCAGGGCCCCCCACCTGCCACGGTTTGCCTGTTGGCATCATCCTGGGGACCAGGGTGGAAGCTCTGGCCTCCTCTTTCGTTTCTTGGGGATGATATTCCCAAGGTAATTTTTCATATTCAAACATCATATTGCCTTCTGTTTCACTGCTGCAAAATTGTGTATGACATTAAGGCTCATAAAGTCTGTGCCCACAAGACTTTAAAACTAAAAGCTCCTTTGTGTCATTATCTGATAAATATCTGTGTATCAGTGATCCAAATTACAAGCATAAAAATTTAGCATAGAATGTTACTTATATGTGTCAGTGAAAAATACTCGTGGCATTTGGGGTTATGGGCCCAAGGTGACGGTCGCCTACTGTGCAAATGAAATGGAATTTTCAGGAACATTTTATTTAATAGACACCAGGACTGAGATCCTCTTTTACATTGCGAGCGAGATGGAGTAGGAGGTAGTGGGCTTTTCATATCCACATTGCCCTTCAGCTATTTGGCCCTTTCTGCCTCATGCAAACCTCGGGGGTGTATTGTGATGCACTGGCTGACTGCTCAGTTAGGACTCTGAGGGGGGGGCTGTCCTCCAGGGCTCTTCACCCAGTGCTGCCCAGCACTACTCAGAACTTTTTTTTTCCTGAAGAACCGGGTGACAAATCCCTTTTATGTTGCCAGGAGCTCTGCAATGTGTCCGCCACTTCCCGTCAGTCAAGTGACTGTCCTAAACAAAGGAGAAGTGGCTGCAGTTTTAGTGTTTTTCAGTCAGAGGCTGATTGGAGCCAGTAGACGAAGCAGAGTGTCACTGCTGGGGAGGGTGGCAGAGGAGGCTGTACCCTCGGTGACAGCCGGAAGGCAGAGGCAGGACGGGGCCAGGGACAAGAGTTCCTGCATAGGAACTGTGTGACCAGCAGCCCCCCACCCCACCCCAGCACCCTCATCTTTGAATCCCTAAGTGTATCAGTGAAGCCAGAGCCTTCCTCTCCAGCACCTTTGCATGACTGGACCCAGCACTGGTCAGCAGAGCAGCTTTAGGAGAGGTGGATGGTCGCGTTTGCCTGAGATCACCATGTCAGTGTAAAACGCTTGGATAGCAGCCACATTGCTGAATCCTAAGAGTCGGGGCTCTAGATAATTGAAACTGGGCCAAAGCTGTGCATCTTCTAAACACCAGCTTAAGACTCAGGATGGAAGAAGTCAGGTGTCTAGACAGAATCTGATGATTTTGACACTTCACTGTATCATCTACTGAAATCAGAATGTCTCCAACTAGAAGTGATCAGCGGCTCTGAGGGCCGTGGAGCCCCAGTGCATGTGGCTCAGCGATGCCTGGAGGCTTTCACGCTTCTGGCAGCAGCGTTTCTAGTAGACCAGCATTCAGGGAGGTATGTGTGTGTGAGCAGGCATGTATGTCTGCATGCATATGGAGGTCAGAGGTCAACCTTGGGAGGTGGTCCTTTTTTTTTTGCACATGAGTGTGGATATATGTGTGGTTTGTTTATATCAAGGACCTTTAAATGTGTGTGCTTGGAGCCCATGGGTGACTTCAGGAATCATCCTGCATTGCTCTACCTCCTTATTGCTTTCCTCGGGGGGTTTCTGGCCCGTCTTTCCAGGATCAGAAGTATAGCTGCTGCCACATCCACCTAACACTTTTTTTTTAATCCGGAAATTGGAACTCGGCTCTTTCTGCTTGTATGACAAAGACTCCTCAGCCTTCTCCCTAGTCCTTGAGTGGTGGTCTTTAGGAAATACCGCGTTCAGTTTTTTCTGTGACACAGTCGCACTGAACCCGGACAAGTTCAGCCAGGCTGAAGTCCAGCAAGCCCAAGGGTGTAACCTGCGTCCGCCTCCATGCCTGGATTTTACGTGTGTACTTTTTCCTTTGTAAACACGTGTACGTGCCTTTTGCGGATGAAACACGAGTCTTGGGCTTGCTTACCGTGGCGATCGGTTGATCCTGTCAAACGGACCCCTAGCAGGTAGGAGCAGTTGGGAGGGACCTTCTGATGAAGGGCGATCTGCACGTGCCCTTCAGCCTGGTCTTGATTATATAATCGACGTGGAAGGACCCACCGTGGGCAGGACCATGTGCGCAGTATTCCAGGACGGAAAGAAAACGAAGAGGGTCTTTTTCCTGGTAGCTTATCTCGTATCCTCTCTCCCACTTTTCTGTTGGTTGCACCAAGTGTCCAGAGCACCCTTGCCCCACTCGCGCAGCTGCACCTGCCACGCACTCCACGTCCTGTTCCCTTGTGGTCTGCAAGCCGTGTCACGTGCAGCAGGCACCAGGACAGCAGCTGTTCTCGGTGGCTTTTCCCAGGCTGGCCCCAGAGTGCCTGTATTTATGGCTGGGCATGACTGCTCAAAGTAAGACATCTCGGGGTGATGAGGGACTGAGTTGGTAGCCCAAGATGGCAGGAAGCAGGGACCCTGGAGGTCTTCATAGGAGGCAGCGGTGCTGTGGAGGAAGGGCCGGGGGCCAGCCTCCCCCTGTGAGAGGCACGGCTACTTCTGAGTAACGCCCACAACTGCCGCCAACACCTGGTTATGAGTGGAGAGTCCAGAACCCAGGGCTGTGGCCGCTCCCCTTCTCACGAGATCTGCCTGGGCCAGAGGGACTGGCGCATCCTCTCCTGAGCCCCCACCTGCTGAGCGCAGCATGTGGACAGTAGCGTCTACACCTGAAGCATTTGCTACTTGAGTTGAGCTGCGTCTTGTCGGTCAGCTTGTTACAGAGACTTGCGAGGACGCAGCGCGCTCTTTGTCTTCTGTCTGTCAGCTGACGAGCAGTTGCAATTAGGAGCATCTTCAGGGGCATCATTGGACGCTATGCATTTGCATGGATAAATTTAAACCTTGCTTTTAGCTGGGTCACAAGGTAGACTTGCCTGGCACAAATAGTTCCTTTTTCCAGAGCCTGCAGCTCAGCGATGGAAGCATCCAGCTGGTGCTTCCTCCTGAAGCCTGACCGTAGTGATGTGCATTGCTTTCCCGGCCCTGCGGTATGCCCACGTGCTGGTTCGTGTCTGAGTGCCTAGGGAGTACAGCACCAGGCCACCGTGGAAGAGGACAGGAGTGCGTCCGAATTTCCAAGAGGACTAGAGGGACGGGGAGAAAATGCATTTAGTGTCACTGTTTTTTGTTACCTGCTCAAAGTTACTGCCTAGCTTAGGGAACAGATGATAAAGAAGGAAGCTTGCTGGTCAGTTGCCTTGGTTTGAAATGGCCGAGGCTGTCTTGGGTCCGTGTGAATGTGCACACGGCTTCCCTGCGTCCTCATTCCTCACCGTCCATCCCAGGCGTCTCTTCATTTCCTAGACCTTTTGTATTCTGAGTTAACCAACTAAATAAAAGCGTTTTAAAGTTTTTTACACTGTAATCTCAAAATTGCATTCAAAGAAACCTTGAGAATTTAGAAGCTTTTAGTTGCTGAAAACATAAATCGCCCGTTAACTTGGTGGTGCTGCTGGCAGAGTTCGAGCGCTGTGAGTCAGGAGCTCCCGATCCAATGAAGTGTGCTAAGCACTAGCAGCTTCAGCTTCTTACCCTGCGTGCAGGGTCACAGGAAGAAATGGCGGATGCTCCCTTTGCTCGCTGGGACTGGGCAAATGAAGGCCCCAAGCCAGGATTCCTGAGAAAACAAGTCAAGCCCCAGGGGACGCATGCTTTGTCCTGGGCGACTTGCCATCAGAGGACGTAAGCAAGAAAATCACCCCTTAGCAGAATTTTCTAGCCTGTGTCTTTCAGAAAGAAAATCCAGAATCCTACTTACAGGGAAAGTTCTTCTTCATTCCCTTAATAAGTGCACCGTTTAATTCCTGTCAGATGAATTGTACAACACAGCTTGAGCGCTAAACTGGAAGGAGTCCAAGGCGAGCTGCCATCAGGCTCGGCCTGGCCAGAGGCTGGTCACCCTGCACCCTTACTGCCGGGGTCCTTAAGCTCCGACCCCACAAGCTGTGCCGCTTTCTGGACAGCTCGGGTGGCCTGCAGTACCTGGCTCCCTCCAGCCATGGAGGGCGTGAGATGTCCTGTGCATTGCTGTTAACGATGTAGTGACTTACCTCATGCCACATTCCCGAGGCCTGTGAGGTATGAGATGACTTTGTCCCACTTCGGGCAGATGTTACTTAGTCTTGCTTATGGCCACCCAAGACAAAGGTTGGCACTGTTTCACTTTCCTTCGATTTTCAGCTATGGTCAATGTCGACATAGTTCATTGTTGGATACAGTTGTCAACTTATGGTTGAGGTTTTGAGACATGCTGGTCTGGCAAGTAGGGATCATTCCTCTCTGTCATTATGTGGAGATAGTGCGGCCAGTTCCCTCGGCCGCCGTTGCTGGTGTGAGCTCTCCTGCCAAGCGGGACAAGCATCTGTGACCTGGAATCATAAGAGAAATAAACCCTTGTTCCTTCTCTTAAGCCGTGTGATGGCGATGAATCGGCAGCCATGCAGAGTAACTGAGGCAGCACGTTCACTGGTGCTCAGCAGACTCAGCGCTGCCACCCACCGGGTACCACCACCACTACAGAGCTGACAAGGGAACCTGAAGGCCGCCCCTGTCCCCAGCCCTGTGAACCATTCTGCCATCTGTCCGGAACCCCATTCTTACAGCACCACGCTGTTGTCGGGAGGTTAGCAGTGCATGACTTCAGTGGGCTCTGTTGCTGCGCTGCTTGCTTGAGACCACCTACTCACACCACCGATCGCCCTTGTCCACGCCACGGCGAGCCAAGTGCCTGTGTTCAAGACAAACCAGCTTCCGTGGCGCTAGGTGATTCGCTCACGCCATCTTCCTTTTAGAGCCTGAAACTGTTAGGATTTCAGGGCACACTTGTGAATTAGAAGAGAAGTACATGTCCATCTCAGGGAATTGCACACTAAGTGAGCAAGCAGTGCCACCTTTTACTGTTGTTAGCAGAGACACAGGCTTGCATGGAAACCAGGAGATGTTAGAGGCCATAAAGAAACATACAGTCTATTAACCTGAAAATTATAGCAGCCGCATAGAGCCAGGAAAGGTTTGAATGCTAAGCAGGTGTGCGTGCGATGCACCTTCAGCACGGACATTTCTTAGACTCATTTCTTATATGTTCTTATACGTCACATTTTTACTCAATATAAAGTACAATAATGAAATAACTATTATTTAGTTATATGGTTTTATGTTTGTATATAAAATATATTTCTCTATAAACATAAGTTCACATATAAAAAATAAACCCCCTATATTATCAGTTCTTGGAGGTAACTACTGTTAGTTCTGTACATTACTAACCCTGGAGATAAGTGCTATTAGCTTTTGGTGCTCCAGTCTTGTCAAATGCTCGTCTTTCTGTACAAACAAATATTTCACAGAATTAGAGTTTGTTTCTTTTTGACAGTCTTATTTTGTGATATGTGATCTTTTAGGCTTGACAGTTTCTTTAGAAAGAGAAAAAAGTCAACAAATTTTGAAATACAAGTACTTGATAAATACCAAAATGATAGTGAATCTAAAATAACAAGTGTTATTAATCCGCTGTTTAATCTTTTCAGCAATGTCTGTTTTTCTTCAAAGAGATGGCGTAGTTCTTTATCATGTGTGACTGTAGAATTTCTATCATGCACAACTGAAAGGTAATTTCGTCAAATGTGATTATTCGAAATTGGCTCTTCAAACTTTAGTTCTTTAAAGTCTTTATTTTGTCAGTGCAGCTTTAGGTCCCATAAAAAGTGAAAGCACAGGGAATTCTCGGAGATCCCACCCCACACCGGCACAGTTCTGTGGTCCGCGTCCCTCACTGAAGTGGAACCCTTGGTACAGGTCACACATCTACAGTGACAGCCATTATCGGCCAAGTTCATGGCTCATGTAGCTTCATGCTCTGTTCCACTGCACCTCACTCATCTGTCCTAGCAGCAGGCAGCCACTGGTGGTTCTGCCTTCACGGCTTTGCTTTTCCAGACTCACGTGGGTGAAGTCACATTGTGGCCTGATGGGCACCTTTCATCCCTAACACACGTTTAAGTGTCTTCCAAGTCTTCTCCAAGGTTGCTCGCTCTGTTCTTTGAGTGCTGACTGGCATTCTCCGGTTGACCTCTTTGCCCATTCGGCCATTTGCCATGTTAATCTTTGCACACCATTGAATAGACCTTGTCTGAAGGAGCTTGTGGTCTGTGAAGGCCACAGGCGATTCAGTGTCCAGTGGCCCTTGTGAGAGGGGCTGTGGGGTGCACAGGTGGTCTGAGGATGGACACGTGCAGCGCATCCTCTCCTGCATGGACGGGGCAGGCAGGGCGCGAGGCTCTGTCCTCTTCTTGGGAACCGTTACTACTCCGCACAAGAGAGAAGCTGCCGGTGCTACCACAGGTCAGACAGTGTCATCCAGACAGGACCGCAGGCTATGCTGTGAGCCATAGACTGGGGCCCTCCAGGAGAGGAGCACTCGCTGGGACACCTAAAGAGGAAAGACTTGACCCGGGCATGTGGGCGGATGTCCTGGAAAGTACGGGGAGAGAGCAGACCCTCCAAGCCCAGGGTGGCTACCGTGAGCCCAGACACGACTTAACCCAGTGCCTGAGGCAGCATCACCATATCACAGGTACTGATGCTTGTTTAGCGAGAGCGGCCATGAGGGGATGTAGCCGTCTCACATTTCGTGCCTTAGATGCCGAAAGAGCTCTGTGGCAGGCAGTTTGCTTGTCACTTTTGTAAGCATTTAACCGAACACACCTCTGATGAGAACATCCATGTAGCGAAATCTACTTTAGGCACTATGTTGTAGAAAACACATCACTAAATAGTTCATGGTAAGTGCATTACTTTAAATATGTTTTTAGTTTAGCGATACATATGCCACTTACAATGTTCAGAGCTGGGGTAACTGTCTTTGTAAACATTAGCCTTGTGACAATGCTTTGTGATAAATACTGTTAACGCCATGTTACTTATTTAAAAAAAAAAAAAAAAAAAAGGCAGAGTTGAACTTGGCCAAAGTTACAGAGTTACACCATGGCAATGGAAGTGGAACTGATTCGATTGGTCTTAATATTACACTACCCAGTGCTTACAAAGATCTTGATATCATGCATGCATTAACATGTGTTTAAGACCCCCTGGACACAGTGAAAGTATTTAGGGCAGTTCATAGAACTGATGTCAGACTTAAGAAACAAAATAATTCCCTTCCTCCTCATCCCTCCTTTTCCCTCCACATTGACCCGTGTGTGTGTGTTCATGTGTGTGTGTGTGTGTATTTTTATATATAAATATATACACACACATATATGTATGTATATGAATGAATGTGTCCTTGTATTTTACTTTATACAAGCGAGTTGTATTGTTCCTCTCGGTCTTTTTTTTTTCTTTTCCTTGAGCTAACGCAATGCAGAAGAGAGGGCACATCTTAATGAAAACAAGCCTGGGTAGCTCTCGCTTCCATGACTTATCCCCAGCAGCGACTCCTGGGTTTAATGAGATCCTAGGCTGTACAGTTGAGCCTTCTTTCTCTTTATAAATCCAGTTCTTCTCCTCGTGAGGCAGCAGTGAGTCTGCCAGTTCTTTTCACAGCTTGGACGGCTGCCGCTTTGCTCTGCAGCACCCATTGGCACTGAGCGAGTTGATGTTTCTAGTTGCTGGGTTTTGTGAAGGCCACGGTATTATTAGCCATGCAGTCAATAGACTGTGGGTTGTGTAGGGGCGAGTGGGGGCCAAGCCCGGTGACATTCAGCCTGGGACGTGCCTTGGCTCAAGGCCCTGGTGGTGACAGTGGCTGACCAGGTGACGCTGTCTGTCAGGCTGCACGGGAGACCAGGCTACTCGAGGGAGGATGGATGAGGAGAAGGTATGGAAAAGCACCAGCGTTCCAAGATATGAAATTAGCTTGTACATATGTAGCGACTTGTTCAAAGGAACCCACGGTTGTGTTGCTGTCAGCACCTGAGCAGAGAAGAAAGGTGGTCCTTCAGGTCAGAGACCCCTGCTGAGCCTTCTGCAGCATATGCAACCACTGCTGTCAGCCCCCAAGTGTGCACAGCAGTGCGCTCAGAAAAGCCCAGCCCGAGCCGCCCAGTCGTCATTTCAAAAATCACCCACAAAGGAGCAAAAGAGCGTGTACAATTGCTCTTAGGTCACTGTTAAAAGACGGAGGTGGACACATTAAAATATTCATGAGTTTACAAACAGTGATTGATAAATGTCACTATTCCAAAACTCAGCTCTGTCATTCCATGAGGAGGTTTCAAGAGAAGTTTTACAAGGCATTCTTGAAGGAGCAAGTCAAAGAAAACAGACTTCAGCTAGTCTGAGTGAAGTCGCAGAGTGGAAGTTACCTTAGCAGTTCTGACCGGGGAGGCTCTGTCTATACCAAGTTGGGTTTTTACTTGCTCAGATGGCAACCCAGGGGGCTGAAGCCATCTCCATCCTCCATCCTTTTGTGTCTCCATCCTCTGGTAGGACCATCTTATCCGAGGGGCAGCTGCCCCCCAGCGCTCCTACTGGATTTTTTGCCAAAGGGGGCGCTGGTGGTCTGGACGTCCCTGTATTGCTCTGACACTCCCTCATGTCGGGTGCTCTGGGATGATTTGAATCTCAACTGATTTTTTTTTTATTCAATTGTGTGTGTGCGCGCGCGCGCGCGTGTGTGTGTGTGTGTGTGTGTGTGTGTGTGTGTGTGTGTGTGTGTGTAGAACCATGGGTGAATTCGGGAACCACCATGGACGCCTCCACCTCCTCCTTGTTTACTCTGCCCCGGGATTCACAGGCTCCACCCTACCAAGACCAGAAACGCAGGCCGCCCCCCGCTTCCGCCCGGCATCTATACGTGGGATCTGGGATCTGAACTCAGGACCTTCCACCTGCAAGGCAGAGGCTTAACCCTTGAGCCACCTCTCCAGCCCTCTGAATCTCAACTGATTTTAATGAAGTTGCTTGCGTTGAGCTTCCTTTTCAGGAACTTGCAGTGAAGACAGGCGCAGATGGGGTTGCCGTGTATGGTGGCACTGGACGTAATGGTCTGTTTCCTTCGTACGCAGGAGCTGTCCAAGATCACCATGCCAGTCATCTTCAACGAGCCTCTGAGCTTCCTTCAGCGGCTGACCGAATACATGGAGCACACGTACCTCATCCACAAGGCCAGCTCATGTTCGGACCCCGTGGAAAGGATGCAGGTATGTGGCACGCACTGCAGAGACCTGACTCTCGTCTCCTTCCTGAGCCACCCCCAAAGGCACTTATACACGCTAGCGTGACTGTCCAGTGGGAAAGTGGGAAATAGTCTCAGTGGGGAGTGCAGAGAAGGGCGGATAAGAACTGGAGAGCAGCCGAGGGCAGTCAGACCCCCACACCCCTGGCTTACAAGTAGCGTCTTGTCAGGAAGGCAGCAGGCCTTACCTCAGACTCTCCTGAGGACATTGCTAAGGGAGCTGAATGTACAAGCTTATGGTTGGATAAGCCAATGTACGCACACAGTATTTGCTCAAATACCAGTCAGCAAGCAGTTCATCTTTTTTAGTTTTTAAATGGAAGATTTTACCTGGTGTACGTGGGTATAGTTAAGCTAAGTGCAGTAGATACGATATTCTAACAAAGCAATAGCGTTCTAAGCTTAATCTGTTTTTTCATTTATATAAAGTGTGTTTTAAAACTTAACTGGCTTCAACACCAATTAAGTCGTTTGCTTCTCTTCGTCAGTTCTGATTTTGTATCCAGGAGTTGTACCCTAAGATTCAGTCAATATTGGATCCAGCACATTGGGGGGGAGGGCGGACTACACCTTTATTTGTCATTGTCATAATTCTGTAAATATAAAAGCAATTATTTACATTGCATTATTGAAATCTGGAAAGGAAGACACGTGTAAATTACATGCAGATGTCATGATATTTTACATGCGAGTTTCCTCTGAAGGTCCTGAAAGCAGTTTTCCTTTCAATACTGAGACGTGACTACAGTTTATTGTTTTTTTAATTAAATGTATTAGAAGTAAGTGGATTTAAGGGTTTTTAAAAGTCCTAGTCAGAGTTGATGTCACCCCTAGGGTGTTACAAAAGCCATGTTGAGAAAAAGCTATAGGAAGAGACTTGGTAACTTTCATTTTTGATGATACAAGCTTCTATATTAACTTTAGATAGTGGCTTTAAGAGTCCAAAGTAATTAAGCCCCTGAAATAATCCCGTCAGTCATCGTCTCTGGCAGTGTCTGCTCCAAGAGAATAGCCGGGCTATTTTTAACTTGTACAATGCTCTGCTCGCAGTGTGTCGCCGCGTTTGCTGTGTCTGCAGTTGCTTCTCAGTGGGAACGTACTGGAAAGCCTTTCAACCCGCTCCTGGGAGAGACATACGAATTAGTTCGGTAAGGTCATTACCCTACTACCAGGTGGTTTGTTGAATTCACGATGTGCGTATATTTACTAATGAAGAAAAATACATATTTGGAGTATCACCAAGCAATTCCCATTGATTAGAGTAAGTTGGTAAGCTTGATGTTTGCTTTTATGAAACTTGGTATTTCAGAATCTATCAAAAGACTTGAAACAGACATGAAATATGGTACCACAAACAACAATAGCAAATGTTGTGAGTGTCCGAATCATGTGTGATTAATTGTCCTCCTTTTAAGGTAGATCATGTGACGTGACAGAGTTTTAAAGTAAGTGCAGTTCTGTTACCTGGCAGTGACTGAGTCACCAGTGCAGTTCAGATTACTTGCTCTATCCCGTTTCTTCATGTACAACCAGCAGAATTTATTTGGCCTCAATTTTCATCTATCTTCATCTTTTTCTTAATGTACATTTTGATCATATTTTTCCTCTACATGTTGCAAAATATACTGTGTTTCTCTGAGTATAAAAATGTTTGTGTGAGTTACTTTTCCTGGGGAGACACCACACAGCCATCTTCCCTCCCAAGTAGGACTGTCATGACAACCGAATCGACAACAGACCAACCAGTTCATTGGGCTTGATTGCAGGACAGGGGCGAGGGTGACTGACGGAGGTGGGGGGTGGCAGCTCGCCGCCGCATGGCCCACACTTCCTCTTGCTGCGGTGAGGGAGCTCTCTCAAGTAATCTACCTCCCATCCTCATATGTATGGCACATGTGCAGCACAAGCACAGGCGCATGTAGCAGCAGCAGCACGTGTATGGGCATGTGTGCTGGGCCCCCACGCATGTACATTCTAGCCCCTCTCAGCCAACACACGTACAGGCATGTGCTGGCATGTGCAGTTAGAACAGCCAGCTCAGGGCTGCAGGCGAGGGTCTAACAACTCCTCCTCCTCTCTGGCCAGCAGGTGCCTGATGCCTCAGCAGGCAGCTCTTTGTCTGGAGGGACGCACCACACGCGCCACACAACAAGGAAGGAGCATTGGTTTATGCTTGCTGAGTAATTACATTAGTTAATGTTCTTATTGTTGGGACCAAATACCTGACAAGAAACAGCTTAAGGGAGATCAAGCTCTTAGGATTTACGGACATGTGCATTACACACGTAGCCACACGTGCACATAAGTAGGCATAGAGAGGCTGTAGAGTTCACCGTGTGTATTAGTTAGGGTTTTCTAGAGTCACAGAATTCACAGAATGAATATATATATTATTGAGTTGGCTTACAGATATGGCTGAAGTAGTCCAGCGAAGGCTGTCAGTAGCTGAGGTAGTTCCAACAATGGCTGCCAACAGCTAGTTGCTCAGTTCGGTAGTCAAGTAGGTGCTGGCTGAAGGCTGGAAAACTCCTGGAGTCTTGGAAGGTCGAAGGAACCAGGTAGCCGGAAGGAAGAACGATTCTTAGCACAGCTGCAAGAAGGGATCTGTTCTCCTTGGTGGCTCCTTTTTATATGATGCAGTATTGAGAGACTCCTTTGAGAGCTTTGGAGTTCTGATAAGATCTAGGGCGTGTACTATCCTTTCAAGTAGTCTCAGTTGATCCTTTTCCAGAGGTGGTCTCAGCCCAGCTTAGTTAATACCCTGTGTGTCAAGTTGACACCCAGGCTTAACTATCACACCGTGGCAGGTCAGGCATGGCCCAGGTGGTGGCCACCTGTCACATTGCACCTGCAAGGGAGCAGATGCAGACAGGAAGTGGGTCGCCCTCGGACCTTTAGACCTTCCCCAGTGACTGTCACTCAAAGGCTCCTCCTCCTCCTTAGCATCTGCCACCTGCTAGATCATCGGCCGCAGCTCCTGTGGCTAGGTGTCCAGACACGTGACCCCCGGGGAATATTTCATATCGAGCCACAGTCCTAATGTATTTATGAACCTCCCCAATTCATGCGCGTGCTCTTTATTTTGATGTGTTCCAAGAAGCTGGCATATGGCAGCGTAGGTTGTGATACTTGGGTTGTGTGTGTACTCCTGCTCAGATGGGGAAGGAAATAGGATTGTTTGCTTTGCGCACTTGCATCCAGTGCACACGTATTAACTGCAGTGTTGCCTTCTACTTCGTCTTAGAGATGACCTTGGGTTCAGACTCATCTCAGAGCAGGTCAGTCATCACCCTCCAATCAGCGCATTTCACGCAGAAGGATTAAACAATGATTTCGTCTTCCATGGCTCAATCTATCCCAAACTGAAGTTCTGGGGGAAGAGCGTTGAAGCCGAGCCCAAAGGAACCATCACCTTGGAGCTCCTCGAGTAAGTGAGAGCTCGGCTCCTCCCGTCCTGCTTGTAGCTGCTTGTTCACGAGCAGCGCGATCCGCGACTACCCACCCCTCGAGAAAAGGGTCTCTGTTGATCAGCCGCCTAGATGTAAGTAGTTGGATTGACGAGTTAAGTGTTTGGATCTGTTGACAGATGAAGGACTAGGGAGATGCCCACAGAAAGGGGAGCAGAGGCCGAGCTCCAGCTTAATAACAGCCCGGCGCCCACCAGCCTGTAATCCCACCTCTGAGGAGGCAATCCCCAGGGCAACTTGGCCTGCTTGCTTAGGGGATTTGTAATTCTCGGCTCTGTTAGCGACCCTACTTAAAGAAAAGTGGACAGTGGTTGAATGGCCCCCACACACAATAACTCCGTGGCAGTTCAGAGGAAGCCAGCGAGTTATATCATGGGGCCAGTGTTTTAAGGACCCTTCAAAATGAATCCCAAAAAAATATTGAAATGACAGTTGTGTGGCGTGTTTAGAGACACAGTGAGTTGGAAGTGCTCTTCTGCAAGATTGCAAAGGCAGTTCTAAGAAGTTAGAGTGAGTACCTTAACCCTCTGTCCACCTACTGCAGCTAGAACCTAGACGGGATCACCCCTCGGTCTAGGATGCTAACAAGTAAATGAGGACGGCAGGTGGGGAGAGGTTCAGTTCTCAAAGCAGCTCAGCGTAATAGCCCCAAGTTGGCTTTGTTCCTCACTCCCTTGGCTTGCAGTGCAAGCAGCAAGTCGCAGAACTGGGCCTTGGGGCACTGGAAGCAGGCC
Source organism: Typhlomys cinereus (assembly GCA_023101885.1). Lineage (NCBI taxonomy): Eukaryota > Metazoa > Chordata > Mammalia > Rodentia > Platacanthomyidae > Typhlomys > Typhlomys cinereus. The sequence continues at coordinate 2,362,736 of JALPQD010000242.1, forward strand.
AAGAAGATTCCAAAGAAACCCTTTTCCTCTGGTCGGTGGTCGGAGGACCTGGAAAGACCCTTCACACACACCCCGGGTCTGCAGCACTTCTCCTGTAGTACTTTCAGTAGTCTGAGACTGAGAAATCCCTGCTCAGCATAGGAACTTGATAAAGGAGCCCCGGTGGGCTGTGGAGCATAAGGAGGGAGTCTGTTGCTCTAGCCTGTCTGCCCCAGAGGCAGGTCAGCTGTGGAGGGCCAGGCAGCTCAGCCCCAACTTGCTGTCCAGAGGTGGAGCCCTGGAGCCCGGAGGAAGGATGCTCCCATGCGTCATCCATGCCTCTGTGCATCACTAACTTGGGCTTTGATTGGCCATGGAGGGTGGAGTCCAGAGGCCTAGGGACCGTGGAAGCTAAATGGACTCTATGCCAGTTGCCCACAAACAAAACAGTGTCATGTAAAATGTCTTGGGGCTTTTTGTTGTTTGGTTTGTGGTCTTGGTGAACTTGAAGGCTTCTATGGAAAGTGCTAATAGACACTTGTTCTTATTTTCTTCTCTAATTATACTTTTCACACATTTCACCAACGCCAAACGTTTAAATGATAAACAGGTTGAATATCTAGTCAGAAAGACTTGAGAAGGGAAATCGTTCAGATTTGGGGACTCTTTGTATTTTAGAATGTTTGCATATGCTTACCAATTCAGCATCCCAGATCCGAAAGTCCAGTATCCAAAGTGCTCCAAATTCAAGGCTTTAAAAAAGAACCAAACCTTTATTTAGAACAGAGCAGCAGCGAGGGTGGAGGTCAGAGTTCAACTTTCAAAAGTCAGCCTCTCCTTCTACCAGTGGCTCAGGTCACCAGATTCACACATACCTTCCTTTACCTGCTGAGGCGTCTCGCCGGCCACCTCAGAGCTTTTGGACTGTTGGGTCAGTTTGGAGTTGGTAATTTTAGATTAGAAATGTTGAACCTGCCTCTGGTTTATTTTTAAAGCAATTACGAATGGTCATGTCATAACTGTTTCACTGTACCCATGCAGTTCGTGTACACCCGTGTGTAAGGAGGCCTGAGACCGACGGCTGCTTCTTTGCTGTCCACTCCACAAAAGGTCTCAATGTGCCCCGAACTCGCCATTGTGGTCAGACTGGTTAGCCAGCAAGTGCCCGGGAGCGGCCAGTTCCACCTGCCTTCAGGGGTGGGATTTTTCCTCTGCGTCTAGTCCTTACACGCATGCTGGTGACCCGAGTTCAAGTCCTCGTGCTTGCTGAGCAAACCGGGAGACCCCCGGGCCTCTCCGTGCAGCCCGTGATGTCGCAGCTCAGCAGCCTGACCTTACCCTGGAAGATGCATTTGAATCAAACCCATGCTTTAGACAAGATGACCCCTCTCGGTGCTCACCTGGGTTCCAAATTGTTTTATAGACACAACGAAGCTTACACGTGGACCAACCCCACCTGTTGTGTGCACAACATCATCGTGGGCAAACTCTGGATCGAGCAGTACGGCAGCGTGGAGATCACAAACCACAAGTAAGGCTCATTGCGGCCCAGACTACTCAAGGGGCTTCGTGTAAAAAAGTTCTGAATCTCTCCTAGAGGCTATTAAAAACTTCAGAACAGCAGCATAGTGCACGGCGAATAGAAGCCGTTCCATTTAATGTCAGCTCCATCCATGTTTCAGAGCAAGGACGGTGGTCCCTGGGCTTTCTTCTCGTCCCAGCCCACTTCTCATTCTGTTGCTGATGTGATGTTATCGATTCAGGGTGGGAAACTGAGAGGACGATGCAAAGTTATAGAAAAGCTCTAGGCTAAGATCCTGTGGTGGGCACGGTGCCGACTGAGGCTCAGCCAAGGCGAGCCGTGTGGGCACTGGCAGGAGGAGCCAGCCTCTGCACGGCCCATCAGGGTCATCTGCAGCAGATTATTTCTTTGCAGGACTGGGGATAAGTGTGTGCTGAATTTTAAACCCTGTGGCCTCTTTGGGAAGGAGTTGCACAAAGTTGAAGGCTACATCCAAGACAAAAGGTGAGATTTCCATTTTAAATGTTGAATAATACAGATTCTTGCTAAGATGCCAGGACTAAAACCTTCTGACAAACTGGCATTTTATAAGTAGAAAAATCTCCTGTCATTGTTAGATACAGGTGTTAATTGGACCATTGAGTGTTCAAGCTCTGGGAACATTTGTAGGTAATTACTAGTTGAGTTAAGCCTAGCTGGAAACTGCAGGAGATTGTCAAATTGATGGGGAAGGCCCAGCCCATGGTGGGCGGGACTAAGCCCTGGACAAGTGACTAAGGCGAGGGAGCTGGTTGAGGAAGTCGGCATTCTTCTGTATACTTGGTCAGACATGCTGGTCTAGCAAATGAGAATCGTCCCGTTCTCAGCGGCTCTGTGGATATGGTGTGGTCAGTTCCTGGGCCCTTGCTGTTGCTGTGAATTCTCTGCCAAACTGGACTGAGAACTGTAGCCAGACAATTGTAAGAGAAATAAATCCCTTGTTCTCTCGAGCTGTTTCCTCATGATTTTATCAGCAGCCATTCAGAGTAACCAAACATCTCCCCTAAGAGTGCCTGGAGAGATGGCTTGGGGGTCGAGACTGCCTCGCAGGCAAGGTCCTGAGTTCAGATTCCAGGTCCCACATAAAAATGTCAGCTGCCTGCACTTCTGGCCCTGGTGGGCAGAGCCTGGGAAATCCCGAGCAAAGCAAAAAGGAGATAGAAGCAATCTAGAATTATTCCTGAAGTCACCCTGGTCCTCCACAGGGATATGCAGTGCCCTCTGACACATAACACACAAATACACACACAAAAGTAAATAAACAAATAAATACCTAGAGCTGGAGATGTGACTCAGTGATTAAAAATCTTCTGCCTTGAAAGCAGAAAGATCTGAGTTCAGATCCCAGATCCTCAGTAAAAACGCTGAATGGAAATAATGATAGCTTGAAATTCTGACCTTTGAAGGGAGAGTCTGAGAAACCCCAGAGTAGCTTAAATGATACTTAAATGCAGAGAGAAAGATAGAGAATGAGAATGAATTAAATTAAAAATTAAAAAATTGATTTATAGAGGTCTTCATACATTCAAATGCAGCAGAACATGGTTCAGCCGCGCCTAACAGCAGTGTCTCTCAACAGCAAAAAGAAGCTCCGCGCTCTGTACGGGAAGTGGACCGAGTGTTTATACAGTGTCGATCCCGCCACTTTTGATGCCTACAAAAAAAATGATAAGAAAAGCACAGAAGAGAAGAGGAGCAGCAAGCAGGTGAAGGTGCCAGGACAAGAGCTGGGCGGGACCCTCGCTGGGTGCAGCCAACAGCACTGGCACGGGTCTTCTCCTTGGTCCTTATGAGCCCCTCGGGCAGAGGTTTGGCATCCTGCAGGCCGCGGTTCTTCTAGCTGCAACTTATTTCTTAAGGCTGTGGGACATTGGGGCTCATCTTCGCAACCCAGTGCATGCGACTTGATAGAACCTGTTCCTTTCCAGCCTCCCTGTCATTCCAGTGTGCTCCGGATCACTCGGGTCTCTGACGCTCAAGCCGTCAGGTTCTGGTGTTCTCACTGGCCCATTCTCTCTAGCTGGAAGTTCTTGCCTCTGGGAATGCGCAGTGAAGCACAAATGGCAGGTTCTGGTCTCATGTGCTCCAGCAAAGCTGCTGAGAGCGGAGGACGGTACACCTGGGGGGCAGGGGCCGCCAGCGCCACTGTGTGCCCACCACTGTGAGCAGTGCGGACTAAGGCAACGCCTCATTTCTCTGCCTCTGGCTGTCACCCAAAAGCCGTCTGCATCTAATTAACTGACTTTGCAAAGGTCTCAAAACTGTCTCTGTGGTATCATGGGTCAAAGTCAGGACATAATAGAGACGTGTCCTGTGGAGCAAACCCGCGGTCCTGCGCTCTGTCTCTTGCCTCATGGTATTTGCTTGTTCAGTCTTCAACGGGAAAGAGCTTCCCATCTCTGCCACAAACCCCAGGGCCGTCTTCTCACCTCTGTCCTGCTTCAGGAACCAGCTAATGCCGCATTTTGTGTTCAGCTCCTTACTGCCGCTCCTGCATGACCTCCTCAGTAACCCTCAGGGGCTCACTTGCCGGGCGGCTCTTGTCCGGGAGACCATGGCCCAGGTCACCTGCCGGGCGGCTCTCATCCAGGAGACCGTGGCCATGCGGGCTGTGGTTTCCGTGAGCAATGAAAGAACCGCACGGGGAACGGGAGCAGCTTTTGATGCCGCAGAAGCACCCAGGCTGCACCCTTCTGGGGCAGATCAGAAATCATCCCAGGGGTGTAACTCTGGAAGTTAGAAGCCATGTACTTTACATTCTCACATCTTGGGCTGCCCTCCGCACACCCTTGTCTTTCTGGGGAGCCACTTTGAGATGAAGGAGGCAGGGTGGTTCTGCTTGGCCTCCGTGAGCTGGCAGCTTCAACCCCAGCTGGAAAGCAGCTCTTTAGGACATAGTTGGGGCACCCAGCACGCCGCCAGTGGAGGTCCCGTGCAGCTCAGAAGCAGGGCTCTGCCTGGCCTGCCCCCTAACCCCCTTGTGCTTTCCACCCACCCCGGAGCCTCCCCCAAGCCTAGAAGCCACGAGGAAAAAGCGGTGCTGTCTCTGCCCTCGTGCAATTTCTGTCCAGTAGACGGGCCCCTTGGTGGCACATAATGTGTAGTGCGTTGCAAACCCTTTGCTTGACGCCTCCATCTCGGCCTTGTAGATGAGCTCTTCCGAGGAGTCTGATGAGATGCCGATGCCGGACTCTGAAAGTGTATTCGTGGTCCCTGGAAGCATTCTCCTGTGGCGCATAGCCCCACGGCCCCCCAATTCTGCCCAGGTGAGCCCCAGGCCTACTCAATGGGTGCATTGCTGCTACTGGGTATGGGTGCGCCCTTCCTCAGCAGAAGGGCCCGTCGCGAGCAGGTGGTTCAGATCATCCGTCTGTCTCCTGGTGCCACCTTCTCTCTCTGCCCACGGGCTCCTCTCCCGTTTGCCCCTTATGACGTCAAGTGGGAAGTTTGCTGGGTGGGATTTCTTGGGACTCCTTTAATAATCATTTGAGGTCTAACGGGCTCTTCCTAAATCCAACCAAGTCAGTGTAAATCCTCCAGAACCAGCAAGCAATGATCTTAATGAAAAAGTGAACCTGAATTGTGCTACCGTTGCGCTGGAGTCGGTACACGTGTTCTCTAAGGATTGCTTTGAGAAGAATATTCACATGTGTGTTTCACATGCTCTGAGACCACCGGGCATGAGCGTTGTTGGCCGGCAAGGTGTCCTGGTAGAGAAGAAACCACTTCTTTCAGGGCTTTCTGCTTCTTGTGCCTGGTGGGTGCTAACTGGGCCACTCTGCTCTTTTCAGATGTATAATTTTACGAGCTTTGCGATGGTTTTGAATGAAGTAGACAAGGAGATGGAGAGCGTGATCCCTAAGACGGACTGCAGGCTGCGGCCCGACATCAGAGCCATGGAGAACGGAGAGATAGGTGAGGGCACCTGCCTGGGCAGCTCTCCGGGCTACTTTTTTGTGGTCTCTGTCAGTGCTGCTGGCATATTCCTGATTTTTCTCTTAGAAGTTTTTAATTACAAATCAGCAATTTTTGTTTGAGCTTTGGAAATGTGAGGCTGGCCTCCCTGACTCGGGCTCCGCAGCAGTGTTCCCAGTGAGGCCAGCCCCCTTCACGTGACCATGACGTGTCGCAGTGTAGACGTCCCTAACACCACTGTGTTCTGTAAACGCCACTGTATGGAGGTTGGCGTGAAAGAAACCTTTAGACTGCGCTGTGATCATAACCGGGCTCAAACACATCAGAACTGATCAAGATCCATTGCTTTGGGACTCGTTTGTCACCCACGTTTGCCAGTGAGAGAGGAGTTCATCGTAGCATAAAAATTCATGCCTCAGGATTCCCAGATCTCATGGCATCAGCACATCTTGGAGCCCTGCAGTGGGTCTGACTAGTAGCAGACCACTTGGCAGCACCGTGACTTTTGGCTTTGAGATCATCATCTTTGGTTGCTGTGTTCTATCAACTTTTTTTTTGGCAAATCCAAGTCCTATCAAGAAAGGATTTGTTGGTGGTGGAATGATTTTTTTAAAAAGTTTTAGTGAGTTCACAACATACCCACCTACTGAATTCTTGAATACTGAATTGCCAGGCAGTGGCCAATGCTGAGTTCTTTGGCTACTCATGATGCAGCTTTGGGGGTTGGCTTCAGTGATGGCTCTCGCTCGCAGGATTCTCAAGGCACTACTGCACTGGCCACTCGCCTACGGCTCTTGGCCATACGTGTGGTTCCTGTTACAAGTTGTCCCCTGCCTGGTGACGCATTTTGAACTAGAATAAGAAAATGACTCAAATTCACTTTTTGCCTAACATCCCCTTCCAGAGTATAATATAAATAAAAAATAAAGAAAAAAATAGGCGATGTTCATTAAGATGGTGAAATTACATTTATTAAGAATGTGTTTCAGCCAATCTTTCAGAATCAGTTTGACCTTTGAGCTTCTGCCAGGAGCTGGTGGCAGTGATTGGTACATCTAGAGTCCAGGGCTCCTGCTAGAACATCTGCTGACCCCATGAGATAAGCCAATACTATCAAAATGGAGGATCTTAAATGTCCTGACTACATGCTCTGATTCTGCCCAGTGAGAAGAGCAGGTGTTCTGCAGAGTTGTTTGAATTGCTCAGGGAAGGAATCTAAAGGGGATTGGTGAGGTTTTCATTGGAATATTTTAGCCTAACATTTTTGGGCCCAAGTAAGCAGTTGTTTTTGGTAAATGGCAAAGCTGTGAAGTATTTTGTCAAGATACGGTGACGTGTGATAGGCTTACTTCACCTGATACTGGGGATGCATTAGTTGTCTGTCTTGGTGCTGGGGATAACTTAGGTCCTCCCACATGCTAGCAAGTGCTCTACTACTATACTGGATCCCCGGCTCTTTTTTTTTTTCCCCCACTCAATTGCTGTGCCCAACTCTGAAGTCCAGCTGTAAGTGTGCTGACCTCGAATTTGCAATGGTCCTGTCTAAGCCTCCGAGTAGCTGGATTATAGATACCAATAGTCTCGTGGTACTGTGTGGTGATGCAGCCCAGTGACATAGCTCTGTATTTCCTCAGAATTGTTTCTCATTGATGGTTTTATCTTAGATCAAGCTAGTGAAGAAAAAAAGCGACTTGAAGAAAAACAAAGAGCAGCTCGTAAAAACAGGTCCAAGTCAGAAGAGGATTGGAAGACAAGGTATGTGCAGGCTGCTGTGTGGGGATGAGGCAGGGATGTCAGACACTGGGAAACACGGAGCAAGGGCCTGTAAGTGCGGCTGAGGTGCTCCAAGCTTAGGAGGAAATTATTTCCCAGGACTCTTAAGTATTAAAACCAAGAGTTTTGCAGTGTGTGACATGAAGGCTTAAAATGTTTCTATATAGTCACTCTGGGTAAAGCAGTTGTGTACGTTGACCTTTCTTCCTTACCCAGAAAACCTTGTCCTTACGCGTTGAAGGGAGAAAGTAAAATCCAGAACTATAGATTTGGGCATGAAAGTGACATATTTGCTCTCATATGTGAGCAATTTAGGGATTTTGTGTGTTTATCACACAATAGTAATTTAGGCAGTGCCCTTCATTTTCCAAACACAAAGGCTTAGATATGATTGAAAAGTGTTTCTATCAGGTAGCATCTTGGATTCCATTGAGACTCAAAAGTGAGCAAGAAAATTTCTAACTTTTGAATGTCTAAATCAGGAGTTACTCAGTAGTCACTTGTAAACCATTGTCCCATAATTTAGTTATTACATAAATGCCAATGCCAATTATTATCATAGAATTTTTTTGGAAATGAAATTGTGAAGAATTTGCAGCTATATATATATTTGGGCTGGAGATATGGCTTAAGGGTTAAACCTGCCTTGCAAGGTCCTGAGTTCAGATCTTGGATCCTACGTAAAAATGCAGGTGTAAATGATGGTGATCTGTGTTTCTAGTCTTGGAAGGTAAAGCCTGAGGAACTCCAAAGGAAAAGTGAGGTAGCATAATCCAGGGTGAGTCCAGAAGTCACCCTTGGGTCACAGACACACACAAAGTTAAAAAAAAAAAAAAAAAAGACATTTGCTGTGGTTGGATGAGGAACGAGGGGTGGGAGAGCAGGTCGTTTTCTTGTTCTGTGCATCCCAGCTGTATGGAGATAATTCTTCATCTTAAAGGCACCTCCATTAAGTCTGCCCAGAACCACTGTGCTGCCCTGTGAAGCCTTTGGAAGTGCTTCTTCGGATCCTCTTATTCAGAGACAGATGTTGCTCAGTGCAGTCTCACCACCGCAGCTGTGCAGAAGCGTGCAGGAAGTTCTCCTGGTGATGATAGTAATCTTAGAATTTCACCAAACAAATCCGATTATACTTTTATTATTTGCAAAGAATGGCAGATGCAGAAAGTATTTTTACTCTGAAAGCTTAAATTTTAAAAATGCTGCCTGCAAGCTAGTACTGTGGAAATACACTTGTCTGTTGGAGACACATGGGTGTCACTAGATGGGGCATATTGCCTGACAAATCAGCCTCACGCCTCAGGTTCTTTTTTTTTTTTAATTTATTATTTGTTCAATTGTGCATGTATGCGTGTGTGCGCGTGTGTGTGTGTGTGTATGTGTGTGTGTGTATGTGTAGAACCACAGACGAATTTGGGAACCACCATGGACGCCTCCACCTCCTCCTTCTTTACTCTGCCCCGGGATTCACAGGCTCCGCCCTACCAGGACCAGAAACGCAGGCCGCCCCCGCTTCCGCCTGGTGTCTATACGTGGGGTCTAGGATCGGAACTCAGTACCTTCTGCCTGCAAGGCAGAGGCTTAACCACTGAGCCACCTCTCCAGCCCCCACGCCTCAGGTTCTTAAGGGTGGGACTCGAGTCCACACACACCTGGTTGGTGGGACAGAAGGTGCAGTGGGGAGCAAGCTGGGTTCATGAGTGAGGCAGATCAAAACAGTAAGGTGGCGCGCTGCCCAGGATGATTCCTAGTACAGCTACGCGCACACACACAATTTTTTAAGTTATTAGGGCAGCACTTTGTAGAATTAGGCTACAGTCTGTATCTCTTAATTTGGACCTAAGTGCTGTGAGTGCTGCGCAGGTGTGTTGCAGTTACAAGCACCTAGGGCCAGCGGAGTACTGACCAGTCAAGTCATGGTTTCTGATAGCTAGTCTAATTCTCGTTCCCTTTTGGGGATCATGTCTGAACATGCTTCAGGATTTCTGAGGACCATCTGATCTCCTCTTTCTCGTCAACAGGTGGTTCCATCAGGGTCCTAACCCCTACAATGGGGCGCAGGACTGGATCTACTCTGGCAGCTACTGGGACAGAAACTACTTCAATTTGCCTGACATTTATTAAAGAACAGAAGATTGTCAGGGGGTTTGACTAATCTACAAATACGTCTTAAACTTTTGTTTTTTAAAAAAAGTCTTTCCCTTGGTTTCTACTCATCTTTTAAAAGAAAATCCTGCTTATAACTTGCATTTTATTTACCCAAGAAGGTAGGGTGTCAGGTGATCGCCAGTGATGGTTTGGGGGAAAAAATGGGAAATTTTGCTATCTATGCATACTTATGTTTTATAGAAAAGTAAGAAACTTCGGAAGACAGGCCTTTCTGGTTGCTGTTGCAGGATATTTATACAGTAATCCAAAATCAAGTTATTTTGATTTTTATGCTATGATGCTTGAATATTTTAGATGTAATTTTGAAATGTTTAGAATTATATATATACACATATATATATGTATACACAATATTATGTGCTCAAATGTAGAGATTTTCATTTTATGAAAACTAAAATTGGTTAAGATGGCTTGTAGTCATATTAATCCTGTCAAAAATTTTATTTTCCACCTTAAAAGCCTTGACTATTCAGAATAGGCTTTTCTGATTTACAGATTGTAAAGAATTAAATTGAAGTGTTTTCTCATTTACTTAGTACAAGTGTTCTTACTTTCACAATTTTGTGATCACTGTTTTAGAGTTTAAAGAGTTAAATTTTCATTGAACTGATATGTATAAAATTTAGCAATTCATAAAAAATGCCCTAGAAATAAGATTTTAATTACTTATGATAGACAACTTTTAAGCTTCAAATTCCACTGGCAGGTGCCACTAGAGAAATGAAGCTGCATTGATGTATTATAAATATCGAACCATACAAGTACATGAGTACTTTGAGTACTTAAAATATGTATGAAGACTTAACAGTAGCTTTGCCCCTTTCATTGGGGTCTGTTACTCTCATAGTATTTATCCAAATAAACCCCAGGCTAAGACAGTGCTCTGCAGGCCTTAGCTAGCTACCAGGTAAATATTTTAAATTGCTGTCTTCAAAATTAATGTTACAATGAAATATAACTTATCTAATGCTAAATAAAGACTTTAGAATACTCAAAGTGTCACACGTTTACTAATATTGATAAAATCAAAGGTTTCCTTCACAAGCAAAAACCAGAAGGTATCGGTGATACAGATGACTTGACTGGAAAATTAATTTTCACATTAAGGTATTTTAGTAAATTAAGCCAGAGTGCAAGGTGCTATGCTTGCAGGAAGTTTATTGATACAGTACACTTGGTGACAGACTCCACCTTGAACGCTGAGTCAAACAGCCTCATTGCAGCATCTGTGGGGCACAAAACATTCCGTGTGAGAGGTCAGGAGTGCCACGCGTGCCCTCCCGTTCCTAAGCTCAGCTCATCGAGCCTGTGAAATTCTCCAAGGGGTATCCATTATACTGACTCCATCTACCCCAGGACACTAAAATGAGGAAGAATCTGAGTTTCTCAAGCTCAACCTATCCTAGAAACTGAGTACGTTCCACATACTCTTTCCTTTTTTTAGGTTTTGATACAAATGTTCACATAGACACTCAGACTAACTAATGAGTTGGAAGTTCAATCCATAACTGAAATAGAGTCTCTAACTCTAATATCATCTCAAGATTTCTAGGTCTAATAAAGTGCTGAAAACTCAAAAATTTACCTACTAGTTTAAGGTTCTGCTCTGCGAACATGGGCACTGGTCACAGTGATCTCTCCAGCAATACCATAACTTCCAAAGGGAGAACGTTTGTCACCAGATCCTGAACTTTTTTTAGCTACATCTTCTACCGGGAAAGCAACAGAAAGATAAACTGGGCTCTGTGGTCTGGGGCCGTCTGGTCCACTTGGAGGACTAGCATTCTGGGGGTTTAGGGTAGGTTTTTGGAATTTCTGATCTGCCGGAACAGCAATGGGTACTTGCACTGCAGCGTATCTCTTCAAGGCATCTGACTGTGAGACCACAGTGTGTCCAGAAAGGGGCTTCCAATCCTGTGCTTCCTGAACATTTGAGCCTACTAAAATAAAAGGTGGGGCACTGGTCTTCTTGCTGTCATCCATCATCACATAGGTTGGAGAAGTAACTTTCGGTGGATTCTGCAGAAACTGCGGATCCTTAGGATTAGATAAATACAGGGTTGCTTGGGGAAAAGGCCCAGGTGCAGGTGGCGGTGATGGGCGACTTTGTTGATTCATATCAGTTAGACAGTAAAGTGTCCACATGTTAGAATATGGTGGTGGTTGTCCTGCTTCGCTTGTTGCTAGTGCTATAAAAAAAAAAATTGCAGGCATTAGGTCTCTGTATCAGGCACTATGCACAGTAATGTCTTGGTTAAAAAAAGGTTTTTTGTTGTTACATATAAACAAACGACTGTAGTACTATGTGCCATAAAGCATGCTATAGAGAGTGCTAAGTAAATTGTGCCTGGTAATGTGAAAGAAGAGAACAGTTTGTACAGTTGGAAAAGGAGAACAGAGTTGTCAGTTGCAAGGCTGCGCAGGGACACTAGAGTTGTGGCTGAAGAAATCTTACTTTAAATTACTTTCTGAAAAGGTATCACTGTGTACAGCCCCCCGCCCAAACTCTAAACATGATTCGCTACACACTATGTAGAAGCCATATATAGTCACCAAAAAAAGTGAGGCCATTGCAAAACCTTGTTAATGCATCTGCATAGCATCCTCTCCCAAACTAGGCACTAAGTGTCCCCAACATCCCTGGCCTTACACAGGGACCATCGCTGTCACCACAGATACATTGTGTAGAACTCGGGTTTGTTCCCAAAACAAACCCTTTTGGTCAAGGCCTGACATCATAAACCCAAGGAATCGACAAAAAGCTGATTTGAGAACAGAAAAATCTAGACGAGTCATCAACTTATAGCTAAGTGTCACCTGCCAAAGACAGTACTGTCTCGGCAGTGTGACTCATCTCTGGTGTGTGCAGCTTCTTTTCCCCGTAAAATCACACTGTGCACTCAACAGTCTCAAAGAGTTGCTTTTCAGATTATTAGAAGCCAAGTCTTCAATCTTTCCGAATTTGCAATCTGAGCTCTTCCCGTCCACTAGAGCTAAGGCAACAGCTAAGCAGCTGCAACAGTGACTTGTGAAGTGTTGCTTGAGCCACAAGGATAATGCCAGCCCCGCAGGCTGTGCTTCCGGCACTGCCTCTGCCTTTTTCAGCTGTGCTTTGTCTGTCACACTGCCAGTCAGAATTTGATCTTATACTAACACCTGCTTTGGAAATATTTCTGTCAAGTCAGCATCGAGAGTTTCTGCAGCAGGAAAGGGGCAGCTTGCTTCGTGCATATCCCAGCATAGCTTGAAGGCCACTACCATGTCCAGATAGGCAAGAGGCAGGCAGACCAAATGCCAAAATTAAATGGAGACGGAGGTCACTTCTGTATCTCAGGAAAACAGCTCAAAGTTCAGTAGCCACAAACCAGAAGCCAGAGTGAGCGGTATCCATTCTTTCACAGGAGAGCAGGTCGGCTCTCCTGCGAGACAGAAGTCGGACCTGACTGTCTTTTCCATGGCGTGGCAGGAAGCAGTGCTTGAGTCGGCACCCCAAACCTAACTGCATAGTTCTCCTGACTCAGGGCGAAAGCAGTCAACCATGCCACCATTTTTCATGTTTTAAATGCCATAGCCCATGTAAATGCACTGTTCAATTTTACATCCTCATGAGTGAAAAACTTCAATATCCCTTAACCTTACAGGCGCTCATGTTTATGACACATGTCCAAAATGACCCAAACTTTGACACTGTCTCCTGTCACGTTAAAAATCACTCACAATAGTAAAATTTCAAATACAATGCTTTTAAATAGGTTTGGCATTTAAAAGACTAGCCAATCTGCAAGAAAGCCTACCTAGTTACTAAAGCAGAGATGTTACCTGAAGTGTGGTATATAAGTGTGTAAATATCTCATTTTCTTACCTGGCTTCTTCAAACCTGTTCAGCTGCAGCTTCCCCTTCTGCTTGGATTTCTGGTTCAGTAAAGCCTTCCGGCCCAGGAGGGAAAGGGTCACCCGATGGTTGGGGTTCCGTGTTCTCCCCTGACTCCTCCTGCCCAGGATTGTCAGGGTCTACGGTAATGATCTCCATTTCAAGGTGCAGAGCTTGTTCAGAGCCTATTTTGATAAAGCCCTCTGCATCCAGGGGTCCTGCAGTCACCTCAGGCTGACCCTCTACAACGGTGTCAGAGAGCAGAACTGTAGCTTCTGCCTCCACATGTACTGAGGAGTCGCGTTGGGAACTCTCCATCTGTACAATTTTCAGAGACCCTATGGATATTTTAGGTAAGCCTTGGGCGGTCCTGGATTCTATAGGATTGGAACTAACTGGTGGTGACTGCTCATTTTCGTTTAGACAAGCAACTGGATCGGTAAGAGGGATAACTACGTGTCCTGGTATCTGCTCAACATAGAAAACTCCTTCATTGACAGGCATATCGTTATATAAAGACGATACATGAATAGCTGACGTAACCCCAGTATCAGCCTGCCAACGGGTCTCGGGAGCTTGAGCATAAACAGGAGGTTCTTGTTCACTGTGCAAGGGGGCGGAGGAAGCCACTGGTGATTCAGCCTCATACTTTTTAGGACCCACAACTACCTGCGCAGATGTTTGGCTCACAACCTGCATTGCTAGCATCTCTCCAGAACACACGAGTTCTTCGTCAATCTCTGTGCTCATCGCCTCTTTGGGAACGGCGGGCGTACTTGTTGCCACGTCCACCATTAAAATGTCAGATTGATCAGAATGAGTAGATGGAACATTACCTAACATCTGAGCAGCAAACTGAGCTGGGTCAGCCGGGACATAGGCAAACTCTGCAGAGACGGTTGCTGGAGGTGGTGATGAGGGTGGGCTGCTGGTCTTAGGTGTGGTTGGTTTGGAACAAGGCCCCCAAACTCCTTCAGGTGTCTCTTCAGTCTGTGGTTCAGCATGAACTGATGGAAACTGGGTGGTCTTGTTGCTAAATAGTGGTCCAGCTACATTGTCCTCCTCTGTGTATGTGGATTTCTCCATCCGTGTAGGTTCGCAGGAAACTGCAGGTGTCTTCCCTGGTTCTTTTCCATATTCTTTCTTCTCCAGCATCATTCCTTCTGACCATTTCTCTACTAAAAAGTAACCAGCCATATGGATTAATCAGCATACACTCTTAAACGTAATTTGAAGACACCATGGTAGGTTGAACATATTATCCAACATTACTTAACATTCTCAGCTCATTTCCTTACAAATAAACAACCAGTACAGCAGTCATCAGAATCGTCACACTGCCCTAGGCCTGGTCAGTATCGGGAAACTGCTGACTCCTAAAAATAAGAAAGTGGAAACGGTGAAGAGAGTGGAGCAGCTCAGTACTGAAAGTGCTGCTGTGTCTGAGTCACGAATCCAGATCTTCAGAACCCACCAATAAAAGCTGGCAGAGGAGGTGGCCACTTGAACCCCAGCAGAGGGGAGCCCTTGGAGGACGCTGGCACATAGGCCTGACCGGATCAAGTGCAGAGTGACAGGAGACACCCGCATCCCCTTCGAGACGCCACACACACAGGCACACTCTGCCCTGGGCGCACGCGTGCTCCTCTGCAGATGCTCCTCTAACATTCTGCCACGTGGATCCCAAGCACACCGGCACGCCCACACTCTGCCACAAAGCTTCACTTACCAGATTTCTAATACGAGTTTACACACTCTCTCCCAGCAGAACAACCTGAAAGTAACCTCGGGAAAAGCCAGAATGAATATAGAGCTCAATTTCCACAAATCTCTTCTTCCAAGAACACAGCGTAGGATTTTATGGAGCTTTTATGATTATTTGTCATGAAGGTAAGTCAGTATCAGCTACTCAACCATAATTAAATGAAATGAAAACTTCTCATCTTCCATTGCATTTCCCTGACCACAGCATCTTGCAAGTGTAAGGAATTTAAATGTTTGGTGGAATAACTGGACTAAACACATTGAGATTTGAAAGGAGGGAAGGAGGAAAAGAAACTCTTTCCTAGGGGACAAGCAGCATAAGAAAAAACCAGCTTGAAATCACTTCTCCGTCCAACACACGAGATCTACGCACTGAGCTGATGAAAGGCAGATGGGTCAGCTTTCAAGGCTGGGCGATCAGGTGTTTTTCAAAAGTATTAAAATATTTTTCAAAAATTTGCCTACAGGACTGATGGGATGGCTCAGGGGTTAAATTAGCCTTTGCCTCTCAAGCAAAAGGTGCTGAGTTCGCCTTCCCAAATCCCATGTAAAAATGGCAGACAGGCTTGGAAAGATGGCTCAGGGGTTAAGACTTTGTCTTGAAGGCAGAACTTCCTGAGTTCAGATCCCAGGTCCCACGTAGAAACGCCAGGTGGAAACAGTGGTGGCCTGCACTTCCAGCCCTAGTGGGCGAAGCCTGGGAGATCCCAGAGCAAAGCTAGGAGGAGGTAGAAGCAATCCAGGATGATTCCCAAAGTCACCCTCGGTCTTCCACAGGGACACACAGAGCCCTCTGATACACACACATACACATATAAAATAAACAACATGTGTTTTTACAATGCCAGACAGAAAATGGCAATGGCCTGCACTTCCAGCCCTAGAAGGTGGAGCCTGGGAAAGTCCAGAGCAAAGCAAGAAGGAGGCAAAGCAACACAGCATGATACCTAAGTCACCCTTAGTCCTCCAGGAGTGCCCACACTCACAAAAAATTTTTCCTGCAATTTTATGAACAATAGGAGCAATTAACATTTCCATCCTGTAGTGTCTTCATCTGCACAGGTAAGCCCCAAATGTTGATATGTTTTCACTCGCCTAGCATTCCTGACCTTATCCTGACACAATCTGGATTATTCCAGTTTCCTTGTGTGGCCGTACTGCTTCTCAATCCAATCCTGATCCTACATTTCTAGTCCTAGTCCGATTCTGACCCCAGTTCTGGACAACACTATTGGCTCAATGACTTCATGGGCCTTGTTTATTACCAACTATTTCTCAGATGGCTATTATCTCAATGTTAAAGAGAGGAAGCCCTACCTAAATCCCCTTCCCATCATCAAAAATGAAACTTCCTATGTAGTTGTACTATGCTACAAATTATCACTAGTCTACTGAGGCAAATCTAAGACTTCAAGAAAATTAACATCGATCCCTGTGCTTACACTAAGTATAGCCACAGCTGAAAAAAAAAAAACCCAACAAACTTGGAGACTCATGCCACAGCCTCAAACTTCACTATATGAATAATCTTACAATGTATATCAATTGTGGACACTAACCAACCAACTATAAAAATAAGGTATTCACAATAGAATTTGGAATTGAGTTACATGAAAAATGACCTACTATGAATACTTAATATGAAGATAATATTTAGTGGTATACTTCACTATTACACTGCACAGAAGTGAAATCAGATCCAATGATCAGCAACAGTTCATAAATATAATTACTATTTTCTTGCCAAACCAAGATTCCAAAAGTATACAGTATCAGAACACTCTAGTTAGGTACTTGCATAGTATATATTTCCCTGGTTAACACATACACCCCAGAATCCTCAAGAGATTAACTCCAGATAACTCAGAAAAACTCAGTTGGGAATCCAGGTAGGGCTGTTGGCCTTTCTTCTTTCCTATCAACTGCTTGGTTGTAGAAGCCTTATTTAATTATTCCCAAACCTCAGATTTAATAATAAAGTTTGCTGAACTGACATTAAAATATCAAATAACAAGAGTTACTTGATAAATATTCCATTCTTCTTTGTCCTAGTATAAAGTGATCGGATTTAAGGGAAACAATTTCTGCTTTAGAAAAATCATCTAAGTTTTAAATCCTATCAGTGATTCAGAATATTCCTGGAAAGAGTGAGAAACTGGGGATCTGCATAAACTAACTGCACAACAGCTTTGGAAACAGGAATACATGGGTGAAAGGTCACAGTGGAGCCATCTAAAGACATTCGGTCCCACGGAATGTAGGTGAAGGTGAAGTTGTCTTAACACTTCTTCCCATCTCCAGTTCTTTCCTTTCTCCTTGCTCTATCACCCAAATATGCATGGAGTTGTGAAGTCACTGGGGAGATGATTATTCATTTCTGGTTCATGGTGAGGTCTACCAAAGACTCTTTCTAGAAAAAAATCCCAGGAAGGAATGTTTAAACACACAGAGAATGTGCCCATCCTGTTTTCTGCTCCCATGCTCATATCAGAGATCTGGGAGATAAGAGACCATCAGTCAACTCAGACATGAAAGTCAGTTGTGCGTATCACCAGCTTCTAATGCCTGCTGCTATCTTCACACGGATCCTACTTGGTGCTGGGGAGGCAGAAAGATTGGAATAAAGGATCTGTTTAGTCTTTGAAGATTGGTTCATTTCCACATCTTACAAGTCATCGAAAGCCTTCTAGAGACTCCATCCTTGGGACCAACAGAGCATGCATGGCTATAGGTGCCACTTCCAAATTTAAATCTGGGATCAACACAAAGGTAAAGTTCTACTTAGGCACAACCCAAAATGCCAGCTGTGAAACTACACTTTTATGCAGAGAACTGAACCACCACGCAGCTGAAGTACTAAGACTTCCAAGAATAGCAGCTGGAGAATTAAAAAACGAGGAGTGTCAATAAAGGAAATGTCCTACCACGTACTCAGAAAGTACCTCATGAGTTCAGAGTGAAACTTTTTAGATGTAAAAGAACTTGTGACATAGGATCTCAATTACTGTTTGACTAGTAAGAAACCATTAGGTGGAAACATAAAGAACAGACATTAGACAAATTGTCTAATACCAAAACTGATAATTAAACATTAACACTCGATACTATTTTGGTGGCACCTTTGTGCTACTTTAGGATCTCTCCAGTAAATAACAACCCCTGCTATTTCTACTTCCCTACCTAAGGCAGCTATTGCTATAACCACCCTATGAGCTGACTTTCAGGATTGTCTGTATCTATGCATAGCTCCTTGATATTTCCTTATTTGATCTATAAGTAAAATTCCTACCATTCCATGTTCCATCAGAAGAAAGGCTGGTATGCAAATTGTTGGATTAAAAATTAAAAATGTTGAGATGCAAATATATTAACCTATAGAGACCAATGCACATTCAAAGCCACCTGCTAAACTGAATAATGCAAAGTTTTCAGTAAGTTAATTAATATTATATATTGGGGTGTGTGTGTGTGTGTGTGTGTGTGTGTGTGTGTGTGTATGAGAGGGCATTATGTGTCCCTGTGGAAGACCAAGGAGTGACTTTGAGAATCATCCTGGTTGCTTCTACCTCCTTTTTGCTTCACTCTGGTATCTGAACTCAGAACCTTCTGCTTGTGAGGCAGAATCTTAACCCCTGAGCTATCTCTCCAGCCCAAGTTAATTAATCTTAAAAGCTATTATTTAATTATCTTCCATCGTGAAGATTCACTAACCTTCTCACCATTCTGAAACATACTAAGCTTGCCCATTCAAGATACTTTCAAATATTGCTCCTTGTTTGTAAGATACAAATACAACAACCAGGATCATGGGTAGGAAAAGGAGTAATGTTCTTTTTCTGTTTTCTCATGTGTGCAGCAGGGTACATGTATGTGTGATAGTGTACACATAGGTATGCATGTGGAGGCTGGAGGTAGAATGTGGGGAATCATCCTCAATCACTCTACCATATTCTTTTTACACAGAATCTCTAATGAAACCTAAATCATGCTGATTAGGCTAATCTGGCTAGCCAACTTGCTCTGGAGATTCCTAAGCTCTGCCTTCCAAGGCTGGAATTACAGGCAGGTCACCATACCCATCTAATACTTTATGTGATGTGTAGGGATCCAAACTCAGGTCTTTAACCACTAACCCATCTCCAGCCCCAAGGGTAACGTTGCTAGCATTCATCTGTATATGTTGTTGATAGTATTAGCAAGTGCCACACCGCTTCCTACGATTAGCTAAAAATGTTATCAGTTCCTGCAAGAAAGCAGCCAGACTAGCAATAAAATATTTCTGAACCATGATGCTTGGTTCTGTCTCCTCAAATGTATATTTCCTGTTCTTAACCTTCCTTTCTGCTTTAAGTGACCCTTTCATTATAGAGCCAAAGCATCATGGTTTTTACATTTTTCTAGGTCTACTCTTAATTTCTTCCTGTTTCTGATTATTAATTCACAAAACCAATAGGAGTTTAAGGGTGACTAGAAACTACTTTTTCTTCATGATTACTACAAAATGTAGTAACAACTATATACCTATTTCTCACATTAGTGAGGAAACATTTTAGCTCTTAACAAAATTCTGGGAAAAACTTTTTATCATCATTCTTTTAGATGTGTATACCTGTATTTGGGAGCTTTACCATTACATTTTTTGTTTTTATAATCTTCCAAGTTTTTCCTGGTATAAACTCTGCCTTTTCCTAAAGCTCCTTTTCATTTGTACTATCAACTCATGTTCTGCTTCCATATTCACATGTAGACACTTACACATTCATACAGGACACAGGACACAAATTCTTCTAAGGAGATATAATGCCACAATGTCAGTGTTCAAGATGGGAATAAGCTGCTTTTCTATGAAAAACATATTCATAGAGATTCTTTCAGCAGGAAAATTGGTCAAAAAGCACATGTAGTTGATCAGTAGAATGGACAAGGGATCATGGGGATGGGGGAACACACCCACACTCACCCCCCACCCCCCGTGGGTGCTATTTGTACCAGAAAACGCCTAATGGTTTGTTTGTGCCTGTGGAGGCCCAAAGGTGACCCAGAATCATATTGGATTGCTCTACCTCCTTGTTGCTTTGCTCTGGGGTTTCTCAGGTTCAACTTTCCAGGGCCAGAATGGCAGGCCTTTGCATTTCTGTTCTGCATTGCTGCTTGGGATCTGATGATCCAAAGTCAGGTCCTTTTGTTTGAAGTCAAAGGCTTTAACCCCTTAGCCATCTCCCCAGCCCCAACTTTTTTTTAAGGCTTTTTAAGAGGCATGTTTATATAAGTTGAATATTCTTTACCAGGTGTCATAGTTAGGCACAGGTGTCAACTTGACTGTTGAGGGTTTGAGCTCTGGGCACAGGTGTAGAGAGTTGATGGTTGAGTTAAGCCCAGAGCAAACCCGAAGGAGATTGTCTAGCTGATGGGGAAAGCCCAGCCCATGGTGGGTGGGATTAGGCCCTGGATAAATCAGAGAGCTGGTTGAGAGAGTTGGCATCCTTCTGTATACTTGGCCAGACATGCTGGATTGTCCATCTCTCAGCCGTTATGCAGTGATGGTGTGGCCATTTCCCTTAGCCTTGGTGTTGGTACGTGCTCTCCTGTCAAGCTGGACTAAGAACTGTAACCAGGAATCGTAAGAGAATAAACCCTTGTTCCCTTAAGCCGTTTGATGGTCATTTATCAGCAACCATGCAGGCCAACTGCAACACCAGGAATGCTTGAAATTTAATTTGTCAGACTTAACAGTTTTCATTTGTATGGCTCGTCAGTTGAGCACACCTAATGTGAAAATGTGAAACATTTCTCTAGGAGCATCAGTGATTATTTGTATTTTGGAGCATTCAGTTTTGAATTTTCATATCATGATGTTTATTTAACCTGTTCAGTTTTACTATAAGAAAAAAATGAGCCATTATAATTTCAAGTCTTCATTAATATGGAATTCGGTTCTCTTAAAGGAGGGCAGGCAATGTTGTAGAAGTTCATACACATTCATGATATCAAGTGTTCTGTGCTAGTTTGTTTTTTTGTTTAGAGATTACAGGAATTGAACATATGCGGTACAACCACTCAACCACTGAGCTATATCCTCAGCTCTAAGAATTTTGCTATGAAAGATGTTCTTCCTCTCCTTAACATTTAGTATTTTACAAAATGTCAACCCTGAGGTTTAAAAAAAAAAGTTGACAATAAAAAAACTAAGCACTAATGTGATATTTAAAACACTGGTGTGATATTTCTATGTGAAACATTGGTGTGGCTAAACAGAAACTATCTATTGGCATCACTAAGGTGAACGCATGCCACCAAAATGCCGTAATCAACACTGCTGGCACTATCACCCCTTGCGACACTTACCTTTCATCTGGTGAAATTGTTTAATCAGATCTTTTATATCCAGTGACGTATTCCCTGAAGGAATAAATGCAGGAAATCAAATATGGATATATTTCCCAATCTAAAAATTTTAAAGCAATAAATATATATGCTAAAGCAGCAACAAACCTTCTCTAAATGCAATAAGTTCTTTAAAAATAAACTGCTGCAAACTGGGTGATGTTTGTTGGGTTGGTTTGAGAATAGCTCTGCTAACCCCCTCAAGCAGAGTCTTGAGGCCATAGGGTACGACAAGTCTGGGCTTTGAAGAAATCATTTGGCAGGATGTCTGTAATTTCAACTATAATGAAGAAAAACAAAGTCTTATACACAGCATATTATATTTATGAAATCAAATTAATAAAGTTGATTTTAAAATTTTTCCCGGGTCAACTATGGTTTCTAAAACCCAATCCATCCAATAAAATCATTAACTTTAGTGCTAATCTCCCAAGTATTTATGCTATTATGTTAGTAATGAGATATAACCTTTAGCAGTTAAAAGTACCACTCATTGCTTAAATGAGCAATGTACTATTTAAGATATCCATAGGACTTTTTTAAAAACTAAAATGCTTCTATAAATCTATCCAATAGTCTCATAGCTTACATATGTTTGTGAACAATGTCCACATAGTGACTTGTACAGAGAATTGTAAAACTTTCTTACAAGATGACACTTTCTAAACATATTCCCAGACAGATTTCTCATTCAAAGTAGACATTTTGGTATTGGAAATTGAAACCTAGGACCTTCTTGCACTGTGCCTCTGAGCTAGTTTTTAACACCAGATAGGCATGTACCTGTGGTGGTGTTATATAAGCTTAACTCTCTGTTCTTTATCTCCCTCACCTTCTTCCCTAGTTTTCACTTGATCTTCCTTTTCTCTTGCCTTGCTTTTATCAAAAGTATCATGTGATCTACCAAGGGGGTAGATCTATAAATGTACAGGGCTAGATTTCTGGTGGTAGATCCCAACTGCAGTTGCCAGATGGAAAACCACCACCAAAACGTTTCTTCTGTGGTTTCCACGGTGTGGTGGTTATCACACTGATCTTAGACACGTGGTGGGTGAATTCACAGCTATCCTGGAATCGCAGTGGCCACAGCTACAGGGTGGACACAAAGAATCTATTCTCTCAAGTAACTCTGACCCATGTGGAGAATTTCAACCCTAAACCATTTGTGTTTCATTTTCGAAACTGTTGAGGAAAGCTTGTAAATATAACAAAGAAAAAAATTCCCATTTCAGTGGTTGGAGAAAAAAAATCATGTAAAACCATCGATCTTCACTTTGCTAGACATGGATATGAAACGGATCCTGAACTGAGAAGCCCCATCAGATAGGAAACAGGAGCTGAAATGACTCAGGTTTTCTGAGGTTAAAAGAAAAAAAAAATCAGTCACTTGGGGAAATCACTGCCTTTCTGGGCGCCGAACAACCCTTGGAATTTCTCCCAGGGGGCCTTACAAAGCGCACACTGCTGACATAATCAGAATCCTCCCAACCTTCCTCCTGTAACAGTGTATACGAGTTCCACGGGGCTAGGTGGCACCGTTTAGGTCTCCGCAATTAGAGCGGGGGCTGACTTCGAACCAGCAGCAAATCATCCGCCCCGGCAAAACGTCGACTATTTAATAAGTTATACCCGCACCCACTTTGCAAGACCCCAGCGCGCGGAGTTTTCCGGGGCTACCAGCACGCGAGAAATGGACCCTGCAGAAGCATCGTGTGAGAGCCGGGAAGGTCTTTGGGGGCGGGGGTCCCCTACACTCGGGGCGCAGGACCGCCTGCGGGGGGCTGTGTCGAGGGACCCCAGCGCGCGGCCCGGGGGCAGCGCCGTCACTAGCAGCCGCTGCGTCGTCGTGCACAGGGACGGACCCGCCCCGCAGCCGCGGCCGGGACCGGCGCCCCCGGGGCTCCATCCGGGACGCGAGTGGGGACCTGGGAGCCGCCCGCGCTCGGCCGTTTGGCCATGTGGGGGTGGGGGGCGGCCGGACTCGGGGCCACGCGGCAGCGACCCTCGGCCTTCCCCGGCCCGCGAGGCTCGGGGGGGCGCCCACGCCGGCCCCCGAGGGCCCCGCTCTTCCCGGGCTCAGCCTGGGCCTCGCGCCAGGCTCGCCGCACCTTCTCTCCGGCTACGCTAGAAAGAGCTTCCTCCTCGCCCCTCGCCGGCGGCTCCTGTGAGCGCGCGCGAAGCCCGCCGACTATTTATACCCCGGCCCGCGTCAGCGCGGGCGTCACAAAGCCACGCCCCCCGCTGGAAGAGGCGGGGCCCCGCCACCGCAGCCAATGGGGAGCCGAAGGCGACAAAGGCCGGGGTCAGATCGCGAGAGGGGAGAGCCCCATCCCTTAGCGGGCTCAAGGAGTGTTCAAGGGACCCCCATCTCTGCTGGTCGGTTAAAAAATACAGAACTGGGGGGCTGCGGTATGCGCCCCAGCGGGTGGGCAGCTTGCCTCGCAGCGTGCGGCCTAGGCGTGGTCCGGTCCTTACACTTGGGAGGCAGAAGCCCAAGGTCAGATTCGACTATAAAGAGCGTTTGCGATCAGCCTGGACCAAGAGCCAGTGACTTTAAGTGGAAATAAATAGTAGGCAAATAAAGGCTGGTTAAAGGCCCCGTTAGTACTGGCTTCCCTGCCTCTCACACCATTCCTTACATTATTAGTCCCTTAGGTTGGTCACTTTTACAAAAATCAGTTCTGCCACCCTGCACGCAGCAAACAGAAAGAACGAACAGAATAGGACACACCAATATTTTTCAGCTCTAGAAAATCACCCGTAGAGCGTTTGACACGAATCCTGAAAGTAAATATTTCTCTGTGATTACAATTAGGTACCAACTATCTCACATCACCAGCCCTTTAGCAACAGCTTGTAAGTCAAGAACAAGCTGTTCTTGTTCAATAAACCTACACCAAATTAAAGGAAATGAAAGAAAAGCTGCTCTAACTACACATTCCCATTCTGCGTGCTTTTGTCCACGGAGGCTCACGTATCCATGCTGGATTCCGAATTAACACCATGATCATGATCACCAGGTGGGCGCCACAGCCTCCATTGCCATCTGTCTCGAGGTTTAAAGAGCCCAAGACCCGCTGCAAGTCATTTCAGCACTAAGTACTTTTAAAAAATTCAAGAGAAACAAAGACTTCCAGAACACTCTGAAATCAGGCAATGTTAAGACATCCACGGACAATTATTTCATTTACTAATTACAGTAACTGCCAAGTAACCTCCTTGTCCAGGATGCGGGGAACATTCTCAGATAGGTCCCGAGCCTCCAGCCCCACACCATCACAGATATCACTCTCATGGTTTCTGATGGTTTGGTTTATCGTACCAACAGCAGAAGGTATAATGAACTAACTAACCTGCTGACAGATCCAGACGCGCCAGCATCAGCCATCTGCTGTGAAGTCTCCCTTGGCAGGACACACTCTGCAAACACTGTGGAGGATCCCATGCAGAAACCTGTATCTCCAAAGGGAGGCATTTATTCTTCTATTTCTTCAAACAGCTTTGCCTGAGTCACTGTGAAATACACCTTGTTACAGTGAAAACATTCGATTGAAAAATTTCAATCCATTGCCTGTTGCTTTTTTTTGATGACTCTAATGGTTTGATGCGCATTCACTACCTTTGTATTCTTGGGTGCCTCTTGTCACTGGTGACCTAAGTATAAGGTTAATGGTCTCTATTTCCCACTGTTCCCAACCTCGCACTGCAGATAACTTACCTAACGGGGTCCAGAGTTCTTGGCGTGATTTCTTGAGGGCTGATTGCCCACTTCCCTTTTATCACCTCGTTTCCACCTGACGCTGACTCTCCAACAAACATGATAATCGTTATCACTGCTTTGGCCCCTTCAGCCACTGTTTTGCATCCTTCTTGACCGTTAAAACCTCAACTCAGAAATCTCCTTCAGGACGCCATGAGTTAGAT
Organism: Typhlomys cinereus; assembly: GCA_023101885.1. Classification (NCBI taxonomy): domain Eukaryota; kingdom Metazoa; phylum Chordata; class Mammalia; order Rodentia; family Platacanthomyidae; genus Typhlomys; species Typhlomys cinereus. The sequence goes on from JALPQD010000242.1 coordinate 2,388,076, forward strand.
GCACTTCTTTCGTGGGCCATACTCCAGGAGGGAGGTGAAGTTTCATAAAGAATTTCGTTCCCGTTTTGAGTTTCTTCCCAGATTTACTAAGATTGGCCTTAAACGTTTTCTATTCCAGACCACCTGCTTTGGAGTCACCCCACAAGTTGTCAAAAGACCCTCCTAAGTCTGGCTGAACCACAATCTCAGTGAAAAGGGCTAACATGTGAAACCTGGAAACTAACAAGCACCAGTGGGCTACATTTGCTTTCTCTCTTGTCCAGCGAAAGAGACAAGTCCAGCCCTTGTTGTTTCCACTGAGTTTTTGACCAAACTCAGCATTCGACTGAACAAGGACCACATAGGCTGTGACCCAGCTTTCCCTTTCCTTGCCTCTACTGCACCGTGTCCCTTACCTGCCTCTGTTACAGATTTTCTTGCAGTGACCTAAAGGCCCAAGACATTCTATTTGAACTGGATGGAGTTTCCTGAAGAAGCCAGACCTGTGCTGAAGTTCTTTGTTTTGTTGTTAGACTGACTTATTTTAAGAACTTTGTGCCAATGGAGAGTTGGAATATCGCAGATCAAGTACCAAAATTATCTTGAGCTATCTTTTAGTCTTCTTATAAGTAGCTCTTGATCACCCGCCTGTGTCCTACCTAACATCCTTTTGGCTATGGGGTAAAACCTGAGGAATGCATTAATAGCAAGAAGTCACTAGTTTCCACCAAACCAAAAGTTGTAAACATCAGATAGCATCTAAAACTTAAGATTGCAGATTTTTTCCCTTTGCTGTGACCTATCTACCCGATCTGTGACCTACCTACCTGATGTCCCCCACTAAAGGTTGGTAAATGCATTGACTTATGATCGTGTTTTGTTCTGTGACTAGTATGGGGCCACCATGCCACATACACAAATCAGGATAAACTTATTTCCTTTGTGGCAAGAGCTGTGCTTTGTGTCAACAACTTCCACAAAACCAACTATCCACAGAAACCAAAGCAGTATCTCAAGATGCCATGAACGTGTGTCTTCATAGAGCACAAGGCCACAGGTGAATACCAGCCACCAGGATTCTCTTAAGAAACCAACTACAAAGGTTTACATAGCAAAGAAAATGTGTATTTTTAAAATTAGATATGTACTATCACTTAACTTTAGTTGGTCAAATATAAAAGCACAAATTGAGTAAATCTTTACCTTTTACAATCTGTGACAATACATATTCTAATTTTTTGTGACACCTGGAAGTTAAAATTCTTTACTTGGGGGATGATTTATCTATCATGGGCTAAAATAAAAAAAAAACAACACCTAATCCAATAAACTATATGGACTAAAATAAAAAAAAAAACTACCACAATAAACTTAACTATGTTAGCGACCAAGGCACACATTACATTAATATTATTAGACCAAGTCTGAAAACTATAAAGATGTATTCAGCATACGTAAAATACGTGAAAATATATCATAGGAACCATCTAGTACAAAAAAACACATATCTGACATTTATCAACTAGAAGACTCCCTGGGTCTCCCCAATAGGAAAGGGGAAGGGCGAAGACATGGTCAACAGACGCCAAGTGCTTCGCTTATTTGATTATTTCTTCGCCAGCGAAAGGGACAAAGCAGACCTCCTCGAACCGCATTACCAGACAGACCCAGTCAGCTCATGGTTGAAGCTCAGCCTGCAGGTCGGGCAACTACTGAAGTCAAGGAGCCCCCGTCAGTGAGCACTCGCACTGGTTCTGGGAAGTCGGCGTGCTTAGCTCTGCCAACCACCAACTCTGCACATCGGCACGACCGTGTCCACGCCACAGATACATCAGCCTTCCTTTTAAATAGGCCTAGTACGACCGACAAAGCAAGCTTACTGGGTTGTGATAACGTGAACTCTCTAGTTTAGAGTGTCGACCAAGCACAGGCTAACTCAGAATCCTGCAATCCCCATGAAAAATTAAAGAAAAATATAATCAGTGCACATGTGATTCCTTTCACTGGAAAGTATGGGGCACTGTGCAATCGCTTGAAAGGGCTTGAACCAAAAATTCAAGTAAGAAATTCTAAGCAATGATTTCATGATTTGGAAGGTTCCACAGTTTTAGTTTAGTGTCCCCCATGTGCTATAGATTGAGAGATTAAGATGACAATGGTCAAATTTTAAAAATTATAATATTCTTCCCTTCAGTCACCAGATTTCCAATTATTTTGATCACTAAACTTTTCCTGGTTCTTGGGTGTCCTGATTCATTGGATGTGAGATAGCACTCCTGTCTTTCTTGGGACAGCTGAAATCCACACGAGATTCACATTGGGAAGTCAATGTAAATAAATACCTTGGAAATATTCTACTGGAAAATGTGAGGACACAGATATGGGGAAACACCAGAGACAGAGCAACCACTGTTACTGAGGCTTCACTTCTTTCCGAGAAATAATTTCTTCAGAAGATTAAGCTGCCTGGGGAGGGATCGAACACAGGCCTCAAGTAGCAGGACTTTGCCCTTGGGCAGACACCCTGTCTTCACACAAGGTGAAAGAAGGTGACATGTGCCAGTATCCTAGCTTTGGAGGGGTTTTATTTTATAAATATTAAAATATTAACATGGCATGAGACTGTGATTCACACTGTAGGATGTGGCAATGAACTTATGGCATTCAAAATGACAGCCGTTAGTTTGATGCAAAATTTAAAATATCACCCTAAAGACTGAGTTGCAATATGGCAAGGAATCTTAAAAGTGACAGGTATTTCTTCAAAACCACAAATGGGCAATGCAGTACCCTGTGTGGAAATAAATCAAAGACCAATTAAAAATTAGCAATGAAGAGTTAAAGAATATTAGAATTCCTTCTACAGCTAACAAACAGAGTTAAGGGGCAAAGGATTCTCTCCTGGCAAAACACAGATGCTTGATCTTCAAATATAGTGAGGCAGAAGGCCACATTCACAGAAAGATACCTTTTCAAGAAATTTGCTGAAAGATTTCCTACAGCTGATCACGAGTTTTCAGAAATGAAAATATTTGAACCCCTAAATTCAACTTTCAAATGAATTAGCTGCACAGTTATCCTTCTAGCTATACACATATCTTCGACCTGTTATTGCTTGGTCAGCTTTCCAAGAAGAAAAAAATGCTGTTTTTCATTTTGAAACCTTTTGTAGACAGTCTGGGGGGGGGGAAATCTGTATTTTTCATGACAAGATTTTTAACTGAAGAGCATTTGTTGTTTTACTAAATGAAACATAAGATTCTTCTTTATGAATGTTTTGGGAAAAAAATAGAGAATATTCTGCTAGTGGCTCCAAGATTTAATTTCTCTTCATTGCTCTGATACCAGCAATAATGAATTATAATAAGTCACTGAATCTCATGCCTGAGTTTTACACTCTATAAACTTTCATTTTCTATAAAGTAGAGATAAGAATATTTGTGTTTTTTGCTCATAGGAATGTTTCAGGCTAAAGTAAAATACTAGAAAGTACTTTTATTTTTTTCCCAAAACACAATACAAATGCTAGGCGTGTTATCATTAATAGTTTCAATATCGTCTCTAACTCTAAAGATCATCTCAAGATTTCATAGGTCGAATAAGTGCTGAAAACTCAAATTATAACCTACTAGATTGTTAAGGTTCTCTCTGCGAACATAGGGCACAATGGTCAGCAGTGATCCGGTCTCCAGCAAGTAGACCGATTAGACTTCCAAAGGGAGAAAGTTGTCACCAGATCCTAAACCTTTTTTTAAGCTACATCTTCTACCGCGGGAAACAACAGAAAGATAAAGCTGGGCTCTGTGGTCTGGGGCCTCTGGTCACTGGAGGCTAGCTTCTGGGGGTTTAGGTAGGTTTTTGGAATTCTGATCTAGCCGGAACAGCAATGGGTACTTGCAATGCAGCGGTATCTCTCCAAGGCAGCGACGGGGAGACCACAGTGGTGTCCCAGAAGGTGCTTCCATCCTGTGCTCCTGACATTGAGCCTAACGAAAATCAAGAGGAAGTGTGGGGCAACTGGGTCTGGTCTGCTGTCATCCAATGCATCAAAGGTTGGGAGAAGTGTAACGTTCCGGTGATCTGGCAGAAACTGCGATCCTTAGGATTAGAGAAATACAGGGTTGGCTTGGGGAAAAGCCCCAGGGTGCAGGGTAGTGCGGTGATGGGACGACTTTGTTGATTTCATATCGTTAGACATAAAGTGTGCCACAGGTTCGAATATGGTGGTGGGTTGTCCTGCTTCGCTGGTTGGCTAGTGCTCTACAAAAAACAAAACTTATAGACAGGCAGTTAGGTCTCGGTAGTCAGGCACGTATGCAGCAGTATGTCTTGGTTGTAAAAAAAGGGTTTGTTGTTGTACATAGAAAACAAACGACTGCAGTACTATGGCCTAAAAGCTGCTAGAGAAAGAGTGCTAAGTAAATTGTGCCTGTAGTAGATGAAGAGAAGAGAACAGTGGTTGTACAGTTGAAAAAGGAGAACGAGTTTGTCGTTGCAAGGCTGACGCAGGGGACAGACTAGAGTTGTGGCTGAAGAAATCTTACTTGAAATGACTTTCTGAAAAGGTATCACTGTGTACAGCCACCCCCCCGCCCAAACTCGTAAACATGAGTTCGCTCACCGATGTAGAAGCCATATATAGTCCACCAAAAAAAGGGAGGCCTTGCAAAACTTGTTAATGAATGCATCTGCGTACATCCTCTCCCAAAACTAGGCACGAAGTGTCCCCAACATACCCTAGGGCCTTAACACAGGACCATACGCTGTCACCAAACAGATACATTGTGTAGAACTCGGGTTTGTTCCCAGAAACAAAACCCTGTTTTTGGTCAAGGCCTGACATCGATAAGCAAAAGAATCGACAAGAAGCTATTTGAAAAAAGAAAAATCAGACCGGAGGTCATCAACTGGATAGCTAAAGTGCACCTGCCAAAGACAGTACTGTCTCGCAGTGTGACGTCATCGCTGGTGGAGATGCAGCTTCTTTTCCCCCACGTAAATCACACTGTGCACATCAACAATCCTCAAAAGAGTTGCTTTGCAGATTATTAGAAGCCAAGTCTTCAATCTTTCCGAATTTGGCAATCTGAGCTCTTCCCGTCCACTAGAGCTAAGCACACAGCTAAGCAGCTGCAAACATTGACTGTGTGAAGTGTTTGCGTTGAGCCACAAGGATGAATGGCATAGGCCCCGCAGGCGTGTGCTTTGCGCCGTGTCACTGCCTCTGCAATTTTTTCAGCGTGTGGCTTGTCTGTCACTACATTTACTGTGCGCAGTCAGAATTTGCTACTTGATCCTAGACACCTGCTTTGGAAATATTTCGTCAAGTCAGCATCGGAGGTTCTGCAGCAGGAAGGGGCAAGCTGCTTCGGGCAGATCCCAGCATAGCTTGAAAGGCCACTACCAGGTCACAGATAAGCAAAGGCAGGCAGACCAAAATGACCAAAAAATAAATGGAGAACGGAGGGTCACATTGCTTATCTCGGGAAAACACTCAGAAGTTCAGTAGCCCCACAAACCAAAGCCAGAGGGAGGTCAGTATCCATTCTTTCACATGAAGCAGGGTCGGCTCTCCGCGAGACAGAAGTCGGACCGGACCTTTCTTCCTAGGACGTTTGTCAGGAGCATGCTTGAAGTCTCACGCCAAAACCTAAGCTGCATAAGGTTTCTCCCTGAGCGTCATGGCCGAAAGCGAGTCAGCCCTGGGCCACGCGATTTTTCTAGTGTTGTTTAAAGCATATGGGGCCCGCCATGTAAGTGCTGTTTCAATTTGAGTCATATACATCCTCAATGGATGAAAAACTTCAATAATCCCTTAACCTTAACAGGGCGCGGCGATGTTTATTACAACATGTGCCCAAAATGACCCAAACTTATGACACTTTCCTCCTGTCACGTTTAAAAATCACACACAATATAAAATTTCAAATAACAATCTTTTTAATAAAGAGTTTTGGGCATTTAAAAAGACTAGCCAATCTGCAAGAAAAGGCCTACATAGTTAATAAAGGTGACAGAGATGTTAACGGGACCCGTGTAGGTGTGGGGTTTATAAGTGTGGTACAGGTACGGTGCAGTTTCTTAACCCCATGCTATGTCTCACCCCTGTACTTCATCTGCGCTGTCCCACTTACTGCTTGTATATTCGGGGTTCAGTAAAGCCTTCCGGCCCGAGGGAAAAGGGTCACAACCCGATGTTGTGGGGTTCCGTGTTCTCACCATCGGCCCGACTCATCCTGCCCGGATTGTCAGGGTCTACGCGAAATGAAAGGCAGCCATTTCAAGGTGCAGAGCTTGGTTCAGAAGGCCTATTTTGATAAAACCCACCTCTGCATCCAGGTGGTCCTGGCAGTCACCTCAGGCTGACCCGTCTACAACGGTGTCAGAGAAGCAGAACTGTAGCTTCTGCCTCCAAAGGTAAATGAGAAGTTCGCGTTGTGGAAAACGGTTCTCGCTTCTGGTAACAATTTAGAGCACTAATGGATAATTTATGGTAAGCTGGGCGGGATCCCTGAGTCTGATAATTGGAACTGTACTGGTGGTGACGGCTCATTTTCGTGTAGACAACAACCTGAATCGGTAAGAGAGATACTACATTGTCCTGGTAATCTCGCAACAGAGAAAACTCCATTCATTGTGAAGCATATCGTTATAGTATAAAGACGATACATGAAAAAAATAAGCATGAGACGTAACCCCGTAGAGCAGCCTGACCACGGTCTCGGACTTGAGCATAAACCGAGGGTTCTTGGTCACGGTGCAAGGGGGCGGAGGAAGCCACTGGGATTCATGCCTACATAAACTTTGTTATGACCAAGAAAACGACAACTACCTGCGGCCGATGTTTTGAGCTCACAACCTGCATTGCTAGCATCTCTCAGAACAACACGAGTTCTATCGTCAATCTCTGGTAGCTCATACGCCTTTTGTAGAACGTCGGGACGTACTGATGTTGCCAAGTCACACCGATTAAAATGTCAGATTGAATCAGAATGAGTAGAATGGAACATTACCTACCATCTGTAGCATTCAAAACGTGACTTGATGTCAGCGGGACATGGCAAACTCGGCAGAGCGGTTTGCGGAGGTGGGTGATGAGGGGTGGGCTGCTGTGCTTAGGATGTGGTTGGGTTGGAAACAAGGCCCCCCCAAACTCCTTCAGAGTGTCTCTTCTTCAGTCTGTGGTTCACATGAACGGAATGCGTGCAACTGGTGGTCTTGTTGCAATTAAGTGGTCTCAGCTACATTGTCCTCCTCTGTGTAGGTGGATTTCCTCCATCCGGTAGTTCGCAGGAAACTGCGGTGTCTTCCCACGGTTCTTTTCCATAGTCTTTATTCTTCTCCGGCATCATTTCATGCTGACCAGTTTCTCTACGAAAAAGTACCCAGCCATATTGGATATACGTAACCTTGCCATGAAACAAATCTTAACGATCGTAATGTGAAGACACATTGGTAGGGGTTGAACATATTATCCAACTTAACTTAACACATTCTCAGCTCAGTTTCCTTACAAATAAACACCAGTACAGCATGCATAAATCGTCACACTGCCCTAGGCCTGGTTCAGTATCGCTGGGAAAACGGCTGAACGAGTTGCCTAAAAATAAAAAGTGGAAACGGTGAAGAGAGTGGGGGGGCAGCTCAGTAAGAAAGGTGCTGCTGTGTCTGAGGTCACAATACATTCTGCAGAACCCACCAATAATAGCTGGTCACAGAGGAAGTGGCCCATTGGAACCCCCAGCAAGAAGGGGATGCCCTTGGAGGACGCTAGAGCAAATAGGCACATGACCGAGACATCATGCAGAGGACAGGAGAACGCCCCGCATCCCGAAACCGCCCTTCGAAGCCCTGCCACACACACAGGCGACACATCTGCCCGGGGCAAGCAACCCGTCGTGCTCAATCTCAGATGCTACCGCTACCAGTCCTCCACGTTGAGGTCCCACACCCGGCACGAAGACCACAAATATAAGCTGCCACAAAAAAGCTTCACTTGAACCAGATTTTCGAAGACGAGTTTACACCGCTCAATCCCAAGCAAAACACACCTGAAAGCTAACCTCGAGAAAAGCCAAGAATGAAGAGGACTCAATTCCCCACAAATACTCATTCTTCCAAGAACAACAAAGTCGAATAAGCGGATTTCAATGGCGCTTTATTATGATATTATTGTTCGTGAAGGTAATCAAGTAAATCACTACTCAAACCATAATTAAATGAATGAAAACTTCTCATCTTCCATTGCAATTCCCGACCCACAGCAATCGTTTCAGAGTTGTAAAATAAGAATTTGAAAATGTTTGGTGGAATACTGGACTATACACAGTGAAGATTTGAAGAGGAGGGAAGGAGGAAAAGGACTCTTTCCTAAGGTGGGACAAGCAGCATAATAAAAACCAGCTTGAAATCACTCTCGGCCACACACAGACTACGCACTGAGCTGAGGAAGCAGGATGGTGTCAGCTTGTCGAAGGCTGGGCTATCAGGTGTTTTTCAAAAGTATTAAAATAATTTTTTCAAAAATTTGCATACGGACTGTATGGGATGGCTCGGGGGTAAATGGAAGCCTTTTCCACATCAAGCACGAAAGGTGCTAGATTCCGACCTTCCCCAAAATCTCACATGTAAAAAATGGCAGACTAGGGCAATTGAAAGAATGAGCTCGGGTTAAGACATTTGTCTGAAGCCGAACTTCCTGAGTTCCAGATCCCAGTCCACGGAGAACGCCAGGTGGAAACAGATGGTGGCCTGACACTTCCAGCCCTAGTGGGACTAATCCTGCGGCATGATCAGCAGAAGCAAAAGCTAGGAGGATAGAAGCAATCCAGGAATATTCCCCAAGTCACACCTCGGTCTTCCACAGGGACACACAGAGCCCTCTGATACACCACACAATACGAAATAAAATAAAAACACAATGTGTTTTTACAATGCCAGACAGAAATGGCAATGCATGCACTTCCGCCCTATAAGGTGAGCCTGGGAAAGTCCGAGCAAAGCAGAAGGAGGCAAAGCAACCAGCATGGTACCTAAGTCACCCTTAGTCCTCGCGAGGAGTGCCCACCACTCACAAAATTGTTCCTGCAATTTTATGAACAATAGGAGGCAATTATCAAGTTCCATCCTGTAGTGTATTCAATCAGTCTGGCACAGGTAAAGACCCAAAGTTGATATTTTGTGTCACTCGCCTTGTAGCATTTGCCTGACCTTATCCGTGACACAATCTTGATTTAGTCCAGGTTCCTTGGTTGTGGCCGTACTGCTCTCAATCCAATCCTGATTCCTCTACATTTCCTACCTATCCCGATTCTACCCCAGTTGCTGGACACACTATGGGCTCAAATACGTCAGGGCCTTTTTTATTACCAACTATGTCCAGTGGCTATTATCATAAATGTTAAAAGAGAGGAAGCCCTACTAACTCCCCTGTCCCATCATCAAAATGAAACTTCCTATGTATTGTACTAGCTACAATTATCACTTGTCTACTGAGGCAATAGAAGACGTCAAGAAAATTAACATCTTTCCTGTGCTACACTGTATAAGGCCGCAGCTGAAAAAAAAACCCAACAAACGTGGAGACTCAGGGCCACAGCCTCAAACTTAACTATGGAATAATCTGACAATGTATATGCAATTGTGGCGAACTAACCAACCAACTAAAAAAAGAAGGTATTCACAAATAGAATTTGAATTGAGTTACATGAAAAATGACCTACTATAGACTTTAATATGAAAGATAATATTTAGTGGTATACTCACTATTACACTGCCAGAAGTGGAAATCAGATCCATGATCACAACGGGTCATAAATATAAGTACTGATTTCAGTGCAAACCAAGATTGTGTCCAAAAGTATACGTATCAGACACTCTAGGTAGGTACTTGCATAGTATAATATTGCCCTGTTAACACAATACAGACCCCGAATCCTCAGAGATTACGCCATATACTCAGAAAACTCAGTTGGGAATCCAGTAGGGCTGTTGACCTTGTCTTCGTTCCTAGCACTACAACTGCTTTGGTTGTAAAGCCTTTATTTATATGCCAACCGCGATTTTAATAATAATTGGCCTTGAACGTGACATTAAATCTATCAAATAACAAGAGTTACTTGATAAATATCTCCATTCTTCTACTTCTTTGTCAGTATAAAGTTATCGGAATTTTAGGACACATTTGCTGCTTTGAAAAATCCTAAGTTTTAAAATCCTATCAGTGATTCAGAATATTCCTGTAAAGAGTGAGAACTGGGATCTGGCATAACTAACTCACAACAGCTTTTGGAACAGGAATACATGGGGTGAAAGGTCCACAGTGGGAGCCATCTAAAACATTCGGGGTCCCACGGAAATGTAGGTAAGTGGAAGTTGTCTTAACATTATTCCCATCTCCAGTTCTTTCTTCTCCTTTGCTCTATCACACCCAAAATATGCATTGAGTTGTTGAAGCTCACTGGGGAGATGAGTTATTCATATTCTGGTTCTGGTGAGAGGTCCGACCAAAGACGCTTTCTAAAGTAAAAGAATCCCAGGAAGGAATGTTTAAACAGCATCAGAGAATGTTGCCCATCTCTGTTTTCCTGCTCCCTAATGTCATATCAGAGATCTGGGAGGATAAGAGCCATCAGTCAACTCAGACTGAAAGTCGTTGTGTCGTATCACCGGCTTCTAATGCCTGCTGCTATCTTTCACACACGGATCCTACTTGGTGCTGGGGAGGCAGAAAGATTGGAATAAAGGATCTTGTTTAGAGTCTTTTGAGTTGGTTCAGTTTCACATCTTACAGGTCAATGCGAATCCTCTAGAGACTCCACCTTGGGACGCGAACAGGCATGCATGGGCTATAAGTGCAACTTCCAAATTTAAATCTCGGGATCAACACAAAGGTAAAGTTTCCTCTTAGGCACAACCCAAATGCCCAGCTTGGAAACTACACTTTTATGCAGAGAACTGCACCCACCACACGGCAGCTGAAGTACTAAACTGCCCCAATAATAAGCAGCTGGAAATTAAAAACGAGAGTGTCAAGAAAGGAAAAGGTCCTAAGACCACGATTACATACAGAAACGTAAACACCTCGTCATGAGTTCAGAGGTGAAACTTTTGTAAGATGTAAAAAAGTTGATCAGAGATCTCAATTACTGTTTTGTGACTAGTAAGAACCATTAGTGGAAACATAAAGAACAACATTAGACAATTGTCTAATACACAAAAATGAATAGTAAACATTAACACGCCGCGAACTATTTTGGTGGCACCCGTTTGCTACTTAGATCATCATCACAGTAAGAAACAACCCCTGCTATTTCTACTTCCCTACCTTAAGGCAGCGTATGTCGATAACAACCTATGAGTATGACTTTCAGGATTGTCTGTATCTATGCATAGTGCTCCGTGATATTTCCTTATTGGATCTATAAGTACAAGTCCGGTCCTTACCGATTCCATGTTCCAGCCCCTAATTTCAGAAGAAAGGCTGGTATTGCAAATTGTTGGATGTAAAAATTTAAAAATGGTTAGATGCAAATATATATCCTATATGAGGAACCAATCCACAATTCAAAGCCACCTGGCCCTAAACGGAATAAGTGCAAAGTTTTCAGTAGTTTTATAGTTATATATTGGTGTGTGTGTGGGTAGGTGTGTTTGTGTGTGTGTGTTGTGTGGTATGAGTAGGGGCCATTAGTGGGGGTGATCCCTGTTGGAAACCAAGGAGGGTTTTACTATTGAGAATCATCACAAGGAGGTGGACCTTCTACCAATACCATGTTCTGAGCTTCACTCTGCGTACTCATGACTCAGAACGCTATCATGCTTGGTGAAGGCAGAATCTTAACACCCTGAGCTATCTCACATCCAGCCCGATTATAATATCTTAAAAAGCTATTTTTATTATCTTCCATGCGGGAAGATTCACTAACCGTACTCAACAGTCTGACCACAGCCCAATACTAATCGGTGCCATAACTCAAGATAACTTTGCAAATTTAGCTCCTTGGTGTAAGATACAAAATACAACACCAGGATCAAGGGTAGGAAAAGGGAGTAATGTTTCTTTTTCTGGTTTTCTCATGTGTGCAGCAGGGTACATTATGTGATGGATAGTTACACATAGGTAATGCGTGTGGCCGGGCTGGGAGGTATAATGTGGTGAATTCATTCCGCTCAAGACTCTACCATATTTTCTTTTTTACACAGAAGGGTGCTCTAATGAACCTAATAATGTCTGAATTAGGCTAATCGTGGCTAGCCAACTTGCTCTGGAAGGATGCACTAAGCTCAACTGCCTTCCAAGGCTTGAATACAGGCATGTCCCCAGACCCATCTAATACTTTATGGTATGTTGTAGGGATCCCAAACGGCAGGTCTTTACCACGTAACCATCTCCAGCCCCAAGGGTAACGTGGGCTAGCATTCATCTGTATATGTTGTTGATAGTATTAGCAGTGCCAACACCACAAACCGCTCTCCGACGATTCTAAAAATGTTATCAGTATATCGCTGCAAGAAAGCAGCCAGACTAGCAATAAAATATTTTCTGAACCAAGGATGCTGGTTCTGGTCTCCCAAATGTATATGTCCTTCCCTGGTCTTAACCTCCTTGCTGCTTTACGAAAAGTGACACTTTCAATAGAGGCCAAAGCATCATGGTTTTTAACATTTTTCTAGGTCTACTCTAATTTCTTCCTGTTTCTATTATTAATTTCACAAAACCGAATAGAGTTTAAGGGTGAACGAGAAACTACTTTGTTCTTCATGATTACTACAAAGGTAGTAGACACGAGAATAGCCTATTCCCTGCACACATTAGTGAGGAAACTTTTAGCCTCTTAACAAAAGTCTGGGAAAAACTTTTTATCACATTCTTTAGATGATGTATACCTGTATGGGAGCATTTAACCATGACATTTTTTTGTTTTTAATAATCTTTCCAAGTGTTTTTTCCTTCCTGGTATAACTCTGACCTTTCCTAAAGCTCCTTTTCATATTGTACGGATCAATCATGTTCTGCTTCATATTCCACATTTAGACACTTAACATTCCATACAGACACATGAACAAATTCTTCTAAGGAGATATAAATGGGCCGCAGATGTCTGTGTTGTCAAGGAGGGGAATAAGCTGCCTTTTTGGGGTCTATGAAAAACATATGCATAGAGATTTCTGTCAGCAGCAAATTGGTCAAAAAAGCACATGTAGTTGGATCAGAGAATGGACAAGGATCAATGGGGATGGGGACACCCCAACACTAGAAACTCACGCCCCCACGCCCCCGTGGGGTGCTATTTGATAACGAGAAAAAACGCCTAGATGGTTTGTTTGTGCCGGTGGATGAGCCCAAAAGGGTGAACCCAAGATCAGAGTGGATTGCTCTAACCCCTGTGTGCTTTGCTCTGGGGTTTTTTCTCAGTGTTCATACTTTGCCAGGCCAGAAATGGCAGGCCTTTGCATTGTCTGTTCTGTCATTGCTTGCGTGGGATCTGATGATCCAAAGTCAGGGGCTCTTGTGGTGGGAAGGCAAAGGCTGTTAAACCCCTTAGCCATCTCCCGCAGGCCCTCAGACTTGTTTTTTTAAGGTCTTGTTTAAGAGGCGATTTTATGTAGAGTGTGAATATTCTTTACCAGGGTGGTCATAGTTAGGGCACAGGTGTCAACTGGACGTGTTTGATTGTTTGAGCTTGGGCCATGGTGGAGAGAGTTGATGGTTTGGAGTTAAGGGTCCCAAAGAAAAAGCAAAGCCGAAGGAGGATTGTCCTAGCGATGGGGAAAGTCCCGCACAGGGTGGGTGGGTTAATGTGGCCCTGGATAAATAAGAGAGCTTGTTGAGAGGAGTTGCATCCTATACATAGTATACTTGGCCCCAGGACATTTTCCTGGATTGATCCATCGCTCAACCGTTATGCAAGTGATGTGTGCCATTTCACTTACCTTGGTGTTGGTACGTGCTCTCCTTTCAAGCTTGGCTAAGACCGACTGTAATCCAGAATCGTAAAGAATAAACCCTTGTTCCCTTAAGAAGCAGTAAGCCGTTTGATGGTCCCATGTTTATCAGCAACCAGCAGGCCAAACTGCAACAACACCAGGAATGCTTGAAAGGTAATTTGTCAGACTAACAGTGTTCCATTTGTATGGCTATCGTCAGTTAAGCACAGCCTAATGTGGAAAATTGTGACATTTCCTAGGAAGCATCAGTGATTATTTGTGTTTTTGGAGCATGCAGTTTTGAATTTTCTATCATGATGTTTATTTAACCTGTTCAGTTTTACTAAAGAAAAAAAATGAGCCATTATAATTTCAAGTCGTCATTAATATGGAATTCGGTTCTCTTAAAGAGGGCAGGCAATGTTTGTAGAAGTTCATACACATTCAGGATATCAGTGTTTTCTGTGCTAGTTGTTGTTTTTGTTGAGAGATTACAGGAATTGAACATATTGCGTACAACCAACTCAACCACTGATACTATATCCTCAGCTTCTAAGAATTTTGCTATGAAAGATGTGGTCTTCTCTCCCTTAACAATTTAAGTAATTTGCAACACAAATGTCAAACCCCTGAGGTTTTAAAAAAAAAGTTGACATAAAAAAACTAAGCACTAATGTGATATGTAAAAAACACTGGTGTGATATTTCTATTGTGACACATTGGTGTGCTAAAACAGAAACTAGCTATTTGGCAGCACTAAGGTGAACGCATGCCCAACGCAAAGGCCGTAAATGCAACACTCTGCTGGCACTATCACCCCTTGCCGGACACGTACCTTTCATCGGGTGAAATTGTTTAAATCAGAATCTTTTATATCCAGTGACTATAACCTGAAGGAATAAATGCAGGAAATCAAATATGTATATATTTACCCAATCTAAAAATTTTAAAGCAATAAATATAGATGGCTAAAGCAGCAACAAACCCTCTCTAAATGCATAAGTTCTTTAAAATAAATACGTGCAAAACTGGGTGAATGTTTGTTGGGTTGGTTGTGAGAATAGCTCTGCTAAGCCCCTCAAGCAGAGTCTTGAGCCATAGGTGAAAGTCCGGGCTTTGAAGAAACATTTTGGCAGGAGGTCTGTAATGTCAACTAATATGAAGAAAAACAAAGTCTATACACAGCATATTAATATTTATGAAATCAATTAATAAAGTTGATTTTTAAAATTTTTCACCGGGTCAACTAGGTCTAAAACCCAATCCAGCCAATAAAATCATTACTTAGTTAATCTCCCAAGTAATTTAAATGCTATTATGTTAGTAATGAGTATACCTTTAGCATTAAATGTACCACTTTGCCGTAAATGAGCAATGTACTATTTAAGATAGACATAGGACTTTTTAAAACTAAAATGCTTCTATAAATCGTATCTCAATATCCTCATAAGCTTACCATATGTTTTGTGAAAAATGTCCACAGAGTGACTGTAACAAGAATTTAAAACTTTCTTTACAAGAGGACACTTTTTCTAAACATATTCCCATACAGATTTCTCATGTCAAGTAGAACATTTTGGTATTGGAAATTGAACTAACCGTTTGCACTGTGCCTCTGCGCTAGTTTTTAACATCCAAATAGGCATGTACATGTGGTGTGTTAGATAAGCTTACCTCTCTGTTTCTTTATCTCCCCACCTTCTTCCGAGTTTTCACACTTGATCTTCACGTTTCTCTTGCCTTGATTTATCAAAGTATCAGGTGGTCTACCAAGGGGGTAGATCTATAAATGTCAGGGCTAGATTTCTGGTGGTAGATCACAACTGCAGTTGGCCCGGATGAAACCACCACCAAAAACGTGTTTCGGCTTCTCTGTGGTTTCCACGGTGTGGTGGTTATACAGCTGATCTTAGACACGTGGTGGGTGAATTCACAGCTTAATCCTGGAAGTTGCGCATTGGCCACCATCGACAGGGTGGGAAAACAAAAGGAATCCTATTCGCTCAAGTAACGCTGGACCCATGTGGAAATTTCAACCCTAAACATTTTGTGTTTTCATTTTCGGAACTGTGAGAGAAGCTTGTAATATAATCAAAAGAAAAAAATTCCCAGTCAGTTGGTTTGGGAGGAGAAAATCGATGGTAAAAGCCGATCGATCGGTCACGGGGCTAGGACAGTGATGAAATCGGGATCCTGAAACTGAGAAGCCCCCATCAATAGGAAAACAGGAGCTGAAATAGGACGGATATTTCTGTGCAAGGTTAACAAACGAAAAAAAAAAATCTCACCTTGGAGGAAAGAATTCAACTGCCTTTCTGGCGCCGACACCTAATGGGAATTTACTCAGGGCCTTACAAAGCGCAACACCTGCATCGACACAATAATACAAAATCCTCCCAACTTCCCTAAATCCCTCCTGTTAACAGTGTAACGGATGTTCCCGGGGGCTAGGTGGCATGGGTCTAACCGTTTTAGTCGTCCGCAAGTTAGAGCGTGGGCGGACTTGCGAACCAGCACAGCAGGCAAATCGATCCGCCCCGGCAAAAACGGGTCGACGATTATAAAATAATTTTAACACCCAACGCACCACAACTAGGCAAGCCCAAGCGAGCGGAAAAGTTTTCCGGGGCTAAACCCCGCGAGAAATGGACCCTGCCAGAGCAATCAGTGTGAGAAGCCGGGAAAGGATCATGTTAGGGCGGGGGTCCCCCACACTCGGTGGCGCAGGACCGACAAGCCCATGCGGCAGGTGGGAGCTGTGTCGATGGACCATAACCAGCAGCGCAGGCCCAGGGGGCAGACGACCGATCACTAAAGCAGACCGCTAGCGTACGTCGTGCAACAGGGACGGACGACCCGCAACACGCAGCCAGCTTGCCAGGGACGAGGCGCCCCCTCGGGCTCCATCCGGGACAAGGAAAACCGATGATGGTACTCTGTGGAGCGCGCCCGCGTGCGGCCGGGTTTGGCCATGTGGGGGGGGGGGCGGGGCCGGTCTCGGGGCCACGCGGCAGCGACCCGCGGCTCGTCCCCGTCCCGCGAGCTCGGGGGGGCGCGACACTGCCGCGCCCCCGAGGGCCCCTCTCTTCCCGGGCCAGCCTGGGCTCTCTCTTCGCCAGCTCGGCCGCAGCCTTCTCGTCCGGTACGCTAGAAAGAGCTCCTTCATCCTCGCCCCCTCAAGAATATCAACGCCGGCGGCTCCTAGTTAGCGCTGCGCAGACGCCCGACGAACGAATTTATACCCCAACAACACCCAGTGCACCGCAGTCGAGCGGCGGGCAGATCCAACAAAGCCGGCGCCCACCCGCTGAAGAGCGGGCCCCCACCGCCACCAAAGCAGCCAAATGGGGAGACGAAGGCGCAAAAGGCCAGGGGTCGAATCGCGAGAGGGGATAGAACCCCCATCCCGTAGCGGCTCAGGGAGGAGTGTTTCAAAAGGGACCCCCATCTCTGGCTGGTCGGGGTGTAAAAATACATAACTTGGTGGGCTGCGGGTATGCGCCCCAGCTTGTGGGCAGCGTTGCCTCGCAGCGTGGGCGGCCTGGGCGTGTTCCGGTGCCTTACACTTGAGAGAGGCGAAAGCCCAAGGTCAGATTCGACTATAAGAGCGTTTTGCGACAGCCTGGACGCAAAGCCATGACTTTAGTGTAAATAAATATAGTGATAAAGCGACGATGAGCGTCTCATGGGCTAAAAAAAAAAAAAAAAAAGTAAAAAAAGGCTGGTTAAATGCCCAAAAGACCGTATAGTGACTGCTTCCCCGCCTCTCACACCATTCCTACATGATTGAGTCCCTTAGGTTGGTCAACTTTACAAATCCAGTTCTAGCCACCCCTGCACGCAGCAAAACAGAAAGAACTGACAGAATAAGGACCAACACCAATATTTTTTCAGCTCTAGAAAAAATCAAACCACGTAAACGTTTGACACGAATCCTGAAAGTAAAAGTTACTCTTGATTACAAGTAGGTAAACCACTATCCACACACTCGACCAGCCCGTTAACACAGCTTGGAAGTCAAGACAAGCTGTTACTTGTTCAAATAAACCGACACCAAATTAAAGGAAATGAAAGAAAAGCGTGCTCTACTACACATTCCCATTCTGCGATGCTTTTGTCCCGGAGGCGCCGGATCCCATGCTGATTACCCGAAATTAACACCATGAGCATATCACAGATGGGGGCGCCAAAGACATCTCAATTGCCATCTGGTCTCGAGTTGTTAAAAGCCCAGACCCACTGCAAGTCATGTTCACACTAAGTACTTTTAAAAATTCAGAGAAACAAGACTTCCAGAACAACTCGGAAATCAGAGCAATGTTAAGACATCCACGGACAATTATTTCATTACTAATTACAGTACGCCAAGTAACCA
This sequence comes from Typhlomys cinereus, assembly GCA_023101885.1. Lineage (NCBI taxonomy): Eukaryota > Metazoa > Chordata > Mammalia > Rodentia > Platacanthomyidae > Typhlomys > Typhlomys cinereus. The sequence continues at coordinate 2,406,359 of JALPQD010000242.1, forward strand.
TCCTTGTCCAGATGCGGAGGAAACATCTCAGATAGGAAATCCCAAGAGCCTCCCAGCCCCAACACCATCAAAAGATATCACCTCATGGTTTCTGAAGGTTTGGTTATCGTAACGAAACAGCAGAAGGTAGGTAATGTGAAAACTAACCTGGCTGAAGATGCCATACGAGCCAGCATCAGGCCCTCTGCTGTAGTCTACCTTGGCAGGAAACCCCTGCAAACCTGTGGAGGATCCCATGCAAGAAACCTTGATCTATCCAAAGGGAAGCATATATTCTTTCTATTTCTTTGTTCTTCAAACAGCTTTGCCTGAGTCACTGTGAAAGACACCTTGGTTAACAGTGAAACATTCGATTGAAAAAATTTCAATCCATTGCCTGTGGCTTTTTTTTTGATGACTCTAAATGGTGTTGATGCGCAGTCACTACCTTTGTATTCTTGGGTGCCTCTTGTTCACTGGTACCTAGTAAAGGGTTAATGGTCTCTATGTCCCACAGGTCCCCAACCATCGCACTGCAGAATAACTTACCTAAGCGGGGTGTCCAGAGGTCGGTTGGCGTTGATTTCTTGAGGGCTGATTGCCCAGTGTCCCTTTTTATCACCTCGTTTCCACCTGACGCTGACTCGCCAACAAACAGGATAATCGTTATCACTAGCGTTGGCCAACTTCAGCACGGTTTTGCATCCTTCTTGAGACCGTTAAAACTCACTCAGAATCTCTGTCAGAAGCCAGGAGTTTAGATGCACTTCTTTATCGTGGGCATACTCCAGAGGAGTGAAGTTTCATAAAGAAGGTTCGGTTCCCGTTGTGGAGTTCTGGCCCAGATTTACTAATTGGGCCTTAAACTTTCTGTTTCTCTATTCCAGACAACCTGCTGTGGAGGTCACCCACAAGTTGTCAAAAGACCCGCCTAAGTCTGGCTGAACCACAATCCTCCATGAAAAGGGGCTAACAGGTGAAACCCTGAAACTAACAAGCACCAGTGGGGGCTACATTGCTTTCTCTCTTGTCAGCAGAAAGAGACAAGTTCCACGCGCCCTTGTGTGGGTGGTTTCCACTGAGTTTTTGACCAACTCAGCATGTCGACTGAACAAAGACCAACATAGGCTGTAGACCCACCTTTCCTTGCCTTGCTCTACTGACAAAAGCCGTGTCCCTACCTGCCTCTGTTACAACAGATTTTCTGCGTGACCTAAAGGCCCAGACATATCTATTATGAAACGAGATGAGTTTCCTGGAAGAAAGCCAGACCTGATGCTGAAGTTCTTTGTTTTGTTGTTAGACTGCTTATTTTAAAAACTTTTGTGCCAATGGCAGTTGGAAATAGAATCAGCAGATCAAGTAACCAAAATTATCTATGAGCTATCAATTATTAGTCTTCTTATAAGTAGCTCAATTGAGCAACCAATCAACCAACCGCCTGTGTCTACCTAACACCTTTTGGCTATGGGGGGTAAAAACCTGAGGAAATGGCATTGAAGGTAGCAAGAAGGAAGTGCACGAGGTTTTCCACCAAAGCGCAAAAGTGTAAGAGACATCAATAGCATCTAAGAACTTAAGATTGCAGGATTTTTTTTCCGGCTTTGCTGGGTGACCGTATCTACCACGGAGTCTGTGACCGTACCTACCTGATGGTTCCCGCCAGCTAAAGGTTGTAGTAAATGCATGACGGATGATCGTGATTTGTTCTGTGACTAGTATGGAGGGCCACCATGCCACATAACACAAATCAAGATAACTATATTTACCTTTGTGGCAAGAAGCTGTGCTGTCTGTGTCAAGCAACGAGTCCAACAAAACCAACTATCCACAGAAACCAAAGCATATCTCAGTGCCATGAAACGTGGTGTACCTTTCATAGAGCACAGGCCCAGGTGAATACAGCAGATGCAGAAAGTATTTTACTCTGAAAGCTTAAATTTTAAAAATGCTGCCTGCAAGCTAGTACTGTGGAAATACACTTGTCTGTTGGAGACACATGGGTGTCACTAGATGGGGCATATTGCCTGACAAATCAGCCTCACGCCTCAGGTTCTTTTTTTTTTTTTTTAATTTATTATTTGTTCAATTGTGCATGTATGCGTGTGTGCGTGTGTATGTGTGTGTGTGTGTAGAACCACAGACGAATTTGGGAACCACCATGGACGCCTCCACCTCCTCCTTGTTTACTCTGCCCCGGGATTCACAGGCTCCGCCCTACCAGGACCAGAAACGCAGGCCGCCCCCGCTTCCGCCTGGCGTCTATACATGGGGTCTAGGATCGGAACTCAGTACCTTCTGCCTGCAAGGCAGAGGCTTAACCACTGAGCCACCTCTCCAGCCCCCACGCCTCAGGTTCTTAAGGGTGGGACTCGAGTCCACACACACCTGGTTGGTGGGACAGAAGGTGCAGTGGGGAGCAAGCTGGGTTCATGAGTGAGGCAGATCAAAACAGTAAGGTGGCGCGCTGCCCAGGATGATTCCTAGTACAGCTACGCGCACACACACAATTTTTTTAAGTTATTAGGGCAGCACTTTGTAGAATTAGGCTACAGTCTGTATCTCTTAATTTGGACCTAAGTGCTGTGAGTGCTGCGCAGGTGTGTTGCAGTTACAAGCACCTAGGGCCAGCGGAGTACTGACCAGTCAAGTCATGGTTTCTGATAGCTAGTCTAATTCTCGTTCCCTTTTGGGGATCATGTCTGAACATGCTTCAGGATTTCTGAGGACCATCTGATCTCCTCTTTCTCGTCAACAGGTGGTTCCATCAGGGTCCTAACCCCTACAATGGGGCGCAGGACTGGATCTACTCTGGCAGCTACTGGGACAGAAACTACTTCAATTTGCCTGACATTTATTAAAGAACAGAAGATTGTCAGGGGGTTTGACTAATCTACAAATACGTCTTAAACTTTTGTTTTTTAAAAAAAGTCTTTCCCTTGGTTTCTACTCATCTTTTAAAAGAAAATCCTGCTTATAACTTGCATTTTATTTACCCAAGAAGGTAGGGTGTCAGGTGATCGCCAGTGATGGTTTGGGGGAAAAATGGGAAATTTTGCTATCTATGCATACTTATGTTTTATAGAAAAGTAAGAAACTTCGGAAGACAGGCCTTTCTGGTTGCTGTTGCAGGATATTTATACAGTAATCCAAAATCAAGTTATTTGATTTTTATGCTATGATGCTTGAATATTTTAGATGTAATTTTGAAATGTTTAGAATTATATATATACACATATATATATGTATACACATATTATGTGCTCAAATGTAGAGATTTTCATTTTATGAAAACTAAAATTGGTTAAGATGGCTTGTAGTCATATTAATCCTGTCAAAATTTATTTTCCACCTTAAAAAAGCCTTGACTATTCAGAATAGGCTTTTCTGATTTACAGATTGTAAGAATTAAATTGAAGGTTTTCTCATTTACTTAGTACTAAGTGTTCTTACTTTCACAATTTTGTGATCACTGTTTTTAGAGTTTAAGAGTTAAATTTTCATTGAACTGATATGTATAAAATTTAGCAATTCATAAAAATGCCCTAGAAATAGATTTTAATTACTTATGATAGACAACTTTTAAGCTTCAAATTCCACTGGCAGGTGCCACTAGAGAAATGAAGCTGCACTTGATGTATTATAAATATCGAACCATACAAGTACATGATTACTTTGAGTACTTAAAATATATATTAACAGTAGCTTTGCCCCTTTAATTGGGGTCTGTTACTCTCATAGTATTTATCCAAATAAACCCAGGCTAAGACAGTGCTCTGCAGGCCTTAGCTAGCTACCAGGTAAATATTTTAAAATTGCTGTCTTCAAAATTAATGTTACAATGAAATATAACTTATCTAATGCTAAATAAAGACTTTAGAATACTCAAAGTGTCACACGTTTACTAATATTGATAAAATCAAAGGTTCCTTCACAAGCAAAAACCAGAAGGTATCGGTGATACAGATGACTTGACTGGAAATTAATTTTCACATTAAGGTATTTTAGTAAATTAAGCCAGAGTGCAAGGTGCTATGCTTGCAGGAAGTTTATTGATACAGTACACTTGGTGACAGACTCCACCTTGAACGCTGAGTCAAACAGCCTCATTGCAGCATCTGTGGGGCACAAAACATTCCGTGTGAGAGGTCAGGAGTGCCACGCGTGCCCTCCCGTTCCTAAGCTCAGCTCATCGAGCCTGTGAAATTCTCCAAGGGGTATCCATTATACTGACTCCATCTACCCAGGACACTAAATGAGGAAGAATCTGAGTTTCTCTAAGCTCAACCTATCCTAGAAACTGAGTACGTTCCACATACTCTTTCCTTGTTTTAGGTTTTTGATACAAATGTTCACATAGACACTCAGACTAACTAATGAGTTGGAAGTTCCATCCATAACTGAAATAGAGTCTCTAACTCTAATATCATCTCAAGATTTCTAGGTCTAATAAAGTGCTGAAAACTCAAAAATTTACCTACTAGTTTAAGGTTCTGCTCTGCGAACATGGGCACTGGTCACAGTGATCTCTCCAGCAATACCATAACTTCCAAAGGGAGAACGTTTGTCACCAGATCCTGAACTTTTTTTTAGCTACATCTTCTACCGGGAAAGCAACAGAAAGATAAACTGGGCTCTGTGGTCTGGGGCCGTCTGGTCCACTGGAGGACTAGCATTCTGGGGGTTTAGGGTAGGTTTTTGGAATTTCTGATCTGCCGGAACAGCAATGGGTACTTGCACTGCAGCGTATCTCTTCAAGGCATCTGACTGTGAGACCACAGTGTGTCCAGAAAGGGGCTTCCATCCTGTGCTTCCTGAACATTTGAGCCTACTAAAATAAAAGGTGGGGCACTGGTCTTCTTGCTGTCATCCATCATCACATAGGTTGGAGAAGTAACTTTCGGTGGATTCTGCAGAAACTGCGGATCCTTAGGATTAGATAAATACAGGGTTGCTTGGGGAAAAGGCCCAGGTGCAGGTGGCGGTGATGGGCGACTTTGTTGATTCATATCAGTTAGACAGTAAAGTGTCCACATGTTAGAATATGGTGGTGGTTGTCCTGCTTCGCTTGTTGCTAGTGCTATAAAAAAAAAATTGCAGGCATTAGGTCTCTGTATCAGGCACTATGCACAGTAATGTCTTGGTTAAAAAAAGGTTTTTTGTTGTTACATATAAACAAACGACTGTAGTACTATGTGCCATAAAGCATGCTATAGAGAGTGCTAAGTAAATTGTGCCTGGTAATGTGAAAGAAGAGAACAGTTTGTACAGTTGGAAAAGGAGAACAGAGTTGTCAGTTGCAAGGCTGCGCAGGGACACTAGAGTTGTGGCTGAAGAAATCTTACTTTAAATTACTTTCTGAAAAGGTATCACTGTGTACAGCCCCCCGCCCAAACTCTAACATGATTCGCTACACACTATGTAGAAGCCATATATAGTCACCAAAAAAAGTGAGGCCATTGCAAAACCTTGTTAATGCATCTGCATAGCATCCTCTCCCAAACTAGGCACTAAGTGTCCCCAACATCCCTGGCCTTACACAGGGACCATCGCTGTCACCACAGATACATTGTGTAGAACTCGGGTTTGTTCCCAAAACAAACCCTTTTGGTCAAGGCCTGACATCATAAACCCAAGGAATCGACAAAAAGCTGATTTGAGAACAGAAAAATCTAGACGAGTCATCAACTTATAGCTAAGTGTCACCTGCCAAAGACAGTACTGTCTCGGCAGTGTGACTCATCTCTGGTGTGTGCAGCTTCTTTTCCCCGTAAAATCACACTGTGCACTCAACAGTCTCAAAGAGTTGCTTTTCAGATTATTAGAAGCCAAGTCTTCAATCTTTCCGAATTTGCAATCTGAGCTCTTCCCGTCCACTAGAGCTAAGGCAACAGCTAAGCAGCTGCAACAGTGACTTGTGAAGTGTTGCTTGAGCCACAAGGATAATGCCAGCCCCGCAGGCTGTGCTTCCGGCACTGCCTCTGCCTTTTTCAGCTGTGCTTTGTCTGTCACACTGCCAGTCAGAATTTGATCTTATACTAACACCTGCTTTGGAAATATTTCTGTCAAGTCAGCATCGAGAGTTTCTGCAGCAGGAAAGGGGCAGCTTGCTTCGTGCATATCCCAGCATAGCTTGAAGGCCACTACCATGTCCAGATAGGCAAGAGGCAGGCAGACCAAATGCCAAAATTAAATGGAGACGGAGGTCACTTCTGTATCTCAGGAAAACAGCTCAAAGTTCAGTAGCCACAAACCAGAAGCCAGAGTGAGCAGTATCCATTCTTTCACAGGAGAGCAGGTCGGCTCTCCTGCGAGACAGAAGTCGGACCTGACCTGTCTTTTCCATGGCGTGGCAGGAAGCAGTGCTTGAGTCGGCACCCCAAACCTAACTGCATAGTTCTCCTGACTCAGGGCGAAAGCAGTCAACCATGCCACCATTTTTCATGTTTTAAATGCCATAGCCCATGTAAATGCACTGTTCAATTTTACATCCTCATGAGTGAAAAACTTCAATATCCCTTAACCTTACAGGCGCTCATGTTTATGACACATGTCCAAAATGACCCAAACTTTGACACTGTCTCCTGTCACGTTAAAAATCACTCACAATAGTAAAATTTCAAATACAATGCTTTTAAATAGGTTTGGCATTTAAAAGACTAGCCAATCTGCAAGAAAGCCTACCTAGTTACTAAAGCAGAGATGTTACCTGAAGTGTGGTATATAAGTGTGTAAATATCTCATTTTCTTACCTGGCTTCTTCAAACCTGTTCAGCTGCAGCTTCCCCTTCTGCTTGGATTTCTGGTTCAGTAAAGCCTTCCGGCCCAGGAGGGAAAGGGTCACCCGATGGTTGGGGTTCCGTGTTCTCCCCTGACTCCTCCTGCCCAGGATTGTCAGGGTCTACGGTAATGATCTCCATTTCAAGGTGCAGAGCTTGTTCAGAGCCTATTTTGATAAAGCCCTCTGCATCCAGGGGTCCTGCAGTCACCTCAGGCTGACCCTCTACAACGGTGTCAGAGAGCAGAACTGTAGCTTCTGCCTCCACATGTACTGAGGAGTCGCGTTGGGAACTCTCCATCTGTACAATTTTCAGAGACCCTATGGATATTTTAGGTAAGCCTTGGGCGGTCCTGGATTCTATAGGATTGGAACTAACTGGTGGTGACTGCTCATTTTCGTTTAGACAAGCAACTGGATCGGTAAGAGGGATAACTACGTGTCCTGGTATCTGCTCAACATAGAAAACTCCTTCATTGACAGGCATATCGTTATATAAAGACGATACATGAATAGCTGACGTAACCCCAGTATCAGCCTGCCAACGGGTCTCGGAGCTTGAGCATAAACAGGAGGTTCTTGTTCACTGTGCAAGGGGGCGGAGGAAGCCACTGGTGATTCAGCCTCATACTTTTTAGGACCCACAACTACCTGCGCAGATGTTTGGCTCACAACCTGCATTGCTAGCATCTCTCCAGAACACACGAGTTCTTCGTCAATCTCTGTGCTCATCGCCTCTTTGGGAACGGCGGGCGTACTTGTTGCCACGTCCACCATTAAAATGTCAGATTGATCAGAATGAGTAGATGGAACATTACCTAACATCTGAGCAGCAAACTGAGCTGGGTCAGCCGGGACATAGGCAAACTCTGCAGAGACGGTTGCTGGAGGTGGTGATGAGGTGGGCTGCTGGTCTTAGGTGTGGTTGGTTTGGAACAAGGCCCCCAAACTCCTTCAGGTGTCTCTTCAGTCTGTGGTTCAGCATGAACTGATGGAAACTGGTGGTCTTGTTGCTAAATAGTGGTCCAGCTACATTGTCCTCCTCTGTGTATGTGGATTTCTCCATCCGTGTAGGTTCGCAGGAAACTGCAGGTGTCTTCCCTGGTTCTTTTCCATATTCTTTCTTCTCCAGCATCATTCCTTCTGACCATTTCTCTACTAAAAAGTAACCAGCCATATGGATTAATCAGCATACACTCTTAAACGTAATTTGAAGACACCATGGTAGGGTTGAACATATTATCCAACATTACTTAACATTCTCAGCTCATTTCCTTACAAATAAACAACCAGTACAGCAGTCATCAGAATCGTCACACTGCCCTAGGCCTGGTCAGTATCGGGAAACTGCTGACTCCTAAAAATAAGAAAGTGGAAACGGTGAAGAGAGTGGAGCAGCTCAGTACTGAAAGTGCTGCTGTGTCTGAGTCACGAATCCAGATCTTCAGAACCCACCAATAAAAGCTGGCAGAGGAGGTGGCCACTTGAAACCCCAGCAGAGGGGAGCCCTTGGAGGACGCTGGCACATAGGCCTGACCGGATCAAGTGCAGAGTGACAGGAGACACCCGCATCCCCTTCGAGACGCCACACACACAGGCACACTCTGCCCTGGGCGCACGCGTGCTCCTCTGCAGATGCTCCTCTAACATTCTGCCACGTGGATCCCAAGCACACCGGCACGCCCACACTCTGCCACAAAGCTTCACTTACCAGATTTCTAATACGAGTTTACACACTCTCTCCCAGCAGAACAACCTGAAAGTAACCTCGGGAAAAGCCAGAATGAATATAGAGCTCAATTTCCACAAATCTCTTCTTCCAAGAACACAGCGTAGGATTTTATGGAGCTTTTATGATTATTTGTCATGAAGGTAAGTCAGTATCAGCTACTCAACCATAATTAAATGAAATGAAAACTTCTCATCTTCCATTGCATTTCCCTGACCACAGCATCTTGCAAGTGTAAGGAATTTAAATGTTTGGTGGAATAACTGGACTAAACACATTGAGATTTGAAAGGAGGGAAGGAGGAAAAGAAACTCTTTCCTAGGGGACAAGCAGCATAAGAAAAAACCAGCTTGAAATCACTTCTCCGTCCAACACACGAGATCTACGCACTGAGCTGATGAAAGGCAGATGGGTCAGCTTTCAAGGCTGGGCGATCAGGTGTTTTTCAAAAGTATTAAAATATTTTTCAAAAATTTGCCTACAGGACTGATGGGGATGCTCAGGGGTTAAATTAGCCTTTGCCTCTCAAGCAAAAGGCGCTGAGTTCGCCTTCCCAAATCCCATGTAAAAATGGCAGACAGGCTTGGAAAGATGGCTCAGGGGTTAAGACTTTGTCTTGAAGGCAGAACTTCCTGAGTTCAGATCCCAGGTCCCACGTAGAAACGCCAGGTGGAAACAGTGGCGGCCTGCACTTCCAGCCCTGGTGGGCGAAGCCTGGGAGATCCCAGAGCAAAGCTAGGAGGAGGTAGAAGCAATCCAGGATGATTCCCAAAGTCACCCTCGGTCTTCCACAGGGACACACAGAGCCCTCTGATACACACACATACACATATAAAATAAACAACATGTGTTTTTACAATGCCAGACAGAAAATGGCAATGGCCTGCACTTCCAGCCCTAGAAGGTGGAGCCTGGGAAAGTCCAGAGCAAAGCAAGAAGGAGGCAAAGCGACACAGCATGATACCTAAGTCACCCTTAGTCCTCCAGGAGTGCCCACACTCACAAAAATTTTTCCTGCAATTTTATGAACAATAGGAGCAATTAACATTTCCATCCTGTAGTGTCTTCATCTGCACAGGTAAGCCCCAAATGTTGATATGTTTTCACTCGCCTAGCATTCCTGACCTTATCCTGACACAATCTGGATTATTCCAGTTTCCTTGTGTGGCCGTACTGCTTCTCAATCCAATCCTGATCCTACATTTTCTAGTCCTAGTCCGATTCTGACCCCAGTTCTGGACAACACTATTGGCTCAATGACTTCATGGGCCTTGTTTATTACCAACTATTTCTCAGATGGCTATTATCTCAATGTTAAAGAGAGGAAGCCCTACCTAAATCCCCTTCCCATCATCAAAAATGAAACTTCCTATGTAGTTGTACTATGCTACAAATTATCACTAGTCTACTGAGGCAAATCTAAGACTTCAAGAAAATTAACATCGATCCCTGTGCTTACACTAAGTATAGCCACAGCTGAAAAAAAAAAACCCAACAAACTTGGAGACTCATGCCACAGCCTCAAACTTCACTATATGAATAATCTTACAATGTATATCAATTGTGGACACTAACCAACCAACTATAAAAATAAGGTATTCACAATAGAATTTGGAATTGAGTTACATGAAAAATGACCTACTATGAATACTTAATATGGAGATAATATTTAGTGGTATACTTCACTATTACACTGCACAGAAGTGAAATCAGATCCAATGATCAGCAACAGTTCATAAATATAATTACTATTTTCTTGCCAAACCAAGATTCCAAAAGTATACAGTATCAGAACACTCTAGTTAGGTACTTGCCTAGTATATATTTCCCTGGTTAACACATACACCCCAGAATCCTCAAGAGATTACTCCAGATAACTCAGAAAAACTCAGTTGGGAATCCAGGTAGGGCTGTGGCCTTTCTTCTTTCCTATCAACTGCTTGGTTGTAGAAGCCTTATTTAATTATTCCCAAACCTCAGATTTAATAATAAAGTTTGCTGAACTGACATTAAAATATCAAATAACAAGAGTTACTTGATAAATATTCCATTCTTCTTTGTCCTAGTATAAAGTGATCGGATTTAAGGGAAACAATTTCTGCTTTAGAAAAATCATCTAAGTTTTAAATCCTATCAGTGATTCAGAATATTCCTGGAAAGAGTGAGAAACTGGGGATCTGCATAAACTAACTGCACAACAGCTTTGGAAACAGGAATACATGGGTGAAAGGTCACAGTGGAGCCATCTAAAGACATTCGGTCCCACGGAATGTAGGTGAAGGTGAAGTTGTCTTAACACTTCTTCCCATCTCCAGTTCTTTCCTTCCTCCTTGCTCTATCACCCAAATATGCATGGAGTTGTGAAGTCACTGGGGAGATGATTATTCATTTCTGGTTCATGGTGAGGTCTACCAAAGACTCTTTCTAGAAAAAAATCCCAGGAAGGAATGTTTAAACACACAGAGAATGTGCCCATCCTGTTTTCTGCTCCCATGCTCATATCAGAGATCTGGGAGATAAGAGACCATCAGTCAACTCAGACATGAAAGTCAGTTGTGCGTATCACCAGCTTCTAATGCCTGCTGCTATCTTCACACGGATCCTACTTGGTGCTGGGGAGGCAGAAAGATTGGAATAAAGGATCTGTTTAGTCTTTGAAGATTGGTTCATTTCCACATCTTACAAGTCATCGAAAGCCTTCTAGAGACTCCATCCTTGGGACCAACAGAGCATGCATGGCTATAGGTGCCACTTCCAAATTTAAATCTGGGATCAACACAAAGGTAAAGTTCTACTTAGGCACAACCCAAAATGCCAGCTGTGAAACTACACTTTTATGCAGAGAACTGAACCACCACGCAGCTGAAGTACTAAGACTTCCAAGAATAGCAGCTGGAGAATTAAAAAACGAGGAGTGTCAATAAAGGAAATGTCCTACCACGTACTCAGAAAGTACCTCATGAGTTCAGAGTGAAACTTTTTAGATGTAAAAGAACTTGTGACATAGGATCTCAATTACTGTTTGACTAGTAAGAAACCATTAGGTGGAAACATAAAGAACAGACATTAGACAAATTGTCTAATACCAAAACTGATAATTAAACATTAACACTCGATACTATTTTGGTGGCACCTTTGTGCTACTTTAGGATCTCTCCAGTAAATAACAACCCCTGCTATTTCTACTTCCCTACCTAAGGCAGCTATTGCTATAACCACCCTATGAGCTGACTTTCAGGATTGTCTGTATCTACGCATAGCTCCTTGATATTTCCTTATTTGATCTATAAGTAAAATTCCTACCATTCCACGTTCCATCAGAAGAAAGGCTGGTATGCAAATTGTTGGATTAAAAATTAAAAATGTTGAGATGCAAATATATTAACCTATAGAGACCAATGTACATTCAAAGCCACTTGCTAAACTGAATAATGCAAAGTTTTCAGTAAGTTAATTAATATTATATATTGGGGTGTGTGTGTGTGTGTGTGTGTGTGTGTGTATGAGAGGGCATTATGTGTCCCTGTGGAAGACCAAGGAGTGACTTTGAGAATCATCCTGGTTGCTTCTACCTCCTTTTTGCTTCACTCTGGTATCTGAACTCAGAACCTTCTGCTTGTGAGGCAGAATCTTAACCCCTGAGCTATCTCTCCAGCCCAAGTTAATTAATCTTAAAGCTATTATTTAATTATCTTCCATCGTGAAGATTCACTAACCTTCTCACCATTCTGAAACATACTAAGCTTGCCCATTCAAGATACTTTCAAATATTGCTCCTTGTTTGTAAGATACAAATACAACAACCAGGATCATGGGTAGGAAAAGGAGTAATGTTCTTTTTCTGTTTTCTCATGTGTGCAGCAGGGTACATGTATGTGTGATAGTGTACACATAGGTATGCATGTGGAGGCCTGGAGGTAGAATGTGGGGAATCATCCTCAATCACTCTACCATATTCTTTTTACACAGAATCTCTAATGAAACCTAAATCATGCTGATTAGGCTAATCTGGCTAGCCAACTTGCTCTGGAGATTCCTAAGCTCTGCCTTCCAAGGCTGGAATTACAGGCAGGTCACCATACCCATCTAATACTTTATGTGATGTGTGGGGATCCAAACTCAGGTCTTTAACCACTAACCCATCTCCAGCCCCAAGGGTAACGTTGCTAGCATTCATCTGTATATGTTGTTGATAGTATTAGCAAGTGCCACACCGCTTCCTACGATTAGCTAAAAATGTTATCAGTTCCTGCAAGAAAGCAGCCAGACTAGCAATAAAATATTTCTGAACCATGATGCTTGGTTCTGTCTCCTCAAATGTATATTTCCTGTTCTTAACCTTCCTTTCTGCTTTAAGTGACCCTTTCATTATAGAGCCAAAGCATCATGGTTTTTACATTTTTCTAGGTCTTACTCTTAATTTCTTCCTGTTTCTGATTATTAATTCACAAAACCAATAGGAGTTTAAGGGTGACTAGAAACTACTTTTTCTTCATGATTACTACAAAATGTAGTAACAACTATATACCTATTTCTCACATTAGTGAGGAAACATTTTAGCTCTTAACAAAATTCTGGGAAAAACTTTTTATCATCATTCTTTTAGATGTGTATACCTGTATTTGGAGCTTTACCATTACATTTTTTGTTTTTAATAATCTTCCAAGTTTTTCCTGGTATAAACTCTGCCTTTTCCTAAAGCTCCTTTTCATTTGTACTATCAACTCATGTTCTGCTTCCATATTCACATGTAGACACTTACACATTCATACAGGACACAGGACACAAATTCTTCTAAGGAGATATAATGCCACAATGTCAGTGTTCAAGATGGGAATAAGCTGCTTTTCTATGAAAAATTTTCTATGAAAATTTTCAGCAGGAAAATTGGTCAAAAAGCACATGTAGTTGATCAGTAGAATGGACAAGGGATCATGGGAATGGGGGAACACACCCACACCCACCCCCCACCCCCCGTGGGTGCTATTTGTACCAGAAAACGCCTAATGGTTTGTTTGTGCCTGTGGAGGCCCAAAGGTGACCCAGAATCATATTGGATTGCTCTACCTCCTTGTTGCTTTGCTCTGGGGTTTCTCAGGTTCAACTTTCCAGGGCCAGAATGGCAGGCCTTTGCATTTCTGTTCTGCATTGCTGCTTGGGATCTGATGATCCAAAGTCAGGTCCTTTTGTTTGAAGTCAAAGGCTTTAACCCCTTAGCCATCTCCCCAGCCCCAACTTTTTTTAAGGCTTTTTAAGAGGCATGTTTATATAAGTTGAATATTCTTTACCAGGTGTAATAGTTAGGCACAGGTGTCAACTTGACTGTTGAGGGTTTGAGCTCTGGGCACAGGTGTAGAGAGTTGATGGTTGAGTTAAGCCCAGAGCAAACCCGAAGGAGATTGTCTAGCTGATGGGGAAAGCCCAGCCCATGGTGGGTGGGATTAGGCCCTGGATAAATCAGAGAGCTGGTTGAGAGAGTTGGCATCCTTCTGTATACTTGGCCAGACATGCTGGATTGTCCATCTCTTAGCCGTTATGCAGTGATGGTGTGGCCATTTCCCTTAGCCTTGGTGTTGGTACGTGCTCTCCTGTCAAGCTGGACTAAGAACTGTAACCAGGAATCGTAAGAGAATAAACCCTTGTTCCCTTAAGCCGTTTGATGGTCATTTATCAGCAACCATGCAGGCCAACTGCAACACCAGGAATGCTTGAAATTTAATTTGTCAGACTTAACAGTTTTCATTTGTATGGCTCGTCAGTTGAGCACACCTAATGTGAAAATGTGAAACATTTCTCTAGGAGCATCAGTGATTATTTGTATTTTGGAGCATTCAGTTTTGAATTTTCATATCATGATGTTTATTTAACCTGTTCAGTTTTACTATAAGAAAAAAATGAGCCATTATAATTTCAAGTCTTCATTAATATGGAATTCGGTTCTCTTAAAGGAGGGCAGGCAATGTTTGTAGAAGTTCATACACATTCATGATATCAAGTGTTCTGTGCTAGTTTGTTTTTTTGTTTAGAGATTACAGGAATTGAACATATGCGGTACAACCACTCAACCACTGAGCTATATCCTCAGCTCTAAGAATTTTGCTATGAAAGATGTTCTTCCTCTCCTTAACATTTAGTATTTTACAAAATGTCAACCCTGAGGTTTAAAAAAAAAAGTTGACAATAAAAAAACTAAGCACTAATGTGATATTTAAAACACTGGTGTGATATTTCTATGTGAAACATTGGTGTGGCTAAACAGAAACTATCTATTGGCATCACTAAGGTGAACGCATGCCACCAAAATGCCGTAATCAACACTGCTGGCACTATCACCCCTTGCGACACTTACCTTTCATCTGGTGAAATTGTTTAATCAGATCTTTTATATCCAGTGACGTATTCCCTGAAGGAATAAATGCAGGAAATCAAATATGGATATATTTCCCAATCTAAAAATTTTAAAGCAATAAATATATATGCTAAAGCAGCAACAAACCTTCTCTAAATGCAATAAGTTCTTTAAAATAAACTGCTGCAAACTGGGTGATGTTTGTTGGGTTGGTTTTGAGAATAGCTCTGCTAACCCCCTCAAGCAGAGTCTTGAGGCCATAGGGTACGACAAGTCTGGGCTTTGAAGAAATCATTTTGGCAGGATGTCTGTAATTTCAACTATAATGAAGAAAAACAAAGTCTTATACACAGCATATTATATTTATGAAATCAAATTAATAAAGTTGATTTTAAAATTTTTCCCGGGTCAACTATGGTTTCTAAAACCCAATCCATCCAATAAAATCATTAACTTTAGTGCTAGTCTCCCAAGTATTTATGCTATTATGTTAGTAATGAGATATAACCTTTAGCAGTTAAAAGTACCACTCATTGCTTAAATGAGCAATGTACTATTTAAGATATCCATAGGACTTTTTTAAAAACTAAAATGCTTCTATAAATCTATCCAATAGTCTCATAAGCTTACATATGTTTGTGAACAATGTCCACATAGTGACTTGTACAGAGAATTGTAAAACTTTACAAGATGACACTTTTCTAAACATATTCCCAGACAGATTTCTCATTCAAAGTAGACATTTTGGTATTGGAAATTGAACCTAGGACCTTCTTGCACTGTGCCTCTGAGCTAGTTTTTAACACCAGAATAGGCATGTACCTGTGGTGTGTTATATAAGCTTAACTCTCTGTTCTTTATCTCCCTCACCTTCTTCCCTAGTTTTCACTTGATCTTCCTTTTCTCTTGCCTTGCTTTTATCAAAAGTATCATGTGATCTACCAAGGGGGTAGATCTATAAATGTACAGGGCTAGATTTCTGGTGGTAGATCCCAACTGCAGTTGCCAGATGGAAAACCACCACCAAAACGTTTCTTCTGTGGTTTCCACGGTGTGGTGGTTATCACACTGATCTTAGACACGTGGTGGGTGAATTCACAGCTATCCTGGAATCGCAGTGGCCACCAGCTACAGGGTGGACACAAAGGAATCTATTCTCTCAAGTAACTCTGACCCATGTGGAGAATTTCAACCCTAAACCATTTGTGTTTCATTTTCGGAAACTGTTGAGGAAAGCTTGTAAATATAACAAAGAAAAAAATTCCCATTCAGTGGTTGGAGAAAAAAATCATGTAAAACCATCGATCTTCACTTTGCTAGACATGGATATGAAACGGGATCCTGAACTGAGAAGCCCCCATCAGATAGGAAACAGGAGCTGAAATGACTCAGGTTTTCTGAGGTTAAAAGAAAAAAAAAAATCAGTCACTTGGGGGAAATCACTGCCTTTCTGGGCGCCGACAACCCTTGGGAATTTCTCCCAGGGGGCTTTACAAAGCGCACACTGCTGACATAATCAGATCCTCCCAACCTTCCTCCTGTAAACAGTGTAACGAGTTCCACGGGGCTAGGTGGCACCGTTTAGTCTCCGCAATTAGAGCGGGGGCTGACTTCGAACCAGCAGCAAATCATCCGCCCCGGCAAAACGTCGACTATTTAATAAGTTATACCCGCACCCCACTTTGCAAGACCCCAGCGCGCGGAGTTTTCCGGGGCTACCAGCACGCGAGAAATGGACCCTGCAGAGCATCGTGTGAGAGCCGGGAAGGTCTTTGGGGGCGGGGGTCCCCTACACTCGGGGCGCAGGACCGCCTGCGGGGGGCTGTGTCGAGGGACCCCAGCGCGCGGCCCGGGGGCAGCGCCGTCACTAGCAGCCGCTGCGTCGTCGTGCACAGGGACGGACCCGCCCCGCAGCCGCGGCCGGGACCGGCGCCCCCGGGGCTCCATCCGGGACGCGAGTGGGGGACCTGGGAGCCGCCCGCGCTCGGCCGTTTGGCCATGTGGGGGTGGGGGGCGGCCGGACTCGGGGCCACGCGGCAGCGACCCTCGGCCTTCCCCGGCCCGCGAGGCTCGGGGGGGCGCCCACGCCGGCCCCCGAGGGCCCCGCTCTTCCCGGGCTCAGCCTGGGCCTCGCGCCAGGCTCGCCGCACCTTCTCTCCGGCTACGCTAGAAAGAGCTTCCTCCTCGCCCCCTCGCCGGCGGCTCCTGTGAGCGCGCGCGAAGCCCGCCGACTATTTATACCCCGGCCCGCGTCAGCGCGGGCGTCACAAAGCCACGCCCCCCGCTGGAAGAGGCGGGGCCCCCGCCACCGCAGCCAATGGGGAGCCGAAGGCGACAAAGGCCGGGGTCAGATCGCGAGAGGGGAGAGCCCCATCCCTTAGCGGGCTCAAGGAGTGTTCAAGGGACCCCCATCTCTGCTGGTCGGTTAAAAAATACAGAACTGGGGGGCTGCGGTATGCGCCCCAGCGGGTGGGCAGCTTGCCTCGCAGCGTGCGGCCTAGGCGTGGTCCGGTCCTTACACTTGGGAGGCAGAAGCCCAAGGTCAGATTCGACTATAAAGAGCGTTTGCGATCAGCCTGGACCAAGAGCCAGTGACTTTAAGTGGAAATAAATAGTAGGCAAATAAAGGCTGGTTAAAGGCCCCGTTAGTACTGGCTTCCCTGCCTCTCACACCATTCCTTACATTATTAGTCCCTTAGGTTGGTCACTTTTACAAAAATCAGTTCTGCCACCCTGCACGCAGCAAACAGAAAGAACGAACAGAATAGGACACACCAATATTTTTCAGCTCTAGAAAAATCACCCGTAGAGCGTTTGACACGAATCCTGAAAGTAAATATTTCTCTGTGATTACAATTAGGTACCAACTATCTCACATCACCAGCCCTTTAGCAACAGCTTGTAAGTCAAGAACAAGCTGTTCTTGTTCAATAAACCTACACCAAATTAAAGGAAATGAAAGAAAAGCTGCTCTAACTACACATTCCCATTCTGCGTGCTTTTGTCCACGGAGGCTCACGTATCCATGCTGGATTCCGAATTAACACCATGATCATGATCACCAGGTGGGCGCCACAGCCTCCATTGCCATCTGTCTCGAGGTTTAAAGAGCCCAAGACCCGCTGCAAGTCATTTCAGCACTAAGTACTTTTAAAAAATTCAAGAGAAACAAAGACTTCCAGAACACTCTGAAATCAGGCAATGTTAAGACATCCACGGACAATTATTTCATTTACTAATTACAGTAACTGCCAAGTAACCTCCTTGTCCAGGATGCGGGGAACATTCTCAGATAGGTCCCGAGCCTCCAGCCCCACACCATCACAGATATCACTCTCATGGTTTCTGATGGTTTGGTTTATCGTACCAACAGCAGAAGGTATAATGAACTAACCTGCTGACAGATCCAGACGCGCCAGCATCAGCCATCTGCTGTGAAGTCTCCCTTGGCAGGACACACTCTGCAAACACTGTGGAGGATCCCATGCAGAAACCTGTATCTCCAAAGGGAGGCATTTATTCTTCTATTTCTTCAAACAGCTTTGCCTGAGTCACTGTGAAATACACCTTGTTACAGTGAAAACATTCGATTGAAAAATTTCAATCCATTGCCTGTTGCTTTTTTTTGATGACTCTAATGGTTTGATGCGCATTCACTACCTTTGTATTCTTGGGTGCCTCTTGTCACTGGTGACCTAAGTATAAGGTTAATGGTCTCTATTTCCCACTGTTCCCAACCTCGCACTGCAGATAACTTACCTAACGGGGTCCAGAGTTCTTGGCGTGATTTCTTGAGGGCTGATTGCCCACTTCCCTTTTATCACCTCGTTTCCACCTGACGCTGACTCTCCAACAAACATGATAATCGTTATCACTGCTTTGGCCCCTTCAGCCACTGTTTTGCATCCTTCTTGACCGTTAAAACCTCAACTCAGAAATCTCCTTCAGGACGCCATGAGTTAGATGCACTTCTTTCGTGGGCCATACTCCAGGAGGGAGGTGAAGTTTCATAAAGAATTTCGTTCCCGTTTTGAGTTTCTTCCCAGATTTACTAAGATTGGCCTTAAACGTTTCTCTATTCCAGACCACCTGCTTTGGAGTCACCCCACAAGTTGTCAAAAGACCCTCCTAAGTCTGGCTGAACCACAATCTCAGTGAAAAGGGCTAACATGTGAAACCTGGAAACTAACAAGCACCAGTGGGCTACATTTGCTTTCTCTCTTGTCCAGCGAAAGAGACAAGTCCAGCCCTTGTTGTTTCCACTGAGTTTTTGACCAAACTCAGCATTCGACTGAACAAGGACCACATAGGCTGTGACCCAGCTTTCCCTTTCCTTGCCTCTACTGCACCGTGTCCCTTACCTGCCTCTGTTACAGATTTTCTTGCAGTGACCTAAAGGCCCAAGACATTCTATTTGAACTGGATGGAGTTTCCTGAAGAAGCCAGACCTGTGCTGAAGTTCTTTGTTTTGTTGTTAGACTGACTTATTTTAAGAACTTTGTGCCAATGGAGAGTTGGAATATCGCAGATCAAGTACCAAAATTATCTTGAGCTATCTTTTAGTCTTCTTATAAGTAGCTCTTGATCACCCGCCTGTGTCCTACCTAACATCCTTTTGGCTATGGGGTAAAACCTGAGGAATGCATTAATAGCAAGAAAGTCACTAGTTTCCACCAAACCAAAAGTTGTAAACATCAGATAGCATCTAAAACTTAAGATTGCAGATTTTTTCCCTTTGCTGTGACCTATCTACCCGATCTGTGACCTACCTACCTGATGTCCCCCACTAAAGGTTTAGTAAATGCATTGACTTATGATCGTGTTTTGTTCTGTGACTAGTATGGGGCCACCATGCCACATACACAAATCAGGATAAACTTATTTCCTTTGTGGCAAGAGCTGTGCTTTGTGTCAACAACTTCCACAAAACCAACTATCCACAGAAACCAAAGCAGTATCTCAAGATGCCATGAACGTGTGTCTTCATAGAGCACAAGGCCACAGGTGAATACCAGCCACCAGGATTCTCTTAAGAAACCAACTACAAAGGTTTACATAGCAAAGAAAATGTGTATTTTTAAAATTAGATATGTACTATCACTTAACTTTAGTTGGTCAAAATATAAAAGCACAAATTGAGTAAATCTTTACCTTTTACAATCTGTGACAATACATATTCTA
This sequence comes from Typhlomys cinereus, assembly GCA_023101885.1. NCBI lineage: Eukaryota > Metazoa > Chordata > Mammalia > Rodentia > Platacanthomyidae > Typhlomys > Typhlomys cinereus. The sequence continues at coordinate 2,426,375 of JALPQD010000242.1, forward strand.
ATTTTTTGTGACACCTGGAAGTTAAAATTCTTTACTTGGGGGATGATTTATCTATCATGGGCTAAAATAAAAAAAAAACAACACCTAATCCAATAAACTATATGGACTAAAATAAAAAAAAAAACTACCACAATAAACTTAACTATGTTAGCGACCAAGGCACACATTACATTAATATTATTAGACCAAGTCTGAAAACTATAAAGATGTATTCAGCATACGTAAAATACGTGAAAATATATCATAGGAACCATCTAGTACAAAAAAACCACATATCTGACATTTATCAACTAGAAGACTCCCTGGGTCTCCCCAATAGGAAAGGGGAAGGGCGAAGACATGGTCAACAGACGCCAAGTGCTTCGCTTATTTGATTATTTTCTTCGCCAGCGAAAGGGACAAAGCAGACCTCCTCGAACCGCATTACCAGACAGACCCAGTCAGCTCATGGTTGAAGCTCAGCCTGCAGGTCGGGCAACTACTGAAGTCAAGGAGCCCCCGTCAGTGAGCACTCGCACTGGTTCTGGGAAGTCGGCGTGCTTAGCTCTGCCAACCACCAACTCTGCACATCGGCACGACCGTGTCCACGCCACAGATACATCAGCCTTCCTTTTAAATAGGCCTAGTACGACCGACAAAGCAAGCTTACTGGGTTGTGATATAACGTGAACTCTCTAGTTTAGAGTGTCGACCAAGCACAGGCTAACTCAGAATCCTGCAATCCCCATGAAAAATTAAAGAAAAATATAATCAGTGCACATGTGATTCCTTTCACTGGAAAGTATGGGGCACTGTGCAATCGCTTGAAAGGGCTTGAACCAAAAATTCAAGTAAGAAATTCTAAGCAATGATTTCATGATTTGGAAGGTTCCACAGTTTTAGTTTAGTGTCCCCCATGTGCTATAGATTGAGAGATTAAGATGACAATGGTCAAATTTTTAAAAATTATAATATTCTTCCCTTCAGTCACCAGATTTCCAATTATTTTTGATCACTAAACTTTTCCTGGTTCTTGGGTGTCCTGATTCATTGGATGTGAGATAGCACTCCTGTCTTTCTTGGGACAGCTGAAATCCACACGAGATTCACATTGGGAAGTCAATGTAAATAAATACCTTGGAAATATTCTACTGGAAAATGTGAGGACACAGATATGGGGAAACACCAGAGACAGAGCAACCACTGTTACTGAGGCTTCACTTCTTTCCGAGAAATAATTTCTTCAGAAGATTAAGCTGCCTGGGGAGGGATCGAACACAGGCCTCAAGTAGCAGGACTTTGCCCTTGGGCAGACACCCCTGTCTTCACACAAGGTGAAAGAAGGTGACATGTGCCAGTATCCTAGCTGCTTTGGAGGGGTTTTATTTTATAAATATTAAAATATTAACATGGCATGAGACTGTGATTCACACTGTAGGATGTGGCAATGAACTTATGGCATTCAAAATGACAGCCGTTAGTTTGATGCAAAATTTAAAATATCACCCTAAAGACTGAGTTGCAATATGGCAAGGAATCTTAAAAGTGACAGGTATTTCTTCAAAACCACAAATGGGCAATGCAGTACCCTGTGTGGAAATAAATCAAAGACCAATTAAAATTAGCAATGAAGAGTTAAAGAATATTAGAATTCCTTCTACAGCTAACAAACAGAGTTAAGGGGCAAAGGATTCTCTCCTGGCAAAACACAGATGCTTGATCTTCAAATATAGTGAGGCAGAAGGCCACATTCACAGAAAGATACCTTTTCAAGAAATTTGCTGAAAGATTTCCTACAGCTGATCACGAGTTTTCAGAAATGAAAATATTTGAACCCCTAAATTCAACTTTCAAATGAATTAGCTGCACAGTTATCCTTCTAGCTATACACATATCTTCGACCTGTTATTGCTTGGTCAGCTTTCCAAGAAGAAAAAAATGCTGTTTTTCATTTTGAAACCTTTTGTAGACAGTCTGGGGAGGGGGGAAATCTGTATTTTTCATGACAAGATTTTTAACTGAAGAGCATTTGTTGTTTTACTAAATGAAACATAAGATTCTTCTTTATGAATGTTTCTTGGGAAAAAATAGAGAATATTCTGCTAGTGGCTCCAAGATTTAATTTCTCTTCATTGCTCTGATACCAGCAATAATGAATTATAATAAGTCACTGAATCTCATGCCTGAGTTTTACACTCTATAAACTTTCATTTTCTATAAAGTAGAGATAAGAATATTTGTGCTTTTTTGCTCATAGGAATGTTTCAAGGCTAAAGTAAAATACTAGAAAGTACTTTTATTTTTTTCCCAAAACACAATACAAATGCTAGGCGTGTTATCATTAATAGTTTCTCGGGTACCACTTCATGTAGCTCGTTCAGATCTGTGCTTAAGGGAAGCACTCCTACAAAGATCACAGGGTAGATATTTGGTTGGATTTTTATTTTAAAAATAATAGATCACAAAACTAAAAGGTTTGAACAAGGTCACTTAACCCTCTCCCCAGGGGTTGGTTAGTATATTGATTTCCAGCGTCACCACCATGACTCTTTAGCTACATGTGTGAAAGGAGAGATCCTGTAATACGTCAGCCTTGCTGGGAGAACTCGTCCCTCGCACGATGCTTTCCAGAAGAAAAGCTGATCAATCGTCCCCGGAGCTGTGTCCTCTGCTTTGAAAGTGCGGAGCTTGGGAGGGGAGGGACGGAGCGGCCACCACGCCAGCTACTGGGGAACCAGGTCCCTGAGCGATGCCAGGGCAGCGTGGATGCGGACGTGCAGCCTGTTCTCAAAGTCGTAGCCAGAGAAATCCTCCTGGAAAATGGGAGAAAGATGGGCATGGAGTGTGCCTGAATACCTCGGGGTCACCCACAGGGTACTCCCCACATCCACGCGCTCACCGAAGACCTCACATCACCTGATGCTCCTCACTCAGCTATGGTGTCACGAGCTCGGGGCCAAACACTATGTTCAAAGGCCAGCTTGAGCTACATTTGTTTTTGAGCCACTGCCTAGACAGACAGACAGACAGACAGACAGAGACAGATAGATCGATAGATAGATAGATAGACAGATAGATAGATAGATAGACAGATAGAAAGATAGATAGATGACAGATAGATGATAGATGATACATAGATGATTGATAGATAATTGATATATGATAGATGAAAGAAAGAAAAAGAGAAAGATAGAAAGAAAAAGAAACAAAGAAAGAAAGAGAAAGAGAAAGAAAGAAAGAAAAAGAAACAAAGAAAGAAAGAAACAAAGAAAGAAAGAAAGAAAGAAAGAAAGAAAGAAAGAAAGAAAGAAAGAAAGAAAGAGAGAAAGAAAGAAGAGAGAGAGAGAGAAAGAGAGAAGAAAGAGAAAGAGAAAGAGAGAAAGAAAGAAAGAATGTAACTCTGTCTATACAGGAAGTTGAGGCAGGAGGATCACTTGAGTCCAGGAGTTCAAGACTAACCTGAGCAACACAGAAAAACCCCATTAAAAAGAAAAAAAACTAAAGTGCATTTTCCCACCGAAACACTAAACCTAGAGTAATTTATACAACTGGCTCGGCAATTTCACAGGACTTTCTCGTGATCTTGAAATCTGACTTAGAAAGCGAGTCCTCGCTGATTCAGTGAGCGACCACTTCTGCTTTCTGGACTCACTGAGACAAACTGTCTTGAATTCAGAATTCAGTTCACTCTGAACAGGGTAAGAACACCCAAGAGAAAGAGGGAGATTTGCAGTGTTTACCTTTGCTTGAAGTAGTAGAGTTCTGCCTCTTCCTACACTCTGTGAATATAAGCAAGACATATTACTTCTTAATAGCTACAGTCACAGAATCTCAAGCAGAACATGTTATCAAGGATGGCATGCTACTAGAACAATCTATAGGAGACATACTGGTAAGTCTATTACAATACTTCAGATTTTTTCCTTTCATGTAAAGGTAATTCTTAGTTAACATAAAGGCATTACTTGAAAAACACTTTTTCATACTCTTCAATATTAGCCTACAATAGGCAGCAATCACAATAAAACAATCTTACACAACCATCTAAAAGTAATGAAAATTGAATGGCTTATCGGAAGACAGTTGTATATCCTTTTGTACATATTGCCCAGTGAGTCTATCAACTTCATTTTCCAAATACTAAATAGACTGGTCTTGCTATATTTTACTTATATTTGCATTAGACTGCATGAAAAGTAAATATTTCATTACAATAATTAATATATTTGAAATTTCTATCCAACTATGTAGACTTACACTTTCTTCTGTTTTAGTAAAATCAGATCTTCAGATGTATTTAAAGATAGGATTACAATACTATTGCATTTGTGTGTGGTACATGTGCACATGCACACAAGTAGTCCAGAGGGTGATATCGGTCAGGTGTCTTCCTCAATCACTCTCTACCTTGCTTTTAGAGCTAGAATCTCCCACAAAATGGGCTGGGCTGGGTGGGCAGCAGCTGTCTTCCTTTCCCACCTCCCAAGTTCAGGACCACACACATACGCTGCTGGGATCTGCCTTTTTCGTGGGGATCCAGGAATAAGACTGAAATCCTCCTGTTTATGGGCCAAGCTCTTTACTGACTGATCTTCATTTCTACTGACTTAACTGAAAAGAGATCTGACACTTGAAAGCTGAGCTGAATTTGCTAAAACTAACACCTTTCTACAGTTAACATGCAACACTCATGTCATTAAGTTTGAATTTCTCAAAGAAGGTATCAAGCAAATAAATGCAGGCACTATGTAAAGCCAATTATAGCAAGCACTCAAGCAAGCAAACGAACAAAAAGCCAATGACACTAACTTAAATAGATATCTAACTAGTAACAGTCAAGTTACATTGGATTGTATTATAATATTTTTAAAGGAATTACGGTCGTCTTTATTTTCACTACTAATCTTCTGTGTGGGTACATGTGTGGCAAATGCATATGTGCATGATAGTGTGTGTACATACGTGTGTGGAGGCCAGAATTTGACATCAGGTTTCCTCCTCGATTGTTCTCCACCTAATTATTTTGAGATGTGGTCTCTCGTTGAGCCGGGTCTCACTGATTGGCTAGACTGGCCAGCCAGTAAGCCCTAGGGGGTCTTGCGTCTCTGCCCGCCTAGTGCTAGTTTTACAAACGCCTGGTTGCCTGCTTTTATGTGGCTTCACTATCCAAACTCCAGTCCCCACACTTGCATAGCAAGCACCTCACCTACTGAACACCCCCCCCTCCACCCACCAACACCCCCCCCTCCCCACCCCCCCACCCCCGGCTCTCTTCTTGCTACAGTTCTTAGGTAATTGGCAAGCCAAACATTGTTTCTGTTTGTTTCACAGATATGGAAGACAGCTGTGGTTAAGCAACTGAGTTGGTGGCAGCTCTAGAAACAACACATCCTCTTCCTCTCAATACACTGCACTACCCATGTCACAGTTAGGGACAGGAGTCAACTTGACAGGTGAGGTTTGAGCTCTGGGCACATATGTAGAGAATTAGTGGTTGAGTTAAGCCCAGAGCAAACCTGCAGGAGATTGTCTAGCTGATGGGGAAGGCCCAGCCCATGGTGGGCGGGACTAGGCCCTGTAATAAAATACAGAGAGCTGGTTGAGAGAGTCGGCATCCTTGTGTACACTTGGCCAGACATGCTGGTCTGGCAAGTAAGGATCGTCCCTACTCAGCCATTATGTAGAGATGGTGTGGCCAGTTCCCTCGGCCCTGATATTGGCGTGAGCTCTCCTATCAAGCTGGACTGAGAACTGTAACCGGACTAAGAAATCAAACCCCTTGTTCCCTTAAGCCATTTGATGATGGTTTATCAGCAACCATGCAGGCGAACTGCAACAATCCCATATCACACCATTTTGAAAAAAAAGACAATGATGTTCCCTTAATCAAACCTTTGTCTGAAAAAACAAATTTTTATAATAGAAATCCCAGAGCAGCCAATAGACCCTTCTTTGAAGCAACAGCACAGGATCATTAGCTCCCTGGATTTGTCCTCCACGAAGCCAAGGAAAGGAAAGGAAGGGTGTGGTGCGCTGCCACTGGCTTAAGTGAAAGCTGCTTTGTGCCTGCTCGCTGCCCATCTGAGCTGAGGAACGTTATTAAGATTTTTTTTTTTAATTCTTACCTCTGGTCTATCCAATAGAAGACAGCCAAGTTCATAGCAAGCATATGGCTGGACGTACAAGTTATTCTGACGACTTATCTCGTCTTTAGCAGCTCGCTGAAAGAACTGAAAGCAACACAGATGTTACTGGGAAGAGTATGTTTGCCTAGACTGGCCTGGAACTTTCTATGTAGACAAGGATGACCCTCAATTCCTTATCCCCCCTCCAAACTCCACTCTGCTGTGATTACAGGCACGGGACACCATGACCCTCCGTTTAGGCCATGCTGGGTATGAACCCCGACCTTCCTGCATGCTAGGCAGACACTCTACTCACTGAGCTACCCCCCTCCCCCGTCTCCTGTGTTTGTCTTCATCCTTTCCGCCCATTCCTATCCACACCTCAGAAATCCTACACACATGTATAGGCTATGGCTTCATCCAGCACACGCAACCCATGTGCGACATACCAAGTTCTACATAGATTAGTGATGAAAAAGTAAAGATCTGCTTCAGAAAATTTAAACATCTCCGTTTTTTTTTTTGTTTTTTTAAACATCTCCATTTTTGATAAACTTAAAATTGAAAGAAATGCCAAGCCAAGAATCATCTCCTGTCACTTGTCCTGAATACGCCTTGAGACCTAAACCGCATGAAAAATGACTATTGAGCGTTACATATTACTATGACAACCCTACACTGGAAGAGCTGGTCAAAATAATCTTATTAACAGTCTACATAGTCGAGTCTGTTCTCTCTCTCTTGCTTTAAAAAGTTGCCAAGGTAACACTGGCTTTAAATTTAGTTTTAAAAACAGTTCACTGACCCCAGGGCTGGAGCTCAGCGGGGGTGGGAGGGCACGTGCCTAGGCAAGTAAAGCTCTCAGGTCATTCCCCAGCAACAAAGCTAACAAGAAAAACCCTTCCCAAACAGACAAAACTTGATAGAAAAATTCCTCCAACTATATTGGAAAATAATCGGTGATTTGCTCTCACACTGTGTATACATGCATCCAGCTGCTGTGGTTTGGATATAAAAGGGCCCCATAGGCTCATCTGTTGAAGGCTGGTGTTCCTATTGAGAGGGGACTGGATTAGACAGATGCTGGCCTTATCCGTGAATCACCCCATGGAGGAGTTCACAGCTGGTTGGGGGAAGCAGGTGACTGGGGCTTGCCCCCGACTCCTTTCTGACTCACTGTCCGTTCCCTGGCTCTCATGGGGTGGCCCCACCATGCCCGCTCCACCAGGGCCCTATGCTTTACCACAGCCTAAAAGTAATGGAGACAGACAGTCGGCCACGGAGCGAAACTCTGGACCTGTGAGCCAAGATAAGACCTCCCTGCTTCTCAGATGGCTTGTCGGTCCTCTGTCACAGCGGTGGACAGCTGACTGACACACCAGCCTGGGGCAGCAGCTCTGCAGACCTCCCGTCCAGCCCTGTCACTTGAGGGGTGACCTCAAGTGACGCGTGCTATGCAACCACTTCGGGCCATTTGGTTTTTCTCTGCACGGTTTGCTGCTCCCTCAAAGGAGCTGCTTCCTATTTCCTCTCTCTCCACCGGGGACTGTGCTCGTCAATGCCTTAAAAAGTCACTCAAACCATCGTCAGCCTCCGGCCTCTGAGAAGGTGGCCTGAGTCGTGTGGCCAAGGCTGGCGCTATGGTGGGCATTTGGCTTCCTCGGGTGGGTTCTTATTTTACAAGCACCGATAGAGGTGGTCACAGTTTGCGTTCCGCAGTCAGGACAAGGTGAGCAGCTTACCTGGAAAGCGTCTTCGGCGTTTCCCAGACATTTGTGTATGGCACCGAGGAGCAAGTGCTTCAGGCCAACCACAGAGGCCTCGTCCACCTCGTGGCACGCTGCAAGAGAAGGCGGGGACACTCACTCACGAGGCTGGCGAGTGCAGGCTTTGCCAGGCCACCGCTGCAGCTCTTACCCTGCTCATGCCTCCTGTCAAGAGGATTTCACTCTACATTTATTTATCCTGCAGATGTGTGTGTGCATGCGTGGTGGAGCTCACAGGACGGCTTGCGGGAGTCGGGTGTCTTCCACCATGTGGATCTCAAGGATTGAACTCAGATCATCAGGCTTGGCAACGAGCACCCTAACACTGAGCCATCTTGCCATCCCAGTTTGTATCTTTGCCTCCTGAAACTCAGAAAGAACCTATTGCCTACTGTCACGGTGTCAACTTCATGGTTGAGGGCTTGAGCTCTGGGCACATTTGTAGAGAGTAAATGGTTGAGTTAAGCTCAGAGCAAACCTGCAGGAGATTGTCTAGCTGATGGGGAAGGCCCAGCCCATAGTGAGTGAGATTAGGCCCTGGAATAAAATACTGAGAGCTGATTGAGAGAGTCGGCATCCTTGTGTACACTTGGCCAGACATGCTGGTCTGGCAAGTAAGGATCGTCCCTCTCTCAGCCGCTATGTAGAGATGGTGAAGCCAATTCCCTCGGCCCTGATGTTGGTGCGTGCTCTCCTGTCAAATTGGATTGAGAACTGTAACCAGATAATTGTAAAAGACAATAAACCCCTTGTTCCCTTAAGCTATTTGATGGTCATTTATCAGCAACCATGAAGGTGAACTGCAACACCTACCCATTTATAATTATCCTTAATCAAAGAAGGGCAAAAAAAAAAAATCAACGTGTGTGTGTGAGTGTGTATTTATATATATACACCCGTGTTTGTGTGTTTTTATATATACATGTATGTGTCTGTGTGTGTGCAGATGGGTAAGCATGCCTGTATGGTGGAAGTCAGGTGCTGATTTGGGATGGGGCATTACTTCTTCAAGCGTTATCCACCATTTTTTTTTTTGAGACAGGTCTCTCACTTGTCAAATTGGTTAGAGACCCCTGACAGGATCCACTTGTCTCTGCCTCGCTAGTGCTGAGGTTACAAGCATGTACCACCACGCCCAGTTGCTTGTTTGCTTTATGTGAGCCCACGGGCACGAACTCAGGTCTTCATACTCATACGGAAAGCCCTTGGCCACTGAGCCTTACCCCAGCAACACCCCCAACCTTTCAGAAGCTCCAAGCGTTTCACAAATGTGTCATGTCGTTACTACGAGAAGGAAGGAATCTGAAAAGGCCACATGCTGTCTGATTACAACTCCATGGCATGCTGGAAAAGATGCTATGCAGATGGGGAAAAATCAGTACCTGCCAAGGATAAGGAGGAGGGGGGATGCTGGGGGTGGGAAAAGCTGTCCAGTAAGATCCTGCAGCATCGAGCGCATGACATGATGGACTGGTCCAATCCAGTCGGCTGTGTGGCACCAGAAACAGCCCCCCTGTGCCTGGTGGCCTCTGCCACTTCCTCAGTGATGTGAAGCCACCACACTCCGGGATGTAAATCAGCAAGTGGGAGGAAGTCCTCTGGGAAGTCCTCTGACTTCCACATGCACGGTGCCCTGCGTGCTCCCATGTCACCCACCCCCACCCCCGTCCCATGCTTCTCTTTCTCTCTGTCAAAGACATAAAAATAAACAACAATAACAAAATTTTAAAACATCCCATGTTAATTTCGAAACTCATGGCAGCAGATACTTCATCTGAGGTACTGAACTAGGTGCTAAGAGGAAACCCACCTCCCCACTCAGAGAAGTGTGCCTGCACCATGGCCAAGAGCATTGGACGAGCTATTTACATTTCCCCATGAGGTAGCGGGTCGGAAGCAGCAGCCACAGCTGCATTAACGAGGCAAGAAGGAAAGAGAATTATTTCTGTGGGCCAATGATGATACTGAGCTTCAGCTTGGACATATGTGTGTAATACGCACATCATGCTACGTGCACGGCATCAATTTCAGGAAACATAGACAAGTACTACTGTCACTCCCCTTGGAGTAGAAATCGCCCAAATCGCAGGAGAGGTAGAATGGTGGTTGCCAGGGGTTGTGGATGTGTTCATTCTGAGCCCTGGCAAAGGGTCTAGAAAATACACAACAGACTCTCACTTACATGATAATCGCCCCTGCCAATCCTGTATTTGTGCTCTAATTATCGCTAAGCACAAGAGACTCGCACAATCAAGAAGTACTTAAAGGCCCTTCATTGTTGAGTTAGACATTAACAGCTACCTGACGCTTGCTTCGATAATAGCAAGGACTTTGAATTGTGGGCATCCTTTTAAAATGTACCTGCTGGAGCACACATAGCCAAGAAAATCTTTCCTTCCCAGCTTCCCTGTGGGCACAGTTACATCCCTGTGGCAGTAGCTACTGCATACAACTTCCTTTGGACTTGCTTTGGATCTCTGCAATATCAACATTGATAAACTCTAACCTTTAAAGGAAGGTTTTGTTTGTTTGTCTTTTAATGGAAGTCAGGTTGGGGAAATACTTCGGTCCATAAAGTACTTTCCTTGCAAGCACAAGGACCTGAGTTTGATCCCCAGAACCCATGTTTAAGAAAGCTGGGTGTAGGGTGCACACTTGCAATGCCAGCACTGGGGACATGAAGACAGGCAGACAAATCTCAGGATTGCTGGCCGCACAGCCCAGCCCAGCTGGTACACTCTGGGCCAGTGAGAGACTGTCTCCAAAGAAAAAAGGGAAAAGGTAGGTGATGCCTGAGAAGCAACCCTTGGTCATCCTGTGGTCACATGTGTGTACACTCACACACTAGTGCACGCGCGCACACACACAGACACACACAACTGCAAAGAAACGAGCACAAGTCACCTGCTAGGAAACCTGATGATATTAAAAAACCCAAACCCGTCCATGATTCAATGGAGAACCGCACATTTGGTCAAAACCAATTGTGACTGGGCTGGGGAGATGGCTCAGGGGTTAAGACTCTGTATTACAAGCAGAAGGTCCTGAGTTCAGATCCCAGGTCCCACACAAAAAAAGCCAAGCAGAAAAGTTAGAACCCCTGGTGGAGGGAACCTGGGAAATCCCAGATTGAAGCAAGAAGGAAGTAAAGCAATCTAGGATGATTTCCCAACTTGGTGACTTGGTGACAGTGCCCTCTGACACACAGACACACAAAATAAATAAAATATTTAAAAATGTATTTTAAAAAAACCAATTGTGACTGCAGGAAAACCTGATGAATTACCTCAGTGGCTTACGGATTATTTCTAGAATAAGCCCAAATGTTGATCCCCAGTGTCTTTTGGGAAACAATATACATCTGTAGAAAAACAAAATTCCTGAGATGCTTTCCACAGAGACCCTGTTTAGGAGAACACTTGCTCTTTTAATCCAGCGCTCTGGTCTGTGGGTCTCTATGTACACCCTGGGTGGTCTTACACTCACACTCTCGCATGCTGGGACTGCAGGTGCGTCCCACCATGTCTTGCCTTTCGGTTGTACTTTTAGCTGTAAAATCCAAGTCTCTGCACGTCCTTCCCACTGCTGGAGGAGAGGCCATGCACACAACTGCTGAATGCTCTGAAACTCGTTTGCTCATTAAGAAACAGGCCTGGGCTGGAGAGACAGCTCAGGGGTTAAAAAGTCTTTGCCTCGCAAGTGGAAGGACCTGAGTTCGGATTCCAGAATCCCATATAAAAACATGACTGGGCAGTGACAGCAGCCCTCGAAGGTGGAACATGGGAAACTCTAGGGCAAAACAAAAAAGAGGGAGAGCAATCCAGGACGATTCCCAATGGCACCCTTGAGCCTCTACAAGTGCTCACATGCATCCAGGTGCCTTCTGGTACACACGTGCACACACACTACACACATGCACGCAGGAGCTAAACACACACAAAACAATGCAGGGGGAAAAGAAATCCAAACGAATCACCGCGGTCGGGCAGATCTGCGCAGCCGCTGGGGGTCAAGTGATGCGAAAGACAGAGGACGCGCAGGCGGGGCGCACGGGCTCGCTCACCTTGACTCATCCTCTGCAGGTTGGCGAGGGAGCAGTTGGGGAGCGCTTTCCACAGGTACAGCACCTCCACGGACGCCAGCACGCACAGGGCTCTGCTGGGGGGCTGCTTCCGAAACTTCTCCGCCTGCCGGGAGAGAGAACACTGGGCTCTGCTTTTCCAGAACAAACTCAAGTGCACGCGGCGGTAGAGCTGCAGCAAGACGCGCCGGCATCGTGAGCCCCCTTTTTACAGATTAAACATAGCAAATCTTCCTGCTACTAATACATGTTTTGCATGCAGCTTTTAATATGTCATCAAAGGTCTGTCTTAATCTCATGATTTGACCCAGTCTTGGAGTGCATGGAATTCTGAAAATGTGGGTATGAAGCAAGATTTAAATCGACGAATGTATCAAAGGTACTGGCTTGGTTGCTCTGTGTGGAGGACGCAGGGGAGGCAGGTCTGCCTGCTCGTCTGTGGACATGAGTCTTCATCTTATCTCAGGGTTCTCTGTTGCACCTTATGCTACAATAAAATTCTGTTTATTCATTATTTATATATTTTCACTTTTGGCACTGGGAAATCAAACTCAGTGCCTTGCACGTGCTGGACAAGTGCTCTACCACGAAGCTACATACTCAAACCCTATAGTTCCATATATATACTCCAAACTAATGGGGGCTGGAAAGATGGCTCAGGGGTTCAGCCTTTGACTTGCAAGCAAAAGGACCTGAGTTCAGATTCCAGATCCCATATAAAATGCCCAGTGAAAATGGCAGCAGCCTGCACTTCTGGCCTGGGAAACCCCAGAGCAAAGCGGTAAGGAGGAGAGCGATCCGAGATGCTTCTTGATGTTACCCTTGGGCCTCCATAGGCACACATGGTGCCCTCTTGTACACGCTCACTTCAAAGCTTCAGACAGAGGCATCCTCTCTCCAGATTGTTCCTTAGCCCTGCAGGTCTGGAGAGCTCTACTCGCCGAGAACAGCCTGCTTTGGTGGTTTGTCACACTCTGCACCAGGGCAGAAGCAGCCCCTCCAGGGCTGGAGACTGCGTTTCCCGTGCTGAATGAGCCTCAGCCTGCTCAAGGAAGCGCTGCTACCAACATCAGTGACTGACCCATGCACACCCCACATGCATACCACACGCACATGCACACCCCACATGCATACCACACACATACGCACACACCACATGCACACCACACACACACATGCACACCACATACATACCACATACACACATGCACACACATGCATACCACACACACATACACACCACATATATACATGCACACACCACACACACACCACATGCATACCACACACACACACACACATGCACATACAACATGCATAGCACACACATACACACACCACATGCATACCACACACACATACACATACCACATACATACCAGACACACATACACACACCACATGGATACCACACACACATACATATACTACATACATACCACAGACACACATACATACTATATGCATACCAGACACATGTACCACATGCATACTACACACACACCAGATGCATACCAGATACATCACATACCTAAAACACATACTAATGCATACCAAACATACATGTATACATACCACATGTAAACCATATATACATACCACATATATATCATAGACACACCATATACATACCACATGCATACCACACACATGTATACCACACACATATATGCATACTACACACCACCCACATACCACATATATGCCACATATATACCACACATACACCATACATACCACATGCACACCACACATACACACACACAAACACGCCACATGTATATCATATATACACAACAAACACGCCAAACATCACATTGTACCCACACATATGCCAGGGGGCTAGGCTTTGAAACACATCACATCACATCACATCCACACACATGCCGGGTGGTAGAGGGGGAGACAGGCTCCGACATACCTTCTTCACCGAGAACTGTTCGATCTGATTGTTTTTCCTTTTGAAGAGTTTCTGGACTTCTTTAAAGACGACCTGCGCCCCATCCACATCACCAGTGGCTCCCTGACAAACTGTAAGAAGATTCCACAGTGTTAAGGAGGAAATGTCAGGGAGAGATACACAAGGGGGGCTGGAAAGGTCAAATGTATTCAAAGCGCCGCGCCATCCTGCCGACCCCAACACATCCTGTTCCTAGAACCTCGGGAGACACTGAAAAAGCCTGGTACTTGTCTCGCTGCCAGAGAATCTTGCTCATAAGGCAACATGCTCAGTGCCCATCACTGGGCACAACCAAGTGGGAACCCATGTCTTCAGTGAGAACTGCAGGGAGTCTAGGGAGATCAGTGGGAAGTACAGAGTATTGTCAGGACCCTGAGATAACCCTGGGTGGGTCATGAACCAGGCCCACCTGGCTACCTATCTACACCTATCTACAGTCACAAGTCACCAGCAAGAATGGGAAGAAACATGCATTCTGGTAGCCAGCAGAAGATACGCAGAGCTCAGCTGCAGGGATTTCACACCCCTCATGTGCACCATGCGTGCACACACACGTGCACACACACTACATACACACTACATACATACAGCACAAAGCACATATACATACTGCACATCACACACATGTGGGCAGCTAGAGGACGTGCAGAACTCAGCTGCAGGGATTCCACACCCCTTCATGTGTACCATGCACACACACACACACACACACACACACACTACATACACACTACATACACACAGCACAAAGCATATATACATACTGAACATTACACACATGCGGACAGCTAGAGGACGTGCAGAACTCAGCTGCAGGGATTCCACATCCCTTCATATGTACCATGTGCACACACACACATACTACATACACACTACATACACACAGCACAAAGCATATATACATACTGCACATCACACACATGAGGGCAGCTAGAGGACGTGCGGAACTCAGCTGCAGGGATTCCACAGACTCATTCATACCCTACATGCAGTCGCACACACACATGCATTCACACACATGTGCATTCACACACACGTGCATACATACATGTATTCACACACATGCATACACACTTGCACACACTATACAAACTACACATTACATACCACATACACACATCTCACACATGATACATATAGCACACACCACATATACATGTTACACATCACAAGCCACATACGCACATATCATATGCACACATCTCACACATTTCACACATATATACTATATGTACACACAATACATGACTCACATGACACACACATCTTACATGTATTCACACACGCAATACATAAACATACCATGTACACACCACATACACACCATGTACACGTGTACACCCCACACCATATACACATACGAAATATGCACATAAGTATACTCCCATGACACACATATGTACACAATATACAAGCCACACACTTACTACGCATAGCATATGCATACACATACACCTCACAGTAATGCCACATATTACATGCATACCGCATACCACACACATATATACACATATCATGCACACAACCCACACACCACACTAAAGACACACACATCTCTCTTAAGCTCATACCCAATGCCGTCTCACCTCCCCATTGAGGGTACTGTCCATCCTGGTTCTGTCCCTGACTCACTAGGCCTGGGCCTCCTGCTGGGTCTCAGCCCAACAGCCATACAGAATGCAGCTGACTCGCTAGTTCTGCCATCTCTTCAAGTTCCACTGTCCTTGTACCTACACCTTGGTACCTACACCAGCGCGGGGCCACAGCTGTCACTAGTAGGAGGAAAGACACAGCAACGGGGCATTAAGGAAGCAGAGGATTCTGGGGTGACGGGGAAGCACGCAGCTTGGGGAGTAAGGGAGCCCCCGTGCCCGGCTGAGAGCACTCTGGTCCACAGGGAGCCCTCACGCCAATCCAAAATGACCTCATGCACACGGCAATCACATGTCTGCACCAGAAGGCAGCTCGGTGACCATCTACGCCACCAACTCGTTGTCTCCAGGACAGCGAGTGATGAGGACCAGGAAATGAAGTGCTGTCAGAGAAGACATTCTGCGCCTGTGGCTGGGGATGATTACTGAGAACACTCTTGAGTCGTGTGTATGTGTGTATGTGTGTGTGTGTGAGAGAGAAAGAGAGAGAGAGAGAGAGAGAGAGAGAGAAGGTATAAAGAGAAAAAAATGTAAACTACCCCTAAAGATGCCCCTAAAGCATAGACTCCACTTGGTCTTCTTGAAGTACAGTCAGAGTCAGTCTTTAAAAAAAATAGAGGGCTGGAGAGATGGCTCAGGGGTTAAGACTCTGCCTCACAGGCAGAAGAGTCCGAGTTCGGATTCCAGATGCCATGTAAAAATGTCAAGTGGAAATGGCAGTGTCAGCCTGCGCTTCTGGTTCTGGGGGCGCAGCCTGGGAAATCCCAGAGCGAAGCAAGAAGGGAGAAGCGATCTGGGATGATTCCCAAAGTCACCCTTGGTCCTCCACAGGGACACACAGTGTCCTCTGATACACACACACACACACACACACACACACACACACACACACGATAAATAGATGGGTGGGTGGGTAGACAGATGGACAGACAAATAAATAAATAATAAACAAACAAATAAATAAATAAAATTCTGATTTCTGATGGATCAGCCTTGAGGACATTCTGCTAGGGAAATAAACCTGACACGAGATGACAAGCCTAGTCCACTCATATGAGGAGACAGAGCAGTGGCCAGAGCAGTGGCCAGAGCAGGGGGCAGAGCAGGGGGCAGAGCAGGGGACAGGGCAGGGGGCAGAGCAGGGAGCAGAGCAGGGGGCAGAGCAGGGGGCAGAGCAGGGGACAGAGCAGGGGACAGGGCAGGGGGCAGAGCAGGGGGCAGAGCAGGGGGCAGAGCAGTGGGCAGTGGGCAGTGGACAGAGCAGTGGGCAGTGGGCAGAGCAGTGGGCAGTGGACAGAGCAGTGGGCAGTGGACAGAGCAGTGGGCAGTGGGCAGGGCAGTGGGCAGTGGACAGAGCAGTGGGCAGAGCAGTGGGCAGAGCAGTGGGCAGTGGGCAGTGGGCAGAGCAGTGGGCAGTGGGCAGAGCAGTGGGCAGGGCAGTGGGCAGTGGACAGCAATGGGCAGTGGGCAGAGCAGTGGGGTTCACGGAGGAGGACATGGACACGGGTGACCAGAGGCTGGAGGAGAGGCTGTGTGGAGGGGACAGGGTTTCAGTGGGGGTGAACAGGGAGCGTGGGGGGGCGCAGGTGGCGATGGATGGACGCCCAACAACGACGAAGCCCTCAGTACCCTGAGCACCACGCTTGAGATGGTGCCGACGGCAGAGACGATGCTACGCAAGCAAGTATCCGTGTCACACACTGCAAAATAAAACAGGCCGGGCAGGGTGCAGCTGGTTCTGCACGCCCGGCCCTCGAGCCTGCCTGTCACGTGTATGTGCTTCCCGCCCTCTCAGAGGGCAGCTTGGCCATGAAATCCCCTCACAGGTGATGGAACGCTTCACGCGACCCTCTCTTGTAACTAGGGTACTCCAGAAGTTTCCAAGAACTCCTGAGGCGCGGATGCCCCTCCCCCCATACATCTGCCTCATCCACTTATTTCTTTTAGGCTCAACGGCCACGAAAAGAGACCCAGCTGCCCGCCATTGACCATGAGCCCCAACCACGCTTCATGACCTCCGGCCTGTGTGGTGGTCTCCTGACTCTGGGTCACACAACTGGGGTTCATCCACTCCTGCATGCGTTTGGCTCACCAGTGTCTCCAATAAACAGCTCTTGCCTTGACCTGAGATGCCTGTGGATTCTCTTTTTCAAAGAACCCTGAGAGGGTAAGACAGTACCAGGCTCGGGTGTCAAATCAGATGATTCAAATAGAAAGCGGACGCCCTGTGGAGACTGCACGGGAGGGTGAACGACAGAGGGAGATTTCTCTCGGCAGTGAGAGGAGGGAAGGAGACCAGGAAATGAAGCAAGGCCACAAGCCTCGGTGAGACGACACGTGCCCTGGGAGAGCTGACTGAAGCCTACACTGGGGTCCGCACCAGGGGGTCCACCACAAAGTCCACCAGTGGGACTTCAAACCTGACCTCACCAGGGCCACCAATCAAAGGTCAGAGAGAAAACCAATATGAAAAGTTTCCAGTTTTTGATCCCCTAAAAATTTGTAAAAGAGACACCCAAGGCCTAGCTTCGGAGCAAGACTTGGATCAGTCTTGCCTCCCCTCTGACTCCCCGAACAGCTAGAGACAACGTCTCCCCCCTCCCCCCATTCTCCCGAGCTTTCCCGCTTTCAATAAATTTGACTTCACCCATTCAATCCTATCCCGGTTTCAATCTTCAAGTCTGGAATGCAAGAATCTGAACAAAAATCTTGTAACCAGTTTGGAATACAGGGCAGCTTTTTATTGTGAACACCTAATGCGGTTTTATAGAGATCTGAAAATACCCAGGGCGTATTACACAGGTCACCTAATGTCCATCTTATTTTAACTAGATGACCTAATGGTATGGGATAAAAGGGGAAGATGTGCCATGAAGTCAAATGCTCAGAGCAGGAAGGAGGCATTTAAGGCAATGTCTGCAAAGTCAAGGATACAGGATACAACGACATAACACCAGGCTAAGCATGTGCGAGGTCCTGGATTCAATTCTCGCACCAAGAAAAAAGTTGCGGTTACTCTTGAATGTCAAGTAAAAAGAACATTTATATGCCATATAAGGAGAGTCCATTGTTGCATAAGCCTGGTAAAAATTACAATGAATTGTCTAAAGCAGGGTCTCTACAAGTCAGAACCTCAAGTCATTCTAAATCACATCATCTGCGTCTCGCAGAGGCAAAAAACGCCTTTTTCCACTAGGTGGCAGCATGTGTCCAACAATCTCATACAAAAGACAAAAGGCCAAAAAAAAAAAAAAAAAAAAACAACCAAACAAAAACAAAAACCCAAAAACAAAACAAAATGAAAAACCTGCCAGGTACTCAGAAATTACCAACGTTTCTTGTAAGGACCAGCAGTATTGAAGAACCTACCATTCTATCACATCACAAATACAACAGTGTTAACAGATGAATCGAGACTGCAGCAAACTCAAGCCCTGTAACACTTGGAAGGCAGAGCACCAGCCAGATGCTTCGAATGCAATGAGAGCTGTTTGAGTCTTTGCTGCTGCTGCCCCCCCTGTTCTGAGACGGTCTCCTGTTTTCCAGGCTAACCTCACACTGGTATGCCGTGAGGAAGACCTTCCACTTCGGATCCTTCTGCCTCTACCTTCCAGAGGGCAGGAATTATTACGTGTTTTTACGCGGTGTTGAAGATCAAAGCCTTGATAGGGAGGTGCTCCACCAACCACACACCCCACATGTTCAGCTCCAGATATATTTACTCCTTAAATTAAAAAAAAAAAAAACCTAATAAATCTTTTTTTAAAATGGAGCAAGGCTGAATAGAAAGGTAGGCAAAGCAACATTTCATTGTTGAGGGCAAAATGACCTCACAAATAAGATTTTCTAAAAATCAAGCAGGCCAGGGTTGGAAAAATGGCGCAGGGATTAAGATTCTGCCTCACAAACAGAAGGTCCTGAGTTTGGATCCCAGGTCCCACCTAAAAACCCAGGCAGAAAAGGTGGCGGCCTGTACTTCCAGTCCTGGTGGGAGGACCCTGGAAAATTCCAGAGTGAAGCAAGAAGGAGGTAGAAGCAACCTTCTTTCCCTAAGTCACCTCTGGTCCTCCACAGGGATACAGTGTCCTCTCTCTCTCTCTCTCTCTCTCTCTCTCTCTCTCTCTCTCTCTCTCTCTCTCTCTCTCTGTCTCTCTCTCTCTCTCACACACACACACACACAATGAATAAATACAAGTTTAAAATTTTTTTTATAAAAAGAATCAAGCAGGCCAGACAGTAGCGTGGAATCTTCCAGCTGGGTCACTAGGAGCTTCTGCCACTCTTAACTTGGCGCGTCAAAGTTAATGTGCCGGGGGAACTGGCATCACGGGTCCCCTGCCTCTTTCTCCACTCTCCCCACCTGCCAGGGAGTGGGGCCCATGGGCACGGGGCAGGCACCGCTGGCCGCGTGGAGGGCTACTCACCTGCAGTCAAATAGGCATAGTAACACTGTGACCACCTGGATTCGTTTTTCAGCCTCTCAAAGGAGTCAAATGCATCCTTGAAGTTGAGTTCAATCATGCTGCACCAACCTAGGAGACAAACACTTTCAGCATGCGACAATCACAGATTGCGAATTAGATCGATAAGCATCTTCAACGCCGTCCATCTCTGAGAATCTTCTAGGATGTGCTTAAGAATCTGAAGTTGAAAACTTAAGAAATGTCCCTCCCCCAAACACTCTCAATATAAAGCTCAAGAAAGACAAGGTACTTTGGTTTTCATAACTGATCACGTATAGAAGAAAATGATGTGGTGATTTCTAGAAAAATTCTAATTTACCTCATACGGTTGCTTTTCTTTAAATACATTTGCCTGTTGATCCACTCTGTGTGTGTGTGTGTGTGTGTGTGTGTGTGTGTGTGTGTGTATGCGCGCGCGCATGTGTCTGTTCCCATACAAAGATTAGAGGATAACTTGAGAGTCTGTTCTCACCATGTCAGCTCTAGGATTGAACTCGGGTCTCCAGGCTTGGGAGCAAGCATCTTTACCCCCTGAGCCATCTCACTGGCCCTGCCTTATGCAGTTGTGAGCGTAACCCAGTGGGGTTTCTCCAAGAGGAGACAGAGGTGATAACAGGAGCAGAAGGGCTAGTCAGGTGACAGACTCAGACGCAACCCCCTTAGAAAGCCCGGTGCTCAGCTGGCCTGTCGGGCATCCCTGCTGACCCCCAGGCCTTGCGAAGCAGAACACAAGCCTCTGTGAGGATCCAGCAGCGACCTCCCCCCTTCCACCCGAGCATGCGCAGCACAGCTGAGGGTGGCCCGTCTTGCCTCCATCCAGCGTCAGAAACAAGAGAAGCCTGTTGATGTTGCAATTCACAGTCTTTCCATTAGGCTCCTGGCGTGTGCTGGCGTGTGCTAACCTCCTGCTGCTCCTCTCTCCAGCCCTGCACAGGGGGCTGAGGGGTCGTTGTGCCAGCCAGGGTTAGTGGCTTGCTCGAGACCCCGTAGCTATTCTGAGACAATTGTGGACACAATCCAACAGGTCTCTGTAGGACCCCCATTAAAATGAATTTCTGGGGGTGAGAGATGGCTTAGAGGACACAAGGGCTCTACTGTGTAAGTCAGAGGCCTCAGCGGGCAGGGCCTCTCCTGAGGGCTGCAACCCCAGCACAGCTGGTGAGGGCGGAGACAGGAGGACTGCCAGCACTGCGGGCTTCCTGGTCCGGCTCTGGGTCTGAGACTCCTCAAGGGAAGAAGGTGAAGACTAATACAGCAGGACTCCTGGGGCCCTTCCCCACCTCCACACCTGCGGATGGGTACATGCCCCCCCATGTGCACATACCACACCTGCACACATACAAAAAGGAAGGAAAGGAAAGAAAAAGGAAGGGGGAGGGAAAAGGGAAGAAGGAGGGAGGGAAGGAAAGGAAGAAGGAAAAGGGAAGAAGGAAAGGAATGGAGGGGAAGGCAGAGGAAGGGAAGGCAGAGAAGAGAAAGGGAGAGGAAGAAAAGGTAGACAGGAGCAAGAGGAAAGGAAAGGGACAGAATGGGAGGGGAAGGGAGATAAGGAGAGGGAAGAGGAGGGGACCAAAGGGGAGGGGAGGGAAAAGGGGGAGTTTGTTTCAGGACTGGGGATGCTACGGCAGGATTGCTGTGGGTGTGAAACCAGCCTGAGCTAGAGTAAGACTGTATCTCAAACAATCACACAAACAAAAAGCAACAACCAGAAACCCACCCAACAACCAGGAAGGACACAGAAAAGGAGAATTCTGGCATCAG
Organism: Typhlomys cinereus; assembly: GCA_023101885.1. Lineage (NCBI taxonomy): Eukaryota > Metazoa > Chordata > Mammalia > Rodentia > Platacanthomyidae > Typhlomys > Typhlomys cinereus. Next base: position 2,448,162 of record JALPQD010000242.1, read on the forward strand.
CAAATCCCTAAGAAATTGTATAATCTTGGATTTGCCCTTTAGACTATTTGCCCATGGGGTGGGGTGGGGTGGGGAGGGGAGAGGATATAGTCATGATCTTGCCATGTTTTTAGGATAAAAATGCGGGGTAATTATTTTCACCCTTTGCAGATGTTAGAGGAAGATTTGCATTACAGACTCAACAGAGATGGGAGGCAGCCACAGGGTCGCAGGTGGCTGCAGCCTGACTTGCTGCTTCTGCTATAGCTGCATTACCACCCTGCTGGTTCATAAACTTCCTGCCGCTTCTCACTTCCCTCCTGTCACAGACCTTGACATGACAGGCTGGAAAAGGCTGGGGAATGGAGGCTGAAGCTCAAGTTCTTGGGAACGCACCTCAAAGCAAAGGCTACTAAAAGCTGCAGCATTTAGATTGTACAAAAGCACATTTCCCCCATTGGATTAACTAACAGGCTTGAAAATTCAATGCTGCCTATTGCTGCTTCTTGGGTAGTTCCCTGTCTATTCTTTTGCAGCTGTTTTTCAGATACATGTGTATATGAGATGCTTGTGTATGTGTGGTATATGCATGTGTGTGCGCACACGCACACGCACGTGTAGATGTATGTCCACAAATGCACTCCAGTGTGTGCCTGTGGAAATCCCAAGGGTAATATCAGGAATTATCTTCCATCCCTCTTCCACCTTATTGTTTTCGAGCCTGAGTCTCTAACTAAACCCAGAGTATGCGGCGATAATGACTTTGGGGCGAGTCTGGCCAGCCAGCTTGCTCTAGGGATTTCCAGGCTCCAACTTCCAGGGCGGATTACAGGCGGATCTCCACACTCACCTGGCATTTTTACATGGGATCTGGGGCTCTGAACTTTCAGCCAAAGACTTTCACCCCTGAGCCATATCTCTAATCCTCAAATTCTTTTAAGCATACCTCACTCAACATCCCGGGTACTAAAAGTTTCAATAGCGTTTAGATTATGCGAAGGTACATTTTTTTCCCTATTGAATTAACACGACAGGCATCAGAACATAATACTGCTTAGTGGGTAGGTCCCATCTATTCTTTGGTACTTTTCAGGTCCCATCTATTCTTTGGTACTTTTCAAAAAGGCTTCTGGGGAGACAAAGACACATACAGCAGAAAAGGAGGGGTCAGGCTGCGGAGAGAGCAGATCCGTGGGAGTCACCTGCTGCCCTGGGCACTCTCCCTGGTCAACTTCCCAGTCCTTGGCAGAAGCCTGAGTCCCAACTTCCCTCTGATGCCCCCCACCCTCTGCCCCTTCCTCCTCCTTCCACCCATCTCCACTTCTTTTCTGTGACTCATGAAGTAACCTCACGATATTAGGCCGAAACTCAAAAAATCATGAACTCCCTATTGTTTTTTTTAAAGTACTTGTTTCAAGCCCAAAGTTGCATTCATCTTTTCAGCATGTTGGAGAGATGGTCGGAGGAAACATTCTCAACTGTCCAATGTTCCAGGATCAGGGTGTCAATCACATGCATCCAGCCAAAGAGGGGTCAAAAGTGGGTGGTGGGGGAAACTTGAGGCACGTCTCCACTGCCAAGTGCACCTACAAATTCAGGGCCATGAGGCACAGTTGGCAGGCATGGTGGTCCCTCTGTGTGTCAGGCAACTAGCCACATGTGTATGGGAACCTCACAACTGCTTTGGGGGAGGTGTGGTCACTACCTCAGCCCACACGGCTAAAGCCACTTGCTCAAGACCTCCGGGCAGGTCTTGGGGTCCAGTTCTTTTCTTCTCAAGGAAGCCTGGGTAGGAAGGAGGAGCAAAGAGCTCTGGATTCTGATGTGCTGCCAATTCACAGGACGTTGGGCATCTTCCCAAAGCACACAGTAAGGAGCCTTGCATGTGCTAGGGCGACGAATCAGGGTGTTCCTTAGGGGAATGATGTAGCCAATGAGGCCCTGCATCAGACGGCGCTCGGCCTCCTTGCGTACTTACCGATCTCATACAGACAGACGTGCTGGATCTCTCTCTGGTCTATGGCGAGTTCCAAAGCGGTGTGGAATGAAGTCAAGGCACTGTTGATTTGACACTAGGGACAAGAGGAAAACAGGGTCACTGCCCACGATCTGCTGCCAATGTTACCATGGGAAGCTGAAAGCCACTTTTCCCAAGTAGTTAGTAACCGGCACAGAGGAATGGCTTACGGAATATCAAGAAAGTTCTCCCATTTGCCTGACAGAGCTGTGAAATTCACCTATGCACAGAGAAATCATTTCTTCGCATGTGTGCATATATGTGTGTGTGTTTTGCATGTAGTAGGTACACATGTGAGCATGTGTACCTGAGTGCCCTTGAGTGTGCATGTGGAGGCCCAGGGGTAACTGTGGGAATCATCCTGGGTTGCTGTACCTCCCTATGGTTTTGCTCTGGGGATTCCCAGGCTCTGCCTTCCAGGACAGAATTACAGGCAGCTGCCTTCCAACTCCTGGCATTTTTATGTGGGATCTGAACTCAGGTCTTTTTGCTTGCAAGGCAAGGGCTTTAACCCCTGAGCCATCTCCCCAGTCCCACCCCTGTTTTTTATATGGAGTCTCACTATGGGGTTGGCACTGGCCTTGAACTTGGGGTCCTCCTGGCTTCCCCATCTAGGTGGCTGGAATCACAGCTGTGCCCCACCAGGCAGGGCTCACTTAGGCAGCGCGTCTCTCCAGTGTGTTGCGACTGCAACCCAGTGAAGCGGGTTGGCCGAGAAGGAAGCTGAGGTTGAGTTTTGCTTTTGAAGAATGCGATGAAGACAGTTATAAACCCGTGGCCCTAAGTGGCCATGATGAGGGTCCTGAGACCATTGAGACCATCAGGAGAGACATCCCTGCCATAGGGAGTCGAGACCAGGGCCAAGAAAAGAGAGGAAGAGAGAGAGGGAGGGAAGGAGGGAGGGGGAAGAGAGAGAGAGAGAAAGTGCGAGTGAGCGCGCGCCTGCCTTGGACTCCCTAACACAGAGGGGCTGTGACTCTCAGGGCTCTCAGTGGGAGAGGGGCTAAGGTCTACACCACGCAACCTAGTCCTGGGGCAAAGGAGGGACGCACTAGACAAGAGAGTGAAGTTGGATTTCAAGGTTGTTTCAGGTCTAGGCACTAGTGGGGCAGGAGGGGAGAGGGAGGGGGGAATCTTTGAGACCTATAAGGTCACACCATATTCTTATCAACCTGTCTCGGGACACAGTCTATAAGGGGCGAAGAAAGGCAGCTAGAGGGTCTATGATCGGCTCACACACACTCTCCCCCTCCCCCCTCCCCCTTCTCCCACAGCACGCCCTCCGTCCTGACTCACCAAACTTTATGTTACACCATTTGCTAGTCGAGTGCTTTGTGACCAGGAACAGTCAACAGACACAGAGGTCAGTACCCTATCCTGGCCCCTGACCACTCCTCGTTGCCTTGGGTGCACGCGTGAGGCCATGGCCCCTTGAGCCCGTGCTTTGCCCTGCATGACCCCGGCCCCGGGCCCTCCAGTGCACAGTCTGATTCAAAGCTGAACGCCGGTGTCCATTTGCTTCTGGTCACCCAGTCTCCTCTCTCAATACTTTAGAAATTCACTTCGAACCCAGGTTCTATTTCCAGGGTGTGCATGTGCCCACTGCTCCGTGACCCCAGGAGGCCCCGAAGGTCAGCTCCACTGATCTGTCCCCTCGCCCCCGCCCCACTGTTCCACTTTCTGTAACTTCACTGACTGTGCTCGACCGTGGGAGTGCGATGAGGTATGTGGGATGAGAACCAAGGACAGCATTCTATAACTTTTATTACAGCATGCCGCCATACCAGGCCTATTGCATTACATAGCTGTTAATCTTTCACTGTGCTTGACTTGTGAGTTAGGTTGTATCCTATAAAAATCTAGTATATGCAGGCAGTATATTGGTATTATCTGTGGTTTGAGGTGTCACAAGCAGGGCAGGTCTTGGAACACATATTCTATGTGACTACTATACATTTAGCTCTTCTTTCCACGGAAGATTTCTTCCTTAAGTTTGCTAACCTCCCACCCCTGCATCTGATAAGAGGTTTGCGAAAGCATTGGCAGATTAGAGAAGGTGTTAAATATCATGCATCTGACACATAAAGGCTTTGCATGCTCAACAGGACACACAGGCAGTTGTCTGTGGCCCATGCAGCTGTGAGAATTCCTTTCTTGCTGCAGCTGGATTGGGCTGCGGCTTCTTCCTCCTGTCGCTCCTCCTGAGCTTCCTTATATTGCTGCTGCTGCTGCTGCGACTGCTGCATCTCCTGACCTGCTTCTCGGCATAACCAGCCAGGCAAGGGTGAGGAGAGACCCAGAGGTAAACCTGCAGGCTGCCAGGAGGCCACGTGCACTGCCGGGAGGCCACGTGCACTGCAGGAAGCCTGCGGTCAGCCAGGATCCTGCTGAGTCAGGAGGGTGGCCTTAGGACAGCCTGTGAGTCAGGGACACTGTTGGCTAAATGACTCATTAACCAAGGCCAAGGCCAGATCCATAAATGCCCTGAAGTGACACGCCACTCAGCAGTCAGGGAGGTTCGACTCACAATCTTTGAACCCGGACTGCTAGCCAGGGATGCTTCGAGGTAGCCACAAGAAGATACCTCCGTCACACATTTTCATTCTCGAGTTCCGAGCAGTTGGAGGAGACCTCACAGGAAGGTGGGACGGCCCCACCACGAGAAAGTCAGGCACTGACAACTGGTTGTAAGTACACAGACAAGACCCGAGATATCCACAGAGGGAAACAGCAATCTTTCACGAAGCATGAGTATGTGCACGTGTGTGTAGACACCTTGGACCCGCTGTGAGGTGTTTTTCCCTCTGCGTATGACAAGATGCCCTTGTGGACTTTGCGCCAGTCTAACCTAACCTGGGTGATTGAAGTTACCTGGCTTAGAGGACTAGCCTTACTCCATGACAGGCTCCGCCCAGGCTCCCAGGGACAGACCATATAAGTCCTTGGGCTGGGGCCAACCAATCAGGGAAAAGGCCAATTGAGATAGAAATCAGGACACACATTCGGTACATACACACATTCCGCACATACTGGCGGGTGGAACCAACAGGGTTTCTAGATGGCTGGAGAATGTGACTACACTTGAGCTAATCATCGCAGGGAGCCAGCGCACTGTGAGAAGAGCTTCCTCATAGGGCTATATAAGCTGCAAGCTCCCTTTGTTCTGGTTGCCATGTTGTTTATCCTCTGGTGGACCCCAGAATGCTGGGCTGAATAAACGCTCTTGCTTTTGCATATGCGTCTCAGCTGGTCTTTCCAGAGAAACCGGACCCTAACAGTGATTAGGTTTTTCTGATTCTGTAGCAATCTAAAAGCACTTCATCTTAGAGGAAGACTCATTAAAGGTCAAAAGGTTCCCAAAGCTAATGAAAATGGTGGGGGTTCCCCCAAAGAAAAGCAGTAAACAACTGCTGTGGGAGGAAACTTTCCAACCCTACAGTCTGGGGGAGACTCTTCCCGGAGCAAGTCATGGGGCAGGGGGCTTCAGGCTTGCGGCTTCCGTGAGTCTTAGCCAGGATGGGCTTCCTGGAGCTAGAGCTGTGTTGGAGTCACCTCTGCTCCTCCTATGAGCAACTTCACCTCCACTCCTGTGAACAACCCCCACTGGTCTGTCAGGTGGGACCTTGACATAATCGTTACCATAGTTTGTGAATCCTCATCTGGGGTGAACAGATGTTTGCGTGGCATCTCCCCAGGAAAAGTTGACCACAACACCCTCCTACAACCCATCTTTAACTTTCCCTTCCTGGATCAATGGTCCTTTCCCAGTATCCTCTCTGTGCACGCTACTGAGGGTTTAATCTGCAGTGTTGGGATGCGGCTTCACACGTCTCCCAGGTTTCCAAGGTAACAACAGCCTCCACGCGTGGGACTTCTGGATGGGCTGCTGCTGCCCAGCTGTCCTTGGCTGTGGGTTCAGAACATGGCACTGCCCTGCTAACAGCCCTTCAGGGGACAGAAAGGGACTGAGTGAGCAACTATGGCACGACCATGATGCACCTGGGATAGGTCGGGTTCCAGCCATACAAAGGTAGTTGAAACCAGGTGCTGGGCACAAGCGAAGAGAAGGAAAGCGAGAAGTATTTGAAACAATGCCACGATAACCTTTTCGTGCCTCTCTGAGGCAGGCATGCCTTCCTTCCACTTTCAGATAAAACGAAGTCCAAAGAGCTTCAGGAATTTGGTCAGGAGACTCGCATTCAAATTCTGCTCTGACTGAGTCCAGTGTATTTGTTCTTGAGTGACGTAATTACACGAAAGATCCTGACACCAGAGCCGCCATCCTGGGTAGGCCGCACACATCATCACTGGCACCCTCATGAAGGAGGAGGTAGGGGGAGAGGTGACGCAGGGAGACACGCAGAGGCTGGAAGGATGTGGCCACAAGCCAAGGATGCACGGATGGTTCACACACCCTGCTGACAGCTCGCTATGTTCAGCCCTGCAGGAGGGAATATATGACACAGGAGAACTGGCCGCCAAGAGGGGACAGGCAAAGTCCAGGAACAACGCACTGGGTTTTCAGGACTTGCAGGCAGGAGTTGGGCAGCCCAGAGGGCAAGAGGAAAGTCTGGTACTATGAAGGCAGAAGTCTGTACTAAGTCAGACCAAACACACAGACTGGAAGACACTTTGCCTGTGTAAAAAGAAAGAGCACTACTACCAGGGCCAGCGGTGGCGGCTCAGCGGTTAAGGTGTTTGCCTGCAAGCAAAAGGACCTGAGTTCGGATTCCCAGATGCAGTAGCCTGTCTTTAATTCCAGTCTTGGAAAATGGAGACTAATAATCCCCAGAGTAAACTAGCTAGTCAGACATCCCAGCTGATGAGCTGTGGGATTAGTTAGAGACCCAGCCTCAAACGAGTAAGGTAGGATAGCAATCAAAGATGATTAATGATATCAACCTTGTGCCTACACACACACACACACACACACACACACACACACATACACACGCAAGCATGCATAAACACACACAGACCCTGACCACCCCCACTTGTTCACATGAAACAGAAAAACTGAGAAAAGCTGGTGACATCAAAAGTCCACAAGGAAATGCTCTGGGTCAATGACTGTTTACCCAGCAGGGCTTAGAATGTGTCCCAGGATCCCCTGCACGGGAAGATGGCACTACAATCAAGATGGCCATGGTCATGTCACGCTGGATCCTATGGCCAGAGAAAGAGGTTTGGATAACTGGTTTCTAGACTGCGGCTTACAGCCACCCAGTCTGCGACATCTGCTACACAGCCCTAGGACATGAGCCTGGTTTATTTCTTTACAAATGAAGAAAGTATCACACTCTTTCTAAGGACTAACAGAACTTGAAAATACTAGGACTGCCTTGAGTATCTTATCCCCAAGAGCAAGCTAAACTTCAAGATGAATTCTCATTCTCTCTACTGCGTTAAGTAGCAGAAATACAGCTTCCTTCATTTCTTCACCAAAATAGTTTAAAATGTGAAAATGACTGGGGCATTCAACCCCTTTGCTTGTGACGACGCACTGCTTCGTCCTGGCCAATAGACTTGCAGCTCGTGGTGCCCTCATGAGCCCAGCACACACTCTGGCTTCATCTTTTTTTTAATTAATTATGTTTTTATATTTACTCTTTTACAATCTCTTGCATGTCGATGATGTATTTTGATGATAGCTACCCCTTTCTCCCTCCTGCTTACCCTAGAAATTTCCCCACGACGCCCACCTGTCTTTATGTCCTAATTTTTTTTAATCAGACAACATAAAATAATATGTAAGCAATAAAGGAAAATACATTTAGGATATAGATAGTTATGACTGAATTCCAGTTCCCGTGGTTAGGAGCACAGGATAAAGATGAAGAACAGTGGTTTTGTCCATCTTCTGTGACTAAGTTCATGGTGTGGGCACAGAAAGCCGTGGCCCACGGGAAGCCATCACAGAGACCTGGCCCTTGGGAGACCGGAGTTCCTGCTGGGGACACACAGAGACTCGGCCCACAGGAGACCATCCCGTTGTGAGCACACAGGAGTTCATCCGCCTTGTGAGCACACAGAGCCGTTCAACCCAGGGAGGCCGTCCACATGGAGCCTGCCCCGTGAGAGGCCTTCATGTTGTGGGAACCCAGATAGGGAATTCGGGGTTTGGGCAGCCAGGGTGGTATGTCAGGCTATTAACCAGCTGTCCACAGGTCTGAACACTGAACGTAGAAGCTTGACATCTCCTCTCTGCCACCGTCTGACGCACATGGGACACAGCAGCCACATGTGCAGGGCCTCTAGGGACAGGCATTTCTGTCTTTAAGGAGAATGTGCCCAATGCTGTGCTCAGCACCACAGCTGGCTGCTGGTTCTTGTTGATGCCATTTCTCCCCAAAGGAAAAACAACTCAATTTTTAATTTGCTGACAGTTTGCTTGGTTTGATTTTTGGGAAAAAAAAATCTAGATTGGGTAGCCTTTCATTAAAGATAGTTTTAACAATTATTTTCTTAATACAGGAAATAATAACAATTTCTTTGAGGCTGAATGATAATTAGTTTCTTAGCATAAGTCTTACGAGGCTATAATTCAGCACTTAGACGCACTGTGTGCTCAGGTGGGTATGGCGGCACACACCTGCAGTGCCAGTGGCTACGGGCAAGGCTCTGGAATCCAAGGCCAGTCAGTGCTACAGAGCAGAACACCCTGTCAGAGATACTCCTTTTAATTAAAAAAATTCTCTTTGTGGGATTTGATTTACTAATACTGAGTGAAAAATTCTTTTTTAATATTATTTTCTTATAATTTTTCTATTCAATTGTGCGTGTGTGCATGCGCGCGAGTGTTTGTTTGTGTGTGTAGTGTGTGTGTGTGTAGAGCCACGGGCAAATTCGGGAACCACCATGGACGCCTCCACCTCCTCGTTTACTCTGCCCGGGGATTCACAGGCTCTGCCCTACCAGAACCAGAAACGCAGCCTACCCCGCTTCTGTGCGGCATCTATACGTGGGATCTGGGATCCAAACTCAGGACCTTCGGCCTGCAAGGCAGAGGCTTAACCCCTGAGCCACCTCTCCAGCCCCCTGATTGAAAATTTCTATGTTCAGAATGAAATGACCTGCGGTACTTGAAGGTTCGGCACTCTACTTTCAGCAATCAGGACGTGTAGAACCAGCAGCAAATAATTACCGATTTTCCACACCTTGGAACTAAGTAGCTGGGAACAAAGTACCCTGGAAATAAGTACTCTGGAACTAAGCAGTTGGGAACTAAGTACCTTGGAATTAAGTAGCTGGGAGCTAAGTATCCTGAAACTAAGTAGCTGGGAGCTAAGTACCCTGGAACTAAGTAGTTATAAACTAAGTAATTTGGCCATTTTTAAAAACCAACCTTCCTATTGAAAAAATGTTATTTAAAAGGTTTAAGCTACTATAATTCCTTACTTTTCCTGGTAGGCATGCAGTCTGGAAAGAGAGTATTTATACTTCCAGTGCTTTCAATTTCCAGGGCTGACTTTATAACCACATAACTTCGGATCTTAGGAAATAACTTGCTTCTACTCTCAGAGGATGTTGACATAAGTAAATTCGCACACATAAAATTCTCTTAAGAAAGAAAGGTACCTTGTCTTTAAACATTGGTTCATGTCACCTGTTCATAATACTGGGAAATAATCCACAGTGTTGTTTACCAACGACCAGAACCAATAGTCAGAGTCAGGAGCAATTATATTTCCCATCAGTTGCTTCAGATTCACAAGGTGAAATTCCAGAGTTTATCTGGCAGATAGAACTAAAGGCTGTCGAAGATGCTACCTGAGGGGCTGCAGAGATGCCTCAGCAGGTGAATGTTCTGGCAGAACAAACGTGAGGACCTGAGTTTGAACCGGGGGCTCCCATGGGAAATGTGGGTGTGGCCACACACCTGTAACCTCAGCACTGTGGAAGGCAGGCACAGGGGAGCCACCTGGGCTTCCTGATTGATAATTCAGCTCCAGGCTCAGCAGGAGACCCCGTCTCAAGAGAACAAGGCAGAGAGTAAGGGAGCAGGGCACTGATGTCCTCTTGTGGCTTCCATGTCAATGTGTGCCAAGTGCACACACATATACCACATACACCCAGGACCATAGACCATACACACACATATACATACACACACCCAGTGTACACACCCATATGTGCACACCACACAGTGCCTGCACACACACCACATGTACATGGTTGCATATAAGACATTCATGGTGGAGAGAGAGAGAATGGATGTGTGTGTTTGGAATTACAGTACATGGAAAAAGAAACATGAAGCAAAACATGGAATGACTTCTCCCATTCAACTTAAAGATGTAAGTTCTTTCTCATTACAGTAACCCACATCTTTTAAAGCTCTGTTGAAAATAAAGATCGTGAAGCACACGTAGGAAGATACAGCGATGTCTGAATCATCTTCCCATCAGGCTGCCGTGAGGTCTGTTGCTGCAAATGGTCTGTGTGACTCAGCGATCGCTGCTCACGGCACCCGGCCCGGAGCACTGAGAGGACACAGCGTTCCCAGCAAAAGGCTTCAGAGGGCTGGAAAGATGGCCCGGGGTTAAAGCCTTTGCCTCGCAAGCAAAAGGACCTGAGTTCAGATTCCCAGGTTCTGGGTAAAAATGCTGGTAGGTGTGGGAGCCTGCTTAGAACTTCAGACCTGGAAGGCGTAACAAATATTTCTTGAGTGTGTGAGTGCATGTGCGTGTGCGTGTGCATGTGTGTGTGAGAGAGAGAGAGAGAGAGAAAGAGAGACAGAGAGAGACAGCGAGAGAGAGGAAAAAACCCCAATAAGATCAAGAGAGTCCTAATGAGATACACAGGTAATAATTTGGCATGAGATTAACTACTACTCCTGAGATAGGATCTGACCACCGATGGATGGCATCTATTTGGCACTGTGTGTCCCTGGCCACTGGTCAGCTTCATTAGTCACTGCCAGGTGTAGGGGTGTCTGTGGGTGTCTCAGACTCTATGGGCCACTAACCCAGGCTTCCTTCCACAGGGTCTCTCTGTCCTCAGAGGAGCAGCTCACGTACACACAGGGAGGCAGGATACGGCATGCTACGTGGGTTTCTAGTCTTTCCACCCCACCTGCAGCCTCTCCTCAGAATGCCGCCCATGGCTTCTCTGCTCTGTGCTCTACACTGAGAAAGTACACTATGCGGGGCCTGCTGGGCCTCGAGGTGAATCTGCAGGTTACTAGGGCATCGGTGGTGCCTACGTGACAAGAGAGAGAAAAAACCCCGGGAGAGACCTCGGTCAGTAGACTACTTGCCTAGCAAGCACAAGGACCGGAGTTCAAATCCCAGAACCAACATAAGAAAGGAAGTTGGGTGTGGTGGTGCACGCTCGTGATCATAGTGCTAGGCAAGGAGAGTCAGGCCTGTTCCTAGTGGTTCAAGGGCCAGTCGAGCTGGTCTATTCATGAGTTCGAGACCAGTGAGAGATACTGTCTCAAAAATGCAGGGGATAGCACGTGTGAGAAATAACAGGGAAGTTCTTTTGGTCTTATATGAACTTTACACACACACACACACAATCACATGCATGTGTACATGCAGATGAACATGCCCATACAAGAAAATGAAAAAAGAAGAGAAAAACTCCCATTTTCTGCAAGAAGACACTCTTCAGCACCCGCGGCCAGCTACCGTGGGTGGAGCGCGTCTCGCTCCTGGACTGACATGCTGAAGTCCTCTCACTCAGTTCTTGGGAGGTGCCTTCCCGTGAAACAGGGTCGTACAGCACTGACCGTTTTAACAGGAGCATCGTCATTTGCACTGCTGCTGCTGCCGCTGCGAGGAACATGCTGCCAGCCAACCGCGCATCTCATTTCATGGCTCTCTAGGGGTCTAAGCCGTCTTTCGGTTCCTGTATTTATCCTTCCGCTATCTCCTAGATTTTATTTCCCCTATATTGGAGATGCTAAGCTTCAATCACTTCCCAGAGTGCTTTGCGTATCCTTTTTTTTTTTTAATTCGTGATATTTGTACAACATAGACATCTACCTCTATATCGATTCTATCTGCTTGTTGATGAATTCTCCTTAACTTTTGCTGACTATGCTTTGGGTTTGGAGTTACATTGGGAGGCATCCTTGATGGGGGAGCTGGACCGCTTGTTACTGCTGTGTGCGTGGGAATCCTGGTGGTCTGCATGATCGGGCAAGCTCTTCAGCTGTTTCCAACTCGAGACCAACGGCTGCCACAGCACAGCCGAGAGAAGAAGAAGAGGTAAAAACACACATGCGGGCACGGGCATGTAGAGACCTGAGCACACGCGCATGGGCGTATGCTGCCATCTTTCTGCCAGGCATTGCTCTGCCAGGCGCTGCTGAAGGCATCTGTGAGAAAGCTGTGAGCCAAGATCTCCACTGTCCAGGAGGTGATGGTCTCACGCTAAAGGGGGCACCAAATGAGCAAATGAGGAAATGACTTCAGGCAGGCGAGTAACTAACGATTATGTTTCTAGACAAAGAGGAGGTGGCCGCGGGTGAGGGCGTCCAGGTGGGGCGAGAATGGCCGGCTCACTGCATGCTCCGCTGGAGGTAAAGGTTCACAAAGCAGCCGAGGGAGCAGCTGAAACAGGTATCAGAGAAATGCTCTGGGCAGAAGCACAGAAGACAGGAATGTGCGCTATGTGTCTGAGGAGAAGAGAAGACCTGTGGGTGGACTGGCCAGCACAGGGGTCAGTGGACAGAAAGCCTGAGGCCAGGATGAGAATCCAGGATGTGACGTGACTTACCCTTTAAGTGCTGCTTACAAGGTTGTAGCAGACACGCTAAGAACAGACTCTAAGGCAGGAGGGCTCCCAGGAGGAGGTGCCCAGTAGAAGACCATTGTGGCCACCAAGGAGACCAATAAGGGAGGCTTGGAGAAGAAAGACAGCACGGGAAGGGCAGGAAGAAGAGGCCGAAGTTCTCCACTAACGCATGTCATTCCTCATGTAAGAAAATGACCATCAGGGCTGAAGATCTGGTACAGAGGTTAAGCTTCTGCCTCGCAAGCAAGAGGACCTGATTTTGGATCACATTTCTAGAATGCGGGACTGTAGTTGGCTTCCCAGTGCATATCCACATTCTACCACCTTCTCAAGTGCACATGAGCTACTTATACAGGACTAGGTCATCAATACACCCAGTAAGGGGAGGCCAAGGGAGTGGCCTGTGTCCCACGTGGCTTCCCGGGCTGCTATTGGTCTCCCTGGCCTCACAAAAGCAGCCACGGGCCTGGGGAGACACCAAACATCCTGGGGTATTGGTGGGACAGTGGGGGCTTTGCTGGAGGGCACGTCACCCGGGGGACGGGACCACTGAAACCTGCCAGTCCCCATCTCTCCAAGGGCCCCTTCCCTCAGAACCCCACTTCCCTTGTCCCCGCTCTCCCTTCCGCCATCCCCACCCACCACGACCCTCATCTGCTTAGCCCCGTCCTTCGCTTTGCTCTCGTAATTTGCTTTTCCAAGGATTCCCACTGCTGTCTTCCTCGTCAACTTGCAGCAATTTCTGTTTTTCTCAGTATCCCCCAGCAGACCTTCGACCTATCACATCTAGATAGAGGCTAGAGCAGGCTACATGCGAGGAACAGCGACCTCCTTGGAGAACAGGTAAGGGAATCCTCCACTAATGACGAGTGATTGTCACATAGGGGTGGAAAGTGTCTTCCAGGGGACTTGCAACTTAGACATAACTTTGCCTATGAAGGAAAGAAATACTTGGCAAGTCTAGATGATGTATGGGTACATAGTGCCTCTCTGCTTTCCCGTGTGGCACTATCAAAGGCTGGCATCTACTCTGCACAGAGGATGTTGCCCGTGTGGCACTATCGAAGGCTGGCATCTACTCTGCACAGAGGATATTGCTTTCTTTATGGAGATAGGACAAAGGTGCAGAAAGCTATAGACTAGGAAAATGCAGACGATTAATGATAAGGGGTTGCTTGGCCCTACACAGAGTATCTAAGCCAGCCCTTACCCACGGGCTCACGGAAGAGGGAGCAGAAAGACTGTGGGAGCCTGAGGTGGGGAAGGGGAATGGTCAGACATTACCTTCTGGACATGACAGGGCTGTTGCATCCAGTCATTCCCTGCAGCGATGCGCATTTCCACGAAACCTGTGGGGGATTTGTCCTAGCGACCTTTCATGAAGGAAGGGGAACAATCTCAAGAGCCCCACAGCTCGCTGGAGGAGTGATGAGGGCCGATGCCGGTGGGAGAGAAGCGAAGGTGCTCTCCTCGTGGTCTGCCACCGACGGGATCCATGCTCCAGCTGTGTGCTGGCACATGCCGTCACCCAAGCCAGAGGAAGCTTCTCAGCAGACCTCTCATGCGGAAAGGCAAGGCAACAGGAGGGAGATCGGCAGAGCAAAACGAGACCAGCGGTCTCAGGCTCCTGCTGCCAGGACCTCCGCACTGTGAGGAACTGGACCCTCGAACTGTAAGCCCTTCAGGGGGCTTTGGTCAGGATGTTTTATCCCAGCAACAGGAAAAGAAAGGAAACCAGATGTGTCATCAAAAAATTGAAAAGTAGTAAGGAACAAGAGAATGTCAAGAATCGGCAAACACGCTAGGTTATGAACCCAGTCACGCTACTGGAAATGACTGCAGAGCGAGGCAGACGGCGCAGGGATAAGGGCTCTGAGCAAATCTGCTGACCCAAGTTTGATCCCCAGAGTCCGCCTGGTGGAAGGAAAGAACAAATTTCTGAAAGTTGTCTTCTGACCTCCACACAAGTGTTGTGGCCTACTTGTATATTCTCATTCTCTCTCCCCACCCCTTTCCCTCCTTCCTTCCCTCCTTCTCTCCTCAACGTAGATACAATGGAAGAATACAACTCGAGATGAGCTGACAAGACTAGAATGTAGATGGAAACAATCAAATATGCACAGAGAACAGCAGGAAAGAAACAAACCAAAGTCATTAACCAGGAAGGAAACAATTCCAGACTAACGACACTGGAAGGAGGCTAGAGAGGTAAAGTTTCTGAGTCAGGTTTTTCGTTTTTGTTTTTTGTTTTTTTGACAGTAAAGAAGGATTGAAACACAAGTCACCAAATGCTGAAAGTATGCCAAGGAGTTTTGAAAATAAAAGACTACATAAAAAATCTATAACAGTTTTAACTGAGATAAAGCTCCCATACCATAAGATTTTGTATTTTTGAAATACAGTTTTACGGGGTTTTGCACATTCACGAGAGTTGCAATAATATGAAGGTTGGGGAAAAAACTTAAAAATTATCTAACTTATTTGATTTCTCATATGTTCTATTGAACACTTTCAGTTTCACGGATATGGCATAAAAAGCAAGATTTCTGGACCAATACATGGATTAACCATGGCATGGTGGGGACTGAACTGTGAGCATGTTGGTGGCTGCCCTATGTCTCTAAGAAACCCAGGTGCAGCTACATCTGCTTATTGTATAGTGCCCAAGGGTATTGATCTCCATCAATGTAGCTGTTGCTTTTGCTTGTAGCATGCTCGATGGTAACTGAATTACTTTGAGTTGTTTTTCCCAAACAAAAACAATCTATTGGGGCTGGAGAGGTGGCTCAGGGGTTAAGCCTCTGCCTTGCAGGCGGAAGGTCCTGAGTTCGGATCCTAGACCCCACGTATAGACGCCGGGCAGAAGCGGGGTGGCCTGCGTTTCTGGTCCTGGTAGGGCGGAGCCTGTGAATCCCAGGGCAGAGTAAACAAGGTGGAGGTGGAAGCGGTCCATGGTGGTTCCTGAATTCACCCATGGTTCTACACACACACACACACACACACACACACACAATTGAATAAATAATAAAATTTTAAAAAAAAACAATCTATTTACCAATTACTTAAAAAATAAATCATAGTCATTTATAAGGTTTAATAAGAACAAATCCCTTTAAATTTTTTAATTGTAACTATACTTATATTTAAATGTTTATGGTATTTGCTCGTGATATATATATATACACGCACACACATATAAGCATATAACACTGACATGCAATGATTGTGTCTTGTATAATTTTCATATGTTGATATCCTAAATCTTAACATCATAGTTATATTAAATAATTTCCTTGTTTCTGATTAAAGACCCAACAGAATTAATTTAGTAGAGGACAGGCTCGTTTTGGCTCACAGCTTTAGGACATACAGTCCGCCATGTTGGAGAAGTAAACTTCCCATGGAAGAAAACCATCAAAAAAAATCACATAAGCAAAGAGGCATAAAAACAAAATGGTAAGAGAGTTGTTGAAACATCAGTTTATAATCTGAGGAAATGCATCTCTGTTTGGGAAGGGATATGCACCTCGTTTCCTCAGAAATGAGGTCGACTGTTGCTTCAGTGATGGACGGATAAATGTTCAGCTTTCTCACAATGATGATCCTCAAAATAAAAGTAGGGGAGCAGGACAAATAATGCAGGTTACTGGTGATTATATCGCACATTCAGAACTTGAGTCAACAGGTAAGAGAGGTTGATGACTAAAAAGTCATTCGTTTTCTCCATAGCTTACAGAGAAAATAAGATTTGGCCTGTATATAACCATGTAGAGAACATGCACTCTCAGTAAGACTTTCAAGGAATATCTTTTGAGGGCCAGAAACGTGGTCTGTGGTTAATGCTCTTGCCACCTAATTAAACAAAAAAGTGCAGCTTCCTAGACATCACATAAAATATGGCCTGCCTGTAATCCTAACCCCATAAAAAGGAGTCAGAGATTTCCTAGAGTGAACTGCTAGCCGGATTGTCCCCAAAAGCCCCTTCTTGGTTTAAAAGACAGAGCTAGGTTCAAAACGATGAGCCGGAAGAACGATCCAGAATGATTTCCAGTATCATCACCAAGTTTCTACACATATGCATATATGCACTTCCATATATGCAAAACATGCATGAACACATGCATGCACCGCCCCACATGAACATAGAAAAAAATTCAGATATAATTCAAATACCACAAAATTCACCCACCTAAAGTATACTATGTAATGGTTTTTGTTATATGCACAGCTATGCAACTGGTTCCACAACCTAAGTTTAGGAAATTTCTTCATCCAGACAGAAAACCATGCTCCTATTAGCAACCACTTCATCCTCATCTTTGTCTACCTCCAAACCATGTCGACTCTCTGCCTGTAGACAATTGTCTGCTCTGGAGAATTTCCTATTCTGGAATCATACAGTCAAAATGTGTTTGTGTGGGACTTTTACTCCTCTTAATGTATTTTCAAAGTTCACCCATGCTGTCGTTTCTAATTCACTGCTTTTAATTACTGAATAATATTCAGTTGAATACATAGACCACATATGATCTATCCTTTCATTGGTATTGTTTATACTTTTTAGCTGCTATGCATGAAAAATAATACAGATTTATATTTTCATGTTTCATGTATGTCCCAATGAATAGAACTGTTGAGTCATCTAACAAATCAACACCTAACAGTTTGAAGACAGGTTTAAGTGTTTGCCACAGTGGTTACACCCCTTACATTACAGCTGGTAATCAATGTCGTAGGTTCAAATGTCTCTGCCTTCTCACCATTTGTTACTGGATTTTGTCCGTTTTGGTTGTTGGGGTTGCTTCTAGCCAGTCCAGCATAAAGCACTATTTCGTGTGGTTTTTGACTTGCACTTTCAAGGTACTCCTAATACTGGGAATCTTCTCACAGGTTTATTGGCCATTTGTGTATTTTCTCTGGGGATAGCTCTTCAGATCCTCTGTTCAACTTGAAGTTGAGCTATTTGCCTATTACTGAATTCTAATAACAGTGGTCAGCACATTCTGGGAACAAGTCTTTAATCAGATCTAGAACTTACAAATATCTTCTCCCATTCTGAGCTGTCTTTGCATTTTCTCAGTGTTACTGCCTCTGTGTTTTTGGTATAGCATATAAACTCCTGCCTAACACAAGGGATTTACTGTTCTAGAGTGAGCATTTGTGTATAAGAACATTTAGTTGTTCCAACACCATTTGTTGCAAAGATTATTTTTGCCCACTGATTTCTCTCAGTGCCCTTGCCAAGAGTGAGCTGACGAATGTAAGGCATGCTGGATTCTCACTGATCTCTACGTCTATTCTTCTGCCAGTTCTGCGCTGGATCAATTGCTTGACAGTAGCTTTTGCAAACTTCCTCTTCTTTTTCAAGACCATTTTTTTGCTATTCCGAGTCCCCTGAGAATAGGACCAGTTTGTCAGCTTCTACAAAAAAAGCTACTGGCTTTTGTTTGTTGCAGAACTGGAAAAAGAACCCAGAGCATGGCACATGCTACCCAAATCCTTTACCACTGACCAGACCCCAAACTTCAGTTCTGATAGCAACCACATTGGGATTTTATAGGCACCTGTAATTTATCTGGGAGGAGTATTGCCATCTTAACAATACTCAACTTTCTAATATGTCAAAAGGGATGTCTTTTTCATAATATTTAAGAATTATCTTCAACTTTAATCTGAATTATTATGAACATAGAAATGAATCGGAAGAATTAGAAGGGGTGAAGTTCTTGGGAGATGGCTCAGTCAGGATAGTGCTTGCTATGCAAGCATAAGGAACTGAGTTCAATTCCCAGTCCCCGCCTACAAGCCAGACCCAATGATGGATGCCCATAATCCCAGGGTTAAAGAGGTCAGAGACACCAACATATCATTGAATCCCCAAAGTCTAGCATGGATCACAGGCACTAGGATCCTTAGAGGCAAGGGATTAATAGCCACAGTAGTGTTCCTATACTAAAGGGGAAACACAAAAAAGAGCTCTAGGCAATGCTACTGAGTCCTTACACCTCATCAGAGAGGAGGACCCAGAGGGAAGTTTGACATGCACACTAAAGGATGCTCTAGGAATGGGGGGAGGGGGCACTGGGAAAAGGGGAGGGGGAATAGAAAGGGAAAGGGGGGGAGGGAGTAAGGGGATACAGGAAGGGGTAGAGGGAGGAAGGGGAATGGGGTTCCTAGCAACTTTATATGAGTGGAAGAAATAAATTAAAAAAAAAAAAAGAGGTCAGAGACAGACCATCCCTGGGACTTGCTGGCCAGCAAGACTAGCTGAATTGTTGAGTTCCAGGTTCAGGGAAGGACCCTGTATCAAAAAATAAGGTGAAGGGCATTGAGAAATATAAGAGTCATTAACCTCCATATGCACACACATGCACACATACACCCTGAAGCAAAACCAAAAACAAAATCACGGGGCAGAACACGGATGCTGGCACGTGGTTACATACACACAGATGCTGGCACGTGGTGACACACTGTGCAAACATTTCCTGAGTATAACTGCTCAGCAGTTTAATAGGTGCTAAAAAGCTGTCTTGGTCTTTGATTGTAATCATGATATATCTGGAGTTACAACCCAAAGAAACGCAACAGAATAAATGAAAACTACGCTCAGGTATTTATTGCTATACTTACTACTGCAGTCACATTGGGAAACCACAGTAGTCATACATTCCTGCAAGAATTTCTAGCAAGAGGAAATATTGAATCATCACCACAACAAAGATCTAAACAGTCCGCCAGGGTGTCCGTCATTTATACGACCACATAAACTCACATGAACAACAGCTCTGCAAACAAAGTACTTAAGATCCAGCACGAAACAAATCAAAATGATTTGAAGGAAAACAGCTTTGAATGTAACCATTGCTGGGCTGTTACCAAGTTGCTTAACATTTTAAAATATGATTGTGTATGTATTTTATTTATTTATTTTTTGGAGTATGTATAGGTGCCAGTGTATACATGTGTGGGGAGGTATATATAGGTGTGTATACAAGAGGGCACTACGTGTGTACAAGGGGCACTGCGTGTGTGCCTATAGAGGCCCAAGAGTGACTTCGGGAATCATCCTGGATTGCTCTCCCTCCTCATTGCTTTGCTCTGGGGTTTCCCAGGCTCCACCTTCCAGGGTCATTTCTGCCCCACATTTTTTACGCAAGATCTTTTTGCTTACAAGGCAAAGGCTTTCATCCCTGAGCCATTGTCTCCGCTCCCCATGCACATAGTTTAGAAGGAGAGGAGGCACTTCTCACCTACCGTGCTCAGAAGGGCGCACTGCGATGCTCTGGCACTCGATTCAGCACTGATGCTGCTGAGAGGAAAAATGGCTTCAGAGCATCGCTATCGAGGACGCCCAGCAGTGGAGAATGTTCTTGACCCTGAGCACTGGGCTGAGGCAGGCGCGGGAAAGCTGGTCCCCTGAGGCACATTAGGAAGCCTAGGGGTGGAACCCCGTCAATATTCTGCTCGCTGTGTGACTCCTTGGCTGACCAGATGAGGTCAAAGGACAAGTCCTTTATTTGACTTACCAGCAACATAGCCAGCCATTATCTTCTCATGTCCATGAACGGGTCCTTCCACCCCATGATGTGGATTGATCTCACTGGAGAGCGAGGCAGACACACATCCTCCGACTCCTCCACACCAGATGAGACCAATCTCTCATTTCTCTACTTCTTTTTTTTTAAGTGTTTTTTTTTATTATTTATTCAATTGTGCATGTGTGTGCGTGTGTGTGTGTGCACGTGTATGTGTGTGCACGTAGGTGTGTGTGTGTAGAACCACAGGCGAATTCGGGAACCACCATGGACCACCTCCACCTCCTCCTTGTTTTTACTCTGCCCCGGGATTCACAGGCTCTGCCCTACCAGGACCAGAAACGCAGGCCGCCCCCGCTTCTGGGGCGTCTATACGTGGGGTCTAGGATCCGAACTCAGGACCTTCTTCCTGCAAGGCAGAGGCTTAACTCCTGAGCCACCTCTCTAACCCCTCACTTCTCTACTTTTAAGAATAAGTGGCAACCCCCTTTTTTTTTTTTTGGTGCTGAAGGTAATTAAGAGAACCGCGTAGGAGGGAGGGAGGGAGGAAGAGAAGACTATAATTAATAGAACTTGAGGGAATTAGCTCTCTTCCGGCTGAGTCTTTTCCCTGGTCCTATAAATAACAACATTATATCATGCTGACAAAGCCTGAAGAGCAAACACAAGAGGCAGGTCGCCCTTCCGCACAGCAGAGTGGGGTCTTGCAATGGGACCCCACAATCCTGGGCATGTGGTCTTTCCACCCTGACCGCTGCTTCCACGATTCCCTTGGGCTCTCTTTCCTGTTTGCTATATCTGACAAATTATTTACTCAATGTCCATACTTCAGTCTCATGAACAGACGAGCTTAGGAGTAATGGAGACCTCTGAATCAGTTGGGGACAGGGGGACTGTGCTAGTTACATGCATAGGTATAAAACCGAGCTTTGTTTTGAAAAATTAATAGTTAATACAAGCCCTGAGCATGTCTGCTCAGAAGACTGTCTGATGAGGAAGACCCAACCCACAGTGGGTAAGACCATTCCCTGGACAGGCAGATAAGATGGAGGGTACTGGTTCAATAAACACATTCCTTAGCATGTGGCATAGAGCCAATCTGGCAAGTGAATTCTGTCCCTCTCTCACCAATCCCTGTGGATTTTTTGTAAGGTTGGTTCCCTCGCCCATGGTGTTGGTAAGAACGATGAACTATTTGCCAAGCTGGACAACAAACTGTAACCGAGAATCCTAAGAAAGAATAAAACTCTCTTATTCCCCAGGTTCCTGGGCTGTGAATTTATGAAGACATGCAGGCAAATTGTAACAGACACTGATGAAAAGCAGCATTATTGCATCTTAACAAAAGTATAGCATAAAACTTTAGATTCCCTCTTCCAGAGGAAGACCCTTGGAAAAGTGAATGGTCAGAAGGGACAGAGACAGCGTGGGGGGGTGGCATGCTGGGAGAACGCATGAAGCAAGCTTCTCCCTTAGGCATGCCAGAGACCAGATGTGGGAAGGGCCCTCACCCTCCAGGAAGGAATGGAGACACCCACCGGGTGTTATGAAGTAAAGGTCAGCCATCAAAGGCGCCCCCAAAGTCGGCAGGAAGAGGCGGGGGCAGGGCATTCAAAGCTGAACCGAGCCAGGCAGAGAAAACCCAACAAGCAAAGCAGCAACCTGGCGAGGGAGGTGCGTGAAGGTTCCAGAAGCAGCGCCGGAAGTTCCATCTTCTATCGAATGGACAGCAGCAAAGTCACAGAATGACTTTTCCATCCATTCTTGACAGTTGGACATGAGGAGCCCCCCCCCCCCCGTAAAGAGCTGGGGCGGCCACATGCACCTGAGCCTCGGTACTGTGGAGAGAGCGAACAGCAGAGTCTTTGGCCCTTGCTCGCCACAAGTCCAGCTATAGGGTCAGTAGGAGTAAGTCTCAAGGGAATAAGGTCAACACATGTGCGTCCAAACCACACATATAGTTGATCTCTCTACTCATCGACAGATTAATCGATAACAAAATTTCCTCTTATATTCTTATTTTTTTTCCTCTAACAACCAAAGTGGGATAGAAAACTATTCATAAACTAAATACCTTCCAATGCAAGTAGGGATAAGACGTTCAATGTGGGAGAAAAGGCTACTAACAGAGACCCCTGATTGCACAAAAGAGATGGATCGGAACCGCGGTGTTCAGAGGGAGACAAAAGAGGAGAAATATGACCAAAGTCCCACAAGTCTGAATGCAAAGAAAGTTTCAAGACAATGAAAATGATGATTTGGGCATGGGCGTATGCAGCCAACCCTGATCACTCCAGAAAGATGACGTGGACCATCATAACTCTAAAGTCCAGTATCTAAATCAGTGTGACAATAGATGCCTGTAATCCCAGCATTCAGGGAAGCTGAGATGGAAAGACTGCTGTGAGCCAAATGACTGCCAAGGCTACCCAGAGTTCCACGCCACCCTGGGCTACATCCCAAGTAAAAAGAAACTCCTAAAATACACAATATTCAGGACTTAGAGAATTAACATTTTAGAGCGGGCTGTAGTTTGGTGTAGGATGCTTGCCTCCTAGCACATGCAAGACCCTGGGTTCAATTCCCAGCATTGCTGAAGCAAGAATTGCTTTACCAACAGATTGAAACAGAAATGCCAAGCCCAATTTCTTCCATACGAGAGTCAGAGAACTGCTCTGTAGTTTTCCACCTTAAGGAGCCACTTCACAGAAGCAAAAGATATCATGAATGGGGAAATCACGTATACTATGCTGCACGTTACCCCCAAACCACAGGAACAAACTAGGAGAAAATCAGATCATTTCTGTATCCATAAGAGTAGTACCGAGTAGAAAATCTCCCAGAGCGTTACCCACCACTGGAGTTGGTGGGGGCTAACTTCGGGGCAGGATGCCTCCTTACCCCAGGGCAAAGGCGCGAGGTAGAAGCATAGGGCTGGTTTTCCAACAACTATTGGTGGTTCGTGCAGAAGGTCACTGCCTTTCACATGTATGAGCTATCTGTCCATTTCCCATGCCCCGGTCTCTGAGCAGGGGCTACAGAGATGCGAGGCAAGGTGTGGACAGAGCAGCCTGCTGCACAGGTGGGGAAGCTCAGCAGGTTACGAGAAGCCCTCTCGGATCACAGTTTCCTTTTTCTGTATCCCGCGAGTGACAGATCTGAATTTAGGTTCAGGCTCTGAGAACAAGGTAGGGATTCTGTGGGTAAAGAGCTGGACACAGACCTGGTCAGACTGAGCCGTTAACACGTGGAACCGCAACTATCACTTTCAGGCCGATTCAGTTCTTGACTTAAGACAATAACTTTTGTATAAAACCATTGTGTGCGTGTGTGTGTGTGTGTGTGTGTGTGTGTGTGTGTGTAGAAGAGGGCACACGAATGTAGGTATCTGTAGAGGCCCAAAGATTACATCGGGAATCATTCTGGATTGTTCTACCTCCTTATTGTTTTGCTCTAGGGTTTTCCAGGCTCTGCCTTCCAGAACCAGAAGTTCAGGCTGCCACTATATCTGCCTGACATTTAAAAAAATTATGTATTTATTTGTGTATGTATGTATGTATGTATGTATTGTGTGTGTGTACGTATATATCAGAGGGCACTGTGTGTCCCTGTGCAGGACCAAGGATGACTTTGAGAATCATCTTGGATTGCTTCTATCTCCTTGCTTCTCTCTGGAATTTCCCAGGCTCCACCCACCAGGTCCAGAAGTGCAGGCCACTGCCTTTTCCACCTGATTTTTTTTTTTTTTAACGTGGACCTGTAATCCAAACTCAGGACCTTCTGCTTGTTAAGACAGGGAGTCTTAAACCCTGAGCCATCTCTGCAGCCCCTGCTTGGCATTTTTATGTGGTATCCGGAATCTGAACTTCAGTTCTTTTGCTTAGGAGACAAAGTCTTTAGCCCCTGGGCCATCTCCCCAGCCCTTAAACCCATCGATTCTTAAGACCAAACAGCAGTAACTTATCACTAACTCAGAGGGAGGAAACACTAGATCTTGTGTCCTTTCTGTAAAAGGTTCAGGGATGTTCCTGTGCCTTAAGCTTCAATCATTCTCATTACCAACGACATTTCGAATGCCTGCTACACCCACGTCCCCTGAACAGAAGGTAACTGACTACATCCCGGGTTCCTGGAAATCTTTCTCGGCAGTGATGCGAGGACGAGGACACTGTGTTCCTGGGCTAATGGAACTGTGACTCACGGACAGCAGCCCCCGGCAGACATCAGAGAGACCTGACCATCAAAAGCTTTGCTGAAGAGGAGGAGGACGGCTTGGTACCTCTAATCGCTGGATCCGTCCCTTGAAAAACATGAAGAGGGAAGAGTTTGGATACGCAGCTTCTTTCTTGAGAAGAATTTCCTTCGCTTCATCCAGGCCCGCTGTGTTATCACTGCCGTCCAAGGCGAAAAACGGGCGGACCACAGTGTGATACCACAAGAGAGCTAATCTGCAGACAGAAAGAGACAGAGACAGAGAGATGCAGAGACCTTGAGTCAAGGGGTTCGCTGAGAATGTTTCTATTACTAGAGAAAACAACCTAGCACAGTTTTACCAACACCCCCCCCCCAAAAAAAAACCTTACTATGCAATTTTAAAAGAAAGTAAAATCAGGGCAAACCTCCCATTTTCATTCTGCCAATCTAGAAAGTTCTACTATGGCACAAGGTGTAAACCAACAAACATTCCATCACACCAGAGGAGGCTATCTGAAGCACTGGGCTTTGCCGAAGCTTGTAGAAGGCTGAGCTCCCTGGAGTCTGTAGCTTCCTCAGAATGTGAAAACTAGAAACCAGTCACTATAAATTTCCTGTCACCTTATCACAAAAGCTTTTCTGTTTCACAAAAGGAAAAGGTGGCTCTCTCTTGCTCACAAAATTTAGTAAGCCCCAGAATCCAGATTTAAATATGAATCCCTCAGTCACAAATTATATACTGGAGTTAAAACAACTGAGAGACACAGATTAAAGGCTCTATTGAAGGGCATTTGAAGATGTGAGAGACAAATTATTTCAAATCCTCTCACTTCAAATTCATGAAATCAGCACGCCATATTATATTAGGTACACAGAACAGAGTTGCCGAAGGCTGCTTGAATGATCAGAAACAAATATTTAACCAGCAAATGGTTTTAGGCAAGTGTTACATCTGGTTTGTTCAACAAGTCAATTCCTTTTGGAGATCATAGTAATTTGCATTATTAATTCCATTATTCCTTTTCTCAGAGATAAATAAGCACAAAATAACACAAAGTGACCAGCAGAGAAATGTTCATGAGATAGCAACCTGCTTTAATAACACTAATTAATAAAACACTACTATTTATATATGTTAATGAGCTTGGTGAGATACATGTACTTTTCCAATAAAAATTCATGACTTCGCATAATCATCAGTTCTTCAACACTTACATGCACACAGCTACATCTCACTAAGGTCTTGTGTGATATCAATGTTTTTGGGGAAAAAAATTTGACAAGCAGTGTCATGCCAGACAAAAAACATCTAGCATCTGAGAAAACAGCTTGGATTGCAAATGGCAGGAGTTGACCAGATGGAAATATTAAAATCCCATCGCTTTTAACTGAGTTTATGATCCAAAACAGTGAAATAGCATGAAACGTCCAAACCAAGTATATGGAACCAAATGATGGACTAAAATTGTCAAGGAAAATTGCTCAGCCTGAGGCTGAAAATCCCAGAGGCACAGAGGAGACCTGACAAGTCTTGTAAGTTCAAAAATCAGAATTGTGCATCTAGGCAGCTGTGTTCAAAGGCACAAAACCTGCTAATCATATCATTGGGTACCAGGTAATTTACCTGTTTAATATGGGACCCAGGCTCAGGTGGTTAAAATGTTTGCTTGCAAGCATGTGGACCTGATCCAATGCCCAGAACTAACAAAAAACAGACATGGTGGTCACGCCTGGAGTCGGTGCTAGTGAGGCAGAGGTAGGAGGACACTTTTTGCTGGGCGTCCAGCTTAGCTGACCTATAAACTTCAGGACAGAGAGAAAACCTGCCTCAAAGGGTTCTCTCTGTGAGGATGATGCCTAAGACTAACTTCTGACATATGCATGTCACACACACACATGCGCGCACACACACACACACACACACACACACACACACACACACACACATACCACAAATTACAGAATTTAGGAGACTTAAAGAACATCGTCTTGTCCTCTGACTAGTCAGCTTACAAACAACTGCTCTTTGATGTTACAATAATAGGCACAACACTGTGCAAATCAAACAAACATTTTTTCCCCTGCAGTGGCAATGTCCTGTAAAGCTTTTGACTCCCGTTGATTTCCTTTCACCACTACATTATCTACCAAAGCATTGCAATATAGCTACTCACGTAGCTAAAGGGGCCTTCATGTCCTGACTTTCGCTTGCATACGTCAGTGAAGAAAGCCCCTGTAGGCGGTCTCCAGGAAACCCCAGCAGGTTGATGATTTTGAGCAGGTTTGGGGGCACCATGGATATGCAAAGGTGAAAAAGGCCATATCCAAAGCTCACAGCACCTTTCAGCCTGTTGAGCGACTCCTCAGTCACAATGTGATTATCATTGGCCGCGTCAGAAGTCAAAGCCTCTTCACTTAGCTTCTTCTGATACACTTCCTGGAGTGCGTTGATGTCCACGTAGCACTTATTGTAAATCTTCCAGGCTTTCCTAAGGATCCACCCACCTTTTATGTAGGCTGTGGAGAGAAGGGGGAGAGAAGCATTGAACACCCAGCGTTCTCGGTGATGCCTC
Source organism: Typhlomys cinereus (assembly GCA_023101885.1). Lineage (NCBI taxonomy): Eukaryota > Metazoa > Chordata > Mammalia > Rodentia > Platacanthomyidae > Typhlomys > Typhlomys cinereus. Next base: position 2,475,209 of record JALPQD010000242.1, read on the forward strand.
TGTTTGCACGAACAAGCAAAAAAAGAAGACGCCGAAAGGCAAGCAAACTTCAAACACATGCCCAGGGTTGGGCTGGCACTGCCGCCCCTTGATGGCTTCCAGGACACTCGTGTGAATGTCTTACTGACGGCCAATGTCTCTTCGGCGCACTTACGATTGCTTGGGAAGACCCCGTAGGGGTTCACGACTGCCGATCAAACCTTTCATGCAGAGGAGGAGGGCGAGGAGAGGCAGGGGCCATCTGACTCCATCTTCTTTAGTGAAACCCTCCGCGGCTTTTCTGAACTTGCATTTGTCTAGCACTGGTAAGAGCAGCTCGGGGCATGCCTAGCTGGACAGCGTGGCTCACAGGACACCTGTGTTTTGGCCTGGGGTCTGGCACGTGCCAGCAGGGAGCGCCCACAGAATCAGCCTTCAGTACTGGCCCCGGGCCTGAGCACTCTAGCAAGGTGAGCCAGTTGGTAACCTTTCCTAAATCCGCTGCTGGGGAGATGACGTGTGTCCAGTGTGACCCTCTGAGGGAGACGCTTGGGAGTCTGTGTCTGTTCGCACCCGAACCCCACGTACCATTGTCTGTGTTCATTCTCTTTTTGCAATAATAAATCACACCCCGTGTGACAGGATCCCAAGTCCTGTGAGTCCCTGGGTCACAATCGCTGGAGAAAACAATGTTCCGGAGACCCCCAATATATAGTAGGAAGCTATTATTTTACCTAAGCATGCCAATATTCCAATGAAGGTTAGCTGTGTTTCCATGGAATCACAAGGATAGTTACAAATGGGAATGTCATACGGGTGTGTCCAACCTGTATGCAACCAACAATAGCTACCAACGCAGCCAACACAAATCATGACTTGTTTAAAACACAGTGAGCTTTATGTTTTCCCTCCATTTACAGATTCTCAGGCATGAACGCTGTAGATAATGCTGAGCTGTGATGTCAAAAGACTCGACCTAGAATCTCCATCCACTGAAAAGAATTCCGGAGGAGCAGGTGAGCAAGTAAAATAGTCTATAAAAAAATGGGTTCCTGGGAACTGCTTTTGTAACTTTATTTTGAGACAGGGGCTCGTATAACCCAGGCTGGGCTTGAACTTGCAATCGGATGACTTTGAACTCCAGATACTCCAGCTTCTACCTCTGAAGTGCTGGGATTAAAGGTCTGTACCATCCTGTCTTCCATCCAACTTTCTGATTATGAAATAATGCATGCTTAAAATAATCTCTTCATTTTATTGTTGTTATGGATTTCTTTTAAATTAAAAAAAATTTAAATAAGATTACACTTCACAAAAAGTTGTGTGGGAAACAAAATTCCCAAACTATAAACAGAAATGCAACATCAAGAGCATGCCCCAACAAACAAAGGCAGAAATACAAAATAAAATAACCTTTTCATTTAGTTCTATCTAACAAAGAGTTTACGCACAAATACTTCGCTTCAGATATGCATCTAGGCAAATCAAGGAGAACTATGACGCGGACTTCTCTTTCACAAGGCTCACTGACTTTTTCCCTCTGAGATAGATATATTTTGGAAAAAAGAACAATTTGGGAAAATCCCAAAAGGGCTTTGTGTAACTGAAAAGTAGGCTTCTGAGTGTTTGGATTGGCTCGACATGCCCACAAACAAGAAAGCAATTCTCAGTAATGACTGAAAAAGCTAGATACTGTAAAGAAAGGGAGAAAAGAAAAACAAGGAACTTGAAAACTCTAAAGCAAGCAAATCCAAACCCTTAAGCAAATGAATCGGCTACTAGAAGCCTGGGACCGTGCAGACCCCCTTTGCACACTCCCTAAGACCTGTAAGACAATCCTTGCCCTCTAAGCCCACAGTGAAACTAAAAAGAATAGAAGCTCCCAGCACGTGATGATGCGTGTGTGTGTGTGTGTGTGTGTGCAAGCACACATATGATCACATCTATGCAGAGATTTTGCCATGCTCTATTGATATTAAAGGGTTTCCCTGTTCCAAGCACTATGACCCCATGTAATGTCCATGATTTTGATAACTTGTTATGTGCTGTTTAAATTTACTGAGAGGCCATCTCTGGAAGTGGGGGTTCCCTCCCCATTTCAAACCCAAGCATGTGGTCTCAAAATGTCCCCCAAGACCTCTTATCGAGGGATAGGTTACATGCAGAAAAATGATGAGTAACAGCCAAACAGCCCCTCTGCCCCTGGAGAAGAGAAGAAGAGAGAATTGTGGGAGTAAAAACATGGTGTCCTGAGTATGGCCGGGAAGCACAGCGTTCCATGCACCTTCCGAACCTAAGATCCCGCTACTGTTTACCCCATGATATAAAATGCCTGTGACCAATGGGCAGTGTGGGAAGCCCACCTGCAGAGAGAGCACCCTGCTTTGCCCATATCTTCAATGTTTTGGAAACTCCAGCTGACTGCCTTCTTGGGGCTCCCCCAGTCGGTTCCTGCTGGATGTTTATGAGCCCCCAACTTGAGGCCCACATGCTGATCTGTCCTTGTCCTTGCAAGTCTCAACCAGGAGAATTTGTTCTGTCTGGGCCCTTCCTTCTCCGTCAGTGATCCAGCTGACTATTTATTTGGGACTCTTCTATCCAGTGTCTGCTGGGTGAGAGCCCAGTGTCTGACCTGATGTTCTACCTATCCGTTCCTTGCCGCTTTGTTCTTTTATTCCAGCTTGCTGTGTGCTTAATAAACTCACTCATTAGAAACCAAAAGCATAACTTTGATTCTCTGGAACGCCCTACATCCGAGTGATCTGCAGCGGAGGTGTGTGTGGGTGCACCCCAATTCTGCAGGAAGGGTGCCCAGCGGGCCTGACCCAGGGATGCCACCGACCAGCATGCCCCCTTTCATCTCACAGTGATGGCAGCATGCAAGAGCCACACGGCACGGCCTTCCCCCGTTGCTCTCAAAGGTCAGCTATAAATCATTCATCCATCCTGCTCTTTGGGCCTGGGGAGGAAGACGGAGAGGACAGGAAACCGCAGGCCATTTGCCAACGTTATTAGAGCAGGCATCCATCCGCAGGGAGATGCAGAGGAGAGATAGGAACCCCACCCACTGGGGGGGGGGTCGAACGCCTCCTCTGGAAGGGCATCTTTAGAAAATGTCCGTATCCAGTTTCACTAAATTGACTGTGCAGTGAATCTCATCACTCTTCCTGGGGCCGTGTCTGGGGAGAGCGTCTGGTGGTGGCTGCTGATGTGAGGCTGACAGCGAGCCTCATGAAGGACTGTACGCTAAGACGCCCCCCTCCTGGGGCCCAGACAACAGAGTGTGAAGGGCCAGAGGTGAGGGGCCACCACCTCGCTCTCTTCGCCGCAGACAGCAGATTCCAAAGGACTCGCGCGTCCCAGGGGCGACTTTCCTCCCTTGGCTTCGCGTCGCCTCTGGTTCTCTCTTTGGTTTACAGAGCAAACCCACACGCTCTGGGCAGAGCTGGCGCATCCTGCAGTCACACACCAGCGACACTGGAAGAAGGATCTAGACTCCTTTGAGCGGCATCCTGCACTCACACACCACCGACACTGGAAGAAAGAACTAGACTCCTTTGAGCGAGTCTCGGTCTGTAGCCCAGGCTAGCCGAAAACTAGCGACCTTTCCGGGTGGCACGTGCCATCATGCTCAGCTCACTTTCTAATTCCACAGGGATGGATCAGGGATCCTAGACCTTCCCAGACAACCAGGACCCCTTGTTCCTGTGTGGCCGCCATGACCCCATGTCTTCTCGAGGTACACGGATCTGTCGTTTCTATTCACTACATCAGAAGATCCCTCAGGCCAGAGCTGCCCTGGCTTACCTCCGGACCACCAGCCTGGTCCCCTCAAAGTCCCCAACACCCAGGAAGTGCTGGCTTGAGTGAGGGAGGGGCAACATCACGCTGACTTTCTCGCATAGTGTCCAGTCTAATATCCAAGCGGGTACAGCAATAGGAACTAGGTGACACATGGTCTAGCTGGCTACACCCAGATCGACAAGGCCTGGGAGGAGGAAGGAAAGTCCAGGCTGCAGGGAAGAGAGGAAGATGAAGGCGTGGCAGCGTTCCCCGCCAGACAGCAGACAAACTAAGGGCGCCAGGGCACCCCACGGAACTCCAAAGAGTTCTGCTTAAGCTGGATACGGCTGCGTGAAGGTAGAATGCTGGGTAAGGGATGGGTTTTTACATGACGTCCAGAAAGAGACTTGGACCTACCTTATTCTACCCCACTAAACCCAGAGCTAGGCTGGCAAGGAGCAAATCCCAGAGAGCTCCTGCCACCCAGTTCCCCAGAGCCGGGGTTACATGCACATGAGGCCGGGGTCCAAACTCAGGTCTTTAAGCTTGAGCAGCATGCATTTTTACCCCCTCAGCCCTATCCAATCCCTTACTCTTCTCTCTTAACGCCTAAAATGAGCTCAAGAGACCTTGGAAAAAAGGATGTTAAAATCTCAGATGCCAGACAGCTCCTGTCCTGACCGAAGTCCTCTGGGTCTGAGCTTTGACATCCCAGTTACTGTATAGTTCCACATTGAGGGAGGGGCTTATTCGACTGCATTATGGGAAAGAACATTCCACCATGTTAGTAGTGTGTTTACTGAGTAACAGGAGAGGGTTAAAGAAAACAAACAAATGAAATGCCCAGAATGGATAATAAAAACACATCATAGGACCTATTTTAAGAGGATCATCACTTCTTGGAAACCTAAGTTTCGGAGGTCAAAATAAAAGCTAAATTCTCATCTTCACTTTTCTCCAACAGATACGGAGCAGCCTCAGAAGACAAGACTCAAACCGTGGGGGCAGGGAGGCAGGGATATGGTTTCTGTTTGTCTAGAAACAAAAGAGTAGTTAGGGTTTATCACAAAAGGGCCAGTAAGATGGCAAAAGCACCTGCCACCCACACCTAATCTGAATCCAAGTTCACACCCCAGAACCCCCATAAAGGTGGAAAGAGAAAATTAACTCCATGAAGTTGTTTTCTGACCTTCACATGTACACTGAGGCTCATCGTCCAACAAAAATAAAATAATATTCACAAAATAAATAAATGCATAAATGTTACTATTATTACTCAGCAGAAAAATATCCATTTTTTTGTTTAAGGTTTGGGAGAAAATGCTTTCTGACCATGAATCTGAATAGATTTCCATTTTGCATTTTCTTCCTCTCCTTGACCCTCAAGTAAATTTTACCTACCTACATAGCAGGTTTCGTTTGCCAGGATCTGAGCGATACATCACCAGACTGAGAGATTCCAGACTTTGAACAAGTTACTAGAGACTCAATCGATCCTAGTCCACTCAAGACATTGAAGCTACAAGTGCCTGGAGAATGTGTGTGTAGAGGATTAAAGAAGAGCTTCATTTATATCCCTGTTGAAGGCTGCCATGATGCAGCCATTCAAGCATGCTAGGTAATCTGTGATGTTCTTTAACAATTTCCCAACATACTTGAAGCCAGGAAAGGTACTCAGCAGGTCTTCAATAATAACTTTCTGGAAAACTTAAATCAGTCAGCCTTCACTCTAAAGACTAGTATCTACAACTTCACAACTTCAAAATATACCCCTGTAAATGAAACAGTACCAGTAATTTCTAAGTAACAAACTGTAGAACCTGACTTGGAATAAATTAACATACAGTCATTCATATCTTCAAGAAAAGACAGAATAATCTTGAAACACAGATTGCAAGCCCAACATCAGTCGAGCACACATGAGACACTTGTGGTCTGAATTTCCCAAGTCAGAAATCGGTGTCCTGCCAAGAGGTTTTGAAAGGCTGAGACGAGAGGGGGTCAGAGAAGAGGGAGAGAATGTGCCCGCTGACTAGTGAGTGATGGTCACTGAAAATATGCTTCCACGTACCCGATAACTCCTGTTTCACAAATGAGAGCACCGCCAGATACACCTGACAGTCGGCGATGATTATTTGCCTCTGGAGCCGATCAACCATCGAGGGGGTGGATTTTCTGACATCGACCTGTTGGGGGAAAGACAAGGTGTCCTCATAAATCACAGCGAGACCAGCACACACGCCTGCTTCATAGTGCAAAACCTTTTCCCAAAGGGACTGTGGAGCGTGACAGTCGTGAGAAACCAACACCAGGCTGACACGAGAAACCTTCGAGATGCACGCTCCCCTCAACTCCAGCCCAGTAAGCAATTTGCTGAGCAGAAAGACGCCGTAATTCAAAAACAACACTGGTCAAGGGTAAAAATGAATTCACAGAAAATGACACGAAATTCTTAGACACTCTGAATTCTTTTTACCTAAATCTAAAACATTAATGGTACCATGCATTCCCTAACACAGAGAACCTGAACGGTCATAGCGCGACCATTTGTCTTTGGTTAGAACTAGTGTGGGTGGGTACAGTCTTTTTATTTCAGCTCATACAAACTTATTAGGTACACCAGTTCCCTCCCTCCCTCCTCCTCCCCCCATACCCCCTGCTCCCCCTCCCCACCTCTCTCCCTCCCCATCCCCCAGTGCCTCCCACCCCAATTCCCAGAGAGTCCTTTCTTGTGCATGCCTGATTTTCCTCTGGGCCCTCCTCTCCGATGACGTACAAGGACCCAGTGGCCTTTCCCTGAACCCTTTCCTGTCTTCCCCTTAGGTATAGGAACACTGCTGTGACTGCCAATCCTTTGCCTCCAAGAATCTTGGTGCCTTTAGCAGATGCTAGACAGTGTGTTGGACAATGCGCAGGGTATGCAAAGTCCAATTATGATTGCTTCAGCCCTAACTAGTATAGAGTATCTTACATATCATTGCTCCTCCCATCCTTTTGCTCTTACACTCTTACCACCCCCTTTTCCGCAAATTTCCCTGAGCTTCAAGATGGGGAGAGACTAAGCTGGCCTAGTTCTAGGTGGTTGATATGGATTATGGTTTGTTGATATTCTTTTGCAGTTTTGCTGCTCCTGCAATGCCCTTCACTCCATCCTGATGGGCATTGTATGTTACCCCCTGGCCAGAGACAAAAAGCTGTTAGAGTCTTGTGATAAAAGCACATTCAAAGGTAGATGTAATAAAAGTGGGAAACCACAGTAAGGGAGGGGTCTAGCACCCATTTGCAAAATGGTTACTTTTTATCTGCCAGACTATATGCCCTCCTCTTCTGGTGAGATCACACCCCCTCAGTAGTAAATGATCAGGAACAAAAGTCTGTGAACAGTCTTTAAAGTATGCGGAACTGAGATTTTTAAAGTTAGAAACTAGTTATGTTACCACTAACCAGAAAGTATCCTAAAATCAAAAAAGGAATCATCTTTGGCTAAACCAAAGATTGCACTTGAAATTGAAGTAGAAATATACAAAAAGCCAAGTCACTTTTTACATAAAGATGCTGGTCTTTTTGCAAAGATGTGTCCAAGTGGAAGCAAAATTAGAGGCATTCATATACATACATACATACATACATACATACATACATACATACATACATATATATATAAAGAGGGGGGTCAGAGGATAACTTTGCAAGTCAGTTCTCTCTCCTCACCATGTCAGGCCTCAAACTTGAGCCACCAGACTTACCAATAGCTATGCATCTTCACCCCATCTCTGAAGCCCTGACCTCTGCATTCTTAATACAAGGTACCCCCTAATCAAATACACTAGCTGGTTCTAATATGCTTGCACAATAATGTAGGAAATGATGGGATTTCTGCCAAGAATGATAACAGATTATGAACGACCTGTCTTCCTTTTCCTTTCTAGACTTTACAGAATCTACCACGGTCAACTGTTGTTCCACCTCCAGTGCCAGCACTTGTTGCTCCACTGGCTGAGAAAAATGTCAATCTAGGCTTCTGTTTCTTTCTGTAAAAACATCTGGGCAGAGTTGTCAGAGGGCTAATGAGAGCTTGTACAGGAAAATATTTCTTCACCTGCAAGGACTGGTAAAATGCTGATTGGTGACATATGCTCAGGCATCGTCGTAGACAGCAGACAGACCTGTTAGTAAGGTTAAGTTGATGAGGAAATAGAGGCCTTAGAACCACATGACATAGTGAGCGCCCTGAAGGGGTCAAATACAGTGAACTATGGAAACCCACAGGGGACATATTCAGCAGCGCTCCGTTTCAAGAGTTCTTGGGAAGCAGAGGCTGGAGATAGTTCAGGGATTAAGACTCTGCCTCGCCAGCAGAAGGATCTGAATTCAGATCCTGGATCCTATGTAAAAATGCCAGATAGAAATGGCAGCAGTCTGTACTTTCAACTCTGGAAGGCGGGGCCTGGGAAATTCCAGAGCAAAGCAAAAAGGAGGTAGAGCAATCCAGGGTGATTCCCAAAGTCACCCTTGGGCCTCCAGGAACACACACAGAGTGCTCTGAAACATACAGACAGAAAAAGAATACACACACGCACATATGCACACTCACACATGCACACACACACACTCACACATATACACACAATTTTAAAAAAATGAGTTCTTGAGGAGGGGATGACAATTACACAGAACCAAATAAATGAACAGGAACTAGATCAGAAGAATGTTCTAGACAGAGGAAGAATACACCTTCCATACTTGAGACTTTGGACCTTATGGGCTGGAGACATGGCTCAGGGGAATGCCTTTGCCTCACAAGCAAAAGGATCTGAGTTCAGATCCCAGATTCTACCTGAAAACTCCTGGTGGACATGGAAATGGCCTGCAATTCCAGCCCCACAAGGCAGAGACTGGGAAACCCCAGAGCAAAGCAGTGAGGAGTTAGAGCAATCCAAGATGATTCTTGTGTCACTCTTGGATTTACGCAAGCACACACGCTCAGTGCCCTCTTGTACGCACACACCACCCATGCATGCATGCAAAGCGTTTGGATTTTATCACAGCAGCAATGGCTGAGGCAAGCACTGAGAACCAACTTATTGTGGACAGCGCTGCAGAGAATGAATTGGAGGATGAGACTGTGTGTTAGGAGGGGCTGCTGGCTGTCCTGGGGAGAGGCAGTGAGGATGGGGAGACGTCAGTGCACGTGAGAGGTATTTAAAAACGTCCCCCAAGACTGGCCACTAGCTGGATGTCGGGTTTGGCACAGGAGAAGCAAGGATGACTTTGGCCCAACTGCAGCATCAAGAGACAGAACCTTTGCCCCACGGGCTTCTTCATGGCGACAGTGGTGGAGCTGGTTCTAATGGCTGCCTGACAGGCTAGAGGCTCAACTGAAGGGGAGAAGGAGGAAAGTTGGGGTGCTCAATGGCTACCACCAAAGACTTCGTCTGTACGTCACAGATGTGACATATGAATCTCAAATAGTCAGGGGGTAGGAAGAGGTCTCTCAATAGCTTGGAATTTCTGCACTGAATGACAATTCAGAAACAGTGGATAATGTGTATGTGCTTATGTGTGCATGTGTGCACAAGCGTGTATATGTACATATGTTCGTGTATGTGTGCACTGTGTATACATATATGTGTGTGCACATTATATACGTGTATATATGTAGTGTATGTGCATGCGTATGTGTACACATGTATATGTGTATATGTACATGTGTATGTATGTGCATTGTGTATATGTGCACGTATGCATATGTATATGCATGTGTGTATGTATATGTGTGCATGTGTATGTATGTCTATGTGCATGTTTCTGTATGTATGCATAAATGCATACATGTACATACATGCATAAGTGCATGTGTGTATGCATGTGCATGAGTATTCATGTATGTGTGAATGTGTGTATGTGTGCATATATGTGTGCATATGTATATGCATATGTATGTTTGTATGCATGTGTATGTATGTGTAGGCATATTTATGTGCATGTGTATGTGTATGTCCGTGCACATAGGCGTGTGTGTACACGTGTATATGTATGTATATGTATGTGTGTATGTGCCTGTGCTTGCATGTGCCTGTGTGTGCGTGCGTGCGTGTGTGCGTGTGTGCATGTGTGCGTGTGTGCATGTGCGCGCGCGCGCATGTGCGTGTGCGTGCGTGTGTGCGTGTGTGTGCGTGTGTGTGTGTGTGTGTGTGTGTGTGTGTGTGTGGCTGAGGGCAACCCTGGGTACATCCTTCTAGGTGCTGTCCACCCTGTTTTTCAAGACAGCATCCCCGTGTCCTGGCTCTCATCCACGAGGCTGCCCTGCCAATGAGCCCAGGGGATCCACTGTGTCCACCTGCCCAGGGCTGGAATTACTCTGTGCTGCCACACTGGGGTTTTCCTGTAAGTTCAAGAGGTTACACTCAGACCCTCATGCTTGCATGGCAAGCACTTGCCAACTGAACCATCTCCCTAGCCCAGATTATGATCTTCCTGGGACTTTGGTTACTTCCAAAGCAACCCCTGGGGAAAGCTGGTCACTACCGAATTCCAGAAGTATGCCAAAACTTGGTTTTTCACGAGCTACTTCCGATCATGTTTAATCACATACAGAAAACTCATTCCAAGAGCCTTCACAATGGAGCCCGGATGGAAAGAGGTCATTTGAAGACACCCCAAGAACAGGCATGAGTAGGCTTTGACCATGAGGGGCCTTTGTGCTATAAGAGACGCTACACAGCAGGGGAAAGGGCGCATGTGCTTACCCTACACAGCAGGGGACAGCCCACGTGTGCTTACACGTTTATCCTAGACACCAAGCCCCAACATAGACTCGATCCCAACAGGAGAGGCACTCAGTCCACGCTAAAGCTGCCATCCTACTTACGTTCTTCTTGATTTTATTTCTGATGGTTTCGATCACTCCAGCCTCTTCACTCTCGCACAGCTTCTCCGTCGTCTTTAAGTCGTCGCATGCCAACTGCATCTTTTCCTCCTCAAATGTCATCATGGCATTCTTCCAAGAAGAAAGAAAGGAAAAGGGAGTCAGTACATACTTGTTACTTCAGGCCAATTCATTACAATGGGCCTCCAAACTTAAAAACGAACCTAAATTATTCCCAAGTAACAACCACCAAGATATTATAATTATAGTACAGCCTAGTTATTTAAAAAACCAGAAGCGCAATATAAAATAAAGATATACTTCTGTTATAGCAGCATGGATAATGCAAAGTTACAAGCACTCGGCCAGTTTAAGGCTCTATAATGTTATTACTGAATACAGTAACGAAAAGTGGGCATCAGTGTCTGACTGGTCCTCTCAATTCACTGTCTGCGAGGACATCTCCTTCAAAACTTCATTCTACCCAGACAGATCCTGGCAGGCCAGAACTGCACAGAGATGCTAATAAGGAAACAGCAGTCCACAGTTGTGCTTAAGATAAAGTCACTTCCAGGGCCGGCAATGCATGTGGACTCGATGGTAAGGGATCAAGTCTTCTTCTGCTGCCCAGATCCACCTGGCAGTGTCTGCTAAGCGCCTGGAGCTCAGACCCAGAAGAACTGAGCTTTCCTTTTTATGTATGTGTGATGTATGTGTGTATGTGTGGGAGGGTAAGTGTGTAAGAGTACACGAGTGTATGTATCTGAGGAGGCCCAGGAGTGACATGGGGAATCACCCTGGATTGCCCTACCTCCTTATTGCCTCCCAGGGCTGTTATCACAGTTTTATGTATGATCTGGGGGTCTGAACTCAGGCCCTTTTGCTTGCAAGGCAAAGGTTTTAACCACTAATCCATTTCCCCCAGCCCAGCTCTCTCTTTTTTTGAGGCAGGGTCTCTCCTAGGCAGCCCAGTCTGGCCTTGAACTCGTTCCATAGCTGAGGACGACCTGGAAGCAGAGCCTTGTGCTTCGGCCTCCCAGGTGCTGGGACCACAGGCACGCACCACCAGGCCCAGCCAGGAACTGACGCTGCGGAGCAGACATCTGGGGTTCTTAGCAGGACCTGAAGAACTTGCTGGCTCTAGCCCTCTATTCTCCAGCACATTCCACCCCACCTCTCACCCTGGTAAGGCTCTGGTCTACTTTAAACCTCTAGCCAAATAAGAGCCCACCCACCTCTGGTCCCAGTCTCCCAGTTTCCTTCCTCTAGACTGCCAACATCTCAGCCCCGTGGGACCTCGCTCTCCCTCCCTCTCTACCACTGGCTCAGCCCAGACCCTCTGGTTGTGTCCCCAAGGCTGCCACCGATAGGCACTTGGGGACGCATAAGTCAGTCTCCATCTAGGACACTTTTTCTTTAGGTCTAAGGACGTGGGTTCCCACAAAAGGTCCCTTCCATTGCTCTTGCATTATCTGGTGATAGGAAGAAATCAAAATCTTCCTCGCTTGCTTGTCTGGAACCAGGCTGCCTACAACACACACTGCCTGCCACCTTTCTAAATCCTGGATCTAAATTCTCTCTCCTTTGGGTCTTTATTCACTCCCTCTTTTCCCCCATTACGTAATTCTGTGTTTTTTTTTTTTAATTATATGCTTAAAAACAGCTTCTGTGATTAAGTGTTGAAAAATGAAGGCATTCAGCTTTTGACAAGGCCAATGTCACTTTAAAGGTCATCTGTAACCTACTTCCTTAATTCTCAAATGTTATAGATTTGAAAACACGATTCTTCAGTCTACAGTTATTCAAAGTTACTCAGATATACTAGAGTTGACCATCACTGCCAAATACCTTCTGCCCCAATATGATTGTAATATTTGAAGATTATCCAATGATCTTCTCTATTCTTTAAAAAAATATGAGTAGGAAAAATATAAACTTCTGGAAGTAAAATATAAGCATTTTGCTTTTAAAATTAGAGGACAGTGGTTGTCTTATAGGCATTGATTGGTAGGAAAATATGTTGTTTTTGTTTTCCTATGATGTGGGAAGCCAATAACAGATACTTTCTTCTTTGTGTGTGTACACAAGACAGCACTTGAGTGTGTGTACCCGTGGAGGCCCAAAGGTGTCGATCATCTAGATTGATCTACCTCCTTATTGTTTTGAGCTGGGATTTCCCAGATTCAAACTCCCAAGGCTAGAAGTTCAAGCTTCCACCTTTTTTGGCCAGCACTTTTACTTGGGATCTGGGGATCTGAACTCAGGTCCTTTTGCTTATGAGGCAAAGACCTGAAGCCCTGAGCCATCGTCTCAGCCCTCGGATGTTGGTTTCTCCTTGTTTCCTTCACCCCACACTTCTTTGGATGTCAACTTACCAAAAAACTGACGAAGCTGGCCCCAAAACTCATTAGTGGACTGTGATTTCTGTTAAGGAAACAAACGAAATCATTTTTAAGCATAAACCTTGTTTCAACAGCATTTGGTCAAACAAAATCTATTAGGACATAATCCCGTTCACTGGTTGAGGTGAGCAAGCAGATTAAGTTACTCTAAGAAAAACACTAGCCAGGCAAGGTGTTTCCAGACTCCGCCCACCACGGCAGACTCCACCTCTGATAACTGCTGATACTTCGAGCCAAGCAGATTGTAGTGTTAAGTTATGAAGAGACTGCTTTAGAAAACTTGGAATGGACTATTAAGGAAATGACAGTATAAAGATGGTAGAAATAAGCTAATGGTGCTGAAGCATGGCCAAAATAGGCAGTTAACTCATTTTCAAAATGCAAAGCTCATTCCAAACATGATGCACATAGAGGTAAGACATAGAGGTGGAGGCCTGCAATCCTAGAACCTCGGAGGCTGAGGCGGGAGGAAGGATCTTTGTGAGCTAGCTATCCAGTGAGATCCTGCCTCAAAAGCAAACATAACAACAACAAAAAAAAAAGCAAACATAACAAAACTCACTTTAGAGACATAAAGTCAGTATCACTTCAAAAGTGGACCGAAGGATTTACTTCCAGGACCAGATCTGTCAAATTCACCATCCAAGAAAAATGAGAATATCTCCCTCAGGGTTAGTCATTCCCACGGAGACACAAACACATGATGTAAATACATACGAAGCCAAGGACGAAACCAAACCAATACTGAGTTGAAAGATACAAGAAAATAAACTCTCTGACTCAAGCTAAAAAATACAAAACCCAGATTTCTGTACATTACATGAAAGGAGAAGAAAGCTGCATCTTCTTAAAAGAAAATTAAAGCATTTTAGTAGTTTTTCGCTATGCAAATGCATGGACAGTATGAAAACAGGCATGTACAGTGCATCCTTCACTAGAAGTTTAGATTGTGTCCAAAATGAAAAAGGGGTGTGTGTGTGTGTGTGTGTGTGTGTGTGTGTGTGTGTGTGTGTGCGTGTCACGAGGAAGTCAGAGGACAACTTGTAGAATTGGTTCCCCCTTCCTCCATGTGGGTTCTGAGGACTGAACTTAGGTTGTCAGACTTGGCGGCAATCGTCTTTACCCACTGAGCCTTCTCCAGGCCCCGTGGCCCGTCTCCTATTCACGGAGCTCCATGCACCTTACACACAGCAGACATCACCAGGAGGAGTTGTGAGGGCCCAGGAGCAGAGGGGCTGCCCCCAAAGCTGGCAGCTCCGGCTCCGTCACCCTTGCAGTGCGTGTCAATCACTCTGCCCCTCAAAAATGAACCGAGCTGAACTCGGGGCAAGCGCCGCTGCTCTTGCTTCCTGTTCTTAGCTAAAATTAGCTTTCTGATGATTTATTATTCATGGAACCTGGTCTTGTGCCTATTACCTCACATACCATCTTATCATCCAAGTGGATGAAGAGGTGGAAGCCAGTCCAACGTCTCCCCTCGAGGGTCTGTCCATACACCCGACACCCACCCAGGCACTGAAGACACCCGGCTTTGGGGAAACACCCTCCCATCTGCACAGTGTTGACAAGCTGTGGGGCTCAGTCTATCCAATTCACCTACTGGCTTCACTTGACTGCTTTAACTGCACATACTCCAGGCGATCCATGGTAACCTGCTTCATCCTAATTGACCCCCACACAGCTCGATGCACAAAACATATGTTGTGGAGATTTAAAAATGTTCCCAAAGAGCATGAGGATGATCACGGGCAGAGGTGGGGGAGGCAAGACACAGAAGGGCCCTATTCATTTCCCAATTGTTCGATTGAGGATTTTACAATGGCAGATGGACCCTAATGTTTGTTTAAAAAGGGGGGCTCTATAAGATGAAGAGAGGAAAGAGGAGAGAAGACACAAGGAAGGAGATGAATATCTAGCTTGTAGGAGTCACAGTGATGATATCAAATTAAAACTTCAGATGCAACCCTTAAACATCCACAGGAAATGCACTGATACACACTCTTCAGTGAAACTTAGTGGTCTAACGGTGTAGTCCTGTTGAGAAATGCCTCAGGAACACCCTTCACTTGCACTTGGGTGGCCATGTGCCTACTCCCCAAATGGGCATTACTATTCTAACACTGTTGGAAATGAAGTTTGTGATACAAGAAGAAGCTTGTTGACACCTGAAATACAATACACAAGAAAAGTAATGAGATTAACTGAAAAATCTTTGCAATCCAGAATGCAACTACAAGAATTAAGACAAACTCATTCTACTTTTTTCTTTCACGTGTGTGTGTGTGTGTGTGTGTGTGTGTGTGTGTGTGTGCACGCGCGCCTGTGGAGGCCAAGGACAATAATGGGAATCATCCTGGATGGCTCTTCCACCTTCTTGCTGTGAACCTGGGTCTTGCATTAAACCCAGGGCACACCATTAGGGCTAGTCTGGTTAGCCAGCCTGCTCTAGGGATTCCCAGGCCTCCCTTCCAGGGCTAGAATTACAGGTGGTCACATGAGATCTCAGGATCTGAATTCAGATCCTGTTGCTTATGAGACAAAGGTTCTAATCACGGAGCCATCTCAGCCAGTCCCACATCACATGTTTTAATCTTTAACGATGTACATATTTACTAAGTGGACACTGGGAATTCGAGAAACAACATCCTCTTCACCACGCATGCCCAGCACCTAAGTACATGAAGGAAGAGGCATCATGGTTCCTTCAAGAAATGGCTCCAAGGTCAGGTTTGGGAAACGTTTGAAACGGCCTGACATGTCTTGTTAGAGTAGAAAGTAAAGATGTTTAAGGGGGAAAAAATATATCAGGCTGGTGAAAAGCTTCCCATTAGCTAAAGATGAAATAATTTTAATAACCTTGAGGGCTCCGCCAGAAAGGGATTGAAATATCAGGTCAGTTTACACCAAGCTGATTAATGATTCTTACAATTCAAAGAAAAATCTCCGTGTGCCAGGGAGCATGTTAGTCATTTTGATGCGGCTGTGAGCAAATATGGAGGAAGCAACTTAAGGGAGGAAGGATTTGTTTATTCCTGCTCAGTTCTGGGCGATCCAAAGTCAGGATGGCAGGAAGGTTGTGGGAGAAGCTCAACAGTTCCCATCCAAAGAATCAGGAAGTAGAAAAGGGCCGGGAGGCTGGGAGAGGTATCGCCCCTAAGGCTTGTTCCTAGTGCTTGACCAGACCCTTAAGGTCCCAGGACCTCCCAAAACAATGCCACAGGTTGGGAACAAAACTCAAACACAAGACCCTCTTAAACAGAGGGCGTGTTTTACATCCGAAGCCCAGCCGGGCGATCCCTCACGGTAGCGGCTCACTTCTGGGTACCCAGATTGTTACAAGATCATTTAGGGTCAGTTCCTTAGGATGGCGGAGAGTTCATCCCAGCGTCAGGAGCGCAGAGAACCGGCACGTGTTCCTACTTGCCAATCTGCCAAATTCCACGCAGATTTCTGTATAATTTATCTGCCTGCCCAAGAAATGGTCTACTCACTCTAGGAAGGGGTCTTCCTGTATCCATTTGATAAGTCCCCTGCTCAGACTTGCCTTAACTAATTAATTCTTTGTAGGTGTGCCAAAAGGTGTGGTTCTCAATTGTCAGGTTGACATCTAATTGGCTGATAAGGTTAAAAGGGGAGAAAGAAAATAAGCACCCACCCTGCCTGCTCCCTATGAGCGCAGGAACTAGACGGCTGAGGGAGAATTTCTCTTCACACAGGTATCCTGGGCTAATCAATGGACGGCACATGTCAGAATTGGAGTTTCACTATTCTGCAACCTCGAATGAAATGGATATAGGCGGCAGTCGTGAATCGGAAGAAGAAAAATGTAGCAAGATCGACACTATGGGAAATTCCATGGTCCAAGAACCTGCTTTCTTCACCAACAATAAAGTGCCATGGATGGAGAGAGACGGAGGGCAGTTTCTGAAGCAAGAACTATCAACGACAGACATGACAACCACTGAGATGGGGCTGGGAAAACAGCGAGGTGGGCAAAGGGCCGGCCTCCCATGCATAAGCTCTGGACTCCAATCTCCAGCATCCTTGCAAATGCCAACAGCCAGCGGCTGCCCACCTGTGATCCCCGAAAACTGAAGGCTGTGACAGGATAGGGGATCCTTGGGAGACAGCTGGCAAGCCGACACGAGGGAGGGGTGGGCTCTACGGAAACAGAGAGGCTCTGCCTCAATGGGTAAGGTGGAGAGTCATCCCCAGGCCTCCGCACATGCAGGTGTCCAAGTCTAAGACAAGTGTCCAGAGCTCTAGACGGGGACCAAGAGCATCAAACACAAGCTCCATTGAGGAGTTTTCCTACAGACTAGAGATGGCGGCTCAGGGGTTAAACTAAGCCTTTGCCTTGCAAACAGAAGGGCCTGAGTTCAGATCTGAGACTCCACATAAAAACACTGGATGAAATGGTGGCAGCCTGCATTTCAGGCTCTGGAAGGCAGAGTCTGGGAAATCCCACAGCAAAGTCAAAATAAGATAGAGCAAAACGGGATTAATTCCAGAAGTCACCTTTGGACCTCCGCAGACACACATAGTGAGTACCCTCTGATATTCACACAGATAGATACACACACACACTGACAGACAGGCAGATACGCGTGCGCGCGCACACACACACACATGCACACACGCACTGCATGCACCCACGCACATGTGAAATAAATTGACGTTCCCCAAGGCGGGAGGGATGGAGAGAGGATGTACTTCTATGATGACCCCAACACATAACAGAACTCTCAACTCACATCTGTTCAATGGAAACCCCTCCACTGTGTCCCACAAGATGTCACTCAATAAGGTATTCTCCACAGGGTCAAAAACATAAAAAATAACCTAAAAACATGACTGAATCCAAGCTCTTCCCCAACCTGAATCCACAGAAGTGCTAGATGTGGGCTTGCTCCATCTGAAGACAGATGTGGGCGAAACGTGTGGGCAGTCTGTTTATTTGCAGACACAAGTCACGGATGACCCCGAGACATGTCTCGAAAGGACAGGGTGACTCTAAACACAGATCTTCCATCACTGACTTCACGTCTTCGATTTATAAGCATCTGAAATGCTTCCAGCCTTCCGTTCCGACCTGTTTTTATCACAGCCCATCTTCCTGCTGCCAAGTCCACAGCCCACTCTGACCTACCTCAGGCAGCCCTGTAGGTGAGGGAGCGCCACGGTCAGGAGGGGTGCCAGCCCTCAGTGGTCCCTGTACTGCTGAGCCTTGTGCCCCCCAGGCTTCTTGAGTTGTCTGCTTTGGACGGTGGGTTTCTGTCCAAGCAGTCACAAGATGCTGTCCCTGGGAGCAGCAAGGATGCCATCTCCAGCCAGCCTAGGAGCGGCTTGGGTCTCGGGGCCTCTTTTCTGTAGAGGGAGGGGGGAAGCAGGAGGTGGGGAGACAGCTCAGCACCTCAAGCACTTGCTGTGCAAACTAAGATCCCACATCAAAAAAAAAAAAATAGACTAGGCAGAGGGGGCTGGAGAGATGGCTCAGGGATTATGACTCTGTTTCGCAAGCAGAAGGTTCCGAGTTCAGATCTCAGATGCCATGTTAAAAAAAAAAAAAAAGCCGCAGCAACACACACTTCCGGCCCTGGTGAGTAGAACTTGGGAAATCCCAGAGGGGAAGGGAAAAAGAAGGTAGAAGCAATCCAGGATGATTTCCAAAGTCACCCTTGGTCCCCCACAGGGACACACAGTGCCCTCTGATGTACAAATACACACACACACCATGCAAAATAAATAGATGATAGATAGATAGATAGATAGATAGATAGATAGATAGATAGATAGATAGATAGATAGATAGATAAACCAGGTGAGTATGGTGGCCTGTCTGAGTTAGGCACAGGTGTCAACTTGAGAGTTGAGGGTTTGAGCTCTGGGCACATTTGTGGAGAATTAATGGTTGGGTTAAGCCCAGAGCAAACCTGCAGGAGATTGTCTAGCTGATGGGGAAGGCCCAGTCAGCCTATGGTGGGTGGGATTAGGCCCTGGAATAAAATACAGAGAGCTGGTTGAGAGAGTCAGCATCCTTCTGTTCACTTGGCCAGACATGCTGGTCTGGCAAGTAATGATCGTCCCTCTCTCATCTCCTCGAGACAGTGTGGCCAGTTCCCTTGGCCCTGGCATTAGTGCATGCTCTCCTGTCAAGCTGGACTGAGAACTGTAACCAGTAATTATAAGAGAAAATAAACCCTTGTTCCCTTGAACTGTTTGATGGTCATTTATCAGCAGTCATGCAGGCGACTGCAACAGTGCCCTCCTGTTATTCCAGCCCTGGAGGGTGCAGCCTGGGAACCCCCAGAGCAAGCTGGCTGGCTAGACCAGCCGCACAGTGAGTTCTGGGTTTGAGCAGAGATCCAAGTTCAAAAGAATGAGGTGTAAGAATGATGGAGAATGACCCCCGTCTTCATACTTGGGTCTGAACAACTTATACATGTGTCCCCACAGATGAAAAAGTCCTTACACATGCACAACCAGAAAAAGAAAAAATAAGAAAGGTAGTCCTCAAAGTTACTGAGAGATCTTTTAAAGACAAGTTCGCAATTTG
Organism: Typhlomys cinereus; assembly: GCA_023101885.1. Classification (NCBI taxonomy): domain Eukaryota; kingdom Metazoa; phylum Chordata; class Mammalia; order Rodentia; family Platacanthomyidae; genus Typhlomys; species Typhlomys cinereus. The sequence continues at coordinate 2,494,797 of JALPQD010000242.1, forward strand.
GTCACTGAAATATTCACTTTTTAGCGTATCTCTAATATGGCACAAAGGAAAAGCTAGCAGGTGTCATGTAACCCCTTAAAACTTGGGGGGCCAGGGTACGACCCCCCAGAACAGGACAAAGGACAAAAGGTGGCTTGGAGTGGGAGGTGAGGGGGAGCAGCCAGGCCTGGAAAGAGGGAGAAAGGAAAAGGCAGATAAAGGGAGAAGGTGGCTAGGCAGGGAAACAGTTTGACCCCCAAGTCTCCTACTTCTAATGACAACGGATTTCTTGAGTGAGAATTAAGCAGTCTAAATTAGACTATTTAGTGAGTGGATAAAGCAGCTGCATTAAAATTAAGTTTGGGGACTGGGGAGCTGGCCCAGTGGGTAAGAACAATTTGCTATCCAAGCATAAGGACCCGAGTTCAAATCCCAAACCCATGTAAAAAACTGGGCAGGGCTGCACAAGCCTGTAACCCCAGTGTCGAGGGGGAAGAATGAGGCTGGTCCCAGGAGCAGTCAGGCCAGGGAGTGCAGCACATATAATGCTTCTAGCTCGGGGCGGGGTCCTGTCTCAAGAGAATAAGGCCGATGAAGAAAACCAGTACCCTTCTCTGACTTCTGCATGAACGCACACGGCCATACACACCCGCGTGATACACACCCGTGTGCCCACCTACAGGCCACACGCAAAACACCCCTCCCTTCATGAATAAGCATGGAAAATATATTAATTTGTTTCCAGGTAAGGACAGGGAAAATGAAATGTTTCCATTTTATTTCCTTTCCCATGATGACTTTCATTCTGTGAAATCTCAAAAGCAGTACTGAAGGAGGCTTTGGGGCCTGGGGCTCCCTGCCCCGCCCACAGGACTTCCTGCCCCACCCACAGGGCTCCTTGTCCCGCCCACAGGACTGGCCTGGCCCCCTAGTCAGCCACCTTTACTCCTCAGCCCCCAGCTCAGACCTAGGTCATGGTTTAAATGATCAGTTCCAGAAGGTTCCAATCTCTTTTTTTTTTAATTTTTATTTATTTATTCAGTTGTATGTGTGTGCACATGTGTATGTATGTATTCAGTTGTGCGTGTGTGCGCATGTATGTGTGTATGTGTGTGTGTGTAGAACCACGGACGAATTCGGGAACCACCATGGACCCCCTCCACCTCCTCCTTGTTTACTCTGCCCAGGGATTCACAGGCTCCGCCCTACTAAGACCAGAAACATAGGCCGCCCCCGCTTCCGCCCGGCGTCTATACGTGGGGTTTAGGATCCGAACTCAGGACTTTCTGCCTTCAAGGCGGAGGCTTAACCCCTGAGCCACCTCTCCAGCCCCAGGTTCCAATCTCTTAAGGGAGGTTGGGATCCCTCCTCTGGATTTTTGTTTCTATTCTGCCGGTTTCCTTAAAAGCACACTGACATCAGTATATCAGGGTGGTACCGAGCGAAGGGGGCATCGTGGCTGCTCTCTGTGACTTAGCTAGTGCGTGGATGGATGGATGGATGGATGGATGGATGGATGGATGGAAGGAAGATGAGCGAGTAAACACACTGCCTAACAAACCAAAGAATATGTCTGTTGCTACCTGAGGCAGCTCTGTTTCTGCTGTAACTGCTCCTCTCTCTACACTGCAAAGCTGCTTTACTGAGTAAGGCATCCACTAAAGGAGCACTTGGCACATAGCCCGTCCAGGGTAAGGATTTATATGAAGTGAATGAAGATCATGAATCACGAATCATTCCAAATAAACTAAAATCTTTCTCATGCTAAGAAGCCAGTCCTGAGAAGGCACATGTTTAAAAAGTCTCTGGACTACACAAAGTGCTTTGAAAGATTCTTCGCCTTCCAGTGAGCTCTCTGCAAACCATGGTTTTGTAAATACAATTCTCCAAAGGCCCCCCTTCTGGGCTCTGAAATAATCCACAGTAGTGGTGCTAGAGGCAGGTTCCTGAGCCTCTTTCATGCTGTTAACCGGTTACGCTTTTCTCTTGAGTTAGCCAACACCACCACACAAATCATGTGTTGACGCGTTTGTTCTGTAGCTACATTTTAAAATGTCAATAGCTTAAAAGGAAGCTGAGTGGGATGGGGTTACACATTTTTCCACAGCCTGAGTTCTAGACCAGCCTGGGCTACATGATAAATACCAGGTCAGCATGGGCTACTAACAACACACTGCGAAAAGCAATAAATAAATAAATAAAATAAGTAAAGATTTCAGATGTGAATAATCAGTATTTTCATCAACAACATATTTCACAATAGACACTAACAAATCTCACTTTTTAACCTTGAGGCAGTCAGCTGTGAGAGAACTGTGGCAGCTGGGGAGGGAGGTCAGCGGTGAAAACGCTTGCCATACAAACTAAAGGACCTGAGTTCAGATCCCCAGATCTAGCATAAAAATCCTAAGTGGGAATGGTAGGCCACCTAACACATCCAGCCCAGAAAGACAGAGTCTTGGAATCCCTCAGAGCAAACTAGCTAGCCAGATTAGCTTTGGTGGCTTCTCTAAGTTTATAGAGGCCCAGACTCAAAACAGCAAGGTACAAGAACACTCAAGGATGATTCCCAATATTAACCTCAGACCTCCACAGGTACACGAACACATAAGCATGTTGACCCCCCACATATGTGCTCTCACAAGCATGCAAAACATGCATGCACGCGCACATCCATATCCATACACACATACATGAAAATATAAATAGAAAAAAGACAACTTGCATTTAGAAGGCATAAGAAAACAGAAATAGGAAAAGAAGCTAAGTAAGAGTGCTAATGAAAGTGGTAGTTTGTAAGAGATACACTGTTGCAATTTTCATGAGCAGGAATATAATACACAGAGAGAAAAACATTTAGTCAAACTTAGCACTAACACTAATCCTATTCCAGCCATTCATTGCTTACATAACCCTGTAATAATGTTTAGTTGATCAAGTACTTTATATTACTACTTCATTATAGGTTGGAAATTACAGATGTGTCTGTTTCATACATTCAGTTGCTTATTAGTGCCACACTAGTGATTATATCACAATGCTAGGCTTTAAACTTTTATTCTAGTAGAAGCATTTTCTGACCACCAAGCCACAGTATACACCGATGAGATGCTATTTGGTAACAAAACACAAAAATATTGCTACAAAAGCTGCTCTGACATTTGGAGAAAGCTAAGCTACTGATAAAGACCAACCGCGTACAGAATAAACAGGCTGACGGGTAAGATGGTGGAGGGCTTCCACTAGCTCCCTCTGCTCATCCCACCTTTAATACAAAGTTTTAAAATCTTCTAACGATACAGCCATGACTCCCAAATATTAGCAGTGGGCAGTAGTTCTTTCTTCAGTTGTTTTATTAACATATCCTATTATGCCACAGCTGTGCAGAGGTTGGTTTGGTTGTAGCTAATGCTACAACATACACAGACTGCCCTTCCTGTATGTAATCAACCTTCCTGCCACAGAAAGATACAAGGAAAGGAAGAAGAGGCAGAAAGTGGAGAGAGGAAAGAAGAAATACTATAGTCTTAAGAATAATACGGATAACATGCTTTTGTAGACTAAATGATATTAAGTACACGTTCAGTTGACTAAGCGGTTTATGTATAAAAAGCTTCCATAATTTATAAGGTTCTCATATAATCAACATAAAACACCAAATGCCAATATGCACCTAAATTCAACCTACTTACTTATGTGAAATATTGCAAGCTTTTTCAAGATCTGCGTGAGCCAACCATTGCTGTAGGCATTGGAATAAAGTTTTTTCCTATGGAGCTACTCTTAAATATCTACCTATCATCTACCTATATCTATATCAATCAATCTGTCTATCATTATCTTATAATTTATGTACTTGCCACTTATCTATATCCATTATTTATTTATATCTCCATCAATCTATTTACCTATCATCTATCTATATCAATTTATATGTATACCAATCTATCAGTCTAATAAATCTATCTTTAATCTTTATCAATCTATCTCTCACATTTCTTGTGTGTGTGTGTGTGTGTGTGTGTGTGTGTGTGTGTGTGTGTCCCTGTAGAGGACCAAGGATGACTTCAGGAATCACCCTGGATTGCTTCTCCCTCCTTCTTGCTTCCCTCTGGGATTTCCCAGGCTTTGCCCACCAGAGCCAGAAGTGTAGGCCATTGTCATTTCCACCTGGCATTTTTTATGTGGGATCTGGTATTCAAACTCAGGACTTCTGGTTGTGAGACAGTCTTAACCCTGAGCCACCTCTCCAGCCCTATCTCTCACATTTCTATCAATATCTCTATCAGTCCATTCATCTATCATCTATCTATACCAACTATCATCTATCTGTATCAATCTATCAATCACCTATATCTTTCCATCATCAATCACTTATCTATGTCTATGTAAATCTATCATCATCTAACTCTGTCAATCCAACATTTATCTATCTTTCATTTATCTAATCTGTTGGGCCCGCCCAGGAATTACCCCAGCACATAGCCGAGCACATGGGATCAAAGATGGCGCTGAGAGCTGGTGTCCTGGGCGCAATCCTGATCACATTTCAGAGAGCCCTAATTGGCTTTTGGGAATTGACCTACCTTCCATATTGAGATACGTCCAGCCTGACCTGTAGGGCCTGGATGTTGTGTTGACCTTTGACACAATTGGCTGCCCGTTTTGCATCCTATGGTCCTTTATCTATATAAGCTGTTTTGTTACCCCCCAATAAACGAGATTTGCTGTGACAAACTCCCCGTCCGTTTCCAAGTCTCTGGGGAGTTGAGGTGGAGGAGCAGGCAGCCGAGCTTACCTATCTTCGTCTTGACGGCCTGGAGTCGTCGTCCCCTACTATGTCTGTGTGTGTGTGAGTGTGTGTGTGTGGAGAGATCCACGTCGTGGCTGGAGAACTCTACACTAATCAATCTTTCTACATCAACGGATCTGCAACTAACTGTGCAATTAAACTCTTAAATATGTAGTAAATATACACACAATTAGACTTGGAGCACAGCGAAGAAGACACAACCATCTGCGTGGCAGAATCTTGTTCCAGAATCCATGTGAAATCTGAATTAAATGTCAAATTGCACTACTGCAAACTGAATCCTTTCCTGGCGATGACACAATCCTAACTGTGGATGAACCGTTCCACCTCCAGTGAGTGAGTCAGTCCGAAGGGAAAATCTCCACGGTTCTGAATATCATTGCATTGCTGATAATTCTTGTCCTCTCCTATTATCAAGATAAATGGCCTTCAGGCTAAGCAGACCCTTCACCAATAGCGGTAATTGCAATTATGGCAGGAATCTGTGCCCTTGAAGATCAAGGTGATGTGTGGACCAGAAGTGGCAGGGAGAAGAGCAAGTCACCCAGCTGACAGTTAAGGCTATCGCAATAGACATGAGGCCCAGATGTGCAGGGCGAAGCACGCAGGAAGAGGCGCGCTCCCGCGGGCTGTGTGCGCACAGCTGTTCCGAACCACCACCCGTTCATCTGTCCAGATGACGATGGTCGGGATGTAAAATACCCCCCCACCAGGCGCACAGGTTTGAACACTTAGTCCTGATGGAGGTGGCATTTTGGGAGGCTAGGAGGCCTTCAGGAGAAGAGGATGTGGTTCGTTGAGAGGATGGCCACTCTCCCAGCCTGAGCTTCGTCCTGGCCACTGAGCTAAGAGGAGACAGACAGGCACACGCCACCACGAACTCCACCTACCTACCCTGCCACCAGGGGCTGGACCCTCTCAAACTGAGCCGAAGTAAAACATAAAGTTGATTCTGTCGGGGATTCTGTTGCGGCCACAAGGAAAGTAACTAATAGACTTTCCCTTCTCATGCTTACACTGAGCACGGGAAATACTGGCAGCCACAAATGCCTATGTATTGTGAAACCACCCATTTTAAGACTGATCTGATACACATACTCTCAACATGGTGTTCCTGACATTCATTCTAGCCAGCCTTCCAGAGCACAGAATGATGCTATAGAATTTTTTTTTTGGGGGGGGGGGGTCTTCATTTGCTTGTTCTTGCCTTGGGAAGGCAGTGAGGCGAAGTATGCATGCCGACCATGGTCTTTCCATTTGGATTGGCACCTCTTCTCTCCTAGCTTTGGGAGGCTGGGAGCCTTGCCCTTCTGATTCCCAGGGTTCCCGTTCTGCGTCTCCTGCCTTGTTCCAGTTGCACCAACCCCCATCTTGGTCCTCGCCCTTATGACTGCCTGTTGCCAAGAGCCCTCCTGAGATTCAAGTCTCCACCAAACTGTCACAAATAGCAGTGCTCCATGGAAACACTTCTCCACATGCCCCCAACTATCACCCCCTGCCCGAGTGGCTCTTTCTATCTCTTCCAAACAGGTTCTGAGGGTCAGTCAGCTTGGCAGATCTGTGTCCTTAATCAACTGATCTCCCCTCGCTTTGACACATGGTTGTGTCTCTTCAAATCCTGCTGCAAATCCTGGGGAGCAGGGCCCTGGCCTACGAAATGCTACTCGTTGTGGGGCAATGTCATGGTTTGGAATGTTTCCCCCACAGTCTCATGAGTTTGGGAAGGTCATGGCACTTTTGAGAGATGGAGCCTTGCTGGAGGAAGGTGGTCACAAGGGGTGGGCCTTGAGGTGGATTAGTCCCACCCTGCCTCCAGGAGGAGTCTGCCTTTGCAACAAGCAGGCTGGTAGCTCTCAGCCTCACGGATGGGAGTGATGGAGCCTGTATCCAGCTTCAGCCAGCCAGCCATGCCCCCTCTGTCATGAAAGACTGTTTCTCCCCTCTGGAACTGCAAGCTGAATAAACCTCCCTTTCTCCCTTAAGTTGCTTGACTTTGGATGCTCTCTCACAGCAACACACACGAGTAAACTAGTACAGGCATCAAAAAGGAAATCTTTTGTACGCATGGAGCCTTTCCTTTACTCCACGGCCTGGTGGAATCAGGCTGACTGTCACACATCCAAGAGTTCCTAGTCCTCAAACTCCCTTCCAGGCCCCTCTGCGTCTTTCCCAGGGAACCTTATGGGCCCAAGAGTTGGGACACAGCACCAGCCTTTGATGAGCTCTGAGCAGGAGTTTGCATGACACATGCATGTAAACTACAGCAAGCGAAACACACTGGAGGCTTCGTGGTCAGCAGCTACCAGGGCACACGGCTGACGGGAAGGTGGTGGAGACTTCGTGGTGACTGGCAGATGTCTGGCCTCCTGCTCAGCACCTGGCCTCCCAGTCTCCCTCCAGAACAAGTTCAGGAGACTCGCTTTGATTACACTTTTCAGTACACTTAATAAAAGTTCCTATAACTCCACTCTTCCAATGTTGGGTCTGAGATGAATGTAGAGAGGTTAAAAAAAAAAGACTGGGCACTGGATAATTATTTCACTCTTTTTCAACACTAAACTTCTTCAGTTTAATTTTCAAGTTGAAATGCAATACATGCAATGCTGTGGATCAAACCAGGGCTTTGTTTTGTACTACACATAGCTATTAATAAATCCTTAAATCCTCAGTCCTGTAGTTTAAAACTGAATTAGGAATCCGTAGCACTACCAACTGCATCAGCCGGGAATATATGCCTTTCGTGTGTCCTCGCTGAACTTCTGAGGCACCGAGACCAGCCTTATGCCTCATATATAATTTAACTTATTCCATCAGCAAAAGGCACTGGCTTTTATGAAAGCAGAAAATATAAATGGGAAAGATGCATTTCAATGAGGGACAGACTGAAAGTGACAAGACCACACCAGATGGTCAGAAGAAGGTAGACCTATCGTGTTTTTCTGCCCCCCAAAATGCCAAGAAATATGTCACTGGTTAAGCACCTGAGTTTAATCCCCATAATACACCTACAATGTCGGGCATGGTGGCACGTGTCTGCAATCCCAGTGCTGGGGGTGGAGACAGGCGGACCCCTAGGGCTTGCTGACCAGCCAATGAGAAGCTCCAGATCCCAGTGTTGTGGGTGGATCCTGAGGAAAGACGCCTGAGGCTGACCTCTGACCTCCATTCTCACATGCACATGTGTGCACCTGCAAACATATAATCTTTAACATCCACGCATGCACACATACAGGCATATATGCACATGCATGCATGCACACACATACATGCACATATGTTCATGTGTGTACACAAGCATGTGTGTGCATACACACACAATATACTGAGGCATAATTTCTCTCTGCTTTCTTGCAATAGCAAAAGTAAATCAGAGAAATGGAAGGACGAGGTCTCTCGGATACTCTGCCGGCATAACTAGCCCTTTCCCAACGACAAGAACCAGCAACCATCGCACCATGCACTAGACAACGTGCTGCGTTTCAAGTTTTTCAGCCGCTTGAGCTGTTCACAATTCTGGACAATTCTCTGCAGCTGTTAACATGCCACTGGGTCACTGCCTGGGAGCTTCCCATGGCCAGCGCCATGGAATTCTACCGAACACAGGTGTGCTGCAAGGTGGAGCCAAGAGCTTTGAGGAACCAGCAGCCGCCACCCAGGCTAGCCAATTCACACCAAGCCAGTCACTGCTGTAATGGGCTGCGTGTGCCGGCTGTTTCCATGAGCTGTGTTTTCGGAATAGCCAGGAGTGGCTTGAAGCAATGACTTTAATGACACCATAGGAGTTTAGGAAGGAACCGCTCTCGTTCATCTCTCTCAACCGTCCTCTGGTCTCCCACTTTTTTTCCTGAATTCGACCCATTTTATTTCACCACTTCATCCAAAAAGAGGCTGCATTCACATCAGGCTCCTTTTAAAGAACCATTGCATAATGCTTCTTACAGACTCTGTTTCCTCTTTGTGTAACTGCCACAAACACAGTAAGTCCTTTAGAAGGTAGCCTATAAAAAATACTACTCTCGTTTCAAGCTGCTATGTGCAATAATCCTTGTACACAACACACGTTTCACACACATACACACACACGTTACACACAGTAGAAATTCAATTGAGCGATCTCTGGATTAACCAATATTGAAGGGAGAGGAAACAAACGCCCTTCACCTATTTGAACTCAAGCTGCTTGGCTCCTCTCCTGGGCTTATTAGTTAAGCTCTGGGCTTATTCTAGAGATTATTCCCAAAGATATCTATCTGTGCCTCTTGTCCTTGTGTTTGCAATTATAAAATTCATTGTTTCTGAAGTAAACGGACGAACTGGGGACTGAAAAAAAAAAGGTATAAAAAACAATGAATGGTTTTGAAAAGTTTTGAAAGGGGACGAGGACTTTCAGAGACGATTTATGATGGGGTGAGACAACGATAACCCAAAAAGACTTGTACAACCGAGGCGCGCTCACCCCGGTTGCTTTGCTAAGAACTTGTGCTACTTTAAGCCTTCGATACTGAACGTCACAGGAATCCAGATGTGGCTCAGGACTGAAATTCAATTAGAAAACCCACTGTCAAATTCAGTCAAAGGCAGGACCCTGGCCCCCATCTAGTCATAATAAAATGTTTATTGGCCCTTACTATAGTTTTCTTAACTTCCAGCTTTAACTGACTTGAAATTAAAATATCATTGGTGCCCCAATCACAGTGGCTAAGAAGTCTCCAGTATACTCCACTAGCTATCTTAACTTCTTTTCAGTAGCCAGTCAGTGCTACAGACATTTCTTGCCCAAGAGTAAAACTACTTGGTGTAACATTTCCCAGTTGATGACAAATGGGTAAGGAAATGTCAGATTACTTAACCCTTCACAGTTGTCCCACTTCCTTTATTTCTTTCTGTGAAGGGCAGCGTCAACTAGGTTGTGACCCTGATCCTCAGTGCCTCCTGCCCCCAAACAGGGAGTTCTGCTATCCACCTTCCTGAAGCCTTTCTCTGCGTCCTTTCCCCTCACCAGTGGGCTGTGGCAAGTACTCTCCATCTGTCTTCCTTCCTGCAGATTTACTGTGCGCATGCACCTGGAATGAGCTTGCCGAAACCACAATCTTGAGTTACTTGTCTACTCAAAAATGACCAATACTCCCTACTGCCAAAGGAACAAAGAGACAAATGAGTGGTTCTAGGCTGGGGAGATGGCTCAGGGTAACGTTAAAGCTTTGTCTCCCAAGTAAAAAGAACCGAAGTTTGGATTCCCAGATACCCAAATCCCACATGACCATTCCATATGGAAACGGCAGCAGCTTATAATTCTGACCCTGGAGGTGGAGCCTAGGAAACCCCAGAGTAAAGCAATAAGGAGATAGAACAATCCAGGATGATTTCCAGTGTTACCCTTGGGCACGCGCACGTGCGCACACACACACACACACACACACACACACACACACACACACGCATACCACTGGTGGTTCTGCAAATAATACGATCCCACCTAATTTCCATGTGCCAATTTCCTTCCCTTCTGATACACATCTGTATAGTCTCAGAACTGCGTGCCCTGGAATAGAGTATAGGTCTCATCCAAGGCTACCGGCTCAGGGAGGTGTAGTATCCTACTGCCTTAGCCTCAAAGGAATCTCTCTGCAGCCCCTCGGTCCCCACATCCCTGTCCAAATCCTGGCTGGGCGAGAGACCTTGGAAACCAACTGAATGCTGACCCTCGGCTTCTTCATCTGCTTACCGGAAGGAAATACCAGCATGCACCTTCCAGGGACAATAGATTGAGGATGCTCACCAAGGGATCCTCCAAAAGTGCATGAACTACATTGACATGAACTGAAATGTGTCCCTTCAAGAAAAAAAAAAAAAAAGCCATACACTGAAGTCCCAACCCCCCGTGTGACTGTGTCTGAAGACAGGAAGCACCTGAAGTCAAATGAGATCAGAGGTTTGGTGGGCTGGAGACCTTATGACAGGAACAGAGAAATAGCGCCATATTCTTTCTCTTGCATGTGCACCTGGTTCTCAGAGAAGAGGCCACATAAGGACAGAGAAAGTGGGAAGACAGATGTAGCTGGATCGTGACAAGGCTGGCTCCCTGACCTCAGCCTTCCTATTTCCAGAATCCAGAGGAAATGAACTTGTTGCCGAAGCTACTCAGTCTTTGGCACCTCGCTACGGCAACCCAAGGGGACCAAAATACACACTATGTGGGCTTCAGTCCCAAGCCTATGCTGTGTGAATCTTTCTCTAGAAACTGGTTCTTTGAGGGCAGAGAATGGGTTTACCTCAGTTGTGTCTGCTGCCAGGGCCTGCCCTGGTGACCGTAACACAATAGCCAGCTGGTAGATATTAATTTAAAAGTAGAAATAAAAGTTGGAGAGATGACTCAGTGAGTAAAGGCAGCTGCACAAAAACCTGGTGCCTTGAGATTGATCTCTGGAGTATACAATAATGAAGAGTATATAAATCACTCCCACATCAGTAATAAGAAGAAAAAACTCAATTAAAAATGGACAAAATAGGGCTAGAGAGATGGCTCAGGGATTAATATTCTGCTTTGATAGACATTATGGAAATGAAAATCTGATATCACCCTGATCAGGATGGCTACTATACCCAAATAACATAAACAAATCAAACACCAAAAACAAGTACTGATGGATGTAGAGAAACGGAAACCCTGTGTGCTGCTGATGTGGCTATAAAAGACTCTGGCTATGAAAAACCATCCATCAAAAAATTAAGCATAGAATTTTACCATAAAACCCACCAATCCCACTTTGCAGTGTATCCTTGCATTAATTACTTTTCTCAGTGCCGCGGCCAATGCCCAAAAGCAGCAACCTGAAGGAGAAACAGTTTACTGTGGCTGACAGCATGGGAGCACAGCCCATAAAGATGGGGAGACTCAGTAGCGCCGCCTTGAGACAGCAGGAGTGTGAGGCTCCTTGTTCACATCTCAGCAGATCATCGACAGACAGGAAGCAGAGCTGGGCCATAAAACCTCGAGGCCCACCCTCTCCCCTAGTAACCTGCTTCCTTCACTGAAGCTCCGCCTCCTAAAGATTCCATCACTTTGCAAAAACAGCAACACCACGCTGGGAAGCCAGGGTTTGAACACAGGAGCCTGAAAAGGACATTTTACATCCAAATCAGAACAATACCTGAAGGAACAAAGAAGCAAGAACTTGAGTAGATACTTACCCACTCTGGCAGCACCGGTCACAATAATGGAAAGGTAGAAGCAACCAAAGCGTCCCTTGGTAGATGAATGGATAAATAAAACATGTTCGAAATACAAAGTATATTGTTCAACCTTAAGAAAGAAAAGGAATTCAGACACAAGCTATCAAATGGATGACTCCTCAGGAAGTTATTTTAAGTGAAACAAGCCAGACACAAAAAACAAACAAATACTACATGATTCCACCTGACAGGGTATTTTGGATCATCTAATTCACAGCCACCAAAGCAGATACTGGTTGTTCATGCTGGAAGAGAGGCAATGAGACACGCTTAATGAGCACAATGTTTCAGCTTGGGAAGGTGGCTAGGGTTCAAGAGAAGGAGACCTACAAAGATTTATCAGCACCGTGGAAGTGTATGGCCCTGAGCCGTGTACCTAAATAACAAATAGTAAGTTTTATCTCATGTACATCTTACCACTATTGATCATAAGCAAGCATGCAGGGAAAAGACAAATAAGTGAAACTAATTTCTATCTAGACTGTAAGACATTAGAAATACTTGACTATGTTTGTTTAAAAAATAATCTTATCGAGGTATTTCCAACAGGCTTTAACTACTTCTTGCCATATACCACTGGGTCCCGACTGCATTATCTTTGCCATGCTGAGCGCTGTAAGTGTCTTAGAGGTTTGAATCAGCTTCTAACACTGCCACGAGATATGAGAGATCTCAGTTCTTAAATATGCAGATTTTGTTGCTGGCACGTGTCATGTTCAGGGGAGAAGTGAGGCGGCTAAGGCCAGATGGGCACAGTGAAGAGAAGATGGACGGATCGAACAGACCCCTAGACATAAACAGGACAGGCTGGGAGGACGTTCAAGGCATGTGGTATAACCACAAGCTTCCATCCGCCAAGCCGGGGGCCCTGAACGAAACCAAGTGAGCAGTAGAAGTCGTGACCAGAAAAGGATGCGCAGAAGTGCAGACACCGCCATGGAAGGCAGACCAGATGAAATCCAGCGAGACCACACGCGAAGAGACATGAAAACAGAAGGGAGAATGGCAAGGGAGAAGGGTATGAAACATTTAAGAGGATTAAAAAAGAAATGCTGGGTCTCCGTAAACCATTGAGCTCAGCAGAATTCTTTTGAGGGTGCGCTATAGTGCTGGTGGGCAGTTGTCCCCTTCACTTGAGCTTGGGGAGCCTTAGTTTTACCAGGTTCAAAAAGTGATAACAAGCGCCCTCAGGGGTTACGTTAGAGTTCTCCAGAGGCACAGAGTGTATGTTCGTAATGATCAGATCAGTAGCCCCATGTGGTCATCTATAGTCTGGAGAGCCGAGGACACTGGCAGCTTCTCCACCCAAGAAGCCAGAGACTGAGAAAGACAGACGTCATGTATCCCCAGACCAAAGCCGAGGGGCCAGCAGTCCCCAGAAAAGATGCTGTTGGGAAACCACATAAACAGGCTGACAAACTTGGGGTCTCATGTCCCTGAGTAAGAGCAGCACAGAAACAGGAAGGGGGGACCATAAATAAAAGCTGCTCTCCCCTTCTGCCCCGAAAGCAGAAGGTCCTGAGTTCGGATCCCAGAGCAAAATAATCTAAGATGACTTTTGAAGTCACTTTCGATCCTCAGGGACACACGGTGCCCTCTGACCCCACCCCCACACACAGAATAAATGGATATTTTTTGAAAGTAATAAACCTGATCAAGCCATCTGTATTATTTTTCTTAATGTTATGATATACAATAGTGTCTTTACTACTTATGGCAAACTTACAATGAGCACTTTGAGAATTAACATATTCCTCTACATACAAAAGCAATCCAGATGCTAATTTGTCTTAAACACTTATTTCCATCTTTTACAGATGTCTCTTTCAGTTCAGAGACTTTTCAAAGAGAGAGTTGATACCCATCACAAAAGAGCAAGTTTTGGGAAGCTAGCTTCTTGTAACCAACTGTAAACATCATTCACGAAGAAATCTCTATTTTCCCTTTTGTTTTGAGGCTAAACTACACAGCAGAAGTCACCCTCACACGTTTGGATTTACATATATGACGATGGCTGAAGCAAACGGCATTTCAGATGGGAAGAGACCTGTCTCTGTGTGGTACGGAGCATGAGAAACCAACCATAACATGAATCCAGACCGGTTTGCTCCAGCACACACAAGACCTTCCCCCATCCCCCCAGATTCTAGCTTGGAGTCTTATCCTGCCAACTGAACACAAGCCACTTCTTTATTTTAGCTTGAAATAAAGAAGAGGCGAGCGCGATTTACAAGTTGTTTCTTGCTGCAGAGAGTCCCTTGACAATCCGTAACTTGTGGATTTTGCAATCGCTGCTCCACATGAAGGACGAAAAACACACAGAGAGCTTTGACAGTACTCACTTATTGGGAGCAGTCTGAAAGAGACCACACGGCGTGATCTGAGTTTAATTCAGCAACTTTTTTTTTAATGAATCGCTATCTGTCATTTAGCAAATTTGGCTTGAATGCTAACGTAAAACGTCATTTTTCTTTCTTTCCGCCACCCCAGCTCCGCCCCTGTGAAAATGGTCCTCCAAAGCTTTATTTGTAATGAGATAATCCACATTTACAAATCTGCCTCATGGATGAATAATTTATTTACATGAAGTAAACCCGAAGGAGCCCTCCGCAGACATGGGCCGGAAGCCACAGCCCCGAAGCACAGACAACTGTCTATACCATGGAGAAGGCGGACATGCGACAGGCAGATTCTCCCAGAAAAGCCCGCCCAGCAGGAACACTATGGTGCAACCCTGCGTGTAGGAACAGGATGGGCCAAGGTGTATTATGGGATGCAGCTGATGTCATAGCTGGGGGTGGGGGGGAGCTCTCAGTGTACACACACCAAGGTGTCCATCAGAGATAAACTGAGTGCAGCGCCCCACCCCGCCCCTGCTGGCTGCTTCTAAGTAAGAGGAGAATGGAAAGCCCTCCTAGGCACAAGGAATGTGCCCCCCTTTCTGGAGATTTGGCCCTTTTGATTTCAAAAATGTCACACATGCTTAGAACTCCCAGGCCGGGGAGGCAGACAGATGGATCCGTGGGGTTGCTGCCAACCTAGCCTAGTTTGCAAGTTCTAGCCAGTGAGACTTTGTCTCCAAACAAAGAAACGTGGGCGACATCTGAGGATATCTTCTGGCCTACATGCACACACGCGCATGTACACACAAGGACATGCACGCACACAAACACATGCCTGCACACGCCGACATGCGCATGTACATACATGCACGCACACACATATACATTCATGCACACACATACACACATATGTTCACACACTCACAAAAAAATCACAGCTCTAGCAAGCATCGCCTCTCAAATACCAGGTTCTTCCAGAGACCAGATCTTCCTGAAACTCCAGACAGAGCTTTGGGAGTCTGGGATTTAGGTTTCTGCCTTCCCATGCCAGCGAGGCAGAGTGAGTGCAGTGGGGCACAAACACCAAAGCCTTGAGACACGTGGAAGCCTGGTGGGGGGCTGAACTTCTTGTTCTCAGCTCACCGGGGGCTATGGAGCTCCACACCCCACAGCTGCATCTGCCCAGCCACGTACAGGTGACACTCATGGCCGCTACAGAGCACAGCAGGTTCACGTGAGACAAAACCTCCTGGGATTAGCAGCTAAGTGCTCCTCACAATGGTGCCTGTCCAGGCTGACATGAGCTCAGTGGCAGCTGTGATCCCTGCCGCTCCCTACTCAGGACAGGGCAGGCTGGGACACCCCACAGAAAAACACTGACTGGGGAACTCCAAAGTTCTACAACTGTTTGCTTAGGAGAAGTAGAACAGCAATTTCAGGGCTTCTCTAGTGCACTCCAAATTGGATCGGGAGATGCTACCTATGGGTATGTGAGGGATATGAGGGTCTCTGAGCATCTAAAGGCACGGTCCCCTGCTAAGCAAAGACTTTCAATGCATCCCAGATCTCACGGAACTCTAGCAACATCAGGATCATGGATGCAGAAAGTGTCTCTGATCACTGTATTCTCCTATAGACTGCAGATAACATAGTGCTGGACAGAGTCGGGGGGGGGGGGGTCCATGCCATCACGTGACTGTGCTTCCCTCCACACTCCTTTCAAGGGTGATAATCACAGCGTCATCTTCCCACACCCCAAAGTCCAGAAGGGCTAAGTAAGGAATAAAATACCCAAAGGACTGGGGGGGGCAGCGCTCAGTATACACCATTCAGCGACCACCACTATGTTTATTTTGATGCATACAAGGAAAAAAGGTCAAATCTATTAGGAACTTCTTGGGGGGAGACCAAGTATTGAAGTGACTGCAGCCTTTGAAGAGAGAGATTACCTGAGCCCCCTGGGGAGAAAGACCGGCTTCTCTGCGCCTGTGTTTCGCACTAGTGGTGAGCTCTGCAGTTAGTTAGTTGTCCTGCACTCGCACCTTCCAACACCTGAGCAAGAAGGCAGAGGCGGGGAAAGCAACCCGAGAGTGTTATGGATAAAGCCAGCCAAGTGCCAGCAGCGCACACTAGAGTCCACGTCAATCTTCAGATCAATGTCGAGAAGTCACGACTTGCTCTCCTTACACAGCAACTTCATAAATAAAATTATACGGAAATATGCCATCACAACCCCCTGTACAGAAAATGGAATGCATTTTCCCCATAAATTGGCACATAAAAGCCTATTCAATATCCAAATGGACAGAACTGAGCAGCATACTCAGAAATTTAGGGTACTGAGAACAGAATTAACCAACTGCTGAAACATATACATGAGTCCCTCCCCCCTCCCACGCATCCCTTATTAGCAGAGGTCACATTGTGTGACCCCCCAGCAGGTGCCTGAATCACAGCACTGAACTTTGTTAGCATGCTGTATATATTATTATATATATCATGCATAAGATAAAGTTTAACTTATAAATAAAGTCACAGTAAGGGACTAACCACAATAATATAAAAATAGGACAACTATAATAATATGCCATTAATACATTGCTGGAAGTCTGTGTGGGGACATATATCTAATACCCGGAGGCTGGGACAGGTATTTGGAACCAGTCTGGGCTATCCTCTCTCAATAAATGGACAAGACTTTGAATTGTTTCTAGAACATTCCATTTAATGTTTTTAAACCATCACTGACGAGTACTTGAAACCATAAAAAGTGAAATGGCAGAGAAAGTCTAAAGCAGACAGTTCCTTCCCACCGTCCTGTCCCATCTCCCAGGGCACAGCTAGTTCGAAGGCAGAAATCATGGGTAAATTCATCTTGGCTACACAGCCATGAGCTTCCTATACTCTGTGTGTGTGTGTGTGTGTGTGTGTGTGTGTGTGTGTGTGTGTGTGTGTGTGTGTGTAGGGTGCTGTTGGGAATCATCCTGGATTGCTCTACCTCCTTACTGCTTTACTCTGGGGTTTTCCAGGCTCCACCTTCCAGAGCCAGAATTGCAGACCATTGCCATACCTGCCCTGGCAATTGTTACTTGGATCTACAGATTCGAGCTCATGTGTTTTTGCTTGGCAGACAGAGGCTTTAATGCTTGAGCAATCTCCCTCGTCTGCTTTCTGACGTCTTAGCACATTCGTCTCTTCCAGTCCTTCTTAGCGTCAGTCTCTTCAAAGTCTCACTGCTGCTGCTAAGTAGGAGGTTTACCCTGGGAAAGAAGACTGGGCGTGAAAGTGGTATTTTAAGAGCTTCAACAGCCTGTGAAAGGTAGATGTCTCTGAAGCATCACAGTATGTTTGGAGATCCACACATGGCTTCATGCAGCTAGACGGAGCTAGCAAGGGCTCCCTGTCGAATATCAGTTCTCTGGACCTCACATAGCTTCTGTCAAGGAGCTGAGGGAGAAAGGTGATGTCACAGCAGTTATCACGGTAAAAGTGACCCAGCACATTGCGATTCATAATCGCAACTGTGAACCTGTGCGGGGTTAAACATGCTGGTTTTAGCCAGCAGTGACTTTCAGTTCAGGTTTTTGTTTTAATTCAAACTTTCCTCCAAAAACCCTGGATGATTCCTCTACGGGCAGCTGCACTGTTGAAGGAATCCCAGCGCAGCTAAATGAATTCCAAATGAATATTTCATTGGGACGTCTTCCTATGCCACAACAGTTGGAGGAGTAAGACTGAGAATGGGGGGCGGAAAGAGCCGACAGCTGAGCTTCCTGTCTTTCCCACCGGGTCCCCCGAATCATTTCTGCTTTTTTACTGCTTCTCCTTTTCTTGCATATTTGCATCTGTGGATTTTCCCACAGACTCGAGCAACGTAGCTGAGCCACACCGCAGCCTGAGAACAGCCAAAACGTGAGAACAGCCAAAACGTGCAGAAAACACGAGCAAGGTCGAAGAGTTTCCTGCTAAAGGCACAGCTAGAGCCCCTCCGGCCTCAAGCTTCTTACTTTTGAGTTTATCCAGTTAGGTTGATGGTGTGTGTGTGTGCACGTGTGTGCAGTGTGTGTGTGTGTGCACGTGTGTGCAGTGTGTGTGTGTGTGTGTGTGTGTATGTGTGTGTGATCATGAACACACTAGCGAAAGGTCAGAGAGTAGGGGCTAGAGACACAAAGCACTTGCCATAGGAGCCTGAGGTTTACGATCCTCAGAAGCCACGTTAATGTCAGGTGGCCACAGCAGCCCCCTGTAATCCTGGTGTTTGGAAATAGAGCTAGGGGATCCCAGCAACAAGCTGCCAGCCAGACTAACCTTATCGGGGTTCATTAAAAGACTCTTCGAGGCTAGGGAGATGGCTCAGCAGGCAAAAGAGCTTGTTTGATCCCTGGAAGCTACATGAAGATGGAACCAATTTGACACAGTTGTCCTCTGATCTCCACATGTGTCATGACAAATACATGCATGCATACACACACACACACACACACACACACACACACACACACCATAAACACACACTAATGATGAATAAAAATTTAAAAATAAGACCCCCATCTCAATGAATAAGGTGGAATGCTACTGTGAAACACTCTTGATGTTAGCCTCAGACCTACACATACTCATACACACACAGACACACGTATATACACCAAACACACACACACAAGCACAAGAAAAAAAAGAGGGAAAAGAAGCCCGAGAGTTAACCCTTCAGGCTGCACGGGTATTATGAACTCCATCAGAACTAGTTTTCTCTGCAGCTGCAGTGCACAAGCAGCCACACAACACTACAACCAAATGAGTGTGGGCAGATCCTAATAAAACTTTATTGACAAAGACAGACCACACAGTTTACCAAACCCCCAGGTTACATAAAACCATTTCCGTAGTAATCCTAGTTCCACAGTCGGTATGCTCTTAAAACATACCACATAGGAAGGATACAACTTTATTGTATGAGCTACACATTGTGCTGAGAAATTTAGAATCTATACATTAATTCATACACACAAATACACACACACAATTTGCCATGAATTTTTCTTGCTTTTACTTTTAGTACTTTTTGCCAGTTTGTAATTTCAACTAAAATAGAGAAAAAAACAGAAATCACAATCTCACCCATGTATCCATTCTTCATCAAATCCTTGCTTATTTACACATATTGATCATCTGTGAACATTTCATAGTAATAAAGAATATATGCTTTTTTCCCCAGTTAAACAGAGTTCTAAGCACACTAAACATGTTCTTGAATTGTTTCAATTGGCAGTAATGAACTGTGACTCTGTAGAGCCAGAATTCAGTAATAGTACTGGCAAAGTGAAGTGCTACAGGAGCTTCAGGGTCATAAAAGATGCCAAGAGAGACAGCGTGGAACAGGATGGTGGTCAGAGGGGAAGGAGGAGGACTCAATGTCAGGCTACAGAAATACAAACTGAGAAGTTAACTGGAGCCAGGAGCTCCAAATTCGGCTGGTCTTCCTCAGAGATCCATGTGCTGTCTCTTCCTGCCAGCCCTCCACTTAGACGTAAGTTCAAGAAAGACAGACATGGCAGGCTGGGAAATGATCTAGTTCAAAAGGTACTTGCCATGCGAGCACGAGGACCTGAGTTCAATTCCCAGAACCCATATTTATAAGAAGTCTAGCATGGTAAGCCAGGCTAATCTCAGTGCCAGGGAAGAGGAGACAGACCCCCAGGACTCGATGCCCAGCCAGTTTCACCTACTTGGCAAACTCCCAAACAAGAAGAGACCCTGTCTCCAGAAAGGTGGACCCGGCCTGAAGCGTGACACCAGAGGGTTTCCTGGGGCCACCACACACAGGTCTCTGCACACACCCTGACACACTTATACACACATGAACAAACTTCTACACGCACATCCTTCCCCAAAGGAGAAGGAGCTTGATGATGACTGAATGGAGAAAGCATGCGTCACACAAGCATGAAAGACCAGAGTTCAGATCTCCAGAGCCAGGCATGCATAGGTGATCCACCTGTAATCCAACACTTAGGAGGAAGAGACAGGGGATCCCGGGGCAAGCAGGCTGGCTAGACTAGCTCCGGCCAGTCAGAGACCCTCCCTCTGAACCTGAACCATCTAGGAAGATGCACAAACTTCAGACCTCCTAGCTGCGTGCACACATGCGTAGCAGGCTCACTGCCCCGCCACCCCTCCACCTACACACAAGAGGGAGAAAAGGAGGAGGAGAATGAAGAGAAAGGAAGGCAATGAAAGGACCCCGAAGCCCTCAGGAGCCAGGAGTGAGTTTCAGATATGACAACCAACTAACCGACAGGAAGTACTGACTCGTGGGAAACGGACCAACCAGAGGGAGAGAAAAAATCACCCAGTCCAGGCACCTACAGCACTGGTCAGACTGCCATCCTCAGCATCCCCTGCCAATACCTGGTCCCCTCACCTAGGCTCGACCGGAACCTTGCCTCTGCTCCCTTTTCTTCTTGCCCGCCCTCCCCAACCAACTCCTCTTCCGTCTAAGCTGACTCGCTTCTGCCTCCTCATGAAGCTCAGACACTATCGTCACAATAAAATGTCCTCTTGTCCACGAAGACTTGGTCCCTGTTTCTGAGCTCTACAGTGACCGTATGGACAGCCCACCACCACAAAGTCTAGACTACCCCATGCACCTCACCCACCGTCTGTGTCCAAAGGCACCTACACTAATTCAGAGCACACACAATCCAGGACTGCCACGTTAGAGTACTGAATTCAAACACCAAGACCAAGAGTCTGACCTTGGTGGTTCATACCATGAATTTATGAACACATGGCCCTAGGCACAAAGCAGGTATGTATTAGCCAACCAGCTTTTTTACTGTAACAAAATACCTGCCATGGGCTGCTTATGAAGAAAGGATCTTTTCTTTTTTTTTTTAACATTTTTTATTATTATTTCCGCTCATACAAACTTAATAGGTATACCGGTTCCCTCCCTCCCTCCTCTTCCCCCCCAACCCCCCTGCTCCCCCTCCCCTCACCCCTCCTCCCCATCCCCCAGTGCCCCCCCCAACCCTGGAGAATCCTTTAATGTGCGTGCCTGACTCTCCTCTGGGCCCTCGTCTCCGATGACGTACAAGGATCCAGTGGCATTTCTCTGAACCCTTTCCTATGTTCCCCTTAAGCATAGGAACTCTACTGTGGCTGTCAATCCCTTGCCTCCAAGGATCTTGGTGCCTTTAGCAAATGCTAGACTTTGTGGGATCAATAGTGTATTGGACATTGCGCAGGGCATGCAAAGTCCAAATATGATTGCTTCGACCCTAACTTGTGTGGAGTATCTTGCATATAATTGCTCCCCCCATCCTTGTGCTCTTACAATCTTACCGCCCCCTCTTCCGCAAATTTCCCTGAGCTTCAGGATGGGGAGAGATTAGGCTGGCCTAGTTCTAGGTGGTTGATATAGAGTCTCTGAAGTTCTGGATTATGGTTTGTTGATTTTCTTTTGCAGTTTTGCTGCTCCTGCAATGTCCTTCACTCCATCCTGATGGGCATTATATGTCGTCCCCTGGCCAGAGACAAAAGAAAGGATCTTTTCTTAAGCTCAGAGTTCTAGAGGTTCCAAGTTGCAAGGTCAGCTGACCTAGTGGTGAGAAGGCAGATAGAGATGCATGAGACAAAAGCTTGCTTAGGGACAAAGAGCCACGCTTCAGGAGTAGAGGAAAAGAACACACACGGGGTCAGGCTTACTATGTAAGAAAGATATGTGTGTTAACGTGACAAATGAAGGTTGAGCTTTGGGCGCATCTTTGAAGAACTGGCAGTTAATACAAGCCCTGAGCAAATCTGCAGAGAGTAACGGATGTGGGAAGACCCCGCCCATAGTGGGTGGGATCACTTCCTGGGATGGATTAAATGGGGGAAGTTGGTTCAGTAAATTGGCATTCTTCAGCATACTTGACAGACTTGCTGTCTGGTGAATAAGGTTTGTTCCTCTCTCAGTAATTCCTGTGGCTGTGGTATGGTGGGGCCAAGTTCCCCCTGCTCCTGGTATTGTGTGAACTCTCTTGCCAAGCTGGATTGAGAACTGTAGCCGAGATGGTAAGAAAAAATAAACCCCTTTATTCCCCTAAGCTCTTTGGTCATGAATTTATCATCAACATGCAAACAAACTGCAACACTCTTAACTTTTTTTCTTTTTTTTAAATATTTATTCAATTGTGTGTGTGTGTGTGTGTGTGTGTGTGTGTGTGTGTGTGTGTGTATGGGTATGTGTATGTGTATGTGTATGTGTAGAACCAAGGGTGAATTCTGAAATCATCGTGGACTGCTTTACCTCCTTTTTTTGCTCTGCCCCGGGATTCACAGGCTCCTCCCACCAGGACCAGAACTGCAGGCTGCTCCCGCTTCCACCCGGTGTTTGTATGTGGGATCTAGGATCTGAACTCAGGACCCTCTGCTTGCCAGGCAGAGGCGTAACCCCTGAGCCATCTCTCCAGGCCCAACACTCTTAACTCTTTAACAGCCTTCCCTCAATGGCCCGCATGGCAAATCACCGCATATTCCAAATGACCTAAGAAACCCTCACTGGGTCCCACCTCATCCAACAGAACCACAGAATATCCTTGAGGATCCAAGGCCACAGACACAGTGTAGCACCTATCTGTCTGGTCTCGAGCAAGCACCCTGAAGTACTGACCAGGACTCCAAGAACAGGCAGCTACATTGTGCTGTCACTGCAAGAGAAACGGCAGCTCCGTGTGCAACTTCAACAAGCAGGGACTTGCTCTCCATCTCAAGAGAAAGTCGGGACTGTGCAGATATTTCTGATTCCTATAGGAACAAAGTCTGGATTATACAAATTCAGACTTTGCACAGATTCAGAATGCCCTTCATTGTTCACAGTTTGTAACAAAGTGACTGTTTCTCACTAGGTAGCTACTGCAGAATCTTTTCCTCTCAGTAATGTGGCATGAGAAAACGACCTTCTGGCTTTAAAAAATATGCTCTTCTGGGAGTTACAGAATGTTTCTTTGTTCGGCTGAAGACCACTTTGGAAGCTCTACCAGTCAGCAACAGAGCGGGCAACTCTTACAGAACCACCTAAGAGGAAACAGCTGGGAATTATCCCTCTTCTGTAGCTAAACTGGGCTAGAGGTAGCCCTCAAACACTTACCAACCATCCATCACTGGGCAGGAAAAGAAGTTTCCTATGGGATAGCAGAATCCTTGATCTTTCAAATAAAGTCTTGTGCTAAAATTATGCAGCCCAAACAAGACCTGATACTAGTGATGAAAGTCAACAAGAGCTAGCTACTATATCCTGAGTGATTACATTGTGCCAGATACAATGTTTCCTCCTGCTAACTTTGTTTTGTGCTTTCTAGTGTGTGTGTTTGCTAGAGACTTCAAACTTCCCCTGAATTTCCCAACCTCCTTTCTCTACCTCCCAAATGCTGGGATTATGGGTGGATACCCCCATATCTAGTTTTATGTGGCACTGGGGATGGAACCCAAAGCTTCATGTGTGCTAAGCAAGCGCTCCAGCAACTGAGCAACATCCCAAGATCTTTTGTTGCTCTTACCATCACATGCTGATGTTAGTATCACTAGTGCTACTGGTGTTTGACACTACAGTTATTTGACAGACAAGGCAGCTGTTTTCCAAGAAGTCAAAGTCAGCATCTACGAGAGTGATTTAAAACTTTGGACTGGCTGCCGGATGCCATAGCCCAGCCCTGCTTCTATGCAAAAGTTTCCACAGCATGGATGGCAAGCACGTGGTGTTGGGGAGAAGACGCATGGCTTTCCAATGGCTTCCCGCATCCCAAGCACGGCAGATGGCGCAGGGAAAGCTAACAGGACAGTGCTGTGACATCATCCCCTCTCCCCTCCTACCACTCCTACAAAGCCTTTGCTGCAGTGCTGGAAAATAATGCCACAGGGCAGATGACAGATGTATAAGGAATCCAGCCAGGGAGGCAACATGGTGAAAGGCCAGTGTCACACCCAGAACCAGTCTTGCACTCTGGTCCATGCTAAACACCAGGTTCAGTCCTTCGAGCAGTGAGAATCTACGAGGGGAACATGTCTAGCACCAGTACTTGGCAGAAAACAGATCTTATGATGCTTTTACAGTTCCTCCTCCTCCTCAATTCCCACTTGGAAGTACAAGCAGACACCCCAACTTCACAGCAGAAGCCATCAAGACCCCTTCTTGCCACAAACGCGTCACTTGAGGTGCATCTCTTGCTGTTAACACCAGAGCTTCATCTGCCCTCTACTGACAGTTAGAGAACAGAAACACCGCCAAACCGGGATGTTTCAGTACAGCAAAGTACTTCAAAAAGGTGGGGGCGGGGAGGACGGGGGGGGGGGGGGGGGGGGGGGAATCAAGCAAGATGGCAGGGAGCCATTGTACTTGCCTCTGAGTCTGACAATCTGAGTTTGAACTCCAAAGTTCACATGTTGCAAGGAGAGGACTGATTCCTGCAAATTACCCTATGACCGCCACACATTTTCTGCAGCACAGATGTATACACACATACACACACACACACACACACACACACACGCACAAATTATAAATTGAGAGAGTAAAGTAGGCACAGCAGCAGACTGCAAAGCAAAAATTTAACTACACAAACACTTTGGTCAGCAAGTAAAGAGTAAATCGACTCTTAAGGGTTTCTCTATCCCATTCCCATCGAACCCAAATCAGCAATGTAAAGAAAGTCCTAGTGTATTCTCTGGAACATTCAGACACCTTTCACATAAGATACATTTCGAGAGTATTACAAACTGCCAAAGAGTTGGGTATGCCATTGGATTTCTGCAATCTCAGTACTCGGGAGGCAGAGACCCAGAGATTAGAAGTTTAAGGTCATTCTCGGCTAAAAAAAAAAAAAAAAAAAAAAAAAAATCAAGGCCTCAGCGCTAGAGACCCTGCATCACAGGAAACCATACTACTTACAAAAGATACTATTATGGGATCAGTAATCTCTTTTTAAATCTCCCATCAACAATCTGGTAAGACTTCAGCTTAAACTTGTATTTAAAAACATATTAAGGCATTTTCATTTTCAGACCCAAGGTGTTGGTAAGCCAACTTACAAGTAAGACGCCTTTAGAGCTAAGTGGTACGATGCCTGTAATCGCGGGATGTGGGGGGGTGGATCAAGGGTTCAAGGCAAGTCTATGCTACGCTGCCCAAATCCTGTGTCAGAACAACCGCAAAGCCAAACTGCAGTCAAGAAAAGTTCCTTAGTGGCAAGAAATCTGCCTCGCCGTTAAGAATGCAGCAGCCTGACTGAGTGCAAACCACTCTGGGTCTAGCATTTCTTGCCTCTCTGCTTACCCGTAGGGGCCCTCCCCAAGCTTACAGCGCACGGCTCTCACCGTGTTCAGGAAACCTGCTAACCAACATCCTTTAACCAATATCCTTAAGGCTCGTTCACACTCACAGGACAAATAGCAAACTTGCTTTCTAAAACAGAAAGCGGATGCTCCGGTACCCACAGCACAAGAAAGCTTCCAGACTTCGGTTATTACTCTTCATAATTTAAAGACAAACAAAAGATAACTGAACACTTGCGTTTCCCCCCTCCTATTTTTCCATTAAAAAAAAAAAAAAAAACACCTCCATTTTCTTCCCCCTGGCTTTATTCTAGACAACCGAGTTTTTGGAAGAACCCGTTGAAAGATGAGCGAGCAGAGTTAGGCTGAAATTTTCATAATTCCTTCACGGCGTGACAATTACACTGTCTTCAAGCAGTCCAGGTGTGGAATACAGAGCATCACAGAGCAACGAGGCGCAAGGACTAGGCGAAGCAGCAGCTGGCTTGGGTCACAAAGCCAGAGTTCCAACCCGGCAAGCGCCAGGTCCGCCGGCGCTCGCAGCCAAAAGGCAGGGGACAGGGCAACTGCCGGGACAGTCACAGAGAAACTCGGGGGGGGGGGGGGCGAGCAGGGGAGGAGAAAGTGAAGGGGCACTGCTGGTCCCGCGGAAAGAAGGCAGGATGCCAGGGACGGAGCCCGAGGCTCCGAAGGCACCGCGGCAGATCTAACCCCGGGAGGCGACGGGCGACCCGGGGCCAGTGGCCAGGGGAGCAGAATGGGGCTTCTGGGGACCCTTGCGGCCCCGGCGCGAGCGGCCGGCCGGGGCGCGTCAGTCACCTGTATTGTTTGAAGAGCTGATCGGATTC
This sequence comes from Typhlomys cinereus, assembly GCA_023101885.1. Classification (NCBI taxonomy): domain Eukaryota; kingdom Metazoa; phylum Chordata; class Mammalia; order Rodentia; family Platacanthomyidae; genus Typhlomys; species Typhlomys cinereus. The sequence goes on from JALPQD010000242.1 coordinate 2,521,325, forward strand.
CCGGAAGCCGTTGTTGAGCAGCATGTTGATGCCGGCCAGGGCCAGCTCCGCGTCCTGCAGGGGCGCCGCCGCCGCGTCCGAGTCGCTGTCGTCCCGCCGCCGGGGCCGCGGCTGCTCCGAGCCGGCCATGGGCGCGCGAGGCCCGGCGCTGGGCCGGGCGAGGGGGCTGAAGGCGGCTGCGGCGGCCCGATGCGCGCCCGGAGCCCGGCACCGAGCTGCCCGGGAGCCGAGCGCGGCGCAGCGAGGCCGGCGGGGGCGGGAGCGCCGCGAGGGAGGAGCCGCCGCCCGGCCGCGGCGCGCGGGGGGACGTGGGCGCGCGGGGGGACGTGGGCGCCCGCCCGCCGCCGCGGGATTACTCAGCAGCCGCCCGCCGGCCCGCCGCGGCGCGCGACGCCGGCTCCCGCGGGCCCCGAAGCCCGATCCGTTTGCGGGGGTCTGGCAGCCCGCCCGGACGGTCCCCGGCGCCTGCTACCTCGGCTTCCTGCAGCCCCCCGTGCGCCGCCCCGACCCCTCCGGACCCGGCGTCTCGAACACCCCGTCTCTCCCCCCCCACCCCCTAGCCCAGGAGCTCCGGACCAACGCGCCTCCCACGCGAGGCCCCGAGGCCCCGATCTCCACCCCGATAGGACCGAACCCGGGAGCGGGGAGAACTCTGGGGGACGCGTGGGAGGACAGTGGGTTGACCAGGGGCAGCAGGCGCCCGGCCTCGGCCACTGCGCGTGCCTGGACTCCAGGTGGCCTTGACCGCGGTGCCTGAAACCCAGGGAGTTCAGAGCCCCCCTCCCCCCTTCCACCCCACCGACTTCATCTAGACCCTCGGAGCCGCCCATTAGGACCGAGGCAGCCAATCACGGAGCAGATGGGAGGCGGGGCGTGGCCTCAGCACCTGCCAGACCTCTCGCCAGCCAGATTCACACACTACCCTCCAGACCTACCAGCTGTAGAGCCTAGGAACGGGCTAGATATTAAAAGTTATAAGTTAGCTGTTAAGGTGTGTTCTTTTCCCACCCCGAAACTATACTTTAAATTGTGGGGTTTTTAAAATGTAATCAAATGTCAGCAAAATGTCAGAGGTGATCACAGTCACTTCTGACCCCGGCTGATGGTGTCTGGACGCCTCTTTCAGAGACAACAGATTAATTGTTTTATGGCTTTCCTCATAAACCCTCTAGCGAAATCATTAACTATATTGCTACAACTACGATTATGTTTTTAATGACAAACTAGATGGTCTTTCTCTAGTTGTAGTTTTTAGAGCTAATTAATTTCAGCTGGGAGGAAAATGCTGTGCTGGAACATTTACAACAGAAAGTTTCTAAATATTGAAATCACACTCAGGTTAGACTTGTCGCTGAATTCCATTTTTTTAAGGAAGGTCATTATTAGGGTTTCTCTGTAAAAGTATTTTGAGAGTTTCTTTTTAAAAATATTTGAGGGAGAGGAACAGACGAGGGGAGGAGAGGGAGGGAGGGACAGAGAGAGAGAGAAAGAGAGAAACTCACACACTTATATATACCATGATACACAGAAGTCAGTTCTCTCCATACACCAGGTTTGTGAGCAGGAGTTTTACCCTGAATTCTAAACACTACATCCCATATTATATCCATTATCATTGTGAGAGTAGCTACGATGTAACTGAAGTTCATCACGTGTTGCTTTCACTGGACCTGTTTCTTACAAGATCATCTAAATCTATGTCTAATATTCATTTATATCCATTTAAGGGTAGCACACGTCGTCTTGTTCCTTTCTTTCTTGATAGGAGTTCAGGCTGGTCTGCAATTCCTAGCTTCAGTTTTCCCATCTCAGCCTCCCAAGCAACTGGGACTACAAGGTCATGCCACCAATCCAGTTATTCTGCACAGGCGCTGAAAAACCATGAGAATTATTTGTTGGAGACAAAGTTTTACTTTTTAGCCCAGGTTGACTTGGAACTCACTGTGCACAGCCCAGACTGGCCATGAACTCACTGTGAGTCTTAAGTTTCTCAAGTACTGGATTCCAGATTGAACCACCACGCCTAGCTATAATTCTTGACTACATCTGGAACCACAAATTGGACTACCAAAAACAACAAGAAAATGAATGTCTTTCCCTGCTTGGGAACAATACCTTATAATTTAGACAAGATCTCATGCATGCAGGGTGGGGTGGCCATAGACCCTCATAATTTAGAAAACGTGGTGTTTGTGCTGAGAAGACAAATTGGCCCTTTCGTTTTTAAAATCTGAGTATGCTTGGATATACAAGAATACTAGCCTGAAACATGAGCATTGTCTAGGTATTTGATGGCATTCACAATGTAACCTTTGCTTCTAGGATGTGGAGCTAATCACATGCTTCCCTAGAACCTTAATGGCCCTGCTGGGAAGAAAGGATGCTGACAGCCAGACATCCCACTGAGGCGAGGCTGAGCCCACATCCCAAGTCACAGAGATGCCCAGGCATTCTTTAAAAAAACTCATGTGTGTTCGCGCATGCGTACGTGATTTGATGGGCAGGTCTTATACAGCAGGCCTTTTAGGACACTGAGATCCCTAGCCACACAGTGTATGTAGCATTAGGTGCTTCCAGCTTGGCCACATGCCTGGCACTGCCTGGACTTTGGATCTATAGACCTGCCCACCCCAAATCCTTTCCACAATCTGTCAACAGAGAGAAAAGCCAAGAACGCAATGGCAAACCCAGGAGAGAGCCCACCCTCCCCCATCTAGGAAAGGTGGCCAAACACGGTCCTCAATGCCCTTATGACTGTGGAGAGGGAGGGAAAAGGAACTGGTGAACTCATGTGCACTGCTAACAAGTTGTACTTGGGCCCCTTGCACTGAAGGTATGGGGTGGAGTGAGTCAAGTCAGAGTACTGTGGGGCTAGTGATAGCCAAGGCCTCGGCACATTGAGTTAAGCAAACCTCAGGAAACTGAACTGTCAAATGATTAGGGCAAGTTTAGATGCATCTGCCCAACTCCCCATCATAAGTAAGGAGACATATGGGAAAAGAGATAGAAAATGGGAGAGAGAAAAGGGAGATGAGAGAGAGAACTCTATAATAGAACATGTTCCAGATATGCAAAGTAAGTACAAATTAATCAGATAAAAAACAATTTTGTGAGTTTCAGTATTGTGAATGAGCATTTAAACAATATTTGCTCCAGGCTGGCAAAATGGCTTGTTGGTAAAAGTACTTGCTGCAAAACTGGATGACCTGAGTTCAATCCCTAGAACCTTCATAGGCTGGAAGGAGGGAACCCAGTTCCACGTGTTGCCTTTTGGCCTCCTCGTGTACATTGTGCAATCTCCTCCCACTCCTGATAAATAAATGTAAAAATGTAATTAAACATATTTGCTCAGTGGTGAGGATTCAGTGGTGGCCCCAAATCATAAGAGAATACAAACAGCAAAGTCGCTGGTACCAAAATGACATCTGGTCAACTCGCCCCCAGCAGGTGGGATTTGAGGTTGACTGAATTTTCTTCGATGGACAATAAAAGCAGAGCAGAGTGGACACGTAAAGTGCCATGATGTATAGCTGTAGGGATGCTCGGTTGATAAAAGTGCCCACCGCACAAGCAAGAGGATCCCCAGAACCCACATAAAGGCTCATGCGCAGCAGCCCACACCACCAATGGCACGCAGAGATGGGCTAATCCCAGGGGCTTGCTGGCCAAATCAATGAGCTCCAGGTTCGGCAAGACCCTGTCAGAAAAACTTAGGCAAGGTCTGGGAGATGCCTCAGCAGGTAGAGGGGCCTAGCCTAACGACCGGAGTTCAATGCCCAGAACCTCCCTGGTAGAAGGAAAGAGAAACTCTCACAAGTTGTCTACGGACCTCCATATATATGGTATGGCACATACACGCAGTGTGAATACACACACACACACACACACACACACACACACACACATACACACACAATGTGTATATATGTATATATTTAAAAATGTAAAAAAAAATCCAGGATGATTCTCAAAATCACTCTTGGGCCTCCATGACACACAGTGCCCCCTGACACACACACACGCACAAGTACACACACACACACATACACACACACACACGCACACACACACACACACATACACACATAGTGTGTATATATGTATGTATTTAAAATGTAAAAATAAATCCAGGATGATTCTCAAAATCACTCTTGGGCCTACACACACACACACACACACACACACACACACACACACACAAGTGGAAATGCAAAATAAATAAAGCATGACAGAAGATACCCACTATCAACTTCTGAACTCCACATGCACACACGTGCATACGTACACACATAACTTAAGTAAATGGACATGCTGTGTATTACAGAGCAAGGAAGGTAAGTCTGGTCTGCTAACACACTGCATCATGTGACACTTGACACTCCTGGAGCCTCATCATGCTCCTGCCAAAGAGGATTCACCCAAGTAGTTTTCTTCAGCAGCCTCAGGGATCGGAGGAGGAGGGAAGCCAGAAACAGAGGACATAATATTTCCTGTCCATGAACCGCTATGGTGTAGCAATGGCCAACGTTTTGTGGTTCAACATTTGACTTCATTGTGAAAATGAACTTCAGCCCCAAATGATCAGGAAAAACACCTCTGTTATCACACGTGTTTTCATAAGTTATTTTGGTTGCAAGTAACAGAAAGGCCTAATGCAATCTGCCTCAGAGATGCGAAGTCATTGGCTCCTGGAGGGATTTCTCTATGTGCTCTATTCAGGGCTCCAGTCCTCCGAGTGGTGCAGTTTCTCCCCTGCACCGCCTGCCTCTGTCACTGGCTGGTAAGTGGCTCTATTCTCAAGCAAACCTTCCTCTAAGGGTTCCATAGAAGATTCCAGAAGTTCCTGAGGCTCCATTCTCGCTGGTCACAGGTCACCAAGTCACCTCCTCTCCAACAGTTCAACCCCAAATCTAGAATCCCCCTAAACTGAATCTCACTGGCCTGAAATCAATTTTCTTCTATGTGGATCACTTGGGACATTCCAGGAGGGGAGTGGCAAATGGGTGTTAGTCCACAAACGATGGCAGCCAGCAGCCTTTCTACCCTTGCCTTTCTGAAGGTATGGTGGGTAAATTACATTGTAAGTATGCTTAGGGAATAAAGTATTGGCTGCACAAGTTCTCCTGAGACACGAACCAATGTTTACTCTCCTAGAGAGCAGCAATGGTAGGTCAAAGAGCAGCTGCCCGGAGTCCAACTTGGGGGGACCTAATGAGCTTCTTGCTTACTTCCAGAGCCCGGGGTTAGTTACAGGAGCATGGGAATCCTTAAAGCAGCCTATCACAGGAAGCCTAGCTCTAAGATGGAGGACGAATTCCTCCAAAGCTGCATAGATGGGGCTCCCCCACCCTGTACTGAAAGCACCTGTGCTCTAGCACACCACGCCTGGCACACAAGACCACATGCCACTTGGGCAGAATTGCAGACAGCTGGGAGAGAAGCGCAGGAAGGCGTGGCAGGAATCTCAGGCGAGGGGCTAATGACTTCTCCATGCCATGCTTCTAGGAGGAAAGATCAACAAGCGCAATCCTCAGGGTCGCTTGCAAGCAGTCCTTCCTCTGTTCAGAAGGCAGCATCCTGCCATGCTACTCTGAAGGTGCTAAGCCACCAACTTGCCTCTGAAGAGGGGAATGTGTGACAGACCCCTGGATGTCCCCTCTGGCTGATTCTCCAGCTGGATGAACGTCACTCGAGTTATTTTGGAGATAAAGCAGTCACCACGGGCAAACATCATCCCGTTTTGAACGGCTCCCACCCACCTTTCCCCAAACTGAGTAGCTGCTGACCAATGGGGGCTTGAGCCGGTGCTTACTAGAGGTTATATTCTACCACTGTACAGATGTGGGGGAGGGGCACTGGAGAAGGCTTAGTGTGCCTCCTCCAGCTGGCTTCCTCCCCTGGGAGCTCTCCTGGGCCAGCCCGTCACTGAGGTATCTGAGAGGGAATTCTGTCCTCCGGCTTGGCAGATGGTGTCCTACTTACAGTCTCTGCACACTCCCCAACAGATCCTGTCCACTGACAGTTTTCCGAGGAGGGACAGGTTATCAATAGTTGCAAGATTTGGCCTGGATAAGTCCAAAGAGAAGATAGACGGACCCTCTGGTCCCGTGTGTGAGGGACGGGGGAGGGGTCGGAAGATGCAAGCTGGGTTCATTCACTCACAGCTGGGTTTTCTCCCAGAGCCTGTAAAACTAAACATACCTACCTATTATGAATAATTTGTCTAGATGCCCTGATTTTTCACATAAACAAGAAATTGATCTTCCGTTGGTCTTTACCTTATTTCTTGCTAACAATCCCGGTCTCCTTATGCTGTGATTATTTATCCTTTCCTATACAGATGGAGCACAAACGGCACCTTCTGGGCACTTCTCTCTGATCACGTGACTTCTCCCCTGGCTGCAGTAGAAACGAGAAAGTACCTTTCCGTGTCTGACAAAACACACCAGACCTGACCAAACAGGTGAATGTGTCTGGGGTAGAAGCAACAGCAGCTTCTCAGATTTGCTTCTGAAAGTGACGTCAGACCTTCTTGGAGGGTCCAGACCACGTCTGTGTCACAGTTAGAGACAGGTGTCAACATGACAGTTAAAGACTTGGAACTCTGGACACATTTGTAAAGAATTGGTAGTTGAGTTTAGCCCCCACCCCCAAACCTGCAGGAGATTATCTGATTGGTGGGGAGGCCCCGCCCACAGTGGGCGGGTCCTTTCCCGGGGCAGGTGAATAAGATGGAGCGGTCTGGTGAAGGACGCTGGAATGCTTGGTATCCTTGGCCAGACGTGCTGGTCTGGCAAATTTGGGTCGTCCCTTCACAGCAGTCCTGAGATTTGGCGTGACCAGCTCCCTCGGGCCTTGGTGTTGGTGTGCACTCTGCTGCCAAACCGGACAAGGACTGTACCCAGACCGTCCCAAGCAGAGTAAAGCCCCTGTTGCCTTTAGCCTTTGGCCATGAATTTATTAGCAATATGCCGAGTAACTGCAGCGATTCGATATCTTCAATACCCGTTGGCATATTGTGTGGAGAAGTTCGGGGATAATGGGCCAGGAGTCCAAATAGTTATGACACCTACACCTATAATTCTAAACCTTGGATGCTGAAGCAGGAGGATCTCAAGCTTGAAGCCGGTCTGGGATACCGAATGAGACCCTGTCTTAAAAACAAGAACAAAATAAAGCATAATATTGAGTATCATCTAAACCCACACAGTTCACTTCCTGATAGCAATTAAGTACACACTTATAATCCTCCTGTTTATCTCTTTACTTGTCAACGTGTTATCTTGAAACTTCCAGCTCAAAGAAGCCCTATTCATGAATCAGATGCATCATCCGGGGATAATTAAACTATTTCTAACATAAACAATACAGCCTGGCTATTATTCATGCACCCTGAAAAAGAAGTACAGGTTTTCTTTATTATGTATGAAACAAATAAAATATGTGCATTTTCAGGTTCTTTATCAGGATCTTGGCTGTTTCTGCTTTCAAAACCCATTAATATGTTTTGGCTCCACATGAAGAGCTTGGCAAGGAAAAAGGTAAGATTTGGGGTAAAGATTACTTTTTCTTTCTTTTCTTTCCTCTCTCCCCTGTCCTATTTTAATTTTTTCTTTTCTGTTTATTTCTCCCTCTCTTTCTTTCTTCTTGGTACTGGTGATCAGCTGAATTACACGTATGCTAAGCAAGCACTCTGTCGCCGCGTTCCATCCCCAGCCCCATGTAAAAGACTCCTTTTAAGTGCATTTCTGTCTCTGTATAGTGCAACGATTTAAAGCAGGAAATGTTTATGTCTGATAATTTCAGCATCTGTCACAGTGGGGAGAGCATGGTGGAGAGAATGACTAATATTTTGGTGGCCAGGAGCAAGGCAAGGGAGAATACTTGTACCAGCTACCTTCCTCCTTCTTTCTTTTATTGCATCAGTCTGTTGGAGGGTGCCGCCCCCATTTAGGAAGGTCTTCCCCCTTAGTTCCGGCTGGAAGTGCCTTCACAGACATACCTGGCAGTGAACTATACTAATTGCTTAGTATAATTAAGTAAGTTAACAATAAAGATAAACCTTCCCTGTGTGTGTAACTTGTCTTGCAATTGGAACTGGATTGTCTTTGTAAGAAATATAACTGCGGGGGCTGGAGAGGTGGCTCAGGGGTTAAGTCTCTGCCTTGCAGGCAGAAGGTCCTGAGTTCGGATCCTAGACCCCACATATAGACGTTGGGCAGAAGCGGGGGCGGCCTGCGTTTCCGGTCCTGGTAGGGCGGAGCCTGTGAATCCCGGGGCAAGTAAACAAGGAGGTGGAGGCGTCCATGGTGGTTCCCGAATTCGTCCGTGGTTCTACACACACACACACACACACACACACACACACACACACACACACATACATACACATGCACACACACATATTACACACACACACGCACAATTGAATAAATAAAAAAAGAAATATAACTGCAAGTGACAAATATAATAATCACAATCACTTGTGTTTTCTCCAGAATCAGGTAGGCAATCCAGGTGTCTCAGCCCAGAAGTCCACCCCGCTGAATTTCCCTCAGTGGCTGGAGGTATCAGTTGATCGCTCCATGCAGATGCTTCATAAAGTGTTACCCTTGGAGATAGATGGAAATTTTGGAGCAGAGGAGCCTGATGCTTGGTTTTCTATGGAACCTTCATTGTGGGCTGCCACTGTGACAAGAACAGAGTGCTCGCTGGCGATATTGAGACAGCTCCCACGCGCCCTTTCTTTAGGAAAGCTCGTGAGCCATGTAGCTAAACACACATTCATATCGCACAACTAGAGTTAGTTAGGAATAGAGAGTTATAGAAGAGTCAGTACAAGTTGTCAAAATCCACTTAACTCCTAAATCTGCAGTTAGACACACATCAGCGATGGAAGTGTGTTCTGAGATGCTGAGTTCATTCTTGGTCAGGAGAACTTACAGGGTCCTGATAATATCCTTCTATGCACCTATGTCAAAGCTTTAACTCCTAGGCTACAAATCCATTGACCACGTTCCTGCATTGGATACAACAGCAAATGTTTGTGCGTCAAAGTATATCTGAATGGGCTTCACCACAAATGAGTAACGTGGTGCCCTAGAACCTTCTATGATAGCAGTCTTGCAATCGACCAGCATGCTCAGCTCAGTTGAAATCTTACAGAATTCTTATCCGCAGTGTATGTTTGACAAATATCACATGAGTGAATGAATAGAAGCATAAATAAATAGAGGGTTCTTTTAAAGAATCATTTTATATCTTTATATAAATGTTTGTGATATTAAGCTTAAGATGAAGGTGCATATCTGACCGTAACTATATAAATCATTTCATCTACCTACTCTGGGGCTGGGAGTGAAGCTCAGAGACAGAGGGCATACATGGGGAAGATCTGAATTTAATACCCAGCACCACAAGCAGGGAGAAGGAAGAGGAAGGGAGAGATGGAAGGAAGGAAGGAAGGAAGGAAGGAAGGAAGGAAGGAAGGAAGGAAGGAAGGAAGGAAGGAAGGAAGGAAGAAAAGAATGGAAGGAAGAAAAGAATGGAAGGAAGAAAAGAATGGAAGGAAGAAAAAAAGAAGGAAGGAACTTTATATCTTTTCTTATATCTTTATATCTGATTCTTAAATCTGATGTTTAAAGGAATCCACATAAGCATAGTCAGTCAGACAAACACAACCCACCAAAGTAGAGGAGGCAGATGTGGACATGCAGAAATCACTTAATTCCCAGCTCCTGACATTTATTTTTAAATGTGGTTACAAATGAAGCCTCAGAACATTCTGCTGTGTCAGGGCTAAAAATACACATTTCTTCACTTCTCCTCACCCTCCTCACCCTGCCATCTCCTCGGAGACACACACAGGCGAAACAAAGGTGCACTGCAAGATACAGGAAAAAGGAGGATGTGGTCTGTATCCACCAGCAGGGACCGGACCCCCCCAAGGCCCCATAGACAGTGGTTCTTGACCCCGAGAGCCAAGCGCACCTTATTTCCTTTAGGATTCTGGAGACATCCCTCAGGCACATGCTCCCTCACCTCTGCCTTGGGGTGGTGTTGCGCCCACACCCTGATGCTTGTCTGGAGGAAATGAAATGGCCCTGAGCAGATGACGAATGCTCCATTCCTCTAGTTGGATAATAACTAGTCTGTAGTCATGTCGCAACCAGTCTAGATGGTTGGTAACTAGTCTAGTCATATAGTAGCTCGTTTTCCTGCTTCAACTCAGAAACTCATGTCATATTAAGATTCACTTGTCTTTAAAGCACTGTTTCACGCATGTTCCAGAGGGACACTAAGGGGTCATTCAAAGAATGATGCAGGGGCTGGGGAATGACTGCGTGGCTAAGAGTACAATCACAAGGACCATATAACATAGCTACATAACAAGCCAAGCACCCCACAAAGGCCTGTAACCCCAGCAAAAGGGAAGCAGAGAAAGCTGAGCTTGCTAGTCCAGGGTTCAGAGAGAGACTCTGTCTCAGAGCAGTAGGGTGGAGCGTGGTGGCTGAAGACGCCCAGTGTCCTCTTCTAGCTACTGCAGGCAGGCAAAACATACATACGCAGCTGTACACACAGGTGCATGCACACACAGGTGTACACACAGGTGCATGCACACACAGGTGTACACACAGGTGCATGCACACACAGGTGTACACACAGGTGCATGCACACACAGGTGTACACACAGGTGTACACATGCCCTGCACACACAGATGCACACACATGCATTGCATCCATGCACACACAAAATGAAAAAGGTATTCAAGAATAATGATGCGAAATGCAAATGGCACCTGTCCCAGATATTGTGCAAACTGATTTAATTACCCCAAAGACTACTGACATTTATAATAAGAGCCCTAGCCCATGACTACAACTCCAGCGCTCAGGAGGCTGAGGCAGGGGGATTGATAGGCCAAGACTAGCTCTGGTTTACCTGGAAGGATTCTGTTTGAAAATAAATCAATACATAAGGAAATAAATTGTTTTTTAAAAGGACTGGGGGGATGGTTCAGTGGGTAAAAGTGCATGCTACTCAAGCGTGACCACTTGGGTTTGAATCCCTAGAACCACATAGAATCGAGATACCTCAGTCCAAGCATATGTAATCCTCTTATGGGAAATGGGAGACAGAGACAGGAGACTCTGACGGCTCACAGGCTAGCTCACTGGCTTACACCATGGTGAAGGACCGACCTTGTCTCAAGCAAGGTGGAGAGCTCAGTATTGATGTCCACTAACTGTCCCAATGTGCATGCGTACACCCTATCGCCACCACACGTAACGCATACATGCACAAAATTAAAACATATGTGTGCATATGTATGTGTGTATGCATGCATGTGTGTGTGTGTATGTAAGATTCTCTTTTTGATGAAGACACTAGTTTTATCGGTTTAGGACCTGCCCAATCAACCTCATTTTAACCTGATTGCTCCTATAAGGCGTGTCTCCAAATAAGGGCGCACTAGGAGCCTTCAACGCAGGAATATCTGGGGCAAGGAAGGAGATGTAATTAAACGCATAGCAAGCCAAAACCCATCCTGTGTTGGAGGCCTGCATAGTGGCGTGGGTCTCATGGGAAGGCAGCAATTTGAAGTGGTGGGACGAGAGTGTGGATGCTGCTACACTGACTGTGCGGGTGGGCTGCTGGTCAGTCTTGTTGCCGCCCGGTCTTGCCATTCTCTTGCTCAATCTGTAAGCCTCTCAAGATCTCAAACATACATCCAACAGATGAGTTTTTGCCTTAAGGAAACCAAGGTATGTCTGTTCCTAAGACCTGGTGATTGGAACTCCGAGCCTCGACACGCTACACTAGCATTTGGAAAAAGTTCTACCTCGAACCTCAGCTCTGTGCCTCCTGACATGCGCGTGACTCCACCTATCTGCCAGGTACAAGCTGCTTGCTGGGCAGGGAACCCCAGCTTCCCGCTGTCACCTCATCTTTGCCGCCATTGGCAGATGTAATTCCCACCACGCTCAAGCCCATCCCATGGAAGCTGTGAGTTGGGAGCCAGGCCACACCGCAGGGCCACTTGCTCTTCCCCACCCACTGACTCAGATGTCCCACCTTCCTTCCCCTTTACGGGACTAGAGGTGACTGTCCATCGCTAACTGGGGACCCAGCAACGAGTCCAAATCAGGGACCACTGACTCCAAGAAAGACCAGCTTTGACCAGTGAGAGACAGAAGATGGTTACCTCTGCCATCATCCCCCAAGGTTGACATTTTGCAAGATGGCGTTGGTTGTACATGGTCCACCCAGCATGACTGGCAATAATGTGGGGGGGTGGGTGGCATATTTCCCTGGCCAGTTTGGCAAGTATAACACTGCATGTGCCACAACTGTCACTTTTCTTTCTTTTAAAAAAAATTCCTTTTTATTTTGTATATGTGTGTGTGTGTGTGTGTGTGTGTGTGTGTGTGTGTGTGTCTGAGGGCACTATGTGTACCTGTGGAGGACCCAGGGTGACTTCAGGAATCATCCTGGATTGCTTCTATTTCCTTCTTGCTTTGCCCTGGGATTTCCCAGGTTCTGCCTATCAGGGCCAGAAGTGCAGGCTGCTGCCGCCATTCCACCTGGGTTTTTTTTTTACCTAGGACCTAGGATCTGAACTCAGGACCTTCTGCTTGTGGGACAGAGTCTTAACCCCTGAGTCATCTCTCCAGCCTCCAACTCTCACTTTTCTGAGATGGAGCCTTATCCCTCAGTTTGCCTCCCAAGACAACTGGCTAGTTTCCAGCAGAGTTACCCACTGTGGTCTCTGAAGGCCAGGAGCCGTGAAGAAAGGTTCCCGTTTAGTCTGGGAAGGGAAAGGAGGAAGTACTGTTCCACACCCAGGTGTCCACAGCTGTCAGCTGCAGCACAAACACAGAACATGGCAGGGGAGCAGGGATTAGAAACCGTGGGTCTGGGCGTGTCGTGGAAATACCAGTTAAGTCAAAGCCCTCAGAGAACAGATGCAAGGCGGAGGCTGGAAAACAAAAGGATTTTCACCTGGACCAGCGTGCGAAGGCAGCAGTGGGAATGGATGAAGGCTACCTGTGTGTATGCCAAGGGCGTGGTTAGTCCCCATAATTACAGGTTGCAGAGGAACTGTTTAGAAAGAATTTTTAACACTGTACATAGTTTATCATTTCAGAAAGTCTCTCTCTCTCTCTTTCTCTCTCTTTCGTCGCTCACTCATTCGCTCTCATCACTAAAGCACGTACAGTTCAGATTCCAGTATCTTAGAGGAAAAAAATTAGGAGCAACGACCTGGGCACAAGATGGATTTCAGTCACCGTTGTATGAATTACTCTTCCCAGCGAGAAGCCACACAACTGTCTACCTACCTCAGCTAGGAGTTCTGTGACAGACACATGTGCCCACAAACCAGCAAGTTTATTGGGGTTACTGACAGAAGCAGGGACATCCAAGGGCAGAAATTCATCACCAGAAAGTCTCCCCCCAGCATGGGCGAGACTCAGGGAAGGGGTACCCTGGAGTGCTTTGCTCTAGGATTTGCTAGGAGCAGCTCCTCCATGACCCCCAACCTTTGCTCCCTCCCCCCAACTGCTGGCTGGTTTATTCAGCATCTCTCCTGGGGTCCTCTAACTACTCCACGGCCTCCTTCAAACTGCTCTGCTTAGCTGATCTCCGCCTGACTACTTGACTGGTGGTCTCCTCTCAGCTCTTCACTGCTTTGGGGGTCTCCTTCACACTGCCCTTGCTGGCTTGGTTCACAGGATGGTCTCCACTCCCCAGCTGCTGTTTACTCTTTTCCCATATCCTGGGGGAGGCCCCGCCCCCTAGCTTGTCATTCTCAGGAACTTCCTGAGAAGCCCAAGTTGTTTCCTTGCTGAGACTCCCGCAAAGATCAGGATGAAAAAGTGCTACGTTATGAAAAAGTGCTACGTAACAGTCACACAAATGGGGACAGAGGGTCAGACTGTGCAGAGAGGTAGACATGGTGACAAACTCTTTGTTCATTTGCTTTGTGCTTTTTCGGGACTTGGGATGGACTCCAGGGCCTTGCAGGGGGGAAAGAGGGGGCGCAGGTGACCTCTCATTGACCTACTTCCAGGCCCCATTTGTAAACTCTTACAGCTTTTTTTTTTAAATGAGGCTCAGGATCTTCTAAAACAATGCAAGTAAATACTGGGTTTAAAAACAATCAAGGACAATCACTAGAGAGATGTCAGAAGGAAATGCAATTGTGACTTTGACTTGTTGTGTGACCCAGGGCAAGTCAATGAACAGGCTTCTTGCTATAAGATTCCCCCATCTACAGAGGAGAGACTATAATGGTTCCCACTTTCCAAGCTATTATAAACATTAAGAAGACTGGCGTGTAGAAAAGCCAAGCACATAAAATTCAGTGTTTCAAAGATGATAATTATTGTTGCGGTTATTAATCGCTTCAAGTTACTACTTCAAAATAGAGGCGCGATTCTACACGAGGCTCACTCTGGAAGAACAGCAAAGCCGCAAATGTACTATCCTGCCCAGCTCTGTTCTCCATAGCTCCGAAATGGAACCTGTTTCTCTCCTACAAATTGGTTCAGGGCAATTCCTTTCAAAGCCAGTTTGATCCTACTTCGTGCCCTGAAACACTGCGTTTGATTTCCAGACTTGGAATAAGGTCCATATATATATATATATATATATATATATATATATATATATATATTTGGGTTCCTAGACAGCTCTTGGTTTTAAAAGCCCTGTTTTGGGGGCTCGAGACCTTGGATTCACCACACTGTGAGCAGGTCACACAGGTATATGCGTATATTTATACATGTTACGATTTGGAAGCAGAAGGCATTTAGATCACATTTCCAGAATTATCCTCTGCAAGCCTCGAGCACTCTGCCTGCCTTTCGATGAGAAAATGCAAACCATTGAGATGACGCACAGCACTGCCGGGTCCCTTCCCTTGGACGGCTGTCCGTACTTAATAACCACGCTCGCATGGGTCTTATTTGACTATTAGCACAGGTGCTGTGGCTGAAGATTTGGGACTAACTATTCAGAGACGCTGTAACACAGCAGTGCTTGCTGCAATTGGCAGCGCACTGGAAACACTGAAGAACTTTTCAACCCCCCTCCCTATCTCCCTGACCCACATCCAAACCCCATCAGAAATGTGCAAAGACCCCAACAGGCAATGCATTGAAAAGAATGCATAAATGGCAAATGGGCACAAGATGAAGGAGAAGAAAGCTAAACCACAGCAAAATATCACTCGATGCCCAGTGGAGTGGATAACGCATAGAGATAGAAAGACATAGACATAGAGGTTCCCTATTCTCTGAGGGTGGAATGTGGGTATCAGCAAGTCACCAAGTGCTCTCTCTCTCTCTCTTTTTCTCTCTCTCAGTGGTGACTACAGTACCGGTCAAGGCTGAGGTCTACTGTATCCAGACTTCTTTTAGCTTCTACTCACAATGGAGTCGTCCACAGTACAGCACAGCAGGCTGCCTGCCAACCTGGCTGGCACAGTGATGAGACTTAAAAAAACACCCTGAAACAGAGCCAACTGCTAATATTCCCTAAGGAATGTAAATATCATTCAATCAGGGTGCTTACGTCAGCCCCTGCCACAGAACGGGCAGAAGTACATGGAACTAAATGAGGCCAATGAAGGCCCTGGGTCTAATTTCTCTTTGGTTCTCCAAATTCCTAAGCAAACACAAAAAAAGCTTCTCTTGGTTTTCTGTTTAACGTTCCTATTTCCCAAGTGTTTGTAAAACATCTGCCAACTGCACTGCTGGGCTCTCACACGAAGATTTTGGAGACAATCTGATGGCCCCTGGTTTCTGCCTTTGGTTTGGAATCCATCTTCCCATTTCAAACAAGGGAAAACCACGGAACAAAAATAAAGTGCTATTTATTGAGGAAAACATATTTTTGGTGCCTTCTGCAAAAATATCTAAGGACTTAATTTTTTGATTTTAAAAAAACCAAATCCTTTCTACACTTGCAGACTGTTCTCCTGTCTGCCACTTACATTTATTTGTTGCTGTTTTCTCCCAAGAGCTTCACATCTTCTGAGATTCATGGGCCTTGTCGCTTTAAATGCTTTCTGCAAGTCTCTCCAGCCGAACCTCAGCTATGAAAGCTTTATTAGTGCACTTTATTAATTTATTCATTCAGTTCTGACTAATGTCGGAATGATACTTGCTTTTTGAATGTTGCTGTTATAGGAACCAAAGGAACATCAAATGCCAAACTCTTTCATTTCCAGTATGTTTCCAAGACAATCTAGTGGGGTGTCATTTTATTATTTTTTTTGTAGGGACCTTTATTTGGCTTATACAATGAAGAGCGTTTTGATAATTATCCTAAACAGCATTGCTCATTGTGACATTATTTAAATATTTATGGGAAGTGAATTCTGATCTGCCGTTTTGCTCCCAATGGCTCCCAGTGGCTCTCGACTCCAGGAGAGTGGGAAAGAACACTTAAGCCTCAGGGCTGAGCTTGGCATTTTACACGAGCTTCCACTGAAGTCCACAGTGACTTCATCTTTCTGCATCATGTTCCTCTATCTCCACCAAGTTCAAGGTCGGTAAATGATAGTTTACTTGATTCTTTGATGTTCATGTGTGTGGCTGTTGGCCAGGGATGTAGCTCAGTGGTGGAATGTTTGACTACCATGTGTAAAGATCTAGGTGTGATCCCTGCAACACACACACACGTGCACACGCACAAACACATGCATGCATGTACACTCACATGTATGCACATGCATACATACATGTACCCACAAAGGTAGGGGGAGGGGATGGTGGCTTTTGGACAACTTTTAAATGCCTACGTATCTCTGTGTAGATGCTCTGTCATGTTAAGATTACATGAAGTAAGTTAGGTTATATACAGCATTGTTAACAATGTATTTTCTGTGCCCAATCTTCCATGTGTTTACCTAAGAAATCCTTTTACTCTAGTTATTCGTTTAAAAAACTGACCACAAATGTTAACAAATGCCACTGAGAGAGGTTTTTCACGGTTTGTGGAAATCTACTCGTAAAATCTTTCTGTCTGTTATGCTTCTTGTCCATTTCCTACACAGAGGCCTTTTTTTTTCTTTATCACACCTTTGATTTGCGGTAGCCTTTAACATCAAAGATGAACTTAACAGGCGGGCAGGCAAAGCTCAGTGACACCATGATAAAAAACCCCAAACGAACAAGATACGATGGTGGTTCTTCTGACCCCTTATTCTGTCTCATTAAAGCCACTTACCACGGCAGCAGCTTGTTACCCATCTCAGGGAGAATCAAACCATTTGGCTTTTCTCAGCTAGTGAGTGGTAGGATTGTGCTTCTGAGAGACTCGGGGTTGTGGAAGGATCAGCTAGCTGTTGGGGGGCAAGGAGGGGGGACAGGGAAGCAATCTGGAATTGGGTGCAGAATTGCTCTGTGGGAGCAAAGTCCTCCTTCCACCTGTCAGCTTTGCTCAGAACCTGCTTTGCTGACTGGCTGCAAAGCCCGTGGAGCTGTCGTGAGATACTCTGCAGCTGTGGGCAGCACACCCAGCGCTCCAGCCTCTAGTCTGAAGTGCCCAGTAGCAGCAGCTCTGGCGCTGCAGGGGGCCGTCAGGCTGGCAGCAGGCACAGTGCCAGCGCCTCCGGAGCTTTGAAGAGGGAGACAGACACACAGGCCAAGCTCGCCAGGCAGGTTGACGCGCTCAGAGCGTGACATCGTCAAGTGCACGTAACTACCAGGAGGTCGCAAACAGAAAAGCAGCTGCAAGCAGAGAGCCGCAGGGCGATGCCACTCCGTTGCCAGAGAGGACTACGATTCCGCGGGTGGCTTTCTCTGTAGCCACAATCTTTTCAGCCTGCTGTAATGTGAAACTGGATGCTTTGTTCTGAATCTACTTTCCCCATAGGCTTTGTGGGACCATGTGCTTGGTTTGTTTGCAGGGATACGCACTCAGGACAACGCAGGTATTAGTGACTGTTGATGCTTGTCAGCCTTGGGCAGAGTTAATGACAATATCATCTGATGCAAAGGTCATGAGCCATACCTGACCTGGCTCAGACATGCATGATACTACCAATCAGCTTGTTTCCCTTTGTGACGGTGCGTCTGGCTTGCTGCTACTGGTCGACCTCACAAGACAGCATCTGGTAGCACATCCCTTGCCTGGGGGGGGGGGATCAAAACGAAAAACTGCTCTGATGAAACGCAGACCACCTTTCCACCATAGTAGAAGAGAAGTATTGCAAGTCAACTGTCTCTCTCTGTTTCGTGAATGGGTGACCATAGCATTCTGGTCGTATCCTAGAACTTGCAAATACATTTTTTCTCATTCATTGAGACTTTAATCAACTTAACCAGATGCCCATTACATCCTTTACACTGTTCGCATTGAATTCCTGGGTCCAACGTGGTGGAAGTGACGTAGTGGCCTATCAGTGCTTCGTGTAAGATATCCACAGACGCATGCATGCAAAGACACCATGGGAAAAGGGGGACCTCGGCTGCGCATCCAGCCATCCCTTGCTCTCTTGAAGACGAGCACCTCACTCATCACGTATGGGTGCAGGGCACCCAACGACAGAGCTGCTTTTGGAGGGGGGATTTCATGAGCTCCTAAAATTTACTCCCCAACAGCCTTAAAGATGACAGCCATTCTTCTGGCACACAACAAAGAGTAAACACACGAGACCATTTGAGAACTGAAAGTGAAAGTCACACTAATAGATACTTGCCTGAGTTACAGCGGCTGTCTTTAGTCTCCTGTTAGTTTACGTGTGTTTGTATTCAACTGCTGTCTCTGGAAGACCTACTCTCCAGGCAAGTGTTCTACCAGCCAGTTTTGACTCTGTTTCTGCTCATGAGTTTGAGGACGACAATGCTCTGCCACAAGTCGGACCAAATCCCTGTCCTCGACACCTCTTGGAGGACATTCCTTGTGACGCCTTTCCTGGGCTTCCTTCTCTGTATTCAAAAGAAGAACATGTTTTTGACGTGATCCATGCTTCACAAATATCATCTCTTAAATAAAACCTCCCGGGAGGGAGTCACATCAGTTCAGCGTGACTTATAGACCCGCCTTGATTCTTAACTCTACTGTTCCGCACATATTAAGCACTCCCTGTGGGTCGAGGGGTGGGACTACAGGATGCTAAGATACGAAAGCACTTGGATAACAAACCGCTTGGCATTCCAGCAGAAGCCAAGGTTTGTCCTCTGCAAAGAGTTACTCGTAAGAAGTCATTTTGGCCAAGTTCAAGGGCTACAAGTTAAAAGTGTAATTCACAGTTTTTAACTGAAAACTTAGGAAAGTTTGACTGACAGAAGGCATAATGCACATATGAAAAAGATTCTATCTGGGGCCGGCAAGATGGCTCAGAGGGTGAAAGCGCTTGTTAAAGAAGTCCAGCATCCTGAGTTTGATTCCCTGTAGGTAGCAAGGTGGAAGGAGAGAGGTGACACCCAAAAGTTGTCTATTGTCCTCCATACATGCACTGTGGCATGTGCAGCCCAACACACACACACACACACACACACACACACACACACACACACACACACACACATGCATGTACGCACTCATGCACCACAGAGAGATAAATCGTAAAAGATTCTATTTAATAGGTAATTGATGAAACCAGGACTACAAGAAGCTCATGGATACGTCCATCACCCATAAAAGCCTTCTCTTCCATCCTGCCATGCCCCAATCTAGCCTCAGGCACTCACGGACCCATTTCCTGTGTGAATCAGTTTGGCTTTTGCACAGTTTCAGATAAATGGAATCTTATAGGTTGGACTCTTTGTACTTTCTGTATGACTTCTTTCTGCATAATCAGCATCCAAATTTGAAACATTTATTAATAGTTCATTCCTTTCTATTGCTGAGTAGTGTTCCATTAAATAGATACATTACAATATATCCACTTATGGGTGGTTGGAAATTTGGGTCTTTTCCAATTGTTCTATTACATATAAAGCTGGTGGTATTTGTGCATCTCTGTGTGTGGATGTATGCTTCTTTTCTGCCTGATTGAATACTTTTGGGGTGGTGAGATTATGTGATTATATGATAGCTCATGTTTAACTATCTTTTCCCATTTATTTATTTATTTATTTATTTATTTATTTATTTATTTATTTATGAGAGTGTGAGAGAAAAATGTGCACATATATGTCATACACATTGGTGGGGGTCAGAGGACAACTTTCAGAAGTCAGTTCTCTCCTTCCACCATGTGGACCTCTGGGTATTGAACTCAGGTCACTAGGATGTCAGCAGCTGCCTGCCATGCTGAGCTCTCTCGCTGGCCCCTCGTGTTTTACTTCCAAAGAGTCAGTTGGTCATCTTTCAAAGCGTGTGCATCGCTGCCCATTCCGAGCAGCGTTGATGGGAGTTCTAGCTGATGGCACCGCCAGGATAACTGAGTATCCCAGTGCTGGTACAAGCTCGGGCCACCCGGCCTGGCTGAATGATGGAGCTATCTGAGTGAGTGTTCCTGAAGCTTCTGCTGTCGGCGAGGCGCTCTGCTAGGATCTGCAGACAGTGATGAGAACACATTATCTGTGTCTGCAAAGAGCCAACAGGAATGAGCGAGCAGATGGGAAAGCGATAGAGTGAGCAGCGAGCACAAAGGCCCCACCCTGGGAAAAGCATGGCCCTCGAGATCTGCAGGACGGAGATGCTTGGGTCAGAACATGCCCCACAGGGGAAGAACCTCATGTCAGAACACACCCCACAGGGGAAGAGCCCCTCGGCGGTGAGATGCGATGACAGCCATAGTAACTCCTGGCACCTTTTGAGCTGCCATAATGTGTATCAGTCACAGCTTTGCATGGGTTTATTTTCTCATCTAAACATCAAAACAGCCCTATAAGGGATAAGTACAAATAATCATTCCCCTGTATCTGTGCACATGTGTATGTGTGTGTGTGTGTGTGTGTGTGTGTGTGTGGTGTGGTGTGTGCAGGTGCCTATGCCCGTGTGGGTGTGTGTTGTATGTACACAGGAGCATGTGCCCATGCCCACACCTACAGGGACAGAGGAGGACGTTTTCTTCCATCTTCTTCTGCTTTATTTATATCCCCGGAGACACGGTCTCTCACAACACCAAACTCGCCATTTTGGCTAGTCTGGCAGACGAACGAGCTCTTAGAATCTGCCTGTCTCTCTTGTCCAGCTCTGGTGTTATAGCGACTGACAGCCATTCCTGATCCTGGGGACGTGAACTCGGGCCTCAAGCTTACACCGCAAGTACTCTTACCCGCTGAGTCATCTCCCCAGCATCATTATCTTGTGTTTTATACGTGAGGAACATGAGATCGTCCAGTAACAAGCCTCATGCTTACTACTCCAGCCAAGGAACAGACTCACATGCACGCTTGGACCACCCACCCACACA